>CM051235.1:353042337-353642337 GCA_027917425.1 Gastrophryne carolinensis
GAATCGAGCTGGCAGGGTCCAGTAGGGCTTTGGCCAGCAAAAGTGTCTTTATCAGGCCTAATTTCAAATATGATAAGAGCAAAATGCTTATATGGTCTTAAACAGAGGCTGCTTTAGTCACAGAATGGGATGCCCTGGGCAGGAATCGACCTGGCAGGGTCCAGTAGGGCTTTGGCCAGCAAAAGTGTCTTTATCAGGCTAATTTCAAATATGATAAGAGCAAATGCTTATATGGTCTTAAACAGAGGCTGCTTTAGTCACAGAATGGGATGCCCCGGGCAGGAATCGAGCTGGCAGGGTCCAGTAGTGCTTTGGCCAGCAAAAGTGTCTTTATCAGGCTAATTTCAAATATGATAAGAGCAAATGCTTATATGGTCTTAAACAGAGGCTGCTGTAGTCACAGAATGGGATGCCCGGGCAGGAATCGAGCTGGCAGGGTCCAGTAGTGCTTTGGCCAGCAAAAGTGTCTTTATCAGGCCTAATTTCAAATATGATAAGAGCAAATGCTTATATGTCTTAAACAGAGGCTGCTGTAGTCACAGAATGGGATGCCCCGGGCAGGAATCGAGCTGGCAGGGTCCAGTAGTGCTTTGGCCAGCAAAAGTGTCTTTATCAGGCTAATTTCAAATATGATAAGAGCAAATGCTTATATGGTCTTAAACAGAGGCTGCTTTAGTCACAGAATGGGATGCCCCGGGCAGGAATCGAGCTGGCAGGGTCCAGTAGTGCTTTGGCCAGCAAAAGTGTCTTTATCAGGCTAATTTCAAATATGATAAGAGCAAATGCTTATATGGTCTTAAACAGAGGCTGCTGTAGTCACAGAATGGGATGCCCCGGGCAGGAATCGAGCTGGCAGGGTCCAGTAGTGCTTTGGCCAGCAAAAGTGTCTTTATCAGGCCTAATTTCAAATATGATAAGAGCAAATGCTTATATGGTCTTAAACAGAGGCTGCTTTAGTCACAGAATGGGATGCCCGGGCAGGAATCGAGCTGGCAGGGTCCAGTAGTGCTTTGGCCAGCAAAAGTGTCTTTATCAGGCTAATTTCAAATATGATAAGAGCAAATGCTTATATGGTCTTAAACAGAGGCTGCTGTAGTCACAGAATGGGATGCCCGGGCAGGAATCGAGCTGGCAGGGTCCAGTAGGGCTTTGGCCAGCAAAAGTGTCTTTATCAGGCCTAATTTCAAATATGATAAGAGCAAATGCTTATATGGTCTTAAACAGAGGCTGCTTTAGTCACAGAATGGGATGCCCTGGGCAGGAATCGACCTGGCAGGGTCCAGTAGGGCTTTGGCCAGCAAAAGTGTCTTTATCAGGCTAATTTCAAATATGATAAGAGCAAATGCTTATATGGTCTTAAACAGAGGCTGCTTTAGTCACAGAATGGATGCCCCGGGCAGGAATCGAGCTGGCAGGGTCCAGTAGTGCTTTGGCCAGCAAAAGTGTCTTTATCAGGCTAATTTCAAATATGATAAGAGCAAATGCTTATATGGTCTTAAACAGAGGCTGCTGTAGTCACAGAATGGGATGCCCCGGGCAGGAATCGAGCTGGCAGGGTCCAGTAGGGCTTTGGCCAGCAAAAGTGTCTTTATCAGGCCTAATTTCAAATATGATAAGAGCAAATGCTTATATGTCTTAAACAGAGGCTGCTTTAGTCACAGAATGGGATGCCCTGGGCAGGAATCGAGCCTGGCAGGGTCCAGTAGGGCTTTGGCCAGCAAAAGTGTCTTTATCAGGCTAATTTCAAATATGATAAGAGCAAATGCTTATATGGTCTTAAACAGAGGCTGCTTTAGTCACAGAATGGGATGCCCCGGGCAGGAATCGAGCTGGCAGGGTCCAGTAGTGCTTTGGCCAGCAAAAGTGTCTTTATCAGGCTAATTTCAAATATGATAAGAGCAAATGCTTATATGGTCTTAAACAGAGGCTGCTGTAGTCACAGAATGGGATGCCCCGGGCAGGAATCGAGCTGGCAGGGTCCAGTAGTGCTTTGGCCAGCAAAAGTGTCTTTATCAGGCCTAATTTCAAATATGATAAGAGCAAATGCTTATATGGTCTTAAACAGAGGCTGCTGTAGTCACAGAATGGGATGCCCCGGGCAGGAATCGAGCTGGCAGGGTCCAGTAGTGCTTTGGCCAGCAAAAGTGTCTTTATCAGGCTAATTTCAAATATGATAAGAGCAAATGCTTATATGGTCTTAAACAGAGGCTGCTGTAGTCACAGAATGGGATGCCCCGGGCAGGAATCGAGCTGGCAGGGTCCAGTAGGGCTTTGGCCAGCAAAAGTGTCTTTTATCAGGCCTAATTTCAAATATGATAAGAGCAAATGCTTATATGGTCTTAAACAGAGGCTGCTGTAGTCACAGAATGGGATGCCCCGGGCAGGAATCGAGCTGGCAGGGTCCAGTAGTGCTTTGGCCAGCAAAAGTGTCTTTATCAGGCCTAATTTCAAATATGATAAGAGCAAATGCTTATATGGTCTTAAACAGAGGCTGCTTTAGTCACAGAATGGGATGCCCCGGGCAGGAATCGAGCTGGCAGGGTCCAGTAGTGCTTTGGCCAGCAAAAGTGTCTTTATCAGGCTAATTTCAAATATGATAAGAGCAAATGCTTATATGGTCTTAAACAGAGGCTGCTGTAGTCACAGAATGGGATGCCCCGGGCAGGAATCGAGCTGGCAGGGTCCAGTAGGGCTTTGGCCAGCAAAAGTGTCTTTATCAGGCTAATTTCAAATATGATAAGAGCAAATGCTTATATGGTCTTAAACAGAGGCTGCTGTAGTCACAGAATGGGATGCCCCGGGCAGGAATCGAGCTGGCAGGGTCCAGTAGGGCTTTGGCCAGCAAAAGTGTCTTTATCAGGCCTAATTTCAAATATGATAAGAGCAAATGCTTATATGGTCTTAAACAGAGGCTGCTTTAGTCACAGAATGGGATGCCCCGGGCAGGAATCGAGCTGGCAGGGTCCAGTAGTGCTTTGGCCAGCAAAAGTGTCTTTATCAGGCTAATTTCAAATATGATAAGAGCAAATGCTTATATGGTCTTAAACAGAGGCTGCTGTAGTCACAGAATGGGATGCCCCGGGCAGGAATCGAGCTGGCAGGGTCCAGTAGGGCTTTGGCCAGCAAAAGTGTCTTTATCAGGCCTAATTTCAAATATGATAAGAGCAAATGCTTATATGGTCTTAAACAGAGGCTGCTTTAGTCACAGAATGGGATGCCCCGGGCAGGAATCGAGCTGGCAGGGTCCAGTAGGGCTTTGGCCAGCAAAAGTGTCTTTATCAGGCCTAATTTCAAATATGATAAGAGCAAATGCTTATATGGTCTTAAACAGAGGCTGCTGTAGTCACAGAATGGGATGCCCCGGGCAGGAATCGAGCTGGCAGGGTCCAGTAGGGCTTTGGCCAGCAAAAGTGTCTTTATCAGGCCTAATTTCAAATATGATAAGAGCAAATGCTTATATGGTCTTAAACAGAGGCTGCTTTAGTCACAGAATGGGATGCCCTGGGCAGGAATCGACCTGGCAGGGTCCAGTAGGCTTTGGCCAGCAAAAGTGTCTTTATCAGGCTAATTTCAAATATGATAAGAGCAAATGCTTATATGGTCTTAAACAGAGGCTGCTTTAGTCACAGAATGGGATGCCCCGGGCAGGAATCGAGCTGGCAGGGTCCAGTAGTGCTTTGGCCAGCAAAAGTGTCTTTATCAGGCTAATTTCAAATATGATAAGAGCAAATGCTTATATGGTCTTAAACAGAGGCTGCTGTAGTCACAGAATGGGATGCCCCGGGCAGGAATCGAGCTGGCAGGGTCCAGTAGGGCTTTGGCCAGCAAAAGTGTCTTTATCAGGCCTAATTTCAAATATGATAAGAGCAAATGCTTATATGGTCTTAAACAGAGGCTGCTTTAGTCACAGAATGGGATGCCCTGGGCAGGAATCGACCTGGCAGGGTCCAGTAGGGCTTTGGCCAGCAAAAGTGTCTTTATCAGGCTAATTTCAAATATGATAAGAGCAAATGCTTATATGGTCTTAAACAGAGGCTGCTTTAGTCACAGAATGGGATGCCCCGGGCAGGAATCGAGCTGGCAGGGTCCAGTAGTGCTTTGGCCAGCAAAAGTGTCTTTATCAGGCTAATTTCAAATATGATAAGAGCAAATGCTTATATGGTCTTAAACAGAGGCTGCTGTAGTCACAGAATGGGATGCCCCGGGCAGGAATCGAGCTGGCAGGGTCCAGTAGGGCTTTGGCCAGCAAAAGTGTCTTTATCAGGCCTAATTTCAAATATGATAAGAGCAAATGCTTATATGGTCTTAAACAGAGGCTGCTTTAGTCACAGAATGGGATGCCCCGGGCAGGAATCGAGCTGGCAGGGTCCAGTAGGGCTTTGGCCAGCAAAAGTGTCTTTATCAGGCTAATTTCAAATATGATAAGAGCAAATGCTTATATGGTCTTAAACAGAGGCTGCTGTAGTCACAGAATGGGATGCCCCCGGGCAGGAATCGAGCTGGCAGGGTCCAGTAGGGCTTTGGCCAGCAAAAGTGTCTTTATCAGGCCTAATTTCAAATATGATAAGAGCAAATGCTTATATGGTCTTAAACAGAGGCTGCTTTAGTCACAGAATGGGATGCCCTGGGCAGGAATCGACCTGGCAGGGTCCAGTAGGGCTTTGGCCAGCAAAAGTGTCTTTATCAGGCCTAATTTCAAATATGATAAGAGCAAATGCTTATATGGTCTTAAACAGAGGCTGCTTTAGTCACAGAATGGGATGCCCCGGGCAGGAATCGAGCTGGCAGGGTCCAGTAGTGCTTTGGCCAGCAAAAGTGTCTTTATCAGGCTAATTTCAAATATGATAAGAGCAAATGCTTATATGGTCTTAAACAGAGGCTGCTGTAGTCACAGAATGGGATGCCCCGGGCAGGAATCGAGCTGGCAGGGTCCAGTAGGGCTTTGGCCAGCAAAAGTGTCTTTATCAGGCCTAATTTCAAATATGATAAGAGCAAATGCTTATATGGTCTTAAACAGAGGCTGCTTTAGTCACAGAATGGGATGCCCTGGGCAGGAATCGACCTGGCAGGGTCCAGTAGGGCTTTGGCCAGCAAAAGTGTCTTTATCAGGCTAATTTCAAATATGATAAGAGCAAATGCTTATATGGTCTTAAACAGAGGCTGCTTTAGTCACAGAATGGGATGCCCCGGGCAGGAATCGAGCTGGCAGGGTCCAGTAGTGCTTTGGCCAGCAAAAGTGTCTTTATCAGGCTAATTTCAAATATGATAAGAGCAAATGCTTATATGGTCTTAAACAGAGGCTGCTGTAGTCACAGAATGGGATGCCCCGGGCAGGAATCGAGCTGGCAGGGTCCAGTAGTGCTTTGGCCAGCAAAAGTGTCTTTATCAGGCTAATTTCAAATATGATAAGAGCAAATGCTTATATGGTCTTAAACAGAGGCTGCTGTAGTCACAGAATGGGATGCCCCGGGCAGGAATCGAGCTGGCAGGGTCCAGTAGTGCTTTGGCCAGCAAAAGTGTCTTTATCAGGCTAATTTCAAATATGATAAGAGCAAATGCTTATATGGTCTTAAACAGAGGCTGCTTTAGTCACAGAATGGGATGCCCCGGGCAGGAATCGAGCTGGCAGGGTCCAGTAGTGCTTTGGCCAGCAAAAGTGTCTTTATCAGGCTAATTTCAAATATGATAAGAGCAAATGCTTATATGGTCTTAACAGAGGCTGCTGTAGTCACAGAATGGGATGCCCCGGGCAGGAATCGAGCTGGCAGGGTCCAGTAGTGCTTTGGCCAGCAAAAGTGTCTTTATCAGGCCTAATTTCAAATATGATAAGAGCAAATGCTTATATGGTCTTAACAGAGGCTGCTTTAGTCACAGAATGGGATGCCCCGGGCAGGAATCGAGCTGGCAGGGTCCAGTAGTGCTTTGGCCAGCAAAAGTGTCTTTATCAGGCCTAATTTCAAATATGATAAGAGCAAATGCTTATATGGTCTTAAACAGAGGCTGCTGTAGTCACAGAATGGGATGCCCCGGGCAGGAATCGAGCTGGCAGGGTCCAGTAGGGCTTTGGCCAGCAAAAGTGTCTTTATCAGGCCTAATTTCAAATATGATAAGAGCAAATGCTTATATGGTCTTAAACAGAGGCTGCTTTAGTCACAGAATGGGATGCCCTGGGCAGGAATCGACCTGGCAGGGTCCAGTAGGGCTTTGGCCAGCAAAAGTGTCTTTATCAGGCTAATTTCAAATATGATAAGAGCAAATGCTTATATGGTCTTAAACAGAGGCTGCTTTAGTCACAGAATGGGATGCCCCGGGCAGGAATCGAGCTGGCAGGGTCCAGTAGTGCTTTGGCCAGCAAAAGTGTCTTTATCAGGCTAATTTCAAATATGATAAGAGCAAATGCTTATATGGTCTTAAACAGAGGCTGCTGTAGTCACAGAATGGGATGCCCCGGGCAGGAATCGAGCTGGCAGGGTCCAGTAGGGCTTTGGCCAGCAAAAGTGTCTTTATCAGGCCTAATTTCAAATATGATAAGAGCAAATGCTTATATGGTCTTAAACAGAGGCTGCTGTAGTCACAGAATGGGATGCCCTGGGCAGGAATCGAGCCTGGCAGGGTCCAGTAGGGCTTTGGCCAGCAAAAGTGTCTTTATCAGGCTAATTTCAAATATGATAAGAGCAAATGCTTATATGGTCTTAAACAGAGGCTGCTTTAGTCACAGAATGGGATGCCCCGGGCAGGAATCGAGCTGGCAGGGTCAGTAGTGCTTTGGCCAGCAAAAGTGTCTTTATCAGGCTAATTTCAAATATGATAAGAGCAAATGCTTATATGGTCTTAAACAGAGGCTGCTGTAGTCACAGAATGGGATGCCCCGGGCAGGAATCGAGCTGGCAGGGTCCAGTAGTGCTTTGGCCAGCAAAAGTGTCTTTATCAGGCCTAATTTCAAATATGATAAGAGCAAATGCTTATATGGTCTTAAACAGAGGCTGCTGTAGTCACAGAATGGGATGCCCCGGGCAGGAATCGAGCTGGCAGGGTCCAGTAGTGCTTTGGCCAGCAAAAGTGTCTTTATCAGGCTAATTTCAAATATGATAAGAGCAAATGCTTATATGGTCTTAAACAGAGGCTGCTGTAGTCACAGAATGGGATGCCCCGGGCAGGAATCGAGCTGGCAGGGTCCAGTAGGGCTTTGGCCAGCAAAAGTGTCTTTATCAGGCCTAATTTCAAATATGATAAGAGCAAATGCTTATATGGTCTTAAACAGAGGCTGCTGTAGTCACAGAATGGGATGCCCCGGGCAGGAATCGAGCTGGCAGGGTCCAGTAGTGCTTTGGCCAGCAAAAGTGTCTTTATCAGGCCTAATTTCAAATATGATAAGAGCAAATGCTTATATGGTCTTAAACAGAGGCTGCTTTAGTCACAGAATGGGATGCCCCGGGCAGAATCGAGCTGGCAGGGTCCAGTAGGGCTTTGGCCAGCAAAAGTGTCTTTATCAGGCTAATTTCAAATATGATAAGAGCAAATGCTTATATGGTCTTAAACAGAGGCTGCTGTAGTCACAGAATGGGATGCCCCGGGCAGGAATCGAGCTGGCAGGGTCCAGTAGGGCTTTGGCCAGCAAAAGTGTCTTTATCAGGCTAATTTCAAATATGATAAGAGCAAATGCTTATATGGTCTTAAACAGAGGCTGCTGTAGTCACAGAATGGGATGCCCCGGGCAGGAATCGAGCTGGCAGGGTCCAGTAGTGCTTTGGCCAGCAAAAGTGTCTTTATCAGGCTAATTTCAAATATGATAAGAGCAAATGCTTATATGGTCTTAAACAGAGGCTGCTGTAGTCACAGAATGGGATGCCCCGGGCAGGAATCGAGCTGGCAGGGTCCAGTAGGGCTTTGGCCAGCAAAAGTGTCTTTATCAGGCCTAATTTCAAATATGATAAGAGCAAATGCTTATATGGTCTTAAACAGAGGCTGCTGTAGTCACAGAATGGGATGCCCCGGGCAGGAATCGAGCTGGCAGGGTCCAGTAGTGCTTTGGCCAGCAAAAGTGTCTTTATCAGGCTAATTTCAAATATGATAAGAGCAAATGCTTATATGGTCTTAAACAGAGGCTGCTGTAGTCACAGAATGGGATGCCCGGGCAGGAATCGAGCTGGCAGGGTCCAGTAGGGCTTTGGCCAGCAAAAGTGTCTTTATCAGGCCTAATTTCAAATATGATAAGAGCAAATGCTTATATGGTCTTAAACAGAGGCTGCTGTAGTCACAGAATGGGATGCCCCGGGCAGGAATCGAGCTGGCAGGGTCCAGTAGGGCTTTGGCCAGCAAAAGTGTCTTTATCAGGCCTAATTTCAAATATGATAAGAGCAAATGCTTATATGGTCTTAAACAGAGGCTGCTGTAGTCACAGAATGGGATGCCCCGGGCAGGAATCGAGCTGGCAGGGTCCAGTAGTGCTTTGGCCAGCAAAAGTGTCTTTATCAGGCCTAATTTCAAATATGATAAGAGCAAATGCTTATATGGTCTTAAACAGAGGCTGCTTTAGTCACAGAATGGGATGCCCCGGGCAGGAATCGAGCTGGCAGGGTCCAGTAGTGCTTTGGCCAGCAAAAGTGTCTTTATCAGGCCTAATTTCAAATATGATAAGAGCAAATGCTTATATGGTCTTAAACAGAGGCTGCTTTAGTCACAGAATGGGATGCCCCTGGGCAGGAATCGAGCCTGGCAGGGTCCAGTAGGGCTTTGGCCAGCAAAAGTGTCTTTATCAGGCTAATTTCAAATATGATAAGAGCAAATGCTTATATGGTCTTAAACAGAGGCTGCTGTAGTCACAGAATGGGATGCCCCGGGCAGGAATCGAGCTGGCAGGGTCCAGTAGGGCTTTGGCCAGCAAAAGTGTCTTTATCAGGCCTAATTTCAAATATGATAAGAGCAAATGCTTATATGGTCTTAAACAGAGGCTGCTTTAGTCACAGAATGGGATGCCCCGGGCAGGAATCGAGCTGGCAGGGTCCAGTAGGGCTTTGGCCAGCAAAAGTGTCTTTATCAGGCTAATTTCAAATATGATAAGAGCAAATGCTTATATGGTCTTAAACAGAGGCTGCTGTAGTCACAGAATGGGATGCCCCGGGCAGGAATCGAGCTGGCAGGGTCCAGTAGTGCTTTGGCCAGCAAAAGTGTCTTTATCAGGCTAATTTCAAATATGATAAGAGCAAATGCTTATATGGTCTTAAACAGAGGCTGCTGTAGTCACAGAATGGGATGCCCCGGGCAGGAATCGAGCTGGCAGGGTCCAGTAGGGCTTTGGCCAGCAAAAGTGTCTTTATCAGGCCTAATTTCAAATATGATAAGAGCAAATGCTTATATGGTCTTAAACAGAGGCTGCTGTAGTCACAGAATGGGATGCCCCGGGCAGGAATCGAGCTGGCAGGGTCCAGTAGTGCTTTGGCCAGCAAAAGTGTCTTTATCAGGCCTAATTTCAATATGATAAGAGCAAATGCTTATATGGTCTTAAACAGAGGCTGCTTTAGTCACAGAATGGGATGCCCCGGGCAGGAATCGAGCTGGCAGGGTCCATTAGTGCTTTGGCCAGCAAAAGTGTCTTTATCAGGCTAATTTCAAATATGATAAGAGCAAATGCTTATATGGTCTTAAACAGAGGCTGCTGTAGTCACAGAATGGGATGCCCCGGGCAGGAATCGAGCTGGCAGGGTCCAGTAGGGCTTTGGCCAGCTGGCCAGCAAAAGTGTCTTTATCAGGCTAATTTCAAATATGATAAGAGCAAATGCTTATATGGTCTTAAACAGAGGCTGCTGTAGTCACAGAATGGGATGCCCCGGGCAGGAATCGAGCTGGCAGGGTCCAGTAGGGCTTTGGCCAGCAAAAGTGTCTTTATCAGGCCTAATTTCAAATATGATAAGAGCAAATGCTTATATGGTCTTAAACAGAGGCTGCTGTAGTCACAGAATGGGATGCCCCGGGCAGGAATCGAGCTGGCAGGGTCCAGTAGTGCTTTGGCCAGCAAAAGTGTCTTTATCAGGCTAATTTCAAATATGATAAGAGCAAATGCTTATATGGTCTTAAACAGAGGCTGCTGTAGTCACAGAATGGGATGCCCCGGGCAGGAATCGAGCTGGCAGGGTCCAGTAGGGCTTTGGCCAGCAAAAGTGTCTTTATCAGGCCTAATTTCAAATATGATAAGAGCAAATGCTTATATGGTCTTAAACAGAGGCTGCTTTAGTCACAGAATGGGATGCCCCGGGCAGGAATCGAGCTGGCAGGGTCCAGTAGGGCTTTGGCCAGCAAAAGTGTCTTTATCAGGCCTAATTTCAAATATGATAAGAGCAAATGCTTATATGGTCTTAAACAGAGGCTGCTGTAGTCACAGAATGGGATGCCCCGGGCAGGAATCGAGCTGGCAGGGTCCAGTAGGGCTTTGGCCAGCAAAAGTGTCTTTATCAGGCCTAATTTCAAATATGATAAGAGCAAATGCTTATATGGTCTTAAACAGAGGCTGCTTTAGTCACAGAATGGGATGCCCTGGGCAGGAATCGACCTGGCAGGGTCCAGTAGGGCTTTGGCCTGCAAAAGTGTCTTTATCAGGCTAATTTCAAATATGATAAGAGCAAATGCTTATATGGTCTTAAACAGAGGCTGCTTTAGTCACAGAATGGGATGCCCCGGGCAGGAATCGAGCTGGCAGGGTCCAGTAGTGCTTTGGCCAGCAAAAGTGTCTTTATCAGGCTAATTTCAAATATGATAAGAGCAAATGCTTATATGGTCTTAAACAGAGGCTGCTGTAGTCACAGAATGGGATGCCCCGGGCAGGAATCGAGCTGGCAGGGTCCAGTAGTGCTTTGGCCAGCAAAAGTGTCTTTATCAGGCCTAATTTCAAATATGATAAGAGCAAATGCTTATATGGTCTTAAACAGAGGCTGCTGTAGTCACAGAATGGGATGCCCCGGGCAGGAATCGAGCTGGCAGGGTCCAGTAGTGCTTTGGCCAGCAAAAGTGTCTTTATCAGGCTAATTTCAAATATGATAAGAGCAAATGCTTATATGGTCTTAAACAGAGGCTGCTTTAGTCACAGAATGGGATGCCCCGGGCAGGAATCGAGCTGGCAGGGTCCAGTAGTGCTTTGGCCAGCAAAAGTGTCTTTATCAGGCTAATTTCAAATATGATAAGAGCAAATGCTTATATGGTCTTAAACAGAGGCTGCTGTAGTCACAGAATGGGATGCCCCGGGCAGGAATCGAGCTGGCAGGGTCCAGTAGTGCTTTGGCCAGCAAAAGTGTCTTTATCAGGCCTAATTTCAAATATGATAAGAGCAAATGCTTATATGGTCTTAAACAGAGGCTGCTTTAGTCACAGAATGGGATGCCCCGGGCAGGAATCGAGCTGGCAGGGTCCAGTAGTGCTTTGGCCAGCAAAAGTGTCTTTATCAGGCTAATTTCAAATATGATAAGAGCAAATGCTTATATGGTCTTAAACAGAGGCTGCTGTAGTCACAGAATGGGATGCCCCGGGCAGGAATCGAGCTGGCAGGGTCCAGTAGGGCTTTGGCCAGCAAAAGTGTCTTTATCAGGCCTAATTTCAAATATGATAAGAGCAAATGCTTATATGGTCTTAAACAGAGGCTGCTTTAGTCACAGAATGGGATGCCCTGGGCAGGAATCGACCTGGCAGGGTCCAGTAGGGCTTTGGCCAGCAAAAGTGTCTTTATCAGGCTAATTTCAAATATGATAAGAGCAAATGCTTATATGGTCTTAAACAGAGGCTGCTTTAGTCACAGAATGGGATGCCCCGGGCAGGAATCGAGCTGGCAGGGTCCAGTAGTGCTTTGGCCAGCAAAAGTGTCTTTATCAGGCTAATTTCAAATATGATAAGAGCAAATGCTTATATGGTCTTAAACAGAGGCTGCTGTAGTCACAGAATGGGATGCCCCGGGCAGGAATCGAGCTGGCAGGGTCCAGTAGGGCTTTGGCCAGCAAAAGTGTCTTTATCAGGCCTAATTTCAAATATGATAAGAGCAAATGCTTATATGGTCTTAAACAGAGGCTGCTTTAGTCACAGAATGGGATGCCCTGGGCAGGAATCGACCTGGCAGGGTCCAGTAGGGCTTTGGCCAGCAAAAGTGTCTTTATCAGGCTAATTTCAAATATGATAAGAGCAAATGCTTATATGGTCTTAAACAGAGGCTGCTTTAGTCACAGAATGGGATGCCCCGGGCAGGAATCGAGCTGGCAGGGTCCAGTAGTGCTTTGGCCAGCAAAAGTGTCTTTATCAGGCTAATTTCAAATATGATAAGAGCAAATGCTTATATGGTCTTAAACAGAGGCTGCTGTAGTCACAGAATGGGATGCCCCGGGCAGGAATCGAGCTGGCAGGGTCCAGTAGTGCTTTGGCCAGCAAAAGTGTCTTTATCAGGCCTAATTTCAAATATGATAAGAGCAAATGCTTATATGGTCTTAAACAGAGGCTGCTGTAGTCACAGAATGGGATGCCCCGGGCAGGAATCGAGCTGGCAGGGTCCAGTAGTGCTTTGGCCAGCAAAAGTGTCTTTATCAGGCTAATTTCAAATATGATAAGAGCAAATGCTTATATGGTCTTAAACAGAGGCTGCTGTAGTCACAGAATGGGATGCCCCGGGCAGGAATCGAGCTGGCAGGGTCCAGTAGGGCTTTGGCCAGCAAAAGTGTCTTTATCAGGCCTAATTTCAAATATGATAAGAGCAAATGCTTATATGGTCTTAAACAGAGGCTGCTGTAGTCACAGAATGGGATGCCCCGGGCAGGAATCGAGCTGGCAGGGTCCAGTAGTGCTTTGGCCAGCAAAAGTGTCTTTATCAGGCCTAATTTCAAATATGATAAGAGCAAATGCTTATATGGTCTTAAACAGAGGCTGCTTTAGTCACAGAATGGGATGCCCCGGGCAGGAATCGAGCTGGCAGGGTCCAGTAGTGCTTTGGCCAGCAAAAGTGTCTTTATCAGGCTAATTTCAAATATGATAAGAGCAAATGCTTATATGGTCTTAAACAGAGGCTGCTGTAGTCACAGAATGGGATGCCCCGGGCAGGAATCGAGCTGGCAGGGTCCAGTAGGGCTTTGGCCAGCAAAAGTGTCTTTATCAGGCTAATTTCAAATATGATAAGAGCAAATGCTTATATGGTCTTAAACAGAGGCTGCTGTAGTCACAGAATGGGATGCCCCGGGCAGGAATCGAGCTGGCAGGGTCCAGTAGGGCTTTGGCCAGCAAAAGTGTCTTTATCAGGCCTAATTTCAAATATGATAAGAGCAAATGCTTATATGGTCTTAAACAGAGGCTGCTGTAGTCACAGAATGGGATGCCCCGGGCAGGAATCGAGCTGGCAGGGTCCAGTAGTGCTTTGGCCAGCAAAAGTGTCTTTATCAGGCTAATTTCAAATATGATAAGTGCAAATGCTTATATGGTCTTAAACAGAGGCTGCTGTAGTCACAGAATGGGATGCCCCGGGCAGGAATCGAGCTGGCAGGGTCCAGTAGGGCTTTGGCCAGCAAAAGTGTCTTTATCAGGCCTAATTTCAAATATGATAAGAGCAAATGCTTATATGGTCTTAAACAGAGGCTGCTTTAGTCACAGAATGGGATGCCCCGGGCAGGAATCGAGCTGGCAGGGTCCAGTAGGGCTTTGGCCAGCAAAAGTGTCTTTATCAGGCCTAATTTCAAATATGATAAGAGCAAATGCTTATATGGTCTTAAACAGAGGCTGCTGTAGTCACAGAATGGGATGCCCCGGGCAGGAATCGAGCTGGCAGGGTCCAGTAGGGCTTTGGCCAGCAAAAGTGTCTTTATCAGGCCTAATTTCAAATATGATAAGAGCAAATGCTTATATGGTCTTAAACAGAGGCTGCTTTAGTCACAGAATGGGATGCCCTGGGCAGGAATCGACCTGGCAGGGTCCAGTAGGGCTTTGGCCAGCAAAAGTGTCTTTATCAGGCTAATTTCAAATATGATAAGAGCAAATGCTTATATGGTCTTAAACAGAGGCTGCTTTAGTCACAGAATGGGATGCCCCGGGCAGGAATCGAGCTGGCAGGGTCCAGTAGTGCTTTGGCCAGCAAAAGTGTCTTTATCAGGCTAATTTCAAATATGATAAGAGCAAATGCTTATATGGTCTTAAACAGAGGCTGCTGTAGTCACAGAATGGGATGCCCCGGGCAGGAATCGAGCTGGCAGGGTCCAGTAGGGCTTTGGCCAGCAAAAGTGTCTTTATCAGGCCTAATTTCAAATATGATAAGAGCAAATGCTTATATGGTCTTAAACAGAGGCTGCTTTAGTCACAGAATGGGATGCCCTGGGCAGGAATCGACCTGGCAGGGTCCAGTAGGGCTTTGGCCAGCAAAAGTGTCTTTATCAGGCTAATTTCAAATATGATAAGAGCAAATGCTTATATGGTCTTAAACAGAGGCTGCTTTAGTCACAGAATGGGATGCCCCGGGCAGGAATCGAGCTGGCAGGGTCCAGTAGTGCTTTGGCCAGCAAAAGTGTCTTTATCAGGCTAATTTCAAATATGATAAGAGCAAATGCTTATATGGTCTTAAACAGAGGCTGCTGTAGTCACAGAATGGGATGCCCCGGGCAGGAATCGAGCTGGCAGGGTCCAGTAGTGCTTTGGCCAGCAAAAGTGTCTTTATCAGGCCTAATTTCAAATATGATAAGAGCAAATGCTTATATGGTCTTAAACAGAGGCTGCTGTAGTCACAGAATGGGATGCCCCGGGCAGGAATCGAGCTGGCAGGGTCCAGTAGTGCTTTGGCCAGCAAAAGTGTCTTTATCAGGCTAATTTCAAATATGATAAGAGCAAATGCTTATATGGTCTTAAACAGAGGCTGCTGTAGTCACAGAATGGGATGCCCCGGGCAGGAATCGAGCTGGCAGGGTCCAGTAGGGCTTTGGCCAGCAAAAGTGTCTTTATCAGGCCTAATTTCAAATATGATAAGAGCAAATGCTTATATGGTCTTAAACAGAGGCTGCTGTAGTCACAGAATGGGATGCCCCGGGCAGGAATCGAGCTGGCAGGGTCCAGTAGGGCTTTGGCCAGCAAAAGTGTCTTTATCAGGCCTAATTTCAAATATGATAAGAGCAAATGCTTATATGGTCTTAAACAGAGGCTGCTTTAGTCACAGAATGGGATGCCCCGGGCAGGAATCGAGCTGGCAGGGTCCAGTAGTGCTTTGGCCAGCAAAAGTGTCTTTATCAGGCTAATTTCAAATATGATAAGAGCAAATGCTTATATGGTCTTAAACAGAGGCTGCTGTAGTCACAGAATGGGATGCCCCGGGCAGGAATCGAGCTGGCAGGGTCCAGTAGGGCTTTGGCCAGCAAAAGTGTCTTTATCAGGCTAATTTCAAATATGATAAGAGCAAATGCTTATATGGTCTTAAACAGAGGCTGCTGTAGTCACAGAATGGGATGCCCCGGGCAGGAATCGAGCTGGCAGGGTCCAGTAGTGCTTTGGCCAGCAAAAGTGTCTTTATCAGGCTAATTTCAAATATGATAAGAGCAAATGCTTATATGGTCTTAAACAGAGGCTGCTGTAGTCACAGAATGGGATGCCCCGGGCAGGAATCGAGCTGGCAGGGTCCAGTAGGGCTTTGGCCAGCAAAAGTGTCTTTATCAGGCCTAATTTCAAATATGATAAGAGCAAATGCTTATATGGTCTTAAACAGAGGCTGCTGTAGTCACAGAATGGGATGCCCCGGGCAGGAATCGAGCTGGCAGGGTCCAGTAGTGCTTTGGCCAGCAAAAGTGTCTTTATCAGGCTAATTTCAAATATGATAAGAGCAAATGCTTATATGGTCTTAAACAGAGGCTGCTGTAGTCACAGAATGGGATGCCCCGGGCAGGAATCGAGCTGGCAGGGTCCAGTAGGGCTTTGGCCAGCAAAAGTGTCTTTATCAGGCCTAATTTCAAATATGATAAGAGCAAATGCTTATATGGTCTTAAACAGAGGCTGCTGTAGTCACAGAATGGGATGCCCCGGGCAGGAATCGAGCTGGCAGGGTCCAGTAGGGCTTTGGCCAGCAAAAGTGTCTTTATCAGGCCTAATTTCAAATATGATAAGAGCAAATGCTTATATGGTCTTAAACAGAGGCTGCTGTAGTCACAGAATGGGATGCCCCGGGCAGGAATCGAGCTGGCAGGGTCCAGTAGTGCTTTGGCCAGCAAAAGTGTCTTTATCAGGCCTAATTTCAAATATGATAAGAGCAAATGCTTATATGGTCTTAAACAGAGGCTGCTTTAGTCACAGAATGGGATGCCCCGGGCAGGAATCGAGCTGGCAGGGTCCAGTAGTGCTTTGGCCAGCAAAAGTGTCTTTATCAGGCCTAATTTCAAATATGATAAGAGCAAATGCTTATATGGTCTTAAACAGAGGCTGCTTTAGTCACAGAATGGGATGCCCTGGGCAGGAATCGACCTGGCAGGGTCCAGTAGGGCTTTGGCCAGCAAAAGTGTCTTTATCAGGCTAATTTCAAATATGATAAGAGCAAATGCTTATATGGTCTTAAACAGAGGCTGCTGTAGTCACAGAATGGGATGCCCCGGGCAGGAATCGAGCTGGCAGGGTCCAGTAGGGCTTTGGCCAGCAAAAGTGTCTTTATCAGGCCTAATTTCAAATATGATAAGAGCAAATGCTTATATGGTCTTAAACAGAGGCTGCTTTAGTCACAGAATGGGATGCCCCGGGCAGGAATCGAGCTGGCAGGGTCCAGTAGGGCTTTGGCCAGCAAAAGTGTCTTTATCAGGGCTAATTTCAAATATGATAAGAGCAAATGCTTATATGGTCTTAAACAGAGGCTGCTGTAGTCACAGAATGGGATGCCCCGGGCAGGAATCGAGCTGGCAGGGTCCAGTAGTGCTTTGGCCAGCAAAAGTGTCTTTATCAGGCTAATTTCAAATATGATAAGAGCAAATGCTTATATGGTCTTAAACAGAGGCTGCTGTAGTCACAGAATGGGATGCCCCGGGCAGGAATCGAGCTGGCAGGGTCCAGTAGGGCTTTGGCCAGCAAAAGTGTCTTTATCAGGCCTAATTTCAAATATGATAAGAGCAAATGCTTATATGGTCTTAAACAGAGGCTGCTGTAGTCACAGAATGGGATGCCCCGGGCAGGAATCGAGCTGGCAGGGTCCAGTAGTGCTTTGGCCAGCAAAAGTGTCTTTATCAGGCCTAATTTCAAATATGATAAGAGCAAATGCTTATATGGTCTTAAACAGAGGCTGCTTTAGTCACAGAATGGGATGCCCCGGGCAGGAATCGAGCTGGCAGGGTCCATTAGTGCTTTGGCCAGCAAAAGTGTCTTTATCAGGCTAATTTCAAATATGATAAGAGCAAATGCTTATATGGTCTTAAACAGAGGCTGCTGTAGTCACAGAATGGGATGCCCCGGGCAGGAATCGAGCTGGCAGGGTCCAGTAGGGCTTTGGCCAGCAAAAGTGTCTTTATCAGGCTAATTTCAAATATGATAAGAGCAAATGCTTATATGGTCTTAAACAGAGGCTGCTGTAGTCACAGAATGGGATGCCCCGGGCAGGAATCGAGCTGGCAGGGTCCAGTAGGGCTTTGGCCAGCAAAAGTGTCTTTATCAGGCCTAATTTCAAATATGATAAGAGCAAATGCTTATATGGTCTTAAACAGAGGCTGCTGTAGTCACAGAATGGGATGCCCCGGGCAGGAATCGAGCTGGCAGGGTCCAGTAGTGCTTTGGCCAGCAAAAGTGTCTTTATCAGGCTAATTTCAAATATGATAAGAGCAAATGCTTATATGGTCTTAAACAGAGGCTGCTGTAGTCACAGAATGGGATGCCCCGGGCAGGAATCGAGCTGGCAGGGTCCAGTAGGGCTTTGGCCAGCAAAAGTGTCTTTATCAGGCCTAATTTCAAATATGATAAGAGCAAATGCTTATATGGTCTTAAACAGAGGCTGCTTTAGTCACAGAATGGGATGCCCCGGGCAGGAATCTAGCTGGCAGGGTCCAGTAGGGCTTTGGCCAGCAAAAGTGTCTTTATCAGGCCTAATTTCAAATATGATAAGAGCAAATGCTTATATGGTCTTAAACAGAGGCTGCTGTAGTCACAGAATGGGATGCCCCGGGCAGGAATCGAGCTGGCAGGGTCCAGTAGGGCTTTGGCCAGCAAAAGTGTCTTTATCAGGCCTAATTTCAAATATGATAAGAGCAAATGCTTATATGGTCTTAAACAGAGGCTGCTTTAGTCACAGAATGGGATGCCCTGGGCAGGAATCGACCTGGCAGGGTCCAGTAGGGCTTTGGCCAGCAAAAGTGTCTTTATCAGGCTAATTTCAAATATGATAAGAGCAAATGCTTATATGGTCTTAAACAGAGGCTGCTTTAGTCACAGAATGGGATGCCCCGGGCAGGAATCGAGCTGGCAGGGTCCAGTAGTGCTTTGGCCAGCAAAAGTGTCTTTATCAGGCTAATTTCAAATATGATAAGAGCAAATGCTTATATGGTCTTAAACAGAGGCTGCTGTAGTCACAGAATGGGATGCCCCGGGCAGGAATCGAGCTGGCAGGGTCCAGTAGTGCTTTGGCCAGCAAAAGTGTCTTTATCAGGCCTAATTTCAAATATGATAAGAGCAAATGCTTATATGGTCTTAAACAGAGGCTGCTGTAGTCACAGAATGGGATGCCCCGGGCAGGAATCGAGCTGGCAGGGTCCAGTAGTGCTTTGGCCAGCAAAAGTGTCTTTATCAGGCTAATTTCAAATATGATAAGAGCAAATGCTTATATGGTCTTAAACAGAGGCTGCTTTAGTCACAGAATGGGATGCCCCGGGCAGGAATCGAGCTGGCAGGGTCCAGTAGTGCTTTGGCCAGCAAAAGTGTCTTTATCAGGCTAATTTCAAATATGATAAGAGCAAATGCTTATATGGTCTTAAACAGAGGCTGCTGTAGTCACAGAATGGGATGCCCCGGGCAGGAATCGAGCTGGCAGGGTCCAGTAGTGCTTTGGCCAGCAAAAGTGTCTTTATCAGGCCTAATTTCAAATATGATAAGAGCAAATGCTTATATGGTCTTAAACAGAGGCTGCTTTAGTCACAGAATGGGATGCCCCGGGCAGGAATCGAGCTGGCAGGGTCCAGTAGTGCTTTGGCCAGCAAAAGTGTCTTTATCAGGCTAATTTCAAATATGATAAGAGCAAATGCTTATATGGTCTTAAACAGAGGCTGCTGTAGTCACAGAATGGGATGCCCCGGGCAGGAATCGAGCTGGCAGGGTCCAGTAGGGCTTTGGCCAGCAAAAGTGTCTTTATCAGGCCTAATTTCAAATATGATAAGAGCAAATGCTTATATGGTCTTAAACAGAGGCTGCTTTAGTCACAGAATGGGATGCCCTGGGCAGGAATCGACCTGGCAGGGTCCAGTAGGGCTTTGGCCAGCAAAAGTGTCTTTATCAGGCTAATTTCAAATATGATAAGAGCAAATGCTTATATGGTCTTAAACAGAGGCTGCTTTAGTCACAGAATGGGATGCCCCGGGCAGGAATCGAGCTGGCAGGGTCCAGTAGTGCTTTGGCCAGCAAAAGTGTCTTTATCAGGCTAATTTCAAATATGATAAGAGCAAATGCTTATATGGTCTTAAACAGAGGCTGCTGTAGTCACAGAATGGGATGCCCCGGGCAGGAATCGAGCTGGCAGGGTCCAGTAGGGCTTTGGCCAGCAAAAGTGTCTTTATCAGGCCTAATTTCAAATATGATAAGAGCAAATGCTTATATGGTCTTAAACAGAGGCTGCTTTAGTCACAGAATGGGATGCCCTGGGCAGGAATCGACCTGGCAGGGTCCAGTAGGGCTTTGGCCAGCAAAAGTGTCTTTATCAGGCTAATTTCAAATATGATAAGAGCAAATGCTTATATGGTCTTAAACAGAGGCTGCTTTAGTCACAGAATGGGATGCCCCGGGCAGGAATCGAGCTGGCAGGGTCCAGTAGTGCTTTGGCCAGCAAAAGTGTCTTTATCAGGCTAATTTCAAATATGATAAGAGCAAATGCTTATATGGTCTTAAACAGAGGCTGCTGTAGTCACAGAATGGGATGCCCCGGGCAGGAATCGAGCTGGCAGGGTCCAGTAGTGCTTTGGCCAGCAAAAGTGTCTTTATCAGGCCTAATTTCAAATATGATAAGAGCAAATGCTTATATGGTCTTAAACAGAGGCTGCTGTAGTCACAGAATGGGATGCCCCGGGCAGGAATCGAGCTGGCAGGGTCCAGTAGTGCTTTGGCCAGCAAAAGTGTCTTTATCAGGCTAATTTCAAATATGATAAGAGCAAATGCTTATATGGTCTTAAACAGAGGCTGCTGTAGTCACAGAATGGGATGCCCCGGGCAGGAATCGAGCTGGCAGGGTCCAGTAGGGCTTTGGCCAGCAAAAGTGTCTTTATCAGGCCTAATTTCAAATATGATAAGAGCAAATGCTTATATGGTCTTAAACAGAGGCTGCTGTAGTCACAGAATGGGATGCCCCGGGCAGGAATCGAGCTGGCAGGGTCCAGTAGTGCTTTGGCCAGCAAAAGTGTCTTTATCAGGCCTAATTTCAAATATGATAAGAGCAAATGCTTATATGGTCTTAAACAGAGGCTGCTTTAGTCACAGAATGGGATGCCCCGGGCAGGAATCGAGCTGGCAGGGTCCAGTAGTGCTTTGGCCAGCAAAAGTGTCTTTATCAGGCTAATTTCAAATATGATAAGAGCAAATGCTTATATGGT
This sequence comes from Gastrophryne carolinensis, assembly GCA_027917425.1. Lineage (NCBI taxonomy): Eukaryota > Metazoa > Chordata > Amphibia > Anura > Microhylidae > Gastrophryne > Gastrophryne carolinensis. The sequence goes on from CM051235.1 coordinate 353,063,085, forward strand.
CTTAAACAGAGGCTGCTGTAGTCACAGAATGGGATGCCCCGGGCAGGAATCGAGCTGGCAGGGTCCAGTAGGGCTTTGGCCAGCAAAAGTGTCTTTATCAGGCTAATTTCAAATATGATAAGAGCAAATGCTTATATGGTCTTAAACAGAGGCTGCTGTAGTCACAGAATGGGATGCCCCGGGCAGGAATCGAGCTGGCAGGGTCCAGTAGGGCTTTGGCCAGCAAAAGTGTCTTTATCAGGCCTAATTTCAAATATGATAAGAGCAAATGCTTATATGGTCTTAAACAGAGGCTGCTGTAGTCACAGAATGGGATGCCCCGGGCAGGAATCGAGCTGGCAGGGTCCAGTAGTGCTTTGGCCAGCAAAAGTGTCTTTATCAGGCTAATTTCAAATATGATAAGAGCAAATGCTTATATGGTCTTAAACAGAGGCTGCTGTAGTCACAGAATGGGATGCCCCGGGCAGGAATCGAGCTGGCAGGGTCCAGTAGGGCTTTGGCCAGCAAAAGTGTCTTTATCAGGCCTAATTTCAAATATGATAAGAGCAAATGCTTATATGGTCTTAAACAGAGGCTGCTTTAGTCACAGAATGGGATGCCCCGGGCAGGAATCGAGCTGGCAGGGTCCAGTAGGGCTTTGGCCAGCAAAAGTGTCTTTATCAGGCCTAATTTCAAATATGATAAGAGCAAATGCTTATATGGTCTTAAACAGAGGCTGCTGTAGTCACAGAATGGGATGCCCCGGGCAGGAATCGAGCTGGCAGGGTCCAGTAGGGCTTTGGCCAGCAAAAGTGTCTTTATCAGGCCTAATTTCAAATATGATAAGAGCAAATGCTTATATGGTCTTAAACAGAGGCTGCTTTAGTCACAGAATGGGATGCCCTGGGCAGGAATCGACCTGGCAGGGTCCAGTAGGGCTTTGGCCAGCAAAAGTGTCTTTATCAGGCTAATTTCAAATATGATAAGAGCAAATGCTTATATGGTCTTAAACAGAGGCTGCTTTAGTCACAGAATGGGATGCCCCGGGCAGGAATCGAGCTGGCAGGGTCCAGTAGTGCTTTGGCCAGCAAAAGTGTCTTTATCAGGCTAATTTCAAATATGATAAGAGCAAATGCTTATATGGTCTTAAACAGAGGCTGCTGTAGTCACAGAATGGGATGCCCCGGGCAGGAATCGAGCTGGCAGGGTCCAGTAGGGCTTTGGCCAGCAAAAGTGTCTTTATCAGGCCTAATTTCAAATATGATAAGAGCAAATGCTTATATGGTCTTAAACAGAGGCTGCTTTAGTCACAGAATGGGATGCCCTGGGCAGGAATCGACCTGGCAGGGTCCAGTAGGGCTTTGGCCAGCAAAAGTGTCTTTATCAGGCTAATTTCAAATATGATAAGAGCAAATGCTTATATGGTCTTAAACAGAGGCTGCTTTAGTCACAGAATGGGATGCCCCGGGCAGGAATCGAGCTGGCAGGGTCCAGTAGTGCTTTGGCCAGCAAAAGTGTCTTTATCAGGCTAATTTCAAATATGATAAGAGCAAATGCTTATATGGTCTTAAACAGAGGCTGCTGTAGTCACAGAATGGGATGCCCCGGGCAGGAATCGAGCTGGCAGGGTCCAGTAGTGCTTTGGCCAGCAAAAGTGTCTTTATCAGGCCTAATTTCAAATATGATAAGAGCAAATGCTTATATGGTCTTAAACAGAGGCTGCTGTAGTCACAGAATGGGATGCCCCGGGCAGGAATCGAGCTGGCAGGGTCCAGTAGTGCTTTGGCCAGCAAAAGTGTCTTTATCAGGCTAATTTCAAATATGATAAGAGCAAATGCTTATATGGTCTTAAACAGAGGCTGCTTTAGTCACAGAATGGGATGCCCCGGGCAGGAATCGAGCTGGCAGGGTCCAGTAGTGCTTTGGCCAGCAAAAGTGTCTTTATCAGGCTAATTTCAAATATGATAAGAGCAAATGCTTATATGGTCTTAAACAGAGGCTGCTGTAGTCACAGAATGGGATGCCCCGGGCAGGAATCGAGCTGGCAGGGTCCAGTAGTGCTTTGGCCAGCAAAAGTGTCTTTATCAGGCCTAATTTCAAATATGATAAGAGCAAATGCTTATATGGTCTTAAACAGAGGCTGCTTTAGTCACAGAATGGGATGCCCCGGGCAGGAATCGAGCTGGCAGGGTCCAGTAGTGCTTTGGCCAGCAAAAGTGTCTTTATCAGGCTAATTTCAAATATGATAAGAGCAAATGCTTATATGGTCTTAAACAGAGGCTGCTGTAGTCACAGAATGGGATGCCCCGGGCAGGAATCGAGCTGGCAGGGTCCAGTAGGGCTTTGGCCAGCAAAAGTGTCTTTATCAGGCCTAATTTCAAATATGATAAGAGCAAATGCTTATATGGTCTTAAACAGAGGCTGCTTTAGTCACAGAATGGGATGCCCTGGGCAGGAATCGACCTGGCAGGGTCCAGTAGGGCTTTGGCCAGCAAAAGTGTCTTTATCAGGCTAATTTCAAATATGATAAGAGCAAATGCTTATATGGTCTTAAACAGAGGCTGCTTTAGTCACAGAATGGGATGCCCCGGGCAGGAATCGAGCTGGCAGGGTCCAGTAGTGCTTTGGCCAGCAAAAGTGTCTTTATCAGGCTAATTTCAAATATGATAAGAGCAAATGCTTATATGGTCTTAAACAGAGGCTGCTGTAGTCACAGAATGGGATGCCCCGGGCAGGAATCGAGCTGGCAGGGTCCAGTAGGGCTTTGGCCAGCAAAAGTGTCTTTATCAGGCCTAATTTCAAATATGATAAGAGCAAATGCTTATATGGTCTTAAACAGAGGCTGCTTTAGTCACAGAATGGGATGCCCTGGGCAGGAATCGACCTGGCAGGGTCCAGTAGGGCTTTGGCCAGCAAAAGTGTCTTTATCAGGCTAATTTCAAATATGATAAGAGCAAATGCTTATATGGTCTTAAACAGAGGCTGCTTTAGTCACAGAATGGGATGCCCCGGGCAGGAATCGAGCTGGCAGGGTCCAGTAGGGCTTTGGCCAGCAAAAGTGTCTTTATCAGGCCTAATTTCAAATATGATAAGAGCAAATGCTTATATGGTCTTAAACAGAGGCTGCTTTAGTCACAGAATGGGATGCCCTGGGCAGGAATCGACCTGGCAGGGTCCAGTAGGGCTTTGGCCAGCAAAAGTGTCTTTATCAGGCTAATTTCAAATATGATAAGAGCAAATGCTTATATGGTCTTAAACAGAGGCTGCTTTAGTCACAGAATGGGATGCCCCGGGCAGGAATCGAGCTGGCAGGGTCCAGTAGTGCTTTGGCCAGCAAAAGTGTCTTTATCAGGCTAATTTCAAATATGATAAGAGCAAATGCTTATATGGTCTTAAACAGAGGCTGCTGTAGTCACAGAATGGGATGCCCCGGGCAGGAATCGAGCTGGCAGGGTCCAGTAGGGCTTTGGCCAGCAAAAGTGTCTTTATCAGGCCTAATTTCAAATATGATAAGAGCAAATGCTTATATGGTCTTAAACAGAGGCTGCTTTAGTCACAGAATGGGATGCCCTGGGCAGGAATCGACCTGGCAGGGTCCAGTAGGGCTTTGGCCAGCAAAAGTGTCTTTATCAGGCTAATTTCAAATATGATAAGAGCAAATGCTTATATGGTCTTAAACAGAGGCTGCTTTAGTCACAGAATGGGATGCCCCGGGCAGGAATCGAGCTGGCAGGGTCCAGTAGTGCTTTGGCCAGCAAAAGTGTCTTTATCAGGCTAATTTCAAATATGATAAGAGCAAATGCTTATATGGTCTTAAACAGAGGCTGCTGTAGTCACAGAATGGGATGCCCCGGGCAGGAATCGAGCTGGCAGGGTCCAGTAGTGCTTTGGCCAGCAAAAGTGTCTTTATCAGGCCTAATTTCAAATATGATAAGAGCAAATGCTTATATGGTCTTAAACAGAGGCTGCTGTAGTCACAGAATGGGATGCCCCGGGCAGGAATCGAGCTGGCAGGGTCCAGTAGTGCTTTGGCCAGCAAAAGTGTCTTTATCAGGCTAATTTCAAATATGATAAGAGCAAATGCTTATATGGTCTTAAACAGAGGCTGCTGTAGTCACAGAATGGGATGCCCCGGGCAGGAATCGAGCTGGCAGGGTCCAGTAGGGCTTTGGCCAGCAAAAGTGTCTTTATCAGGCCTAATTTCAAATATGATAAGAGCAAATGCTTATATGGTCTTAAACAGAGGCTGCTTTAGTCACAGAATGGGATGCCCTGGGCAGGAATCGACCTGGCAGGGTCCAGTAGGGCTTTGGCCAGCAAAAGTGTCTTTATCAGGCTAATTTCAAATATGATAAGAGCAAATGCTTATATGGTCTTAAACAGAGGCTGCTTTAGTCACAGAATGGGATGCCCCGGGCAGGAATCGAGCTGGCAGGGTCCAGTAGTGCTTTGGCCAGCAAAAGTGTCTTTATCAGGCTAATTTCAAATATGATAAGAGCAAATGCTTATATGGTCTTAAACAGAGGCTGCTGTAGTCACAGAATGGGATGCCCCGGGCAGGAATCGAGCTGGCAGGGTCCAGTAGTGCTTTGGCCAGCAAAAGTGTCTTTATCAGGCCTAATTTCAAATATGATAAGAGCAAATGCTTATATGGTCTTAAACAGAGGCTGCTTTAGTCACAGAATGGGATGCCTCACAGCAGACTTAAGATCAGTTCAGTATATATGCACAGTTAGTTACTATAAGCAGCCTGAAAACGCTAACAAAGGCTGGATGAAAAAAAAAAATCTCCCTGTCAGCCAGCTCCGTTTTTCCTACCTTTCCCTGGCTTTCTGTCTGTCTCCTGTCTGTCTCCTGCCTGTCTCCTGCCTGTCTCCAGCCTGTCCCTGTCTGTCCCTGTCTCCAGCCTGTCTAACTGCCTCAGCTACACAGCGTTCTGTCTGTCTGTCACGAATGCAATAGAGAAATGAGGAAAAGCAAGATGGCCGCCGTTAAATACCGCTGTGTGACGTCACCGGGCTTGCTGGCTGCTGATAGGCTGCATGTGACTGCCCCAGCTTGCACTGGCGCGGGATACATGTCCAGACATGTCCCGTCCGCCATCTTAGAATGCCTGTAATGTAAATGAATGGATGTTAAAGGAAAACTTCGAGTGATCGAATCGCGGGGAAATTCGGATTCGATCCGAATCGAATTTTTCCTGAAATTCGGATCGAATCCGGGTTCGTCCGGATCGATTCGCTCATCCCTACTTATGACTAGAGTTCAGCCTAAAATCTGTGTTGGGGTTCGGCCCAACACTAAATCCCATAAACCAACTTCTAGGCCTACCCGCAGCTAATTAGGTCGGGCAGCAGGCTGATCCACGTTCAACAGCTGCTGCAATTTGTTGGGAGCGATTGCCATGTCTCCCCACATCTGGTGCCGCCATGACTGTTGCCTAGCCTCTGCCATGCTCAACTGCAACCGGGCTGTTCCTCGCTGATAAACGTTGTAAACACAATTAATTATCTCTGCTGCCCAATTTGCTATTTGCTGTTGCCTGTCAACACAGGTTCCATACACAGGCCTGCTACTAATGTCACCCATTGCCTTAAATTCTATATTCATATTCCAGGCTACACTAGTCAGAATTATACACACAGTTCCTGCTTGTTAGATGCTTTATTTGGCATTACAGAAGGGACTTCTGCACCAGATGAGCAGACACCTGCCTTATAAGAAACAGAGAGTGGACGGGGAGGCCGATTCATTAATAGCGCCAGGTAGCGACAGATGAGCGACAGTAGCGGTATTTTCACAGCGCACGCTAGTATTCGCTGTGCTTGGCCGTTGTTCGGCTGTTGACAGCGACTCAGTCGGCGTGCGGTAATGTTGAATACGGGGTTAGGAGTCGCTGTTTGACAGGTTCCGCGCTGTATGGGAGCGCATGACAGCGAATGGCCATAGCGAACAGCTCCCACCATATTCATTAACAAATCACGCTCATTAAATTATCGCGCTGTGAAATGCTTGTTTAAACCCCAGAGCGCTGGCGGCGATGGGTTAAAAGTAGTTTTTTAACCCCCAAACAACCATATTTTTGGAAAAAAAAAAAAGCAAGTTTTTCAAAACATTTTGTAACATGAATACATTAATATCAGACCTGTAATATCAATTCTGCCCAAATTATTTTTATTTTTTTTTTACCTTAAAAAAATTATCTAACATTGCAGAAGTGGTCACAGAATTTTTGACATTTAAAAAAAAAAAAAAAAAAAATAATAGCAATTAATTAAGAATATTTAAAGATCCATTGAAATGCATTGGAGAGCGCCAGGTAGCGAGAGGTCATACCTGTCGCTGTTCAAGGTCGCTCGCTGGTGCTGTGGGGTGAGGCTGGAATAATGATGAATGATTCGCTATCTGGCGCTCTGTCAGTCGCTAAGCAGGATCGGCTTGATAAATGTGTGATTGCGGAGGGGAGCCGGCGTTCTCGTGGCGGTGAGCGTCATTACCGTTCGCTCACCATTCGCTACCTGGCGCTATCCCTTGATAAATAAGGGCCTTAGTATATACATTAGTGATGGTGCCTTTTACAGGGTCTACATCATCCAAAAATCCAAAGCGTGCCTTTCAGTGGGTTCTAGTTCCCCACTGAAATTATTCAGCCCACAGGAAGCCATGCTTTTGGGATACTTCCCCTTCGTCAGGAAGAGGAAGCAGATACCTATCCCATACTTCCCTTAAACTGGACCTTCAGCATCATTTAATAAAAAGCCTAAACCCTTAAAAAACTATTCCCCAGCATCTAAAATTAATATATTTTAAGATTTTTGTCGTTTACTTATTTTTTTTCCCCCGCTGGGCTTCAACTGTGTCCAGGAATCTAGGATAAGGATGCCGTCATGTTGCCTCAGAAGCATCACATACTGAGAAGAGGAGAGGGGGCAAAAGTGCAGGGGAACAGGGTTATAGCTGAGCAGAGCCGTGATCAGAAAAAGGACAGCAATCCCAGAATGCAGAGCGGCACAGTCAGAAGACACTTCCTGTCTGCAGGCAGCCTCCTGCCTGACTCCAGGAGCCACCATCTTGGATGTTAAAGGTTTAAAAAACACACTAGGTACAAGTAGGATGATTTTTAATGTGGGCAATCTGTATGTATAGGGTGGGGGAAACATACAGGATGGACTCTTATTCAGGGTGAAGGTCCGGTTTAAGCTTTTTATTCAGTTGAATTGGAGGTGTCATACTTTTATTAGTGAGTAACGAGAGAGGCATTTTTTTACACACTAACAAAATAAAAAGATAGTAAAAAGAATGTCAGCTTACCTCCTGCTTTTGTCCAACAAGATATTGTTTCAGAGTCTCCACTTTCTTTAGAGTTATTCTTATCAATATTGTATGCTTTGACTTCATAGATATTTTTTTCAAAAGGTTCCAGCTTCTCAAATGTGTGGCTTAGTTCACATTGGCCTTTTTCAGTCTCGGTCTCTCTTCTCTTGTCATCTGTAACCAAATTCAAGACCCATATATCAGAGGAGTAGCTAGGCTTTCTGGCACCTGGGGCAAAGATTCAAAATGGCGCCCCCTACCTGTTCTCAGGCCACCCTAGACTGCTGCACCTGGGGCATATCCCCCCCCTTCCCCCCTAGCGATGCCCCTACATATATTAAGTTTTGTAGTGCAATGTATGCTTGAGTTTTGTGCCGCATTAAAGGGAAACTCTTTGGGAATGTAAAATAAACATGCATGTTAGGACTGTGTTCACTGGACCTGTAATTTACTTATCAGCATGCTATTTCCATGTTTCTTATATTACTATGGCTCTGTGTTGCTACAGTGGTTTTCCTGGCCTTGAGTAAAATCTTCTGACTACAAGTCCCAGAATTCTTTCACCGTAACAGATCACCAGCATTGGCTAAGTCAAGCAGAAGTAATTCCCTTGCCAGGTGAGAATGCTGCCAGTAAGCCTTTAGCTACTGAAACACAAGTTTGTGCACCCCTCTATCTGAAGAAGTTGAATTAGAGCAGAAGGGATTAAACCTGTCATCTCTGCCTTAGCCAATCAGATGATGACAAGCCAGAGTGAGTAAGTCTCTGATACATGAAACACACCATCTGAAGTACATTGCTAAGGTAAACACATTGTTGCTAGGGAAACAAATACGAAAGAAAAATGGAAACTTTATAAAATGCAACTTAAAGTGGAATAGCCCTTTAAGTACAAGGGGAAGGTCCTTAAATGGTAGTTCCATGTTAAAATATTCAACCTCTCAGGTCCCAGAATAGGGCCAGATGGGCCAGAAAAAAATAATATCTGCCATTAGTAGCTTTATTTGCAACTTGCCCTGCCAGCAAGCAATCCAAGTTTACTTGGAAGATGCAGGCCCTTTAAAGTACTATTTGTGGTGGGCATTTTTCACCAGTTGGCAATTGGTTTAAAATAATAATTGGCTTTTATGTAACTTGCCTTGGCTATAAGACAACTGAAATAGCTTAAAATGGACCAACAAGCCATTTTGAAGAATCCCTGAGCCAAGCTTGGAAAAATAAGTAAGGCACCTAAGTACTCACCTACAGTAGTTGCTGCAAATCTTCCTGATGCCCAGAACACGCCCCTGAGCAGAAGAGGATCTAAGACCTGCTTTGATTAGCTGCCTATGGGTCCCAGCAGGTCCCAGCTTCATGGAACAGTGCCAGGCCATCAAGGTGATCAGAGAGGGATTGCACAGCCAGGTGACTTATTTATCTAAATCGGGCTATCCTTAGTGGGAGAGTTAGGGGGTGGGCAGCTGAAGGCTCTGTAAAAAGGCCGGAGGTCCTCCCTAAACAAAATACTGTTTGTTGTGTATATTTTCCAGTAAGCCCAGCGTGTATTATCCAGTTGGTCCAGAAAAAATAAATTGCTACTAGTGGTTTCATTTTAGGTGAGTAGGTCCAGCATAGAGCACAATATAGGATAATATAGACATCCAAGGAGGCTACAGCCTACATATTGTCACTGACTCACTTGTCGCTACTCTTTGTATTACTCCCAAACCCACTGAATATCCATCAAAAAGCAACAAAACTGAGTTCTGGTCAACCTGAATCAAGTCTCCAATATTTTACCCAAATCCCAAGTGCAACACTTTTGTGAACAATCCCACAGACACAGACCTCAGATCAGAGGTTGTCAGAAGGCACAAGATTCCCCAGTTTACCTGCCACCCCACTCTAGCGCCATTAATCGCTTTCCTGCAGCCCTGGTATGAGAACCTGGTTTGTGGATGCGGCCTAGGTACAGCGACTCCTGTTGAGTAAAAAAAAGAATGTGGCCTTGCACATCTTTGTGAACCAAGCCTTAGATTTAGGGTGAGCTCCAGCAATAATATAAGCAGTAACAAATTGAAATACCCATTAAAGCGGTCGGTCCAACAGTCAAAAATAACTTTAACCAAACCGAACAAAAATGGCCTCTACCTTTCTTTTCTAACTGTGCCAGGCTGTTGGTCCAGCTTAAAGTGGACCAACACCCAGGGGGGATCGGCCCGGGAATCTATAAGATTCCCGAACCGATCAGATCCCTCCCCGCGGGGCATCCGAGATCGGGATGTCCCGCGGGGAGGAACCCCCCAGGAGGCCCACAAACCTTACCTCAGCCCCATTCCATCGGCGCATGCGTGAGCCACGTCTCGCGCTTCCCTGTAGCAGGGCGCGCACCCGCGGCAGCCGTTTGTGAATGGCCGGCGCAGGCGTGCTCCCTGTTAGAGGGAAGCGCGAGACGCGGCCTCCAGCGCTCAGAGCCGCTGAGCTGCGGCTTGGACGCGCATACCACAGCGGCTCTGAGTGCTGTGATTGGCTGGAGCGGTCACGTGGGAGCGTGGTGAGGTGAGTGTTTCTGGGCTTTCGGGGGGGTTTCAGACAGCGGGGCACCCCCAATCGGGGTGCCCCACCGAAGTGGACCAAAACCCAGGATAGTCAAAATCCTGGGTGTTGGTCCACTTTAATCTTATCATATGAAAAAAGGATAGATTTTCCTACCCTCCATTTATTCCGGTGGCAGCTGGGTGAAGCTGTGAACTGAGCTCGTAATTGTACAGCATGGCTAAAGTGACCAAGCGGAACAGACCAAGCGGAACAGCATGGGGACACCTAAATGCCCCACTTTGCTGACATTATGGGGATGACTGTTCCACTGAATGCAGAATGCCCGATGTCTGGTCGGTTTACAACTGCTCTCACTCGGCTTTGGCTGAATAGCAGTACTGGAATGCATGGATTGTCTGAGCACTGGCTTAAACCGGACTAACCGTTGGAAAAGAAAGGTAGCAGCCATTTTGGGGCTTCCTCTCCCAGCATCTCAGCCATGCTGCTGCCTGGATTCAACTGACATAACTGACAATGCACAGTAACAGGAAGCCCAGCAGCACTTCCTGTTTGCAGGTGGGGTGGCCTGCAAATGCATGAGCCACCATTTTGTTTCTAAACTTGTTTCAGAAGGAGTTAGAAAAGGGTAAAGAAATTGTTATGTGCAGGAATCTAAATTGCCTTGGGGGGGGGGGGAATGCATATGAGCACTGTTTGCTGTGTTGGTCTGTTTTAAGTCATTTTTGACTGTTGGTCCACTTTAATTACTAACATCTTTGATAAACCAAAGATCCCTGGAGCATGTGACCGGGGGCAGGGCTACACCTACTTATACACATGATTATCATAGAATGCTGTGGATATTTGTTCCTTACAGGCCTGTAATTAAGCCACAATCCTAAACCACACCCCACCATCACCCACAAACTGGTTTAAGCTGTCCCACTTTGAGGCCCCTCATGGTCAGTTTAAAGTGGACCAACACCCAGGATTTTGACTATCCTGGGTTTTGGTCCACTTCAGGGGGGCACCCCGATTAGGGGTGCCCCGCTGTGTAAAACCCCCCAGAAACCCCCAAACTCACCTCACCACGCTCCCACGGACAAGCGGCGGACAAGGCAGCGCGTCCGCCGCCGCCTCCCGCGCGCCCCTCTGACAGTGCGCGCGCCCGCGCCGGCCATTCACAAACGGCCGGCGCGGGCGCGCGCACGGCTAGAGGAGTGCGCGGCAGCGGCCGCCGCCGATCAGGTGAGTTCTTTTGGGGTTTTGGGGGGGGTCCCTCACCGCGGGACATCCCGATCTCGGATGTCCCGCGGTGAGGGGGGTGATCAGCCCGGGAATCTTATAGATTCCCGGGCCGATCACCCATGGGTGACGGTCCACTTTAAGGATAGGGGAGGTAATTAAGTAGGAATTAGATAGACTTCAGTCTGATTACCTGGGTGTTGACCAACCCACCACACAATAAAACACATAAAGAATAAATCCAACAGGTATGGTGCAGCATTGTTTCCATTTGGAGGGGCTCCCAAGCCTATGATGGGTCGAATTGAAGAGCAAATCTATGGGTAAGTGTCCTATTATGTAGGGGTGCTGCTATAGAATATTGTTGGTAGATGTTGGTTGGTAGCTTTTTTCTTGTGTGACTCACTAATATTGTAAATGTGTGCCTGTATATGTATCACTTCTACATCTAAAAACCAGTGCAGGGGATGTTTGTGTGTTGTGCTTGGCAGGGTTTAAGTTGGGCAGCTGAGGCAAAGAAACTCTCCAAGTATCTATTTTTCTTTGCACAATAAGTGGAACAAGAAAAGGTTTTTGTAAGACTTAAGATGGAGCTTCAAGGTCCCACAACCTTTAGTTTCACCTTTGTATTCAGCTCCCATGGATTTATTTTCAGTGACACTGGACTTTGGATCTTATGTTTTTACAACACTCTCTCTAAACTTGAAACATAACCTTTTGAGGGTTGAGTGAGTCAACATGTCAGCAACATACATGTTTAATGCAATAAAATATATAAATGAACAAGACAAAAATAAATACTTATGATATATCCATTTATTGGCCCATTTGCTTCAGTTGGCTTTTCCCAGGTAAGGGTAACTGTTGTATTAGTTGATGAACATTTCGTATTTGTAACTGCTCCGGGAGCTGCATGCAAAATGAAAACATTTGTCAGATAAAATGTCAGGTGTAACTATAGAATTTGAATTGGATGAAATAGATGCTGGCTCTAGGAGTGTCCTCATTCATGGGGATCGGCGGCCATTTTTCTGTGGCCTCGGCTGTGGACCATTTCAAATGCTGCAGCCGCTGGCAGGGTGATGATCGTGCAGGGCTCAGGTGAGTTTTCCAGCAGCTTAGGCTGCTGCACTCTATAGGTGAAGGAGACCGATAGGCTGCCCAGCTTTTCCATGTTCCGGCCAGGATGCGGCAGTGCACAATCCTAGTTGAAGTCAATGAGAACTGTTTGCCAAATGTCATAGTTATGGCAGAGGGATCTCATTGGACAAGAGCCCACACATGCATCATAGGAACAGGGAAGAGCTGAGTGAATAGAAGGGTTCTGGGGGGGTTCACACATCGGGGCATCCAGATTCGGAATGCCCTGGGAGAAAGCCAGTTCCCGGCCATGGAATCTTTCAATTTAAAGTGGACCAACACCCACCTCTGATCGGCTCGGGAATCCGAAATCGGGATGCCCCGCTGTGTGAAACCCCCCCAGGACGCCCACAAACCTTACCTCCTCCCGTTCCAACGGCGCGTGCGCGGGCCGCCGCCGCGCGTCCCTCTAGCAGGGTGCGCACCCGCGCCGGCCGTTTGTGAATGGCCAGCGCGGGCGCGCTCTCTGTAAGAGGGACGATCGGGGTGCCTCGCAGAAGTGGACCAACACCCAGGATAGTGAAAATCCTGGGTGTTGGTCCACTTTAAGGGTGGCCGCTGGTGGGTTTTGTTCCACTTTAAATCTATTTTTGACATGAATGCTGATCCTTCCTTTAGCTATTAAACATCTGTGCATACTACTAGACTTCCTGTTTCACTAAATAATGCTTTTAGGGGTGAAAAAAGAATCTGACCTAAAGTCACCTTTATTTTGCATTCCACGCAAGCAAATTGTCACATGGAAGCCCAGAATTAGACTAAAATACTTACACTTCTTGGGTCCATTGGTATTGCCAGTTATGGTATCCACATTCACCCTGAAAAAACTGATTGGCTGCCACTGGTCATGGTGGGAGGGGGGTACAAGTCAGGTGCAGGGTAAGTTTGCCCAATTTCAGGGTCTATGTAATTTTTAACTTGTAGGCCTCCCTATGTCAGGGAGGCAGGGGGTTATGTGAGGGGACCTGAAGTTTTCTTGTTTTCTTTGGCCTCGATTCATCAAAAGTTGAAAGAAATTATCATGATAGTAAAAAATTCATTTCATGAGAAAAAAGCCTGAGAATGTCATTGTTGCTGAATCACCAGATAGGAAGACAATGGAAGTCAATGGCACTTTTTTACTCCTGAGAAAAGTAGTGAACATTTTACTCCTTTTTTCACTGTAGTAAAAAGTGCCACTGACTTTCATTGGCCCTTATTTAAGAAAGGATAGTGTCAGGTAGCGCCTGGTTAATGATAGGTAGCGACAGGTAGCGACTGGTGAACGCCGGACACGGCACACAATTACACATTTATCAAGCAGAATCTGTTTAGCGACTGGGATAGCGCCATGTAGCGTCTGATTCATCATTTTCACAGCCTCAGCGAACAGCGCCAGCGTTCAGCCTTGCACAGCGCCAGGTATGACCTCTCGCTACCTTGTGCTCTCCCATACATTTCAATGGACGATCCTTTTCTTCTCTTTATACGTTTTTTTTTTTTCAAAAAAATCACAAATAATTCTGTGACCTCTTCTGGCATTGAAATAGCAGTTTTTTCATTTTTTAAATATTTCCTCAGAAATGACATTACAGGTCTGGCATTAAAGTGTTCATGTTACAATGTTGTTACAATGTAATTCCATATGTTTTCGCTTTGTTACTAGTTGATAGATGCTTGAAAACACACTTTAAACACACCGCCTCCTGCGCTCTGGGCTTCAAACAAATATTTTTCAGCGCCAGAGATTTGTGAGGCTGTTTTTTTGCTGAATATGGTGTGAGTCGGTCGCTATGAGCAGTCGCTAACATGCACTCCCATACAGCGCTGTACTGGTCAAATAGCGACTCCTCACAATGTATTCAACATTACTGAACAGCGTCTGAGTCGCTATAAAGTAGCGACTCACGGCCGAGCACTGCGACTACTAGCGGGCACTCTGAAAATGCCTGCTACAGACGCTCATCTGTCGCTACCTGCCGCTAATGATGAAGCAGCCTCCCCGTCTTTCTATCTGGTGATTCAGCAATAGTTAAGGTTAGAGATGAGCGAACCGGTTCGGACGAACCGGAATTCGCTCCGAATTTCAGGAAATATTCGATTCGGCACGAACCCGAATATTTTGTGGTTCGTGCCGATCGAATTTTTCCTGAAATTAAAAAAAAAAATGCCGGCATGGTGGGAGCGGGCCGGCCGGTTCCGCTGACAGCCGGCAAAAATGCTTTTTTTTTCTTTTTTTTTTGTTTTTTAAATGCCGGCATGGTGGAAGCGGGCCGGCCGGCTTTACCGGCCTGTCAGCGGAACCGGCCGGCCCGCTCCCACCATGCCGGCATTTTAAAAAAAAGGCAAACACTTACCTCCAGGTCCGGAGCGTGGAGGCCGGCACCGCTCTCAGCTGTCATCTGAGGGCGCGTCATCATAAACCGGTCAGCGGAACCGGCCGGCCCGCTCCCACCATGCCGGCATTTTTGATGGGGAACTTCGTAAAAGTTCGATTCGGCCGAACCCGAATTTCTTTGTGAAATTCGGGGAATCGGCCGAATCGAACTTTTCAAAAGTTCGCTCATCTCTAGTTAAGGTCTCAGGCTTTTTTCTCATGAAATGATTTTTTTGCTACCATGAGAATTTTTTTCAGCTCTTGAATCAAGGCCTTTAACTCACAAAAACTGTATATAATGCTAGACGTCTAATTTACCAAGTGACCCACTTATCTATTCACCTTGGTAAGGGCAGATTATTTTTGTAGACTCCATCTTTATGTATTTCATTGCAGAAAGTCTATTACTTAAAATCTGATTCAAAATCATAATAAAATCATAATAAAATCATAATAAAATCATAATAAAAACATGATTGGAGCAGGGAAAATAAGGAAACATACATTACTGTGCTACCTGTCAGCCTATAAAAGCAGGAACTCCATAGGTTATAGTAAACTGGACCAATGACCTTTAATTGATCAATAACGATGTCACAACACAGCCTTTTTATTATGAGATCATATTTACCATCAACTTCTGTCGTTATGTTTACAACTGTGCTATTGATTCGATCTTGGCCATAGAACACACTCGAATTACAAGTATATCCACTGTAAGGCTTCAATTGTACAATGTAATCCCCACCAATCGTTTTGTTAGTCATTTCTGCAATTAAAGCAAAATATTGTATTATTTTAAAAGACATCTCATTTGTAAATCCAAACGGCCTAAAAATATTGTTCATGTTATGTTAACAATTGCTTTATCTTTTTAAGTATTACATGAATACTCACAAACCTAAAGCAATTGTTTGTCTACTGTATGTACTGAAGACAATAGGTACGGCTATTTTTTGCGACTGAAGACATTTTTTCAAAGCTTGTAAAGCTAAAAAGACCTATGTCATTTATCCTTCCCTCACCCATGGGCTTACACACAGTGAGGCATCATGAAACTGGGTGCCATTCAGGGACTGGGGCTACAAGCCAGTGGTTGGTCCATTTTAAACCAGACCACCGCCCAGGTTTTTCAGGCTTATTTTGATATTTTGGTGTCACGTTCATTTTTATGTTCTAGCGAGGTGAGATTTCGCTGATGCTCTGTGTATGAAAGGACAGTCCAGTCAACAGCAACAATAAGACAGCAAAAAGCTCACCTGATCCTGTCCCATGAAACTCTTGGTGCAAGTGAGCACAGCAAACCACAGTTGCCACACCGCTGTCGCTAACAACAGCAGAGTGTGTGCATGACACTTAAAGCCGCAGCATGATATGCTCTTCCCAGTTCCAAGAATAAAAGCAAGGCTAGCGGCTAGTCAAAAAGGAAAAAAAGCCTTACTTTTCCGGCGCAGGTCTGGATGTCCCTGCAGCCACACAGCCGACAGCTGCTTCTGCAAGACTCTACATGAATGCAGGTTGTTGCAGACTTATGGCCGGTGACGCGAGTGTTGTCTGCTGCATGCCCGTGTCAGGCCTTTCTGCCTGGTATGAATAATGCTGGGGATATGGCTGGAGAGTCGTGGCAAGAACACCTGGAAGAGGTAAGTGGCTAGGGCAATCTGGAGGGTTTCACACAGGGGGCATTCCAATTCAGGATGCCCCATAGAGAGGGAGACCACTGCCCCTTAATTCTTTTAGATCACTGTTTCTCAACCTGAGGTACACGTACCCAACAGTGTTCTGCAGCAAACCTTCCAGGGGTGACTGACTGGTCTGGAATATTATTTACAAGTGAAACCTAATTCCATCATGCTTTAAGGGTGCCACAAGACCTATGGCCTACTTATTTTGGTAGTAATTATAATTAATCACTCCCTTTGGGGTATGCGTTTGGAACTTCTTATCGCTAGGGGGTACTTGGTCTAAAAAGGTTGAGAACCACTGCTCTAGACTACACTATTGCCATGTGGGGAAAGAGGAGGAATCTAGCGCATATCCAGGCAGGGTCTGTCCCCTGCATCTATCTAGCCTGTCATCACACTTTTTTTCTCTGTTCAATAGCCCCATATTACTACAAATATGCAAATGCAATACACCTTACCTCCGTGAGGTTGTTAACTGACGACTTTTGTTGTTATGAGCAACACTCAATGATACTACACAGTGTTTATGACCAGGGGACCATTTGTGTATAAAGTATACGGAATTAAAGTGGACCTACAGTTTTCCTTGCAACTATGTGCCAGGGTGAGTCCTAGTTTATAGAGACACTAAACTAACCTACCCCCCCACACCATCAGTGAGCCTGGCATTAGAGAGATACTAAGGCCCTTATTTATGAAGGAATAGCGACAGATAGCGACGGGGACGGGTGAGCGACCGGTAATGACAGGCACCGCCACGAGAACGCCGGCTCCCCACCACAATCACACATTTATCAAGCCGATCCTGCTTAGCGACTGAGATAGCGCCATATAGCCACTCATTCATCATTATTCCAGCCTCAGCCCACAGCGCCAGCGTCCGACCTTGAACAGCGACCGGTATGACCTCTCACTACCTGGCGCTCTCCAATGCAGTTCAATGGAAAAATCTTTAAATATTAATAATTAATTGTTATTAATTTTTTTTTTAAATGTGAAAAATTCTGTGACCACTTCTGCCATGTTAGATAATTTTTTAAGGTAAAAAAAAAAAATTGTGCAGAATTGATATTACAGGTCTGGTATTATTGTATTCATATTACTAAATTCTTAAAAATTTTTTTTTTTTTTGGTTTCCAAAACCTATCGCCGCCAGCGCTCTGGGGTTTAAACATGCATTTCACAGCGCGTGATTTTTTGATGAATATGGTGGGAGCCGGTCGCTCTGACCAGTCGCTATCATGCGCACACATACAGCGCGGAACCTGTCAAATAGCGACTCGTCACCCCGTATTCAACATTACTGCAAACCGAGTCGCTATCAACAACCGAACAACGGCCAAGCACAGTGAATACTAGCGGGCGCTGTGAACGCTGTGCTACAGTCGCTCAACTGTCGCTACCTGCTGCTATTAATGAATCGGCCTCTAACTTTTACCTAGCAGAGCTGCCTTCATTGGGGGACAGCTAATAATAGCTACACACATGTGTGAAACCCGAAGCTCATCCAATAGAAGGCTTGCTTTACTGGAGGGTACAACTACCTCCTGTCCCCCATCATTCGGTGCCTCAGGTGCTTCCTGAGGATCTTTAACTGTGGAGGTGTCCCAATCTAGGATGTCCCAAAGGAGAGTGTTAAAAGGGACATAACAGTAAAGCTAGAAGACCTTTCAACAGAACAGCAATAACAGGGCAGCAAGCAGCTGATGCCTTCCCATGGAGGATAAGGGGAAAGGAAGTTAGTGTGTGTCTGGACAAGAAATTTAAGCTATAGCATTTAGTTTTGAATGATAATATTATCCATTATATGAGCTATTTAGCTAGCAGAAACAACTATATTATTTCAATGATTACATCACACTTACTATTAAAGCAAATAGTGTTCACCGACACCTGGCATTGCTCACCAGTGCTTGACCACATAAATTTTGCTTCTTTTGAGGATACACTATAGTGGAAATTTAATTTGTCTGGAAAAAAAAATCAATTATAAGCAACATACAGTGATATGAATCCACAGCACTTTGAACACAAGCACAACATACACTCCATTATGCTTCCTATGTGTAAAGGAAATTTTAAAAAGGACCAAACCCCGTTTCTGTAGGACCTGGCTTCCAAAAGATTCAGGCTGGGCAATGCCCTAACCCTTTGTCCGCCCTGGTTTGGGATGCTCCACTGTGTAAAACCTCCTTGCTTCGGCCACAGTACATGGCCTCTTCTGCGGCTTCCATCTAGCTGAAGCACGCTCCCACGCCTAGGTCATCTAACAACTGTGTAACAAAACTGCGTAACCCCCCCTTACCTGATTCAGACGATACTTAACTTAATCCAGAGGGAGAGGAGAAGACATGCCACAGGATGCAGCAGCAATAATCAAAGCCACACTGCGGTGGCATCCCCTGATCCCTCAGACTGCGTGCATTTGTTGGCTGCCATATAAGTTTGCCTGGTGTGGTGTGCACACTCACCAGCGGGGGCCTGTGCATTCACTGTGGGTTTCCCCGATTAGGTGAGTATACTAATTCCCTGAGAGGGGTCTCAGGCGGCTCTCATTGACTTTAATGGCTGAGGCAGGAGTGCGCGCGCAACGCAGGGGGTGAGTGCCACCTGCTGAATGACGTAGTCACAGAAGCGGCTCTCATTGGACAAGAGCCCACATGTGCGCCATTGGAGTGTGGAAAGGTGAGTTTTTGTAGGAAGTTTCACACCGCGGGGTATGCAGATTCAGGATGCCCCAGAGAAAAGCCAGGGCTGTTGGGTTTTGTTCCACTTTAATGAGAGCTTTTTATTCTATTTTACAAGTGGTCGCTAGGGGGAGCAGTAGCTGAAACACCAAAATAAATACAGGTAAGAAAACATAATAATTGAGCTATAAAGGAGAGCTGGAGAGGGGTTATAAAATGCAGCTTCATATTTGTCTCTATATTTAGGCCTTGATTCAATAAAGGTAGAAAATAATTCTCGTGGTAGTAAAAGATTTAATTCATGAGAAAAAAGCCTGAGAATTTCACTGTTGTTGAATCACCAGCTAGGAAGACAATGAAAGTCAATGGCACTTTTTTACTCCTAAGCAAAGTAGAGAACTGTTTACTCCTTTCTACACTGTAGTAAAAGCTGCCATTGGCTTTCATTGTCTTTTTATCTGGTGATTCAGTAACAGTGACAATCTCAGGCTTCTTTCTCATGAACTGAATTTTTTACTACCATGAGAATTTTTTTCTACCTTTATTGAATTGAGGCCTTAGTCTGGTAGGGTTGCTGTGGGGTAGCACGTGGGCGGGGCATTGGAGCAGTGAGGCTGCATAATAATCAGCTTAATGGGGGGGGCGGTGCTAGGAGAGAGAAGGCTTGCTTGGAGGAGGCTGGGTGGGGAGGGGGGAGGGGTTAGCTGGGCTTGAGTGGCAGCTCTGAGAGTGCCATTAAAGCCTGGTGGACTGCACTGCTTTGGTACCGTTTTTACTAACACTCCCATCCCATCCCAGCCTCCCATCCCCTTCACCACTCTATCCCCTCACCCAAACAACTCCAGTCCCATGTTCTCTCGCCTTGGAGCATACTGGATGACTGTCCAGGAAGCAGCAGAGATGCCACTGGCTGGTCATGGACAGGCCAGGTGCTGGGAAAATCCTGGGCTTATTTTTGGCCCCAGTCCGTCATTGGTCTGGACTAACTCTTCAAACTAGTATTGGTGGCCCACATCGGCAGGGTGACGCTGGAGGGGCAGATGAGGAAGTATATTTCCTCATTCAGGGCACCAAACTGAGAGAAAGCACAGCACTGGAGGAATACTTGCCAAGGTAAGCTGCTGTTTATTTGTTTAAAGTTAGACCTGAAAATCCCTTTAAGATTTACTTACCATAGTAAATGAACTATATTATTCTTAAAAGATATCTGGGAAAAAAACAAAAACAGCTATGCAGTTCTGGCCACTGAAATGCTTCCATGTGCTGGCAGCATGCTCCCAGCTGGCTCCTATGTGCCCAGACCAACTAGCATCTCAGTTTGATAGGTCAGATGGGTTACCTCTCGCTTCAGTGATGACTGGAAGAAGAGTGTGCATAAAGGAGGCTTGCCTTAAACCATAATCCTGAATAAGAGCATATCTTATGTTTCCCCCACCCTGTACCTACAGATTGCCCACATTAAGAACCATCCTACCTGCATCTATTGCATTTTCTGAGCCTTTAAGCACCCATGGAGTCTAAGGCTGCCTGCAAACAGGAAGTGTCTTCTGACTGTGCTGCTCTGCATTCTGGGATTGCTGTCCTTTTCCTGACCCCAGCTCTGCTTTGTCTGTGCAAAGCACAGATATAACCCCACCCCCCTGCACTTGCCCCCCCTCCTTTCCCCAGTATATGATGCTTCTGAGGCAAGCACCCATATCCTAAAGTCCTGAACAGAGTTGCAGCCCAGTTGGGAAAAGAATAAAAAGTATGGTAAGTGACTAAAAACAAATAAATATATTATTTTAGCTGGGAAAAGTTTTTTTAAGGGTTTGGGCTTTTCAATAAATTATGCTGAAGGTTTGAATGGTTCTTATTCAATGAGAGCATTTTAGGAAAGTTTCTTGCATCAAGGCCTAGGAGTTCAGATATCTCATGAAAATACTGTATAAAGTGGCTTTGACTTACCGGGAGGTGCATTCAGCTCCAGTTCAGTTGGCTGACCGCACCCGATAATCTGGCATTGAATTGTGTATTGTTGACACCGAGCAATGGTAAATTTATAATTATTTAGATTAAATGTGAAGTCAGAAGAGGAGGAGTTGAAAGGATTGCAGGTAAGATTGTAGGTCTCAGATTGATTCTCATTCATCGCATCATATATGATCAGGTCTTCTACTGCATTAGTATAGGTTGGTGTTCTAAAATGTATACTACCTGTAAAAGAATTAGATAAAAAAAAAACACCAACAAATTATTGAAGCAATTACACATTATTTACTCACATTACAAGCCTAATAGGCAAAGAGAGGAGCCACCATCACATGTCAAGCTTTTTGGTTGACATGTGCCTCATAAATCTCTCAAATATCCAAACAGTTAAGACAACTAAATAGAATCATTAAAAATCAGTCAGCACTTATCTTGTGGATCCTTTTAAATGGTCTCCTATTATCTTTACCTCTATACATCAGGACTGCAGCCACTTACCTTTTAAATTTGGCGCTAAGCTTCTGAAAAAAAAAAAGTATGGCCGGACCTGGTCTAGTTTTCAGTTCAAGACCTACCGTACAAACACAACATTTGTAAAGGGGAAGCATCTACCCAACATTCTCTTCCCACATGCTAAGCAAAATTTGAGCAATAACATAAAAGACAACTCACTGGGGGATTGGCAATCTGCACCTGAAGCTGGGACCTTGAGTGGCACATCAGTCACCCAATCCCATGCAGCATTGTGACTGTAATGGTCACTCAAGTCTAAGTGTCACTCAAGCTCATGGCTGCCATGCAGTGCCCCACTCCCTTTCAGAATTAGCAACAATCAGGTGAGTTATATTTTAAAGCAGAACAAAGCCTGGGAATTTGACTTTCCCAGGTTTTGTTCCATTCCCAGGGGCATCTTGAATTGGGATGTCCTGCTCTGTGAATTCGGCCAGAAAGCCAGAATTCACTCACCTACTCTTGTTCCAACAGTACATGCGTGGGCCCTAATCCAATGACAGCCATTTGCCGTGACAATGTCATTCGGCAAATGGCTCTCATTGACTTCAATGGGGAGTGCAAGCGGTCACATCCCTAGTGGCGCGTACGCTTGAGCAAACAGGAGATGCCCCACTTTGTGCGCCCCATTGAAAACAATGAGAGTCGTTTGCCGAATACCCTTGTCACACAGCAGGGCATCCCAATTCAGGGGAAGGCCAGCGACCAGCCCTGGAATCTTTCAGATTCCAATGCCTCCCGGCTGGGTTTTGAGGCACTTTGACAACTAAATTAAGCTTAGCACAAGGGGAGGGAGGGGTTGCTAGGAGGGTTTAAAAAAAGCTTGGACATTCTCTTCAGTGTGATCTCTCCATTACAGCAGTGTGATTGAGAGATATCTCTCACAAATCACAGTCAGCTGTGATTAGAATGTAACAGCAGGGTCTCTGGCTACATTACAATGTAACAGCACAGTGCCGCCATTATTACAGTGTAGAAGTAGCCACATGCCTGGCTTTTTAAAGTCTAAAACAGCAGGAAGCTGGCTGGCCTTTTACAATACAACAACAGGGTATCTGACTACATTGTAGAAGTAGCCACATGCTTGACTTTTTAAACACTTCAGAGAGCTGGCTGACCTTTTACAATATAACAGTAGGGTGTCTGATATCTGTCCCACCTGTTACATTGTAAAATGAAGCTGACTGCATTGTTCAGCAGGGTGTCTGGCTGCTTTGCACTGTAACACAGCAACGTGTAGCCATAGTTACATTGTAACAGTGAACACACCCCTTCCTTTATACAGTGTAACACAGCAGGGACCTGGATGGTGTTTAACAATGTAGCAGAAGTACAGCGAGAAAGCAGCTCAAGTTTTAAATCTTCCAGCTCAAGTTTTATTACTTTATTAGTGGTGCTACCCTTGTACCCTACACTCGAAGCTTCTTGTCAAGTCTGACTGGCCTTCATAAAAGAAATTACCATAGAAGAAAATTACCATGAATAAACCCGTCCCTAATGCCAACCTATTCACAACAATCATCACCACCCTTTCATCATCCTTAAACCGGAACATTACCCATTTTTAACATGGTTACAGAAAGGCATCTTGATTGCCGGTGACCCCCATGCAGAAAAGCCTGCTAAAATAAATACTATTACCCTTCAAATAGGATACCCAGGGGAGACCTGCAGTTTTTGCCTGGGGAGCAATTTTAAAGGTAGGACTTCTTGTTTCAGCGGGCATTACAGCATGGGGGGCATCAGCGGCAGTTATTGGGATCCCTCCATGTGCAGGGGCCAGCTTCATAAAAAAAGGTTTTGCTCTGGTTTTAAACAGACCAAAACCCACATTTATAAATATATTTCTCCCTGAATTGTTGCCCCCATGAAGAGAAACTTTTGACCATGTTTGATGCTCTTGCTTCAGTCTGCCAGCTAATGTCACCTTTTTTAGCCAAAAGTCCAGCTTCCTTACAGTATGTCATTGCCGTGTTGTGAGTGGCAGTGATGTCATTGCTGCACCTATGCAATGACCATCTGCCAGAGAGGGACAGCAAAAACGAAAATCAGCGTTTCAGGACAATCCGGCAGGTGAAAACATCAATATCTAGTTCTAAGAAGGGAATATGGGCAAAGGAGCTGCCCAAATGTATTTTACATGTTCAGTGAGTTTTGAGCCCAAACCCATGCATCCAAAAACAACAAAAAGAGAAAAAACTCCAATATAAATCATACATGACATGTATAGCCCAACACTACATGTGCTTATGTATAAGTAGAAATATTGTAAATGTCCGTTAGAGATTAGCAAAAGTTTAATTCGGAGGACTCACCAAATTTCCCCAAGAAATTTGGGTTTGTCCAAACTGAACTTTTACAGACTCACTCATAAAATAAAAGAATACGTTTACCTCCACCAGCGCCGAACAATGTCCTCATCCTCCGGCTCGGCTGAAAAGCATCTCGCTCCCACAGGATGGGGCTATTATACCGGCGAGTGGGCTATGTCAACTCTCTCTGCTGGTATTAAAGGCCTCTTTCTGCAGCAGGAGGGAGATGAAGTCGGTGTGATCGGCGGAAGAGAGAAAGCAGTTGAGTTTTTCTTTTTTATTTAAAGATTTGGGGAGGGGGGATATTTGGGTGGCATGAATCACAATTAGCATTTGTGCCAACTTGATTTCTCCCTGAAATTCGGAGCCAACTCTGGTTCTACCAAAACCAGTCTGCTCATCTCTAATGTCAATCCTTAACAACCTTGCTGGCCATATACAATGATAAATTATCAACATGATAAAAAAACACTTACTGCAATCCCTCGGGGTTGGGGTGCCTAAAAGAGTAACAAGAAACAGTTAGTGACAGTTATAACTGTTGGACAACAGAGAAATAACAGATTAACTTTTTAAACAAGATGATTTGGAGCCCAGGTTTAGCACATGCCTGTATTCGTATTCAGAAAATTCCTATGCTGCCTTGTGCACTGCCCTGGCTAACCTAGGGGCTGATTTACTAAAGATATATATATATATATATATATATATATATATATATATATATATATATATATATAATAAAATAAGATGTAAACATTTAATTTGGTCAGAAAAAGAAAAACCCATTGAATGTCAAAATGTATATAAAGACATCCATTGGTTAGTTTCAAGATTTCTATTTTATGTTTTCCCATGGTGCAGCCTCATTTGAATAAAATATTGTAAATGTTACTCGAAGATTGGCACTCTGTGACACAATGGAGCCACCTTGTGTCTGTAATGTGGTTTCAAACATGTATAAGTATAATGTTGTGTGCTTGAAAGGTTATAAACAGTGTTGTGATTTGGATTCAAATTCAAACCCAATTTTGCCAGTTAATAACTACACACAGAGCTGGCCTTCGGATGGAAGATGCCCTGTGTGAGACTACAGGATGGTGTCCCTCCCAATTCACTACCAGCCTACTGCCCCCCATGGTAGCCAATAGCTACTGGGGTAAATCAGAAACACCCCTGTCCATAACATAGCATCAAGCCTGATAACAGGCAGGGGTACCCACGTACAGAAGAGTTCCCTAGCTACTGGCTGCTGGTTCATTGCCCCATATGACCACCCATGTGGGGTTGAGAACTGGCAGCCAGTGCGGTAGCAATGCAGAACTGGGCGGAGTTCCTCCGGTATCAGGCATGATGGTAGGGGCGATTGAACCTGCAGTCCTGCTTGCCCACTTTAAAGTGGACCCAAACCTGTATTTGCCATCCCTGAAATCTGAAAGAATCCTGAGCCGGCTGATTCCCTATTGCATGCAGGGGCCAGATCCTGGGCTTTTCTGGCTGATGTGCTGCTGCACCGAAGGGAAACCCTCCCAGATCTATGCCAGGCACTGTGGACAAAAAAAATTAACAGGAGGGTGGGGAGAGGGGTAAGTGAGCAGGCGGGTGGAGGCAGAGAAATAGGGGACCAATAGTACTTGGAGGGGTTGCAGGCCGGTCGGTGGTCAGGTTGGGCGGCGTGCAGTTGGACGGAGACCGCCTCCATCATGGCTTCCTGTGAATCGACACACCTTGCCCATCCCAATGGTCAGCCCTTACTAAGCTTGAGCAGAATCTGCAGCTTATCCAATAGGAAAGATACTCCACTGAGGTCCGCAGCTACTTCCTGCCTAAGTATCTTTAAATATAGAGGCATCCCAAACTGCAATACAGTTCTGACCATTGTGCTCTATGGGATCTTATCCTATAGCACCTCTATAAACCAGCACTGCTTCAACCAGAGTGGCCAGCGCTGCAACCTATATGACGCTAGTGTTAAATTAGATGCATGCTGGCGGCCACATCGGCACAGGCACTGACGCTTGATAAGTCAGGATCTCCATATACCTTATATATTGCTATAAATGTTATAATATACCAAAGTTCTGATGTGATGCCATCAGAAACAATACTGTGTGCGCAATATGCTTTGAGTTGATATACACTATCAATCAAGCAAGTGGGTGAGCCAGATCCTACCAGGCACTTGTCACAACATAGAGCCTGATTTATCTGCCAGAATATGCCACACCAGTGAAAATTAAAGTGGTGAAAAATATCAGTTAGAAATTTCTTTTTACACTGACGCATGTTTTACACTGAAACACACTGAATTAGCGTTGCTGCAACATGCAGAAAATAATATCATTTCTATTTTGTACTACTCTAATTTGCAGCAATGGAGTTTTGGCAGATCGTGCTTGATAAATCAGGTCTATAGTTGGCCGGTCAGGTACTTTTGCGCTGCTTAGTAAATCAGCCGCTTTGATGTCAGAGTCAGTGACTTCCAAAGTTATGGGCAAACATACAATGCCAGCTTTTTAGAGAAAGTAGGCAATGGCACTAAAGCTATTTCTGTCTTAAGCGGCTCCATATTAAACATATTACTAATAAAGAAGTAGAGAACTGTGAGGTTGTTGTCTGGCTGTAATTTTGCATGCATGCCAAGCTATGAGTGAATGTCTGCTTGTCACCTCCAGGGGCAGAGGGAGACACAGTCAAGGGTGACGATGATGGTGGTGATGATGGTGTGGGGAAGTTAGAGCTGGTAGAACCTGAAAAGTGGGAAGAGAAAAACATGTAAATATTCATTGTATATTAAAACTATATTCGATTTAGTCCTATAATAAAGAACATCTGTAATTTAAAGATAACCTAAATTATACCTGCCAAACCTCCATGATCTGTTCAGATATGCTGCTTAGAAACATAATTGGGTCAGGAGTATTACCTCCAGTCTGTAGGCACGCTCCCTCTGGCTCCCTGAGCCTGGCCATGGTCTGATTTTCATTACACTGTGACAGCAGGGGAGGGTGCGTCTGAAGACTGGAGTTTTAAAGCAGCAGACTAAGACAGTTTAGCTGCAGGGGAACAAGGGTGAGTATACTTTTAAAGTGACGCTAAAGTCAAGTCAACTTCCTTATACATTTTATGGCTGGCAATCACTTGACTACCGGTGCCAACAGTGTCTAAACTGGGACTCTTGCAGTCAGCGGGATTTTTTGGGATAGAACTTGCAGGTGGGCAGGTAAGTGTAGCATATATATTAACATGTTTTCCCGAAAATAGGCCCTAGTGTGATTTTTTAATAGTATCACAAATGCTTTAATATAAACCATCCCTCTGAAAATAAGCCCTGAGCCCAGCCAGAGAGAGCACGTCTTTGCCGGCTGTAGAGGGATAGAGGATGGCTGGGCTGCCGCTGCCCCCCTCATGAAGCAGGGACACTTGCTGAGGACAGATGGGGGTGCTTTGATGCCGTTGCCCCCCCAACCAACAGGGACACCTTCTGAGGAGGGATGGGGAGGCTTGGCTGTCGCTGCCCCCCCTCATCAGGGACACCTGCTGCGGAGGGATGAGGTGATCTATCTATCTCTCTGCCTATTTATCTATCTATCCATCCCTCTGTCCATCTATCTATCTAATTGCTGTTTATCAGCCGGAACTAGGGGGCGCTAGCGCATGGGCTTATACAAGCCCTGCACAGCACCCAGTGCCCAGCCAGGAGCGCTCGAGCACAGAGAATTGACTGATCTCAACCGCCGTGGTGTTGCGGTCGCAAGATTTTTTGAAATAAAGAACTGCCAGTTTCACTGGACTACAGCATGCAGAAACCAAAGGCGCTCGCAAGGAGGGGGCAAGAGAGACACGATCATTCTACTAGCAGTTGATTTTTTTCTTTATATATCCGGTATATCTGGTATTTCTTTTACCATACACCTTCTTCAGACCATGGTATCTTTATCCAAACCAACTTCCATAAATACTATCATACACTGCTCTCAGTGCTTATAACCTGGTGAAACCTGCTTCTTTTTTTAGTACTAATGTGAGGACAAATACATATAACAGGACTGATGAGATCAGAGACTTAACTTGACTGTCTGCTCTCCTATTTTCTATCTGGATGCTCACACTGCAAAGAGAATGAGTGCACCCCTTTCCTTATTCATTGTGTTTTCTTCTCGTTCCATTGATTATGGGCTTCCAACGTATCCAGCAAAATATCAAAGGCAGCCTTTTGAGTCTGGCCAACTACATAAAACCCAATCCTTCAAAGAGCAAACAAGGCTGTTTTGTATAGCATTAAAAGAGTAAGGATTTTGCATTTTGTTGAGTCGTTATACCCAACATCATGTTATCATCATCATATTCATGAAGTATATTAAAGACACGTCAGAATGCTTGAAACACTTGGTTCAGATATTTTTATTTAAATCTAGTGTAGTCAAACAGTTTTAAGGCCTAAACTAATCTTCTCAAAAATGTTGACAATCCCAAGTTTTCCGACTGCCTAATTTCTGAAATAAGAAGTTTAACTGAGAAGGGATATTACCATCAACACTCAATCATGGCTGTAGCAATTATGGTCTTTTACATGTTATTTGCCTAGTACAATAAACTATGAAAGCAAGACCTTAAAACTAGACTAAAATCTTAGCAAAATCATCCTACAATATCAAAATCCAAAGCAGGCCTACTACCGCTATGCTACCCCATTTGCTCCAGTAATGCAAGCAATTCAAAGGGACATCTAATGGGCAGAATACTAATCTGGAATCTACAAGAGTTTTCCTTGGTCCCCCAGGGCATATTATCTGACAGTAGTAGACAGCGAGCTTCTGTAGACATAAATACACCTTATCCCATCCTTCCAATAAGGCCGAGCTGCCAGCAACCAACTCACCAGTTACATGACCAATGATGGAGGCTGGAAGCAACGGACCTCTGTGTCCAGGTAAGTACTATTTGCCTCCAATTTATCCCTGGATTAGTAAGAGAAATGGGAGCTGCACAAGAGTTGTTCCAGTACAGGCAATGTTATTCAACAACTTTTTCGAGCTACATTTTATATGATTTTAGGTATTTTTGAAGACATAATAAATCATTCAAACCTGGTGTGCCAGTGAGTGGAGATGTGATATTACTGGTAGCAATGACAGTGGGTGCTTGCGTGGCAGAGGTGGCTGAGTCATCTGTTATAGAATATAAAGCATGATATGATGATCTTGTACATGTCATAACATTATTATCGCTTATTTTATGGCTTACAAAAGAGAAATTAAAGGCAATGCATGACTTTTGGCTCAGTTCTCTTCATAAAATGAACTGTCAACTGTGGACATTTTGGTACAAAGTGAAGTGTGGTAAGATTCTGTTTTATTGCTGCCTGTTTTTGAGCATGGTGAATTAATTTACATGGTCAGGGGCTGTCTTCTTGGAAAACTTTTTGAGGGTGGCTCTCATTACCAATTAACATATGTATTACCCGGAAGCCTTTATGTTCAAAACAAACTTAGCAATCTTCATAAGGAGACATATATTTTTACTTGATAAATATTGCAGCGTATCCAATATGAATACAGCTAAAATCAACTTATAATACATAGTTGTCATTTACAAAGATATTTCTCCAATGTCCTTTTTTGATAGTTTTAATGGATGATGAGACATCCTCTCCCTACTGGCTCCATCTACACTTTTTTAAAGAGGAACATCGGGGGGGTTAAAACCTCCCCCAAACCTCACCTCTGGTTTTACCTTTGGGCAATTTTTACTCACCTCGGTGGGGGAACCATCTTCTGGGTCCCTCGGATTTGTGGCGACCTCCCGATGGGTGACGCCATCGAGCATCCCATCAGGCGCTGCACGCAGCCCTTGATCTCGTGCCTGAGCAGTGCCCATGAATAGGATGCAATGGAGCCGCCCGAAATTCCAGGAGACTTCGCTGAGCTGTGACATCGCCGTGAGACATTGACAAGCATGGCTAAGGCCGCGCTTTTCAGTTAGGGACACCTAAGTGGACAGCAGGGTAAGGATAGGGCTCTGAGGCAACCAGTTGTAACCGAAGCAGGCATCAGCGACATCCAAAGTGGGAGCCAATGGGGGGGGGGGGGAATCAGACCCTTTTTATTTTAGGTCCGATGTTCCTCTTTAACACATAAAATGGTTACTACCTGTATCTTGTCTTTTGTCATTTAATGAGAGGTGCTAATAAAAAGCTTTCAGGTTGGACATAATGAAGAGCCTAATTTAGCAATTGTAAACTTAGGGCCTGATTTATCAAGCACTACCTGCAAGAATATGCCACATCGGTAAAAATTCAAGGGGTGGAAAATATAATTTAAGATTTTTTTTTTTTCACTGGCGCATGTTGCAGCATTGCTAGAAACACATTTACTAAAACGTTAGCATTGAAGAAGCATGCAGAAACAAATACAACTTATATTTTGCACTACTCTAATTTGCACCAATGTGGGGAATTCTCGCAGCTTGATGAATCAGGCCCTTAATACACAAATGTCAACAACTTTATTAATGCAGTCAAAGATAAGTAACTCCTTAGTGTCCCTGTGGACCCCAACTCTCCCTGGCACAGTGTTTTTAGAGATGGCTTAGGTATGTTCTAACACATGAGTGAGCTCCCATTGCCACTAATGCCTATGTTCCTGTTGTTCATTTGCTCTGAAATAGGAAGAGTTTAATCATTGACAGTCAGCTCCCAACCTCTATTCCCATATATTATGATGCATATTCACCCAGCCTAAAACTACTCTCTTTAGCAAAAAGCATGGAGGGGTAAAAGGGACAAATCAGCAACATAAATGTACTATGAGAGGAGCTCCTTAAAGTTTTATGTGCTTAAACCCCAAGTCTACTTTCGATAGATTTTTTTTGTGCCAAAAGCATGTGCTCAGGGTGCTGAGCTGATCTAGTTTTTTCTTATGTTTTTACCTATGTGAGCAAATGTGTGTTTTATGGAAACAGTTATCACTATCTGCAATATGTTGTTATATTGGCAACTTATACCAAGAAGAGAGGAGTAAGTCCTGTACAAACAGAACAGTGTAGCTATGTCCGCTGCTGGAGCTCACTCACACGTACACATGCCCAGCAGCGGTGTTCTGTTCAACTATCTGCAAACTGTTGCTATTGGCAATGAACACCAAGTATGTTGTCAATAGCAACAGATAAAAACTGCTTCCATAAAACTCAATTTTCTATCATTAGAAAACATTAAAAAATGACAGATCAGCTCAGCATTTGACACAAAAATATACACTTTCAAAAATGAAATCGAAAGTGGACTTACCCTTTAAGATTACATTTAATTTTTTTTATGAATTATGAATAAATTTATTCTACTTTCATTTGCACTACATTCTAACAGTCTGATGACAGGTCATGAAATGATGTCACAGGTTGGCAGTAGGCCACAGAAGGTTTTGGAGTTTTCTGCGCAAGTGGCAGATAACTCTCTATCCATGTTGCTATTGGGAAAATGTATAAACTATAATGCCATGGTGTTAAGCAGTTCCACAAGCCATATAACAGATTAGGACACTTTCTCAACCTGCAGTCCATTATATATATATTATATGGTATATTATTATATTGTAATAAATTATATTAAATGTACTGTGATGCGTGTGGCCTACTTTGGCACTATAAATAATTGATCCCCCCTTGGGGGACCTTTGTTTAAAATAAATTGTTGTATTTTACTTGATGTTATAAGGTCGAGAATCACTGGATTAGGTAACCCCAGGCAGCAAAGAATAAAAACAGACAACAAAAAAGAAAACTAAAAAAGATTTACAGTAAGTTACAGTCACCTTGCCTGAATTTTATTCCAGGCAGACAAGAAAATAGTTGCATGATAGAAGCTTCACTAAGCAATATATGAAGTCACATTTTTGAAAACAGAGCTTTTAAAAAATATCACTGTAGGGGAATGAATGCAGATGGTTTGAAAGTAGAGCTCCAGTGTAGCATAAAATCAGATCAGATTTATAATTAACACTGAAGGAATGAAAGAGACTAGGCCTGGAAGACAGTCACCGCAGAGGAGTGAGCAAATTGCACAGTGACAGAGTAAACTTCCTCATGACTTTTTAACACAGTATAACTTAAAGCCAGAACACTTGAGCTAACTGCCTTATCCGACCTGTCCGTGTGTGCTGTTCCTGAGTGCTGTATGCAGTGAATGAGGTAAGAACAGCAGAGCTGGTGCCTGTGGGATTGATTTCTTCCCTGGAACTTATTGTGGAATCTGGTGAAAGCGTTTGCAAGAATTCACTTGTATTGGTGAGACCTGTGATAAAAGAAACACGTTATTGATGTAAATGTTGCAAACATTTATACATGAAGGTTCAAAAACCATTTTTATTTTTATTGAAAAGCGCCAAAAATGCCCACCCCGGATGTGAAAATCAAGATGCCCTAGGGGTAAGAGTGTAGGATAATATCTAGTCATTTTTTCTATAAGTTTGGGCAGTTATACTGGTTTTGGGGCTGTGGAAATGTACTAAGTACCAAGTACAAAATGGTATGAGTGATCAACAACAAAGTAGGGGAAGCCCTTGACAGTATGGGAGCACCAAAGGTGGGTCTGCGATCTGGGAGCCCAGATGGTGTTAGGGCCTGCAAGCTTGTTTAAGGGGAAACTTTTACAGTATGGGTGGGTCACAGGTTAGAACAGAGGGTTTGATAGATGGCAGGGGTGGTACAGATGGCTGTATGGGCCCTTAGACAATATCATCAAAATGGTTCTTCAATGAGGTGCTTTGAGGGGACTGAGGGTTGGTCAGCAGTATGGGTGAATCACAGATTAGTATAGAAAGTTCCCTGGGTAGTAAGGGTGGTAAGGGAGGCGTGACAAAGAATTGTATAAATTGGATGGGTTTACATGGGTAAAAGAAAAGATAGTAGAGAAGCCAATGGACAATAAGGGTGTGTCAAATAGTATAGTGAGTCGGTTGTAAAGGCACAAAGGGATCAAAACCCTGTGCATTCTCTATAAAAATGTTTAAAAAGTCCGGGCCGATAACCTCCATGTAAGGAGAAGTAATAATATTCCATATTGCAATCTATAGGTCTAATATGGGAGCATGAACATTTCCAAGTTTTAAGGACATGATCTCAGATTTGAGCTGTGTTGTTCTTCTGGGTCACACTTGTAGTCAAGCCAAAGTGCTATGAGATTTATTGTGTGGCGAAGGGCCCTGGTGGCCTTGTCATTGTGACACATGTGTGGCAATAAACATCTAGCAAATGTGCGCAACTTTGACTTGTGAAAAAGTAGGGATGGAGGGGGTGGGGGGGGGAATCAGTGGTACTGACAAGTTAAATTGAGTATTGGTCCTCCTCAAGTAGTGCTGAGTGAACCCGAACCGCAAATTTCAGGTTTATGCCAAGCTTTGCAAGTCCGGGTTTCCAAACCTGAACAAGGACTTCGGTCATGTTTGGGTTCAGCGTTCGGGCCAAACATTGAAAATCTTGTTGACGGGATGATTACCTAAGCCCTGCGATCCCGGTCCTGTCGGTGGTGGGGTTCCTTTCAAATGGTCCTCGGCCAGGGCCACAGAAAGATGGCTGACAGGGCCACAGAAAGATGGCCAACAGGGCCACAGAAAGATGGCCGACAGGGCCACAGAAAGATGACCAACAGGGCCACAGAAAGATGGCACTGGGCGTGTCCTCACTCACGGAAGCAGCGTCCATCTTTCTGTGGCCCCTGCCATGTACCACTTGAACTGAATGGCCACTGCCAGGACCAGGATTTCAGGGCTCAATAAGTTGTACAGTCTTTCTTCCTGCTGCACACTCTCCACCCCCGCACCCAGCCACACGCACCATCACAATTTTTTTAATCCTGGATTCTGCCTCTGGTGGATGAGAAGTGGGGGGGCTGAGGGGCTCCTAGAGGCAGAATCGCCCCCCACCCAAAGTTCAGGTCCCCATTGATTTCAGCTGCCGACTTTGGGAGTTCGCTTATGCCTAGCCCCAAGAACAGTGGAGGGTATGTAGGATGCCATAGTGAGAGATTGTTAAAGTCTGTCTGTCAGGAAATGGGGGTAGGTAAAGGGTAAGAGAGAAGAAATTTTTACTGTATGTTGGCTAGAAATTCTAGGTGGTGCTTCCTATATTCACTGTTGGTGAGATTTACCGTTTTATTGTTATTAAACTTATTCTTATTATATATATATGTATATATTCATATATGGGTTGTGTTTTGTCTTTTATCTTGTTATATTTCCTTTGCGCCAGTCTAGGTAAGTCTTTGCACACATATATACAGTGTAATATCAAAAAACAATGTTTTCATTATTGAAATGAAAAGTCTATAAAGACAGCATCCAACCATAAGAGTCAAGTCAGACTGTTCAAGCCCAGCCACAATGCTGGACCCCCCCGGCCAAGGCAAGCTAGAATGGCGAGACTGGAAGGTGCTGGAGGGAGATAAGTATGTTAACAGTCACCTACAGCTGTTTTTATCATTTTCTGGTGAGAACTTTCAAACTATAATTAAATGCTTAGAGTCAACCTAAACCTGTATTTTATTTTATTTCACTATATATCTGGCCATAGGGAGACATAGAAGAATTCCTGATGGGCCGCACTGCTCTGGGGCCAGCTGGGCTGCTTCTCCTAACATCAATAATCCCCCGTACCTGGCCTCACTATACCCCTCAGCCCATGTTTTGCTATAGCCTCTGCATGATGGCTGTCATAGGCCACACCCACCCCTGCATATTATCTGCCCCTACAATACTAAAACCTCATTGCCATCATGTATCCACCCCTGCTTATGATCTTTCCCTGCAATGCCTAAGCCTCAGCCTTGAAGCACACTTGACTGTCCTGGAGGCACATTGGAGTGTGTGTGTGGGGGGGGGGGGGGGAGTCAGCATGTCATGTGCAGGCCAGGGACCAAAAAAAGGATGATTTTTGACCCCAGTCCATCACTAGTGGGTGTCATATTAATCTGCCATTTTTGCTGCTTTCCATTTATTCTGGTGTGGCTGGAACAACCAAAAGTTGGTGGTATGGAATATTAAAATCGAACCCACTAACAGATTCTGATATGATTCATGATGCCATGGACTACCCGCCATGATTGCCATACATCCTAACATTTTCCGCGTTTTATCTAACTTTATCTTTATTTTCCTTACTGACAGGTTAACCTGTGGTTTGCACAGCTGATATGAAGTATTCTTCAAGGCAGCAGTAGATATTTTTGTTTTTCTGTTTTTTTTGTTTTAGTTTCAGCATGGTTTTTGCATTATTGGGGCAGTATGAGGAAGTGTCAAACGATAATCATGTCTGATAACATTTGCCAGGGTAATTGCAAACCTTTCCTTCTGAGTTGAGTTAAATGTAAATTCCAGGCAAAGAGTTAAAATAAACTGCTTTCTGCTTGCCCCATGCTGGCTGCCAGGGACTTGCATTTGCATTTTCTTGATAAACCTACTGAACGTGCCCCCTTCTGCTGGCTCATCATGCTTAGTTCACTGGGAAAATTAACTTTTGAGGGGTCCTTTACATTCAGACAGCAGAAAAGCTGGTCACAGGGTAGTATTTAAGCTTCCCTGAATTTTTGAGTGGGGTACAGTTATATGGGGAGTTCTAAGTATTGCTTAAGTGGGCCCTTTGGCCCGTATAGATGGCCCCTAAGGTGATTGAGTGGAGGGTATGTAGGATGCCATAGTGAGACCTTGTTAAAGTCTGTCTACCTGTTACCAGATGAACATTAATGTTGAACAGTTAACCTGATTGGTTTGCTCTTTTGGCTAGGAGTCCACAGATTTGGTTTGCGAGCATTTGAGGAAAAAAAAAAAAGTAAGGTATTTTAGACTTTACCTCCTCTATACAGCAGAACTTTAGGTCTTTCAGACATCCAATTGCGATGCCCCATATAGTAATTATTATGTAAATGGGCTATACAAAAAATATGGGGAAAAAGACAAGGGGGCATTCCCTCCGTCCTTTTTAACTGTAAGAACTATAAGTCTGTGAAATAGCCTCCCACAGAAGCTTGTTACAGCATCAAAAGCTAGATAGCTTCAAAAAGGATTACATGCTTTTTACAAAAATAACATTAACAGTTATTGTTAGTTGTTGTAAAAAAAGAAAAAACTTTTCTCAACCCCGTCCTTTGTTTGAACCTGATGGACATTTATTTTTTCAACCGAATTTACTATTTAACTCTGTAATTATCCCTCGAAACAGGCTTTTACAGTGATTCACCACACATTCCTCATATTAGCTGCTCCGTGTTGCACCATGATTGGCTGCTGGCATTCACTTAGTCTGGCGGTTGATAACAGTGTAGACCACGTGACCAGCTGCAGCCAATCTGTTTTATTATTTCTTATAGCTGGTGTATAGGGGGTCGTGCTAATTCAGTGAAGCAAGGTGTATCTTGGGTGTGGCTTTGCAGTATGAATTGCAGCCTGCATCTCGGAAAGCTTTTTTTACTTTAACACACAAGGAAGTTTCACAAAGTTATCCTGAAAAATGCTTATACCTGAATGGAGCATTTTTACAGATGATATATATGTAATTCTTCCAAAGCTAAACATATTAAAAAAAAAAGATCTTTTCTGCATAGGCCATACGGTGCTGTTATTTCAAAATGTAAAAATAAATACCCTTACCTACATTTGTTGTATAATGAGAATAATATTTTTTTATGCTTAATGTTAAAAAGTTGACTGAGATGTGGCCGCAATTCACAGCACACTCACAGTGCATCTTCCTTCACCAAATAATTAGCATGACCCCCTTAGGGTGCGCCTTGCGGTGTGAATTGCAACCCATGGCTTGGTAAGCATTTTAACTTTAACAAAAAAAAGTGCAAAACAATATTTTTGTTTTTCTAAGAAAATCACCTGTACCTGCAATGGGGCATTTTTACAGCTTAGGTACATTATTTCTCCAGTTGGGTAAGGATATCTTTTTTTAATGTTTGCAAATAATAGCACCCTATTCCAAACATTCCAAACTCCCATTCATTTTAATTATTTGGAAAGTTTTAATTTAGGTGTACTTTACATTGTGAACCTTTTTAAATTTAACTACTAAACATTTTTTTAAAATGTTCTAATTTTTCACCCGAGCCTTTGTATTTTTACAGATATGTTTCAGGCTTTCAGGCTACGCAACACATACATTCATTATGCCTATGCCCCCATCATAAGTCAGGCTTGTTATTTTCCCATTTTTCTACTTTCAAACTTCCCAAACAAGATTTGAACTTTTTTTTATGTGTGAAAAGCTCACTGAAATCCAGGTTGCAGTGCACACCCAAAAGTCAAACTTGCTTCACCAAATCCTTAGCATGACCTCCAGTCCGCTCCTTTACACATGTACCAGATTTGATTGCAATATTGAAAATAACGCCCTCTCACACCTTTGTTATATTTGAAGGTTGCATTCATATCTCTTCTTTTCTCTACCCTATAGGTTGTATTTTATTCTATATTGAGTACATGTAAAATATATTTCATATATGTGCATCTATTTATATCTAAGCCTTAGGGGCATTAAACCAAAACCCACTCAATGTCAATAGGTTATGAGAGGTAACAAGAACATTGAGTTCCTTTCTGTAACATACTGTGTAGATTCACAGAAAAAAAAAATAGTGGCTCTGTTATTTGCTCTGATATATAAGGCAGAGGTTTTAAAACTATTACCTTTATTGTCGGTTGTTAATGGGCTTTGTCCTGTAAACACAAAAAAGCAGATTAAAAAATGTATATAACATCATTATACATTAATGTTCTAACTAAAAAATAAGTAACGCACAAACGTGTTGCTTCTGCTAGAAAGGATCAGCAGGCGGCGGTGAATCAAAATGAAAGCCTTACAGCTTCTGGCCTCATAATGCTAAACTGCAGGAGGAGCTCTTGCTCCATAAATCTGAACAGGCAACAGGAAATGTACCATTAAACATGAGATCATCTTCGACTTGTTGTTAATTGTAATAAATGTAAGCAGTACGCACATGTATTTTGTAACATATGACAAACACTGAAGTGCAAACTTTAGATTTCAACATTGGAGAAAATGTTGCACCACTTTTTTTATCACACATGTAAATTCTTAGGCCACATAATATCTTTAGACCAGGGGACACAACCTTTTTTTCATTCAAAACCACTTTTCAATTTTCTAATTATCCTAGGTACCAACTGGGTAGTACATATGGGTTATCAGTCACCTAAAACGGTGTTATTAAAGCATAAAACAACCATTTAAAGAGCATGAAAAGCAGAAAACATGCACATAGTAGTTTCCATGAACTTTCAGAGCAGTTATGTACTTAGGATGGGGTCATGTAATTGTTTGGTGATGCAAGGTGCACTGTAAGGGTCATGCTCATTATTTGGCGATGCAAGGTACACTATGAGGGTCATGCTCATTATTTAGTGATGCAAGGTACACTATGAGGGTC
Source organism: Gastrophryne carolinensis (assembly GCA_027917425.1). NCBI lineage: Eukaryota > Metazoa > Chordata > Amphibia > Anura > Microhylidae > Gastrophryne > Gastrophryne carolinensis. The sequence goes on from CM051235.1 coordinate 353,101,241, forward strand.
ATGCTCATTATTTGGTGATGCAAGGTACACTATGAGGGTCATGCTCATTATTTGGTGATGCAAGGTACACTATGAGGGTCATGCTCATTATTTAGTGATGCAAGGTACACTATGAGGGTCATGCTCATTATTTAGTGATGCAAGGTACACTATGAGGGTCATGCTCATTATTTGGTGATGCAAGGTACACTATGAGGGTCATGCTCATTATTTGGTGAAGCAAGGTGCACTATGGGGTCATGCTCATTATTTAGTGATGCAAGGTACACTATGAGGGTCATGCTCATTATTTGGTGAAGCAAGGTGCACTATGGGGTCATGCTCATTATTTAGTGATGCAAGGTACACTATGAGGGTCATGCTCATTATTTGATGACGCTAGGTGCACCATGGAAGTCATGCTCATTATTTGGTGAAGCAAGGTACACTGTGAGGGTTATGCTCATTATTTGGTGAAGCAAGGTGCACTATGAGGTTCAAGCTCATTGTTTGGTGAAGCAAGGTGCACTATGGGGTCATGCTCATTATTTGGTGATGCAAGGTGCACTATAAGGGTCATGCTTATTGTTTGGTGAAGCAAGGTGCATTATTAGGGTCATGCTCAATGTTTGGTGATGCAAGGTGCACTATAAGGGTCATGCTCATTTTGGTGAAGCAAGGTGCACTATGAGGTTCACGCTCATTGTTTGGGGAAGCAAGGTGCACTGTAAGGGTCATGCTCAATGTTTGGTGAAGCAAGGTGCACTGTAAGGGTCATGCTCAATGTTTGGGGAAGCAAGGTGCACTGTAAGGGTCATGCTCAATGTTTGGTGAAGCAAGGTGCACTGTAAGGGTCATGCTCAATGTTTGGTGAAGCAAGGTGCACTATAAGGGTCATGCTCAATGTTTGGTGAAGCAAGGTGCACTATAAGGGTCATGCTCAATGTTTGGTGAAGCAAGGTGCACTATAAGGGTCATGCTCATTGTTTGGGGAAGCAAGGTGCACTGTAAGGGTCATGCTCAATGTTTGGTGAAGCAAGGTGCACTATAAGGGTCATGCTCAATGTTTGGTGAAGCAAGGTGCACTATAAGGGTCATGCTCAATGTTTGGTGAAGCAAGGTGCATTATTAGGGTCATGCTCAATGTTTGGTGATGCAAGGTGCACTGTAAGGGTCATGCTCAATGTTTGGTGAAGCAAGGTGCACTGTAAGGGTCATGCTCAATGTTTGGTGAAGCAAGGTGCACTATAAGGGTCATGCTCAATGTTTGGTGGAGCAAGGTGCAATGTAAGGGTCATGCTCAATGTTTGGGGAAGCAAGGTGCACTATAAGGGTCATGCTCAATGTTTGGTGAAGCAAGGTGCACTATGAGGTTCATGCTCATTGTTTGGGGAAGCAAGGTGCACTGTAAGGGTCATGCTCAATGTTTGATGAAGCAAGGTGCACTGTAAGGGTCATGCTCAATGTTTGGTGAAGCAAGGTGCACTATAAGGGTCATGCTCAATGTTTGGGGAAGCAAGGTGCACTGTAAGGGTCATGCTCAATGTTTGATGAAGCAAGGTGCATTATTAGGGTCATGCTCAATGTTTGGTGAAGCAAGGTGCACTATGAGGTTCATGCTCATTGTTTGGGGAAGCAAGGTGCGCTGTAAGGGTCATGCTCAATGTTTGATGAAGCAAGGTGCACTGTAAGGGTCATGCTCAATTTTTGATGAAGCAAGGTGCACTATGAGGTTCATGCTCATTGTTTGGTGAAGCAAGGTGCACTATAAGGGTCATGCTCAATGTTTGGGGAAGCAAGGTGCACTGTAAGGGTCATGCTCAATGTTTGATGAAGCAAGGTGCACTATAAGGGTCATGCTCAATGTTTGGTGAAGCAAGGTGCACTATGAGGTTCATGCTCATTGTTTGGGGAAGCAAGGTGCACTGTAAGGGTCATGCTCAATGTTTGATGAAGCAAGGTGCACTGTAAGGGTCATGCTCAATGTTTGGTGAAGCAAGGTGCACTATAAGGGTCATGCTCAATGTTTGATGAAGCAAGGTGCACTATAAGGGTCATGCTCAATGTTTGGTGAAGCAAGGTGCACTATAAGGGTCATGCTCATTTTGGTGAAGCATTTTGTAAACCCTAAAGAATTAAAGTGGACCAACACCCTCCCCTGATCGGCCCGGGAATCTATAAGATTCCCGGACCGATCAGCTCCCTGACTGCAGGGCACCCCGATCGGGGATGCCCCACTGTGTGAAACCCCCCAGAAACCCCTACCTGGTCTTCGATCCAGCGGTGCCCGCCGCCGCCACCCGCGCGTCCCTCTAGCAGGACGCGCACCCGCGCCGGCCGTCGGGGTGCCCCACCGAAGTGGACCAAAACCCAGGATAGTCAAAATCCTGGGTGTTGGTCCACTTTAAAGGCCATCTGTTGTTAAAAAAATGGATACTTGCCATCTTGGGTAATTTTATTGGCCACACCCCTTTTGTTTCCTCTCTTTTTAGAAAATGAAGTGCACCATAGGAAATAACTATAGAGCTTTTGCTGTGCAATAACTGAGGAACAGACTAAAAAGGAAAAATGCTGTTTAAGTTTCTATAATTCATCTGGCTACCACAATGCCTTGCTTTGATGTCAAATTTCAATTCAAATATTTATTAGGATAAGACAAGTAAAATCACAAAAAAGGAAACCATATTTGGGGTTGCTGCTTCTCCCTGCACAGCGCCACCCTAGGAGCAGGCCCTTGAGTCTTTAATGGGGTTAGATGAGTATAGGTGTTTTTGTTTTTGCGGTAAAGCATTCAGACATTGACAAATATAGAGACAAAATATAGCAAAGTATATAGAGACAAAAACAAAGTATTAATAGATGCTAAGCTAAACAAGGCATGTGTGTCCATGTACCGTCAATCTACATATCTGGAGGCTATATTTGTGAGATACGTATCTAGGAAAACTTGTTAGATGGTGTGTTTCTCATCCATGTCACCATCCCTATTGTCATGCTGACCTTGTCCATCTCCTGGACCTCTTTGTATTCCTACCACTTTTTCTAAAGGATTTTCTGAGGATTTTCTTAGGCCCTGTTCACATCTATCTGTTACGTAAAGAGCAAGCATTTTTTAAGTATGACAGAGGTGCATTGTGTCAAAACATATTCTGCACTTTTGATGCATTGACAATGCATTTGCTTTGCGCTTTTTAAAAGAAAAAAAGTTTTTGCACAATAAGTAAATGTGCATTATACTTGCATTGCACTTGCTTTGCCATAGACATCTATTGACCTGCGCTGGTAATAGGTGTCTGTAACACATTTTTAATGCATTGCGCAACACAGCGCAGATGTGTGAACTACCACATCTAGAATAATATAGTGTTTTCTTTGTGTTGTAACTGTATTGCAACACAGTGCAGCAAGGCAGAGAAAGCACAGAGGTGTGAACAGAGCCTAAGGATTCAGCTTGAATGCGATTTTAGAGCCTAATTTAACAAAAGACTGAATGCACTCGAGCATTCCTGGCTGGGCGCTGCGCAGGGCTTGGTGAAGCCTATGCACTAGTGACCCCTAGCGCTGTAATTTAAAGGAATTTAAGAACAATATACACTGGCGCAATACCAATGGAATTCCAGATACACAGCAACTAGTGAAATTTTGATTTTAGAGGTGATGGCTGCACATTTACAAGGCCCACACTCCAGGAAAAACACTGTGGACACTGGAATGACATGACACATGACAGGTTTTGCATTGGCCAAATCGCAAGTTTGCAGTGCAACACAAGAGTGCAAAAAATGCAAAATTCCAAACAGGCCAGGGATCCCATGGCACATGCACCAGCCCAAAAATAAAAAAGTGGCCCAAAAAATTATACCCAACCCAGCCCATTAAAATCTATGGGATAAAGGCCACAATCAAATACTTGCCAGCGATGTTGATAGATGGGACACTACCTGGCACTATCAGTGGCACTCTGGATTTTGACTTTCATAAATACACCTTTTGCTCTGAGAGCTGATACTCATCTGGCACTACGGGGCACTAGTGCTTTTTAAATAAACCCCAAAATGAGTTATGACCGCTGCATTATTATACACTAAATTCGTTCCTAAGAACCTAGTGAGTTGCTTTACGCAACCCCACTAAATCATGTTTTATCATACAGTAGCTTGTTTTGACTGTCCTGGTGAGCCATGGAGGATCATGCTAAATATCTGGTAAAGCAGTAAGAACCAGCGGTGTGCCTTGCAGTGTCAACTGCAACCTGCTTTTCTATGAGCGTTTTCATTTTAGCACACAAGAATGGCAATCATTTATTTGTGTTCATTTTTTTACCCAAAATATCCCCTGTACCAGAGATAGGGCATTTTTACAGATAAGGTCCATGATTATTCTACTGATGGGCTATGCAGAATAATTTTTGCATACTCCATAGGGCCCTGTTATTTCTAAATTCATTAAAAAAATGTAGTTACATCATTGGAAATATTATTTATCACCTCCTAAGTGCCCCCAGTATAGTTATTGGTGGAACAACATTTATTGATTGCACTTTTCTGTGTCTTAAAATCATCTCACTGAGATGCAGGTTGCAATTCTCACCGATACAGGCTGCCCCGCCGAATATTAAAGAGGGAGTAGGGTCATTTCTGACCAGAGACCCACTTTAGGAAGGGGCATTATTAAACAGGCCATGGGTTTTCAGCAATATGGGAAAGAAAGGGGGCCTCTTTGCTGCTGAAAAGCATCACATAGTGCAATACTTTGGACTGAGTATGAAAACATTAGATACCTCACAAAAATGTAAGCATTTTCGACTGATCCAGAGCACAGATGTGTTTGTGCAGATAAAGTTTTCTGCCAGACAAAATCTTTGGATTAGGATAGCAGCTAGGGATGAGCGAACCGGTTCGGACGAACCGGAATTCGCTCCGAATTTCAGGGAAAATTCGATTCGGCACGAACCCGAATTTTTTTTGGTTCGTGCTGATCGAATTTTCCCTGAAATAAAAAAAAAAAAATGCCAGCATGGTGGGAGCGTGGAGGCCGGCGCCGCTCTCAGCTGTCATCAGAGGACGCGTCATCAGAGGGCGCGTCATCAGAGGGCGCCTGAGAGCGGCGCCGGCCTCCACGCTCCGACCATGCAGGTAAGTGTTTGCTTTTTAAACAAATGCCGGCATGGTGGGAGCGGGCAGGCCGGCTGCGCTGTCAGCGGGCCGGCTTCCGCCGCCCGCTGACAGCGTAGTCGGCCTGCCCGCTCCCACCATGCCGGCATTTTGTTTTTCAGATGAGCGATTCGTGAAAGTTCGATTCGGGCGAACCCGAATTTCTTGGGGAAATTCGGCGAATCACCCGAATCGAACTTTCAAGAAGTTCGCTCATCTCTAATAGCAGCTGCTAAAATACCGTTACAAATTAGCTAGCAGGTATTTAAAGCCGCTGGTGCTTCCTGCGAACCTCCAGGTGTAGGATCCAGCTGGGGGTTTGCAGTTTTGCACAAACCTAATATATGGCCACCCCTAACCAGTGCTCACAAGCAGAAGTGGTTGCAGTGGGCCCAGACATACATCATTTTTCAGCCAACAAGGCCTTGACGTCAGCAAGGAGATGACATGCTTTGGGGGGGGGGGGGACATAGGAGAGAGAGCAGGTAGACCAGTTAACGGTCCCTGAAGGTGTGGAAGTGATTGACCACTGGTAAATAAAAGAAGAACCATGCCTTCCATAAGCAAAATTTCATGCTGCAAACAATACCTCTGGGCAACTGGTTGCTATGGGAATAAAGGAGATAAATCATGGTGTGGCCACCATCATCCCCTGACCTTAACCCTATTTAAAACCTTTGGGGTAGTCTCACGCTAAGATGTATGAAGGTGGGAGGCTATTGTGACATCTTGCAAATAGTTATAAGCAGAAATTTTCCAAAAACCCTCAAGTTCAATGGATGGATTTCATCCTCCTGCTAGGTGCAGTGCGTTCCAGCTGGTGCGTGTCATGTGGCTGCACCGGCTTTGATTTCTGCCCAGTGAAGCACAGCCCCTGCTCTGACGTCACCCGTCCAGTCTGCTCCTCCTGGCTTTGGCCCATTAGAGAGTGACTGTGTCTCCATTGGTTGTGTGACTGCCCTTTGTGGTGGTGGTTTGCTGACATGGATTAGACTCCACCCTGCCTGCCAACTATTGTAGCTTTTTAGATCTTCAAGCCAATAGGACAAATGTCTAGCTCACAACATGATGATGATTTACTTGTAATTACATTTTTTGATAATAGGTATAGTATAATAATAGTACAATAGGTGGTATCTGCTAGTACTCTGAACTGAAAAATGGTATTTAAGAGAAAAACATTTCAATATTATCTGCATTTAAGGAGGTCTACCTGCCCCTTTATTTAACTATTTAGGTTTAGGAGGGTGCTCTAGTATTTTGCATTTATTAGTGGAGTTAAACGGGCGCACAAAAAGGTGTATAGAGTTGCAGGGGTGAGCATATTTGTCACAATATTAACACTTGAAGGGCAGACTAATAGATAGAACCTAAGGTTGGATCTCTAATAATGACATACAGAAGAAGGGTGTTCAACTCAAGATCAGCTAGTCCAGTTTATAGAGTAGAGGGCTAGTTTGCATGTGATCTAGAGTTAAACTGACCATTTTTGTGGGGCTTCAAAGTTAGACAATTAGAATAAACTGATCAGTTTACAGGGCATGTTGAGGTGTGGTTTAAGGGTGTGGCTTATTCACAGGATTTAAAGGAACAATCATCAGCAGCAATCATGATGCTGAGATTCCTTTGTATGGGCCCGGAAAAATGCTCAAATCACAATCCAGGGATCTCCGGGCCATAAAAGATGTTGGTGATTGACTTAACCTTCAGCTAGGCCTTACATTCCACTATCATTATTCAGCCAATGAGCCTGAGCAGAGCCACAGTAGTAAATGTCCCAGATTCAATGGGACAATCGTCCTGATATTGTTAGGACAATGGAATCTAGTATCCCTAGAGTTTCCGGGGTTCTGGGAAAAAAATGCCTCAAAGTAGGACTGTCCCACGAAAGTGAAGTGTCTGGTCAGTGTATCTACAGAAAGGTGTAAAATATCTACTAGAGCTTAGACATGGCATACGTCCCGATTTTTGGACTGCAATATTGTGTAACCAGATGACAACTCTAACAACAAGGAATGGATATACCTTGGGAAACACACTGGCTGGTAAGTGGATTATATAGGTTGCAGTGACTTGTATGTGGGAAGCTCAGTGGAGCTATGAGCAATGATTTATTTACCTGCTGCATGCATACTGTATTTGCATTGAGCTCCACCACTGAGCAAAAATGCAAAGAGGATCATAAGATAGGGCTACAACTATGGTGACAAGCCACATTTGCAAAGTGGAGAAGTGATAGGGTAAACCAGGATATCATCCAACACCAGAATCCCTCATAAATTGCACCCCCACCCCAAGATACTTGATGCAGAGAACTACAAGTGCTTGTATTTTGTGCATGTTTCTGTTGACTCCCTCTCGATTAAAAGAACAGTATGGACACTACCTGGGTAATTATGGGGCCCCAAAACAAGGCTTTTTCATATTGGCAACTCCATGCAAGCACACTTTCCCCGTTAAAGTTCATGTGTCGGCCTGGTTGTTGATCTGTGAGGCTGTGGCCAGTAGCGTTGGCCAGAATGTTCTAGTTGTGGGGTTTTAATAAAATGTATTTTTTGACCCCCCACACTGGAGTGCTGGGGCGAGCTTAAAAAGAGACTGGAAAGTATCCTTACCAAATAAATGCACTTTATGTCTAAAGGGAAAAGGTCAGCCGATAGATAGATAGATAGATAGATAGATAGATAGATAGATAGATAAAAATAGGTAAGTGGGACGAGTCACTAGGTATGTAGATAGGTGGGTAGGCAAGGAAGCGATAAGGTAGGTAAGTGGGTAGATAGGTGGATACATAAGGAAGCGAGTAGGTAGGTAAGTGGGTGGGTCAGAAGGCAATGTAGATAGCTAAGTAGGTGGGCAGGAAGTTAGGTAGGTGGGTGGGTCAGTACATATGAAGGTAAGTAGGTGAGTTGGTCAGTAGATAGGTAGGTAGGTAGGTAGTTAGGAATGGTGGGCAGGTAGGTAGGTGGGTCAGGAGCAACACAAAGCACCAACTGCATTATCATTATATTGAAATCATTTAGTGTAAACAGTACAGATAGAGCATGGGCTCACATGCAGTGACGTCATTGACCAGCTGGAGAATCCTTTCTGCTGCTCCTCTACCCTCAGCTCTATCCACCCAGCACTGATTCCACCCCGCTGACTTTGCTGCGCAGCAGCCAGCAGCGCACCTTCTCTCCCTTGGATTCGTGCTGCCAGGCCATTTTACCTGGAAATGGAAGTGCAAGCTTCTGCTGTGCTCTGGGCTTGTCTCTGTGGGGAAAACAAGCTCTTGAGTGTTCTGTTGCGCCCCATGGTGGCCTTGGCTACAGATCCGTTAAACAAACCAAAAGCCAGATGGGGGCCCCCACCACTGCAACGACTTCATTGTCAGCCTGCCGCCCATAAGACCAAAGACTGCAGAGACCAGCTTGGACCATAATCCAAAGGCTGGTGGAGGCCCGTTTTGCAGGGCAAGTGATGGAGGCCCTGCTCATAACCCAGACCTGGAAACTGTAGTAGTAACCATCTGGCAGCAATGTTGAGGATTGTTGGAATACTGTGCCATAATGTAGACAGTGTAGGACTATAAACTTTTCTGACTTCAAGTTTCTAAATGATTCACTAGAAAGGAGAGGTGTAAAAAATATACGACATGTGGAAAGTACACTTCTCTATATCAAAGGAAATGCTAGTTTGCCTTTATACATCTCTTGCATCCTCCAAAAACCACTTTCCTCTTAAAAAGGCTTCATATTGTGAATAGATATTAGCTGTATGCCATATATTAGCAGCATTTTCTAGATGGCATTGTATTAAAAATAGAACTGTAGTGAAAAAAATGAAAAACAGAAAGTTATTTGTGACGTTCAGATGTTACACCATTAAAATGGCTTAAATAGTTAACTGCTTTGTGATTTCCCTTCTTCTTTAGCCCATGCCAGTAATCCTTGTCAATAATCAACAATTAGACACTGGCGTATCTGGCTGTTATTCATTGGGAACAGCTGTTCTTCCTAGTGAAGTTTAGCACTGCTTAATATAAGCTCCAATATTGAACACTGTGTAGTTGAATAGTTACTCGAGTTTCTCCATAGTATTTATATACCATGCCTAGTTTGCTGCTAAGCATAACTTAATAAAAAAAATAATACATCTGCATTCACAATTTCCCCTTAAAGACCTACTCCTGCTTGGCCACCAGTAAAAGAAATGACAAGTGACAGCCTTTCTGATAAGTAGGGCCAGCCTTGTGTTGGAAGCTGACCGAAGGATGGAGTGGAAGGAACAAGTACCACCTCCAAAGAGAATACAATACATTATGAATGTAATAAATTGCATACGTTTTAGTAAAAAAAATCAAATTTTGATGGGATACATGTTTTTTTAAAACATATATAAAAGATAAACTAGTACCCAAAGGACTAAGAATGAATGTATTTCCACAGATACGAAATTTAGGAAAAAGTGTGAAGGAGCATTACATGAATGTCTCACTAAATTGATGAACCTTTTAATAGAACATCACAAACAAAAATACAATTTCTGAGTAAGAATATTCAGGAAAATTACCAATATCTAGAGAAGTTCAAACAGGATGCCATTTTCGAAAAAACAGGATGCCCAAACTAAAGCAGCCATTGAACGCATCAACAAGGAATTAGTAGAACGGAAAGAGATTAAGATCCAAAGAGACAAACTAGCATATCTGAATGATCATGCCTATAGATGGCAACAACATAGGGGACAATTCACCTACAGACAATATGGAAACAAGTCAGACCCTTCTTCTTCTGACACCTCGGACTCGAGGGAAAGAACAAAGGGGAGTAAGGACCTGAGCAGATGGTACAAAAGGGACAAAACAACCACTAGGGGAGGGCAAAGAAGTGATCCCCCAAACAGTGAAAGGGACAGACCCAGTACAACCACACAGATAAACAGGAGTGATTTTTTCGAAAAATAAAGAATAGTTCTAGAAATGAAAAAAGGCGCAAATTTAGAACCAGGCAGAGGAGCTCGTATGAAGGTTCAGCAACAAGGAAAACACCACTCGAACAACAAACAGAAGAATACAGTAAGAAGATAGATACAAATAATTTAATCAATTTAATCAATCTCACTGACCCTCATTTGGAAGTACTTTCTCTGGGCTTGAACTTTTGCCTGGACTAAAGGGTGGATGAATGTGATGTTACCAAAGATATCTTTTTGCTAGAAAGGCACTGTTGGGCTATATCTGACTGGACAAGGATCCAGACGAATTACAGTGGCAGGCACAAATACTAACATTCACTCAAATAGAACCCAATCAAGATCCAGAAAGATTATTAGAAACAACTACTAATATGGCGACCTGTGTGAACCTAGTCGTACAAGACATAGAAAATGTATCTAGAACAACTTTTCTAAAGAACTATGACAAGCCCTTAAAGAAATACAAGAGAAAGACCAGTGGTACAAAAGTTTCTCCACGTTGAGTGGCAGAGGACACTGTAGAGTATCGGGGTCTCATCCAGGATGCCTGGGATAACAAAGTTATCATCACCCAGACCTGGGAGTATTTGGAGACCCCATGCCCGAGAACGCCAACATTTTATGCACTCTGATCCACCCAGATGGCCATCATCCAGATCGTCTCAGGCATGGGGTCTCTAACTGAAAAAGCCAGCAGGTATGTGGGCAGTCACCTGCAGCCCCCATTCTGCCAGCTGCCAATCTACATACAGGACACAACACATATGCTACACCTACATGGCGCTCCTCATCACTCTCGACGATTCGAACATCCAGCACAATAGAGGACTGAGAGCAAGTGAAGACTGGGTGAGTTGCATATTGAATCTCATGACCACAGCATATTTTTGCTAAAGTTGCTCAAGGTTATCCTGACCCACAGCCTCTTCTTCTTTAAGGGTGAACTATTCCTCAGGTACAGGAGACTGCGATGGGTACAGCTTGTACCCCATCGTATGCCAACCTGTACCTGGGGGCATGGGAGAGGAGGTTGTGGGCCAGAGAGGATGCCTCGATGTACTGTACCTGTGCCACATGGTAGCATGGCACAGGTACATTGATGATGTCCTAATGCTGTGTCTGGCACCACCCAGGACCTCCAAAACTACTTTGCCAGACTTCTCAATGATAACGCTGATAACCTCAAGTTAATTTTCTAAATTTGAAATTTTCTTTTTTTGAAGTAGGATCTGAAGGGCATCTGGGAAATATCTCTGTATTGCAAAGAAACAGCTGCATACACCATTTTGCAAGCAACAAGCTCACATGCCAAGCCCCTGATGCAGAGTATTCCGTATGGTGATTTTTAACGAGCTAGAAGAAATTGCTCATCAGATGAGCAGTTTCAACAAACAGCCATAGACATTATAACAGTATTAAAACAGCAAGAATATAATTTAAACATTCTGAGAAAAGCCTACAACAAAGAACTCAAATTCATTATAAAAGGAAAAAAGATGAACCCCTCAAAAGTCAACCATAATTTTAACCTATTCTGAGCAACACCAGAAGATTAGAAATATCTTAAACAATCATTGGCATGTCCTGATGATGGATGAACATCTCAAAAAAGTACTCCCAGGCAGGCCAAAATTTACTTACCGAAGAGCCAAAAGCATTTCAGACCTTTTGACAAAAAGCCACCATGAACAGAGCGCACAAAGGGGGCTTTTAAATGTGACAGCTATACTAGCTGCTAATAGCAGTTGGAAATGACTGAACAGGAATTTAGAAAGGTTTCAATTAAAGCCTGTCACTTGCAACTCCCGCCACATAGCGTTCTTACTGAGGTGTCCCTGCGACCATTTTTACATAGGTAAAAGAAATTGCAAGTCAATATGATGTCAAAAAGAAAAATATGAGGCCCCCAATAGGGAGGCATTTTGCAATAATACACAATGGAGACCCCAGAGGCTTAAGATTTAAAGCCCTAACCAGTATTTATGAACATTTGAGAGGTGGGGATATGGAGAACTTAATATAAAGAGAGGAAGGGAAAGAATTTATAAATTTAATGCATATTTTCCTCCAGGTCTCAATGAGACAATGAGCTTTATGCCATACCTTCCAAGCTAGAATCGGTGATTGTCCTGTCTGTTTCCTTTTATTAATGTATTGTTTGCCCTCTCCCCCTCTCTCTCTCTTCCCTCCCCTCCCCTTTTTTTTCTTCATGTTTAAAAAATTAGCATTAGAACTAAAATTACATTTTTGAAATGAGGTGTTAAAAAAAACTGCTATTTGACTTCAGCTCAGCATATAATACTATAATACCATCCATCCTTACAAGCCGCACAGTCGTATGCTTGTTCGCTTACTCAACAAACTATCGATATATCTGTTTGTGCAAATGGGCTAAAAGTTGAAAGAGAAGGTTGTGGACTTTCGCACAAAGTGGAAGAGGACCTACCAATCAGTATTTATGGGCTTTACCTCGGGACACTACATATGCAGGGAGAACGCTTCTACAGCGACCTTCAGACGTCACATTTATCAATGCTGGACAGGAAACTACAGCATCACTTGTCCGGCCACTACGCTAGGTCACAGCGCCAGACACCCGCTTGCAGCATCTACTAGCGGACGCTCTAAGCGCCGCTACATAGACGCTCAAATGGCAATAAGTGGCGCTAGTCGTAAATCAGCCTCCACAATGACTGGAGCACAAAGCAGCAATTGCAATGAAGCATCAGATATATGACATCTCATTTGCTCATGTCAGATTGTATAGGCACAGAAACAAACCACAGTATATCAGATACATGAAAACAATGCAACACTACAGACATGAAGATGCTTCCTTCTTTCTAAAATACTTTGTCCTGTTAAGAAATATATTCTAACTTCCTTTTATCACTGCAAAAAAGAAATGTAACTAAACCTCTGCCTTGGTATATTTCATCACATAAATAAAGAAGGCTTGTGAAATATGTTAGTACACATTATCCAGGGTCAGCAACCTTTTGTTGTCATGTCTCAACCCTAGCAAAGTAATTACAGTCCATCAGGAGGAGGTGGTTTGCACCGACAAAAATAACATAAAAGGCTGGGTTTATGTAATGTGTTTATATCACTTTTGTATGATTGTGCACATATAGAAAGGTGTGCTCCAGATTAATCCCTTCCATGCAGCTCAAATATACAATTGGGTGGGGGTTAGATGCCTTAGTCATGCCTCAGCTGGGAATAAAACCTGCATTCCTTCAGTCAACAAACCTCCACTTTAGCCATAATATTAACAGATGAGCGGGGGGGGGGGGGGGTGTAAAATGAAATCCACACTGCCCCACCAATGTTTTACAAGTCTGCTAATGTTCTTATTTAATAATCGACCAAGCCAAAAACATGCTCACCCACTGGCTACTAGAGGTCAAATGGGATGTGCATGTAGTACGGGTGTCAGTGGACAGACATCCCAATTTGGGCTCCCTAGAGGGCTGTCAGTGGACACAAACCATAAGTTGGGATCCCTAGAGGGCTGTCAGTGGACAGACATCCCAATTTGGGCTTCCTAAAGGGCTATCAGTGGACAGATATCCAAAGTTGGGCTCCTTAGAGGGCTGTCAGTAGACAGATATCCCAAACTGGGCTCCCTAGAGGGCTGTCAGTAGACAGATATCCCAAGCTGGGCTCCCTAGAGGGCTGTCAGTGGACAGATATCCCAGGTTGGGCTCCCTAGAGGGCTGTCAGTAGACAGATATCCCAAGCTGGGCTCCCTAGAGGGCTGTCAGTAGACAGATATCCCAAGCTGGGCTCCCTAGAGGGCTGTCAGTGGACAGATATCCCAGGTTGGGCTCCCTAGAGGGCTGTCAGTAGACAGATATCCCAAGCTGGGCTCCCTAGAGGGCTGTCAGTAGACAGATATCCCAAGCTGGGCTCCCTAGAGGGCTGTCAGTGGACAGATATCCCAGGTTGGGCTCCCTAGAGGGCTGTCAGTAGACAGATATCCCAAGCTGGGCTCCCTAGAGGGCTGTCAGTGGACAGATATCCCAGGTTGGGCTCCCTAGAGGGCTGTCAGTAGACAGATATCCCAAGCTGGGCTCCCTAGAGGGCTGTCAGTGGACAGATATCCCAGGTTGGGCTCCCTAGAGGGCTGTCAGTGGACAGATATTTCAAGTTGGGCTCCCTAGAGGACTGTCCGTAGACACATGTCCTGATTTGGGCTCCCTAGAGAGATGTCAGTGGACAGATATAACAGTTAGGCTCCCTAGAGGGTTGTCAGTGGACAGATAACCCAAGTTGTGATCCCTAGAGGGTTATCAGTGGACAGATATCTCAAGTTGGGCTCCCTAGAGGGCTGTCAGTGGACAAACATCCCAAGTCCTAGAGATTCAATCATACATATAATCATTTTAAAATGTTCAAAGACTAGCCAAAATAACTGGGACTCAAAAGCAGGCCCTATGGTTTTGGAATGATTAGTAAAACTCAATACAAGATTTGTTTTTATTTTCTCCAGAAACAGGTATATTCCTAGGCTGGGTGTTTTTAATGTGGAATCTGGGCTTTAGAAACTAAGCGACACAAAAGCAACATTATGATATAAATGATTCTGGTTACAAAATAAAGAAATAAGCTGGTCATGAAGTGGTATACCAGGCCCAGCATTACTCTTGAGGGTAGCTCTGGCCATGTCAGGGGGCGTAATTCACAGAGGGCGTCAAGTATAAAGACTAATGACTAAGTAGATCAGGAGCCACATGTGGCTTGCAGACCCCTATTTTGGTGCTAGCCAGTTGTTTTCTAGACCAGAACACTAGCATACTGTTGAGGCTAGAAGGTCACATGGCACCCAGCATTGGACACATGTACGACTGGACTTATGCTTTAAAAGACAGAAAAGACATAAAAAAGTTTCATTAAAATCACCAGAGGTTCAGAACGGTCAAGATCTACAATCAAGATCATCAATCTTTCAGCAAGGTATTCGTCAAAAGGCTCTATCTTTTGAAACAGGTGAATGAAACTCACCAAAAGCACCATTATCTCGAGGAAATTTTTCCATGAATTTCTCACCTGTCTCCAAGGTTAGTTGGGGTCCCTGAATCATTGCGAGAGTGACCGCATTTGCAAGGATTTTCGCATGTTGAAAAATAATAAAACAAGAATACTGGACTAGCTTGTGGGCGCAAATGCTTGCGCGAGTGCATAAAACTCGTTTTTTCTCTCCCAAAACCATGCGTGAAATGACCCTTTAAAGTCATTGTCCAGACATCAAAACAAGAAAACACTATACTCTACTCTGATACTTACCTGATCCAGGTCCTGCACCACCCACTGTGACTATCCGACCACTTCCATAGAATTAACAATGGCATCCGGGGCTATGATATGACCCCTCCATTCACTGCAATGGAGGGGGCTTGCCAGGTCTTGACTTTAAGTTGTCAAATTTGATGCTTTCAATTACTTTACTATGTCATCATTTGCACTGAATGTGGCCCTCATGATAAGAAAGGTTGGGGACCCTTGCATTAGGTGATGGGTTAACATTTTCAATATCCATGTTAAATACTGTTTGGAATACGCCCATAAACTCACTAAAATATTTGGTTTCTGAAAGCCATCAAAAATGTAAAATACATCTATCTACATTTCATTTCCCCAAATGTAATAGTAAGGTTAATAGTTAGATTAGACCTTCAGCATCATTTAAGAAAAAGCCCAAATTCCCCAACAATTAAAATGAATATATTTTATGAATTTAGTTACTTTTATTCTTACCCCTGCTGGGCTGCAACTCTGTTCAGGACTCTAGGATAAGGGCACCACCATCTTGCCTCAGAAGCATCACATACTGAGGAGAGGAGAGCGGGGAAAAGGACAGCAATCCCAGAATGCAGAGTGGCACAGTCAGATGTGCCGCCATCTTGGATGTTTAAGCTTATAAAATGCAGTAGATGCAGGTAGGATGATTTTTAATGTGGGCAAACTGTATGTACAGGGTGGGGGGGGGGGGAATATATATATTTTCATAATGTACAATACTGTCCATTTAATAAACGTCAGACAATGTAAAATTTGCCATAAATAAACACCCGAATGGTGAAAAATCAAATTCAAGCTGTGGCATCATTACCCCTAAGCTTACTATCATTACCTAATTGGGTTTATGAAGTTGGAGAGCTCTACAAGTTAGCGTAACTCTCTTGGCTAATCAAATTTGTGGTATTTTTTCCACACTTGACTAGAGGCTTGAATTGTAAGATTACCTATGTCAATCAAGGCCTAAAAGCTTTAAAATAATCTTAGCACCAAACTTTTTCAGACTAATCAAAAGATTGTTGGTATTCGGGCAATGCATTGTTTGCTTTTTATCACTAATAAGTCATATTATGGTGAGGGGCCTAAAATTACCTCAGGTGATGCAAAGTCTACATGAGCAGTGGTAGCAGTGTCTCAATTGACACTGACTCAATATAGCTATGAGCCTGAGTGGGATGATTTTGTAGTAAACATCTCAATAGGGCTGATATGCCCCATTAATATACAGGCGATAATCTGGTAATTCTGTAAAATGTCCCAGCTACCAGTCCGGCACCTCCTTATACCTTAAACTCCTTGTTTAGTCTCTGCCGTAACTACCAGTTGGCGATCGGTTGGAGACATAGGCTTCGATCCATCAAGAGTTGAAAAAAATCCTCATGGTAGTAAGGAAAAAATGTATGAGAAAAAAAGCCTGAGAATGTCACTGTTAATGAATCACCAGCGGGCAGGCTGATTCATCATTAGCAGCAGGTAGCGACAGAAGAGCGTCTGTAGCAGGCATTTTCAGAGCGCTCGCTAGTAGTCGCAGTGCTCGGCCGTGAGTCGCTACTTTATAGCGACTCAGTCGCTGTTCAGTAATGTTGAATACATTGTGAGGAGTCACTATTTGACCAGTACAGCGCTGTATGGGAGCGCATGTTAGCGACTGCTCATAGCGACCGACTCACACCATATTCAGCAAAAAAACAGCCTCACAAATCTCTGGCGCTGAAAAATACTTGTTTGAAGCCCAGAGCGCAGGAGGCGGTGTGTTTAAAGTCTGTTTTTCAGCATCTATCCACTAGTAACAAAGCGAAAACATATGGAATTACATTGTAACAACATTGTAACATGAACACTTTAATGCCAGACCTGTAATGTCATTTTTGAGGAAATATATAAAAAAATGAAAAAAATATGAAAAAACTGCTTTTTCAATGCCAGAAGAGGTCACAGAATTATTTGTGATTTTTTTTGAAAAAAAAAACCCCGTTTAAAGAGAAGAAAAGGATCGTCCATTGAAATGTATGGGAGAGCGACAGGTCATACCTGGCGCTGTGCAAGGCTGAACGCTGGCGCTGTTCGCTGAGGCTGTGAAAATGATGAATCAGACGCTACATGGAGCTATCCCAGTCGCTAAACAGATTCTGCTTGATAAATGTGTAATTGCGTGCCGTGTCCGGCGTTCACCAGTCGCTACCTGTCGCTACCTCTCATTAACCAGGCGCTACCTGACGCTATCCTTTCTTAAATAAGGGCCTAGGAAAACAACAAAAGTCAATGGTACTTATTTACTCCTGAGGAAACTCAGTGAACTTTTTATTCATGTTTACACTGTATAAAAAGTGCCATTGACTTACATTATCTTTATATCTGGTGATTCAGTAACAGTGACATTCTCAGGCTTTTTTTCTCATAAAGTGAATTTTTTACTACCATGAGAATTTTTTGTCAACTCTTGATAATTTGACACCATAGATACAGACTGTAAACTGACTAGAAAATCCCTCCACCTTGAAAAGGAACTATTTAACCAGAAGGGGGTCCTACAGTATGTGTGAGCTTTGCTGTGCTTGATTGTGCCTGTGAGAATTGGTGAACATAGGTTTTTCCTGGCACGCTTAGTAGGCATAGTGTGACACAGCCATGCTTAACCTACTTATTTAAAGTGGACCAAAACCCAGGATTCTGACTATCCAGGGTTTTGGTCCTTGCCCCCTGGGCACCCCAATTGGCGATGCCCCCCTGTGTGAAGCCCCCTAGGTCGCCTACTCTGACTTACCCGTCCCCAGTCCTATGGTGCATGCACGGCCTCTCGTCCAATCAGTACGCTTAGATCCACTCCTGCCCCCTTTGTCAAAGCTGTCATCTAAGGGAGCAGATCAGAGCACGCATGCGAACGCATCCTCTGCTTCCTTCTGACAGAGAGTGTGCCCGTGCCGGCCATTCACAAATGCCTGGTGCCTGCACGCACCTGCTAAAGGGATTGAGGGGATGCGGCCACTGCTCGCTCATGCACCATTAAACCGGGAAAGAAGGTAAGTTTCCAGGAGGGAATCAAGCAGCCCTGGAATCTTGTAGACACCAGGGCTGTTGGACCGTGGGTTTTGGTCCACTTTAAATGCTTTTAACATACACAAGTGACTGGCAATATTTTTGGCTGCAGGGCATTGTTAGAATTATAGTGCACCCCCCCCCACCACCACCACCACTGACACAATAAAGCAAGCAAGAGGCAGATTCATTAATAGCGCCAGGTAGCGACAGATGAGCGACAGTAGCGGTATTTTCACAGCGCCCGCTAGTATTCGCTGTGCTTGGCCGTTGTTCGGCTGTTGACAGCGACTCAGTCGGTGTGCGGTAATGTTGAATACGGGGTTAGGAGTCGCTGTTTGACAGGTTCCGCGCTGTATGGGAGCGCATGACAGCGAATGGCCATAGCGAACGGCTCCCAGCATATCCATTAACAAATCACGCTCAAAAAATTCTCACGCTGTGAAATGCATGTTTAAACCCCAGAGCGCTGGCGGCGATGGGTTAAAAGTAGTTTTTTAACCCCCAAACAACTATATTTTTGGGGAAAAAAAAAACAAGTTTTTCAAAACATTTTGTAATATGAATACATTAATATCAGACCTGCAATATCAATTCTGCACATTTTTTTTTTTTTTTTTTTTTTACCTTAAAAAAAATATCTAACATTGCAGAAGTGGTCACAGAATTTTTGACATTAAAAAAAAAAAACACATTAATAGCAATTAATTAAGAATATTTAAAGATTGCTCCATTGAAATGCATTGGAGAGCGCCAGGTAGTGAGAGGTCATACCTGTCGCCGTTCAAGGTCGCTCGCTGGCGCTGTGGGGTGAGGCTGGAATAATGATGAATGATTCGCTATCTGGCGCTCTGTCAGTCACTAAGCAGGATTGGCTTGATAAATGTGTGATTGTGGTGGGGAGCCGGCGTTCTCGTGGCGGTGAGCGTCATTACCGTTCGCTCACCATTCGCTACCTGGCGCTATCCCTTGTTAAATAAGGGCCCAGGTATCTCTATTCAATGCATGTCAGGCATACCCTTCTGTATGAGGTAACATGGACACCAGGATCTAAACCCTTTGGATTTTACTGCAGGGGATCACAAGTGAGTACAAATGAATTTTGTGTTTTCCAATAGATAGGCAATACACCTGTCCCCAGCTTTCTGGACAGTATTATTATTATTGTTTGTCTTCCATGGTGATGTATGTTCAATGTAGAATTACAAACAGGGTAAAACAAATGACATTTTATAATGCATGCATTATGAGTCATTTGTGATAGAAATGGAGAGATCCACCACAGATGTAATGAAAACATCCAAAATGCATTCGATCATTTTAGAATCCAGGTTACAACATTCAGGTTAAGCAAAAAATAAGAATGTATATACAAAAAGTGTTGTAATCCCACCCGACTTCCTGTGAAGCGCTGACCATGCAGCGCACAAACAAACCACATGTTATTGCATATACTGCATATACAGTGGAGGGGGGGATTGGGTTTGGGGGTGGGGGAAACAAAGTGCATTATGACTATAGGCTCAGGCATAGCTTATATTAGCTGATATTTCATATACTATGATCAATGAAATGTTCAAATTTGTGCCCAAGAGCTAGTAAGTTGTTGTAATCCAAGGTTAAGGTAATACCATTTATTGGCTAACTCAATAAGATTGAAACTGCAAGCTTTCAAAGTGATTTAAGCTTCTTCTTCAGGCATAATACAGATCTGTAATTTAGATGCACATTTATACATAAAACTACAAAGGAGTCACAATTATTTTTTTTATTACACACGTGAAGAATAGGAAAGTTGTAAAATTGTAAGCTGTGAGATAAGAATCAGGGGGATTATGACAATTAAAGAGGACCAACAGGCCAAAATGAATTAAGTCAGACCAACACAACAAACGGTGCTCATATACATCCCTCCCCAGGGCAATTTAGAATTTAAATTAAAAATAATTTTCATTTTTCTAATGCCTACTGGGATACATTTTAAAAACAAGGCCGAACATCGGCTTGCAGGCCACCTGCAAACAGGAAGTTGTGCTGGGCTTCCTGTTACCTTGCATTTCAGTTTTGTGAGTTGGGAGAGAAAGCTCCAAAATGGCGGTTACCTTTCTATTCCAACTCTTTCAGGCTGTTTGTCTGGTTTAATAGTAAGCTGATAAGAATGAGAGGGGGGGAGAGTCCTTTATTACAGGAACTGTTTTAGTACCGTATATACTTGAGTATAAGCCGAGTTTTTCAGCCCACTTTTTGGGCTGAAAAAAGCCGCCTTGGCTTATACTCGAGTCCAGGGGCGGCCGCCGCCGCTCTCATTCATACAAACAGGCACACACATTCACACACTGACCGGCACTTCAGGCTGCTGCGCGCTGGTCGTCAATGGGCGGCGTCCAATGTTTTCATTGGACGCCTGCCATATGGGGCACGCCCACCGACGACGAGCGCGCAACAGCCAGGAAGTGCTGGTGTGTGTGTGAGAACGGCGGCGACGGCGGCGGCGGCTGGCGGCTGCGGAGGAGCGGAGGAACGGAGGAGGGGAGGAGGGTAACCTCGGCCAAACCCTGACCCCCGACACCTGCGCGTCTGAGAGCGGCGGCGGCGGCAGCAGCAGGTACCCACAGGGTTTCAGGGTGGGAAAGAGGGACAATTTTTAACTGAGGGAACAATGTATAGGAGATAGGGTGTAATACTTACAACAATAGAAACACTTTGAATAGGGGAATGAATCATTTATTAATGCAGATCTGCATGTTACACCTCAAAGAGGGACAAAGGAAAACAATGAGGGACATGGGGGCATGAGCTTCAAAGAGGGACAGTCCCTCCAAATCAGGGACACTTGGGTGGTATGGTGTGTGTGTGTGTGTGTGTGTGTGTGTCTCTTTCTGTGTGTGTGTCTCTTTCTGTGTGTGTGTCCCATTCTGTGTGTGTGTCTCTTTCTGTGTGTGTGTCTCTTTCTGTGTGTGTGTCCCTTTCTGTGTGTGTGTCTCTTTCTGTGTGTGTGTCTCTTTCTGCGTGTGTGTCTCTTTCTGTGTGTGTGTCTCTTTCTGCGTGTGTGTCTCTTTCTGTGTGTGTGTCTCTTTCTGTGTGTGTGTCTCTTTCTGTGTGTGTGTCTCTTTCTGTGTGTGTGTCTCTTTCTGTGTGTGTGTCCCTTTCTGTGTGTGTGTCTCTTTCTGTGTGTGTGTCTCTTTCTGTGTGTGTGTCTCTTTCTGTGTGTGTGTCCCTTTCTGTGTGTGTGTGTGTGTCTCTCTTTCTGTGTGTGTGTCTCTTTCTGTGTGTGTGTCCCTTTCTGTGTGTGTGTCTCTTTCTGTGTGTGTGTCTCTTTCTGTGTGTGTGTCTCTTTCTGTGTGTGTGTCTCTTTCTGTGTGTGTGTCTCTTTCTGTGTGTGTGTCTCTTTCTGTGTGTGTGTCCCTTTCTGTGTGTGTGTGTGTGTCTCTCTTTCTGTGTGTGTGTCTCTTTCTGTGTGTGTGTCCCTTTCTGTGTGTGTGTCCCTTTCTGTGTGTGTGTGTGTGTGTCTCTCTTTCTGTGTGTCAACTCCAATTCCAATTGAAAAAAGCCGCCTCGGCTTATACTCGAGTCAATAACTTGTTCCATTTTTTTGTGGTAAAATTAGGTGCCTCGGCTTATATTCGGGTTGGCCTATACTCGAGTATTTACGGTATATAGAAAGTTGTTTTTAATTCAAAAGGTCCATGCAAATATAAGGATATATATATATATATATATATATATATATATATTTGAAATGCTTGAATTTAACATACAAAGATTAAAAGGTAAACCTACCCCCCAATGAAAAAGATTTCTCCCTAGAGGCAGAGGTCTACTTTGAATACAGTATATCTCAAACCCTGATAGGGCATGGTCAGCTCGGAAAGCAAGGAGCCCAAATAAGAAGCCAGGCAGGAATATATAACATTATGGGCACCATGAAGCCAACTAAGGTCATGTTTACACCAAATACATGCTATTACTTTTCAAAGCACAGCACAATGCAAAGAATCTGGTGAGAACTAGTCCCATGGGAGATAACACATTCACTAACATCCCTGCATTTTATGTTACAACACACAAGTGGGTGCAGTAAAGCAAGCCCAGGGGCTTAAATCAAACAAAAGACCATGGCCTCTGTAACAAGAGGGCAGATGAAACACGCAAATCATCAAAGACCAGGAGATCATGTGAGACCTTTAGGTGTGTATTTATGTATAGATGGTAGTCGAATAAAAATTAAAAGTGACTTTTATTATGATGATACAGTGTACACATGGAATCATATCTAACAACATGTATTACTCAATCAAAAATATCCTAAACAGACAACTAGAAGTTAACTATGAAATGTGACAGTCTAATATTTTTTGTTCATACAGCAAAAAGGTGAAGTAATTCTCGCATGAGAAAATGATTTGCAGTTTGCTCTTTTACTTCCCTAAAGCTGAAGGTTTCAGACTTCCATGGTGAAAATGGTCTCCATGGCAACCAAAAAGAGCCATGTTTTCGAGAAACTGCATTTACTTCACAAACATATATACTCTACATACATCACTTTATGTTAGTGTGAAAAAAAGAAATATAATGAATGATTATCAAATTTAATCTGATGTGACAAAACTTAATTTAATTTTTAATTTTAATTTTTAGAAATTTTTATTATTACGTTATGATTTTTGGCATATTTTTCTATGGAATGTTGTATTATTTTATCATCAGAAATGTCAGTAAAATTTCATCTTTGCATCTTTAATTATACATATTTAAAAGGCAAGTAAAACATGAAAAAATCACACCTAGGCCCTTATTTAAGAAGGGATAGCGTCAGGTAGTGGCTGGTTAATGACAGGTAGCGACAGGTAGCGACTGGTGAACGCCGGACACGGCACGCAATTACACATTTATCAAGCAGAATCTGTTGAGCGACTGGGATAACGCCATGTAGCGTCTGATTCATCATTTTCTCAGCGAACAGCGCCAGCGTTCAGACTTGCACAGCGCCAGGTATGACCTCTCGCTACCTGTCGCTCTCCCATACATTTCAATGGACGATCCTTTTCTTCTCTTTAAACGGGGTATTTTTTTTTTTTGTTTTTTTTTTTTAAAAATCAAAATTCTGTGACCTCTTCTGGCATTGAAAAAGCATTTTTTTCACATTTTTGACATTTTTTAAATATTTCTTCAGAAATGACATTACAGTGCCATTAAAGTGTTCATGTTACAATGTTGTTACAATGTAATTCCATATGTTTTCGCTTTGTTACTAGTTGATAGATGCTTGAAAACAGACTTTAAACACACCGCCTCCTGCGCTCTGGGCTTCAAACAAATATTTTTCAGCGCCAGAGATTTGGGAGGCTGTTTTTTTGCTGAATATGGTGTGAGTCGGTCGCTATGAGCAGTCGCTAACATGCGCTCCCATACAGCTCTGTACTGGTCAAATAGCGACTCCTCTCAATGTATTCAACATTACTGAACAGCGACTGAGTCGCTATAAAGTAGCGACCCACGGCCGAGCACTGCGACTACTAGCGGGCGCTCTGAAAATGCCTGCTACAGACGCTCATCTGTCGCTACCTGCCGCTAATGATGAATCAGCCTGCCCGGCTCTCTGAGGGTAAGAAAATTGCTCCTGCCTCTTGTTTTCACATGAATTTTGAAAGGCTCAGATGTGCTGAGAATAAATTCAAGAGAAGTTGGAGAAAGAACTTGTCAGCTATTCACCTTAAAGCAGATCAAAACCCACCGAACTTTGGCCAAATACTCCCCTCTCAGGGTGTAGAACTAGAAATAGATATTTTCACTTTTTGAATCTTTTTTGCTGTCCCTCTCTGTAAGATGGCAAGAGATCAGTCATAACACCTATGTGGCAATGACATCAACAGTGGTAATGAATGGAGGAGGCGGAGCTTTACAGCTAAAACAGGCGCCATTATCTGGGATTAGAGTGAAGTAGGGACAGTGGAAATTAGCAAAAGGTGATCTTCATGGGGGGAGCAATTCAGAGGATGCTAGTTAAAGCAGATCAACAGTCAAAAATGACTTAAACACAACAAGACCAACACAACAAACAGTAAATTCATTTACCATTTAACTCTTGCTGTGCTAAATTTTGACAACAAGATGGTGGCTCACGTATTTGCAGGCCACCTGCAAACAGGAAGCGCTCTCAGTTATGGCAGTTGGGAGAAGATGCGCCAAAATGGCCGCTACCTTTCTTTTCCAACTGTCCCAGGTTGTTGGTCCAGTTTAAATATGTGAGTTTTGGTCCGCTTTAACTTTTTAGTAAATAGGAAAGAAACTAATAACATTGTAAGGGTGCTGCTTATAGTAAACCCCCCACAAGGTGGCCTAGCTGTCCACGAGGGCTGGCTACGGGGAGACTGATTCATTACTAGCGCCAGGTACCGGCAGATGAGCGTCTGTAGCGAGGCACTCAGAGCGACTGCTAGTAGTCGCTGTGATCGGCTATGGGTCGCTGTTACCGAGCGCCTCAATTGCTGGCCGGCATTGATGAATTTGATGTGTGAGTCGCTATAACATCAATACAGCGCTATATGGGAGAAAGCGGTAGCGACTGGTCAGTGTGAGCAACTCAAACCATAATCATCAAAAAAAACGCCTCACACAGCACCGGCGCTCAAAATTGTGTCGCTGTAGCCCACTGCGCCAGATGCTGTGTGAATAAAGTCCATTTTTGAACACATATCCACTAGTAACAAAGCGAAAATACATGGAATTACATTGTTATTACATTGTGACTAGAGATGAGCGAACTTTTGAAAAATTCGATTCGACTGATTCGCCGAATTTTCCGACAAAAATCGTTTCGACCCGAATAAATTCGCGACGAATCGCTATTAAAAACGGCTATTTCTGAGCCTCCTACAGCCTCAATAGGGTTGTAAACCATTCAGCCTTGCTGTAACACGCACAGGATGCGTGCTGGGTTAGTTAAATAATACTTTTAAGAAATATCACATGCAGATCAGAGGCATCGCTAATAGAATCGCAGAGCGGCACAATTGCAGAGAGTTGAAGTGGCATCACTATGAGGGGCAGAAGGAGCCCAAATATACACTGGAGTTGGCTTCAGGAGCCCAAAAATTGGATGAATCACACCCTGGAGTTGGCAGGAGTTGACAGTAGCAGCAGCAGGAGCCCAAATATACACTGGAGTTGGCTTCAGGAGCCCAAAAATTGGATGAATCACACCCTGGAGTTGGCAGGAGTTGGCAGCAGCAGCAGCAGGAGCCCAAATATACACTGGAGTTGGCTTCAGGAGCCCAAAAATTGGATGAATCACACCCTGGAGTTGGCAGAAGTTGGCAGCAGCAGCAGCAGGAGCCCAAATATACACTGGAGTTGGCTTCAGGAGCCCAAAAATTGGATGAATCACACCCTGGAGTTGGCAGGAGTTGACAGCAGCAGCAGCAGGAGCCCAAATATACACTGGAGTTGGCTTCAGGAGCCCAAAAATTGGATGAATCACACCCTGGAGTTGGCAGAAGTTGGCAGCAGCAGCAGCAGGAGCCCAAATATACACTGGAGTTGGCTTCAGGAGCCCAAAAATTGGATGAATCACACCCTGGAGTTGGCAGAAGTTGGCAGCAGCAGCAGCAGGAGCCCAAATATACACTGGAGTTGGCTTCAGGAGCCCAAAAATTGGATGAATCACACCCTGGAGTTGGCAGGAGTTGACAGCAGCAGCAGCAGGAGCCCAAATATACACTGGAGTTGGCTTCAGGAGCCCAAAAATTGGATGAATCACACCCTGGAGTTGGCAGAAGTTGGCAGCAGCAGCAGCAGGAGCCCAAATATACACTGGAGTTGGCTTCAGGAGCCCAAAAATTGGATGAATCACACCCTGGAGTTGGCAGAAGTTGGCAGCAGCAGCAGCAGGAGCCCAAATATACACTGGAGTTGGCTTCAGGAGCCCAAAAATTGGATGAATCACACCCTGGAGTTGGCAGGAGTTGACAGCAGCAGCAGCAGGAGCCCAAATATACACTGGAGTTGGCTTCAGGAGCCCAAAAATTGGATGAATCACACCCTGGAGTTGGCAGGAGTTGACAGCAGCAGCAGCAGGAGCCCAAATATACACTGGAGTTGGCTTCAGGAGCCCAAAAATTGGATGAATCACACCCTGGAGTTGGCAGGAGTTGACAGCAGCAGCAGCAGGAGCCCAAATATACACTGGAGTTGGCTTCAGGAGCCCAAAAATTGGATGAATCACACCCTGGAGTTGGCAGAAGTTGGCAGCAGCAGCAGCAGGAGCCCAAATATACACTGGAGTTGGCTTCAGGAGCCCAAAAATTGGATGAATCACACCCTGGAGTTGGCAGGAGTTGACAGCAGCAGCAGCAGGAGCCCAAATATACACTGGAGTTGGCTTCAGGAGCCCAAAAATTGGATGAATCACACCCTGGAGTTGGCAGAAGTTGGCAGCAGCAGCAGCAGGAGCCCAAATATACACTGGAGTTGGCTTCAGGAGCCCAAAAATTGGATGAATCACACCCTGGAGTTGGCAGAAGTTGGCAGCAGCAGCAGCAGGAGCCCAAATATACACTGGAGTTGGCTTCAGGAGCCCAAAAATTGGATGAATCACACCCTGGAGTTGGCAGGAGTTGACAGTAGCAGCAGCAGGAGCCCAAATATACACTGGAGTTGGCTTCAGGAGCCCAAAAATTGGATGAATCACACCCTGGAGTTGGCAGAAGTTGGCAGCAGCAGCAGCAGGAGCCCAAATATACACTGGAGTTGGCTTCAGGAGCCCAAAAATTGGATGAATCACACCCTGGAGTTGGCAGAAGTTGGCAGCAGCAGCAGCAGGAGCCCAAATATACACTGGAGTTGGCTTCAGGAGCCCAAAAATTGGATGAATCACACCCTGGAGTTGGCAGAAGTTGGCAGCAGCAGCAGCAGGAGCCCAAATATACACTGGAGTTGGCTTCAGGAGCCCAAAAATTGGATGAATCACACCCTGGAGTTGGCAGAAGTTGGCAGCAGCAGCAGCAGGAGCCCAAATATACACTGGAGTTGGCTTCAGGAGCCCAAAAATTGGATGAATCACACCCTGGAGTTGGCAGGAGTTGACAGCAGCAGCAGCAGGAGCCCAAATATACACTGGAGTTGGCTTCAGGAGCCCAAAAATTGGATGAATCACACCCTGGAGTTGGCAGAAGTTGGCAGCAGCAGCAGCAGGAGCCCAAATATACACTGGAGTTGGCTTCAGGAGCCCAAAAATTGGATGAATCACACCCTGGAGTTGGCAGGAGTTGACAGCAGCAGCAGCAGGAGCCCAAATATACACTGGAGTTGGCTTCAGGAGCCCAAAAATTGGATGAATCACACCCTGGAGTTGGCAGAAGTTGGCAGCAGCAGCAGCAGGAGCCCAAATATACACTGGAGTTGGCTTCAGGAGCCCAAAAATTGGATGAATCACACCCTGGAGTTGGCAGAAGTTGGCAGCAGCAGCAGCAGGAGCCCAAATATACACTGGAGTTGGCTTCAGGAGCCCAAAAATTGGATGAATCACACCCTGGAGTTGGCAGAAGTTGGCAGCAGCAGCAGCAGGAGCCCAAATATACACTGGAGTTGGCTTCAGGAGCCCAAAAATTGGATGAATCACACCCTGGAGTTGGCAGGAGTTGACAGTAGCAGCAGCAGGAGCCCAAATATACACTGGAGTTGGCTTCAGGAGCCCAAAAATTGGATGAATCACACCCTGGAGTTGGCAGAAGTTGGCAGCAGCAGCAGCAGGAGCCCAAATATACACTGGAGTTGGCTTCAGGAGCCCAAAAATTGGATGAATCACACCCTGGAGTTGGCAGGAGTTGACAGCAGCAGCAGCAGGAGCCCAAATATACACTGGAGTTGGCTTCAGGAGCCCAAAAATTGGATGAATCACACCCTGGAGTTGGCAGAAGTTGGCAGCAGCAGCAGCAGGAGCCCAAATATACACTGGAGTTGGCTTCAGGAGCCCAAAAATTGGATGAATCACAGCCTGGAGTTGGCAGGAGTTGACAGTAGCAGCAGCAGGAGCCCAAATATACACTGGAGTTGGCTTCAGGAGCCCAAAAATTGGATGAATCACACCCTGGAGTTGGCAGGAGTTGACAGTAGCAGCAGCAGGAGCCCAAAAAATGGCCTAAAGACATAAATATGTTTTGCACCATTTGGAAAGTGTAAAACGTGGCACCATGCTGAATCTAGTCGCATGCATCAGGCATTGGTGGGTGGAAATCCTGGCTGATCCATCCCTGATTCATTTTGACAAAGGTGAGTCTCTCCACATTTTTAGTTGACAGACGAGTTCTCCTCGCCGTAACTATGGCCCCCGCCGCACTAAACACCCGCTCAGATGGCACGCTACTTGCCGGGCAGGACAGCTTTTCCAGGGCAAACTCTGCTAGTTGCGGCCACAAATCAAGTTTGGCTGCCCAGAAGTCCAGCGGATCCTCAAGGTGTGTTGGCATGGTCATGTCAAAGTATGACATGACCTGCTGGTTCAGGTCCTGCTCCAGGTCTTCCTGCTGCTCATGAGTAGCCTCACTATGCGGGTGTAGAAAGCTACTCATTAGCGACTGAAGACTGAGGCTGCTGCTGCTGATGGAGCTTCTGCTGCTGCTGCTGCCAACCCCCCCAGCGGCCATGGCAGTGGAAGGTGAGCGCAGAGGTCCCCTCGAGTCAGACCTGCGAGAGTATGGACCATGGCGCAGATAGGCATCGGCCAACTGCCTACGTAGAATGTCTTTGTAGTAGTTGAGTTTGTCCTCCCTCTCGGTGGGTTTAAAAAATGCCCCCATTTTGTGCCGGAAGCGAGGGTCCAATAAGGTGGACAGCCAGAAGTCATCCCGCCGACAGATGGAAACAATTCTGGGGTCACTACGCAAGCACGTGAGCATGCTTCGTGCCATTTGCGCAAGTGACTCGGATGGACTACCTGTCTCCATCTCCACTGCATACTGCCACGGTGTGCCCGGGTCCTCTGTCTCTCCTTCCTCAAAAACCTCTAGCTCCTCTGGCTGCTCCTGCTCCTCCTCTCCTGTCCGCTGACTAGATAAACCAGCCATTTCGCCAAGCCTAAACTGTGTTTCGCTGGGCAACTCCTCCTCCTCCTCTTCCTCCTCCTCCTCCTCCAGTTCAGCTCCAAGGGGGTTCATGTGGCCGTAAGATGTAAACGCCATGTCTCCAGTGCCCTGACCAGCCATGGTTTCCAACATGTGCTGCAGTACATGAAGCAGTGGAATCACGTCGTTCATCCCGTAATCCTGCCGACTGACAAATAAAGTGGCTTCCTCAAAGGGCCTGAGCAAACGGCAGGTGTCACGTATGAGCTGCCACTGGTTGACATTGAAGTTACACAGGGGAGTCCCCCTATCTGCTTGGATCATCAGGAAATCCGTGATGGCTTTTCTCTGTTCATATAATCGGTCCAACATGTGAAGGGTGGAATTCCAACGGGTGGAAACATCGCAAATCAGACTATGTTGGGGGATACCATTCTGACGCTGTAGCTCAAGAAGGGTGTGTTTGGCAGTGTAGGAGTGGCTGAAGTGCATGCAAAGTTTCCGTGAAGTTGTTAGGATGTCCTGCAGATGGGGGGAACACTTCAGAAACCGCTTGACAACCAGATTGAAGACGTGAGCCATGCAGGGGGCATGGGTCAGGCTTCCTTGGCGCAGCGCAGACAAAATGTTCTTCCCATTGTCGGTAACCATGATTCCCATTTTAAGTTTTCTCGGAGTAAGCCATGTTTGGATTTCCTGATGAATACATTTAAGCAGTTCCTCCCCTGTGTGACTCCGTTCGCCAAGACAAACCATGTGAAGCACTGCGTGACACCTCCGTGCCCTGCACACATGGTAGACTGGAGGGGCACTGAGACTTGAGCCTACAGTGGAGGGTGAGGAGATGGCGGAGGATGAGGAGGCCGAGTCGCACGGTGTCACAGGCCCAATGGGCAGAGAGCGCGGAGGCCGAAGCGGCGTGACCTGTCCAAGTTGCTGCTGCAAAGGGACCACATTCACCCAGTGGGCCGTAAACGACATGTACTGCCCCTGACCGTAGTTACAGCTCCAGATGTCGGCGCTGCCATGTATTTTGCTACACACCGACAGGCTCAAGGACTGGCCCACCTTCTGTTCAACAAAAGTGTGCAGCGCTGGTACTGCCTTCTTGGCAAAGAAATGACGGCTTGGGACTCTCCACCTCGGCTCGGCACAAGCCATCAGTTCTCTGAAAGGTGCAGATTCCACCACCTGAAAAGGGAGCGACTGCAGCACCAGCAACTTGGACAGGAGCACATTCAGCTTCTGCGCCGTAGGATGAGTGGGCGCATACTGCTGTCTCTTGGACATGGCTTCGCTGATGGATTGCTGGCGGGATGCATGACTTGGAGGAGGAGGAGGAGGAGCAGGAGCGACAGAGGATGGGTATGACGCACAGCTGCCTTCGGCTGAGGTGCTGGAGCCTTGGCTGGCAGAAATTGGGAGCTCACTTGGTGAGGAAGCAGACTGGACCACCCCTTGGGAGCCTCGGTTCTCCCAGGTCGTTTTATGGTGACGCATCATATGTTGACGCAGGGCCGTGGTGCCAACATTTGGACCCTGGCCACGCTTCACCTTTTGCCTACATATCTTGCATGTGGCCATGTTACCCTCCTGCGGATGCCTCAGGAAAAACTGCCACACTGCCGAGTAGCTACTTTTCCCACCCCCTGGCCTCACTGATTCACTGCTGCTGTTGCCAACTCCAGGAACCCCTGCTCCACTACCTCCCGATAAGGTAGACTGCCGCACAGCAGGTGCTCTACCCCGGCCCCGGCCCCGGCCGGCTCCAGCCTTTGGAATTGTGCCCCCATGCTGACTGCTACCACTTTGCTGCCTCAGCTGCTGACTCCGGGGCAACCTGCACCCCTCTTCTCCTGATGATGACGATGAAGCCCCTTCATCACCCGGCTCCCAAGTGCGATCGGCTTCATCGTCATCATCATCATCATCACCGGGTTGTGGCTGTACGTCACTGATGTTCGTGGATTCGTCAACAGTGTCTGGCGCAGGAGCTGGAACGCTCGCAGCACCCACGACACTGTCCACATCACTATTTGTCTGCCTAGCTAAAGAAGCCACCTCCATTTCTTGGCTGGGCAGTAGCTGCTGACTGTCCTCTATCTGATGGTCCTCCTCACTAAAGAGTGGAGCTGAACCCAAAGCATAGGATACGTCGCTGGGGGAGGGAACGGCGTAGGCCAGAGGCAATGGGAGGACAGGGACTGCTCTCGGGGCATGCCAACTCAGGGTTGTGTCAGAGGAACCTACCGACCCTAGACTGGGGGTCTCAGACGTAAGTTGTGATGATGTTGTTGATGAGCGCGTCAACCAATCTACCACGGCAGATGCGTTACTGGTGGAGACCCGACCGCTAGCAGATACTGGCAGATTAGGTCTCTCAGCGTGACTCCTGCTGCTACTGGCCCCCAGTCTGATGCGAGCTCTTCCTGCGGAATCTTGGCCTCTGCCACTCCTCTTTTCACTTCCAGGCACTTGTCTGCCCGACATAGTCTAACTGGCGTGGTAGTAGGTGATATTTAAAAAAACCCCGGGCAGCGGTGGGTCTATATGAAACAGAATATAATGCACACCAAAAGTGAGCAGTAACACTCAGCCTCCAACAGGCCTGCTTAGTGTAAATAAGAGAGCTGCTTAGTGTAAATAAAGAGGGGTATGCTATGTTACAGAATGGGATGCCTCAACAGAAGTGCACCTGGCAGGCAGCAGTAAGCCTATGCCCAGCAAAAGTGTCTTATAATATAAATATAATAAGAGCAAATGCTTATATGGTCTTAAACAGAGGCTGCTTTAGTCACAGAATGGGATGCCCCGGGCAGGAATCGAGCTGCCAGGGTACAGTAGTGCTTTGGCCAGCAAAAGTGTCTTTATCAGGCCTAATTTCAAATATGATTAGAGCAAATGGTTATATGGTCTTAAACAGAGGCTGCTTTAGTCACAGAATGGGATGCCCCGGGCAGGAATCGAGCTGCCAGGGTAC
This sequence comes from Gastrophryne carolinensis, assembly GCA_027917425.1. Lineage (NCBI taxonomy): Eukaryota > Metazoa > Chordata > Amphibia > Anura > Microhylidae > Gastrophryne > Gastrophryne carolinensis. The sequence goes on from CM051235.1 coordinate 353,133,709, forward strand.
AGTAGTGCTTTGGCCAGCAAAAGTGTCTTTATCAGGCCTAATTTCAAATATGATTAGAGCAAATGCTTATATGGTCTTAAACAGAGGCTGCTTTAGTCACAGAATGGGATGCCCCGGGCAGGAATCGAGCTGCCAGGGTACAGTAGTGCTTTGGCCAGCAAAAGTGTCTTTATCAGGCCTAATTTCAAATATGATTAGAGCAAATGCTTATATGGTCTTAAACAGAGGCTGCTTTAGTCACAGAATGGGATGCCCCGGGCAGGAATCGAGCTGCCAGGGTACAGTAGTGCTTTGGCCAGCAAAAGTGTCTTTATCAGGCCTAATTTCAAATATGATTAGAGCAAATGCTTATATGGTCTTAAACAGAGGCTGCTTTAGTCACAGAATGGGATGCCCCGGGCAGGAATCGAGCTGCCAGGGTACAGTAGTGCTTTGGCCAGCAAAAGTGTCTTTATCAGGCCTAATTTCAAATATGATTAGAGCAAATGCTTATATGGTCTTAAACAGAGGCTGCTTTAGTCACAGAATGGGATGCCCCGGGCAGGAATCGAGCTGCCAGGGTACAGTAGTGCTTTGGCCAGCAAAAGTGTCTTTATCAGGCCTAATTTCAAATATGATTAGAGCAAATGCTTATATGGTCTTAAACAGAGGCTGCTTTAGTCACAGAATGGGATGCCCCGGGCAGGAATCGAGCTGCCAGGGTACAGTAGTGCTTTGGCCAGCAAAAGTGTCTTTATCAGGCCTAATTTCAAATATGATTAGAGCAAATGCTTATATGGTCTTAAACAGAGGCTGCTTTAGTCACAGAATGGGATGCCCCGGGCAGGAATCGAGCTGCCAGGGTACAGTAGTGCTTTGGCCAGCAAAAGTGTCTTTATCAGGCCTAATTTCAAATATGATTAGAGCAAATGCTTATATGGTCTTAAACAGCGGCTGCTTTAGTCACAGAATGGGATGCCCCGGGCAGGAATCGAGCTGCCAGGGTACAGTAGTGCTTTGGCCAGCAAAAGTGTCTTTATCAGGCCTAATTTCAAATATGATTAGAGCAAATGCTTATATGGTCTTAAACAGAGGCTGCTTTAGTCACAGAATGGGATGCCCCGGGCAGGAATCGAGCTGCCAGGGTACAGTAGTGCTTTGGCCAGCAAAAGTGTCTTTATCAGGCCTAATTTCAAATATGATTAGAGCAAATGCTTATATGGTCTTAAACAGAGGCTGCTTTAGTCACAGAATGGGATGCCCCGGGCAGGAATCGAGCTGCCAGGGTACAGTAGTGCTTTGGCCAGCAAAAGTGTCTTTATCAGGCCTAATTTCAAATATGATAAGAGCAAATGCTTATATGGTCTTAAACAGAGGCTGCTTTAGTCACAGAATGGGATGCCCCGGGCAGGAATCGAGCTGCCAGGGTACAGTAGTGCTTTGGCCAGCAAAAGTGTCTTTATCAGGCCTAATTTCAAATATGATAAGAGCAAATGCTTATATGGTCTTAAACAGAGGCTGCTTTAGTCACAGAATGGGATGCCCCGGGCAGGAATCGAGCTGCCAGGGTACAGTAGTGCTTTGGCCAGCAAAAGTGTCTTTATCAGGCCTAATTTCAAATATGATAACAGCAAATGCTTATATGGTCTTAAACAGAGGCTGCTTTAGTCACAGAATGGGATGCCCCGGGCAGGAATCGAGCTGCCAGGGTACAGTAGTGCTTTGGCCAGCAAAAGTGTCTTTATCAGGCCTAATTTCAAATATGATAAGAGCAAATGCTTATATGGTCTTAAACAGAGGCTGCTTTAGTCACAGAATGGGATGCCCCGGGCAGGAATCGAGCTGCCAGGGTACAGTAGTGCTTTGGCCAGCAAAAGTGTCTTTATCAGGCCTAATTTCAAATATGATTAGAGCAAATGCTTATATGGTCTTAAACAGAGGCTGCTTTAGTCACAGAATGGGATGCCCCGGGCAGGAATCGAGCTGCCAGGGTACAGTAGTGCTTTGGCCAGCAAAAGTGTCTTTATCAGGCCTAATTTCAAATATGATTAGAGCAAATGGTTATATGGTCTTAAACAGAGGCTGCTTTAGTCACAGAATGGGATGCCCTGGGCAGGAATCGAGCTGCCAGGGTACAGTAGTGCTTTGGCCAGCAAAAGTGTCTTTATCAGGCCTAATTTCAAATATGATTAGAGCAAATGCTTATATGGTCTTAAACAGAGGCTGCTTTAGTCACAGAATGGGATGCCCCGGGCAGGAATCGAGCTGCCAGGGTACAGTAGTGCTTTGGCCAGCAAAAGTGTCTTTATCAGGCCTAATTTCAAATATGATTAGAGCAAATGCTTATATGGTCTTAAACAGAGGCTGCTTTAGTCACAGAATGGGATGCCCCGGGCAGGAATCGAGCTGCCAGGGTACAGTAGTGCTTTGGCCAGCAAAAGTGTCTTTATCAGGCCTAATTTCAAATATGATTAGAGCAAATGCTTATATGGTCTTAAACAGAGGCTGCTTTAGTCACAGAATGGGATGCCCCGGGCAGGAATCGAGCTGGCAGGGTACAGTAGTGCTTTGGCCAGCAAAAGTGTCTTTATCAGGCCTAATTTCAAATATGATTAGAGCAAATGCTTATATGGTCTTAAACAGAGGCTGCTTTAGTCACAGAATGGGATGCCCCGGGCAGGAATCGAGCTGCCAGGGTACAGTAGTGCTTTGGCCAGCAAAAGTGTCTTTATCAGGCCTAATTTCAAATATGATTAGAGCAAATGCTTATATGGTCTTAAACAGAGGCTGCTTTAGTCACAGAATGGGATGCCCCGGGCAGGAATCGAGCTGCCAGGGTACAGTAGTGCTTTGGCCAGCAAAAGTGTCTTTATCAGGCCTAATTTCAAATATGATTAGAGCAAATGCTTATATGGTCTTAAACAGAGGCTGCTTTAGTCACAGAATGGGATGCCCCGGGCAGGAATCGAGCTGCCAGGGTACAGTAGTGCTTTGGCCAGCAAAAGTGTCTTTATCAGGCCTAATTTCAAATATGATTAGAGCAAATGCTTATATGGTCTTAAACAGAGGCTGCTTTAGTCACAGAATGGGATGCCCCGGGCAGGAATCGAGCTGCCAGGGTACAGTAGTGCTTTGGCCAGCAAAAGTGTCTTTATCAGGCCTAATTTCAAATATGATTAGAGCAAATGCTTATATGGTCTTAAACAGAGGCTGCTTTAGTCACAGAATGGGATGCCCCGGGCAGGAATCGAGCTGCCAGGGTACAGTAGTGCTTTGGCCAGCAAAAGTGTCTTTATCAGGCCTAATTTCAAATATGATTAGAGCAAATGCTTATATGGTCTTAAACAGAGGCTGCTTTAGTCACAGAATGGGATGCCCCGGGCAGGAATCGAGCTGCCAGGGTACAGTAGTGCTTTGGCCAGCAAAAGTGTCTTTATCAGGCCTAATTTCAAATATGATTAGAGCAAATGGTTATATGGTCTTAAACAGAGGCTGCTTTAGTCACAGAATGGGATGCCCCGGGCAGGAATCGAGCTGCCAGGGTACAGTAGTGCTTTGGCCAGCAAAAGTGTCTTTATCAGGCCTAATTTCAAATATGATTAGAGCAAATGCTTATATGGTCTTAAACAGAGGCTGCTTTAGTCACAGAATGGGATGCCCCGGGCAGGAATCGAGCTGCCAGGGTACAGTAGTGCTTTGGCCAGCAAAAGTGTCTTTATCAGGCCTAATTTCAAATATGATTAGAGCAAATGCTTATATGGTCTTAAACAGAGGCTGCTTTAGTCACAGAATGGGATGCCCCGGGCAGGAATCGAGCTGCCAGGGTACAGTAGTGCTTTGGCCAGCAAAAGTGTCTTTATCAGGCCTAATTTCAAATATGATTAGAGCAAATGCTTATATGGTCTTAAACAGAGGCTGCTTTAGTCACAGAATGGGATGCCCCGGGCAGGAATCGAGCTGCCAGGGTACAGTAGTGCTTTGGCCAGCAAAAGTGTCTTTATCAGGCCTAATTTCAAATATGATTAGAGCAAATGCTTATATGGTCTTAAACAGAGGCTGCTTTAGTCACAGAATGGGATGCCCCGGGCAGGAATCGAGCTGCCAGGGTACAGTAGTGCTTTGGCCAGCAAAAGTGTCTTTATCAGGCCTAATTTCAAATATGATTAGAGCAAATGCTTATATGGTCTTAAACAGAGGCTGCTTTAGTCACAGAATGGGATGCCTCACAGCAGACTTAAGATCAGTTCAGTATATATGCACAGTTAGTTACTATAAGCAGCCTGAAAACGCTAACAAAGGCTGGATGAAAAAAAAAAAATCTCCCTGTCAGCCAGCTCCGTTTTTCCTACCTTTCCCTGGCTTTCTGTCTGTCTCCTGTCTGTCTCCTGCCTGTCTCCTGCCTGTCTCCAGCCTGTCCCTGTCTGTCCCTGTCTCCAGCCTGTCTCCAGCCTGTCTAACTGCCTCAGCTACACAGCGTTCTGTCTGTCTGTCACGAATGCAATAGAGAAATGAGGAAAAGCAAGATGGCCGCCGTTAAATACCGCTGTGTGACGTCACCGGGCTTGCTGGCTGCTGATAGGCTGCATGTGACTGCCCCAGCTTGCACTGGCGCGGGATACATGTCCAGACATGTCCCGCCCGCCATCTTAGAATGCCTGTAATGTAAATGAATGGATGTTAAAGGAAAACTTCGAGTGATCGAATCGCGGGGAAATTCGGATTCGATCCGAATCGAATTTTTCCTGAAATTCGGATCGAATCCGGGTTCGTCCGGATCGATTCGCTCATCCCTAATTGTGACATTAACACTTTAATACCAGACATGTAAGGACAATTCTGCATAAAAAAATAAAAAAAGTTTTGAAAAATGACTTTTAATAGGTCAGGAGAGGTTATGATTGATACAAAAAAAATAAATTAAAAGAAAACCCCGTTTAAATAGCAGAAAGGTAACGTCCATTGAAATGTATGGGAGAGCGACAGGTAATACCAGGCGCTCTAAAAGCCAGAACGCCGGCGGTATACGCTGAGCCGTCTGTGATGATGAATCGGACGCTACATGGCGCTGTTACAGATGCTCACCAGAATTGCTTTGATAAATGTGTTATTGCGTACACCGCCCGGCATTCAGCGTTCGCCACCTGTCGCTACGAGGCACTACCTGCCGCCTATCCCTTGATGAATAAACCCCTAAGAGTAGAAACAGGCCCACACAAAGAAGCAACAAAAGCATATGACATGTGGACATGCTTTATTTCACAGCTTTAGTTGCTTTTAGAGATCATAGTGTCACTGTAGCACTAGTTAAATGTTCCCTTTAGGTAAAAAAATAAAACAGTGCTGGCTTCGGCGTACGTTTACCGGACTGTAAAAAGAAAGTGTGTTCCCTTATAGATTGGATCGGCTCTTGCTGTGCTATCATTGGTGGATGCTTTCATGCCGGGAGCACGCTCTCTGCATTGGAGGAGATATTGCTACAACAAGACTGACTTAGCCTGCAGCATTACATGGAAATGGACCTGCGGGATGGCAGGTGAGGTTTGTCTTTTATCTAGCCTGGACATTCCTTTTTGAAGGATGTGTCCGGACAAGTGAAAAAACGTATTCAGCTTTGCCCCCTGCCGCTGATCCGTCCCAGACAAGCAGTGTAAAACCTGTTATTCCCAAGATTGAGTCACACGCAGTGCAGACCCATCCTCTACTCACCAGCGACCTACTGGATAAATGCTGTCCCTTGGGGCGGTCACAGTATGCCCATTCTTTTCACTGCAATGGAGAGTATGTAAGGCCTGGGCAAGCCTGCTCTATTCATTGCACTAGAGGGGGCATGCCGAGGCCTTACATACTCTCCATTGCAGTGAATAGAGGGGGCATGCCGAGGCCTTACATACTCTCCATTGCAGTGAATAGAGGGGGCATGCCGAGGCCTTACATACTCTCCATTGCAGTGAATAGAGGGACCATGCCGAGGCGACATACTCTCCATTGCAGTGAATAGAGGGGGCATGCCGAGGCCTTACATACTCTCCATTGCAGTGAATAGAGGGGGCATGCCGAGGCCTTACATACTCTCCATTGCAGTGAATAGAGGGGGCATGCCGAGGCCTTACATACTCTCCATTGCAGTGAATAGAGGGGGGCATGCCGAGGCGTTGCATACTCTCCATTGCAGTAAATAGAGGGGGCATGTCGAGGCCTTACATACTCTCCATTGCAGTGAATAGAGGGGGCATGTCGAGGCCTTACATACTCTCCATTGCAGTGAATAGAGTGGGCAGGCCGAGGCCTTACATACTCTCCATTGCAGTGAATAGAGGGGGGCATGCCGAGGCGACATACTTTCCATTGCAGTGAATAGAGGGGGCATGCTGAGGCCTTACATACTCTCCATTGCAGTGAATAGAGGGGGAATTCCAGGATGTTACATACTTTCCATTGCAGTGAATAGAGGGGCATGCCGAGGCGTTACATACTCTCCATTGCAGTGAATAGAGGGGGAATGCCAAGGCGTTACATACTCTCCATTGCAGTGAATAGAGGGGGAATGCCGAGGCCTTACATACTCTCCATTGCAGTGAATAGAGGGGGCATGCCGAGGCCTTACATACTCTCCATTGCAGTGAATAGAGGGACCATGCCGAGGCGTTGCATACTCTCCATTGCAGTAAATAGAGGGGGCATGTCGAGGCCTTACATACTCTCCATTGCAGTGAATAGAGGGGGCATGTCGAGGCCTTACATACTCTCCATTGCAGTGAATAGAGGGGGCATGCCGAGGCGTAACATACTCTCCATTGCAGTGAATAGAGGGGGAATGCCAAGGCCTTACATACTCTCCATTGCAGTGAATAGAGGGGGCATGTCGAGCCCTTACATACTCTCCCTTGTAGTGAATAGAGGGGCATGTCGAGGCCTTACATACTCTCCATTGCAGTGAATAGAGGGACCATGCCGAAGTGTTACATACTCTCCATTGCAGTGAATAGAGGGACCATGCCGAGGCCTTACATACTCTCCATTGCAGTGAATAGAGGGACCATGCCGAGGCGTTGCATACTCTCCATTGCAGTAAATAGAGGGGCATGTCGAGGCCTTACATACTCTCCATTGCAGTTAATAGAGGGGCATATCGAGGCCTTACATATTCTCCATTGCAGTGAATAGAGGGACCATGCCGAGGTGTTACATACCCTCCATTGCAGTGAATAGAGGGGGCATGCCAAGGCGTTACATACTCTCCATTGCAGTGAATAGAGGGGGCATGCCAAGGCGTAACATACTCTCCATTGCAGTGAATAGAGGGGCCATGCCAAGGCGTAACATACTCTCCATTGCAGTGAATAGAGGGGGAATGCCAAGGCGTTACATACTCTCCATTGCAGTGAATAAAGGGGGCATGCCGAGGTGTTACATACTCTCCATTGCAGTGAATAGAGGGGCCATGCCAAGGCGTAACATACTCTCCATTGCAGTGAATAGAGGGGGAATGCCAAGGCGTTACATACTCTCCATTGCAGTGAATAGAGGGGGCATGCCGAGGCCTTACATACTCTCCATTGCAGTGAATAGAGGGGGCATGCCGAGGTCTTACATACTCTCCATTGCAGTGAATAGAGGGGGCATGCCGAGGCCTTACATACTCTCCATTGCAGTGAATAGGGGGACCATGCCGAAGTGTTACATACCCTCCATTGCAGTGAATAGAGGGACCATGCCGAGGCCTTACATACTCTCCATTGCAGTGAATAGAGGGGGCATGCCAAGGCGTAACATACTCTCCATTGCAGTGAATAGAGGGGGAATTCCAGGATGTTACATACTTTCCATTGCAGTGAATAGAGGGGGAATGCCAAGGCGTAACATACTCTCCATTGCAGTGAATACTGGGGGCATGCCGAGGCCTTACATACTCTCCATTGCAATGAATAGAGGGGCCATGCCAAGGCCTTACATACTCCCCATTGCAGTGAATAGAGGGGCCATGCCAAAGCGTTACATACTCTCCATTGTAGTGAATAGAGGGGGGCATGCCGAGCCCTTACATACTCTCCCTTGCAGTGAATAGAGGGGGCATGCCGAGCCCTTACATACTCTCCCTTGCAGTGAATAGAGTGGCATGTCGAGGCCTTACATACTCTCCATTGCAGTGAATAAAGGGACCATGCCGAAGTGTTACATACCCTCCATTGCAGTGAATAGAGGGACCATGCCGAGGCCTTACATACTCTCCATTGCAGTGAATAGAGGGGGAATGCCAAGGCGATACATACTCCCCATTGCAGTGAATAGAGGGGGCATGCCGAGGTGTTACATACTCTCCATTGCAGTGAATAGAGGGACCATGCCGAGCCCTTACATACTCTCCCTTGCAGTGAATAGAGGGGGAATGCCAAGGCGATACATACTCCCCTTTGCAGTGAATAGAGGGGCCATGCCAAAGCGTTACATACTCTCCATTGCAGTGAATAGAGGGGGCATGCCGAGGCCTTACATACTCTCCATTGCAGTGAATAGAGGGGCCATGCCAAAGCGTTACATACTCTCCATTGCAGTGAATAGAGGGGGAATGCCGAGGTCTTACATACTCTCCCTTGCAGTGAATAGAGGGGCATGTCGAGGCCTTACATACTCTCCCTTGCAGTGAATAGAGGGGCATGTCGAGGCCTTACATACTCTCCATTGCAGTGAATAAAGGGACCATGCCGAAGTGTTACATACCCTCCATTGCAGTGAATAGAGGGGGCATGCCGAGGTGTTACATACTCTCCATTGCAGTGAATAGAGGGACCATGCCGAGCCCTTACATACTCTCCCTTGCAGTGAATAGAGGGGGAATGCCAAGGCGATACATACTCCCCATTGCAGTGAATAGAGGGGCCATGCCAAAGCGTTACATACTCTCCATTGCAGTGAATAGAGGGGGCATGCCGAGGCCTTACATACTCTCCCTTGCAGTGAATAGAGGGGCATGTCGAGGCCTTACATACTCTCCATTGCAGTGAATAAAGGGACCATGCCGAAGTGTTACATACCCTCCATTGCAGTGAATAGAGGGACCATGCCGAGGCCTTACATACTCTCCATTGCAGTAAATAGAGGGGCATGTCGAGGCCTTACATACTCTCCATTGCAGTGAATAGAGGGGCATGTCGAGGCCTTACATACTCTCCATTGCAGTGAATAGAGGGACCATGCCGAGGTGTTACATACTCTCCATTGCAGTGAATAGAGGGACCATGCCGAGGCCTTACATACTCTCCATTGCAGTGAATAGAGGGGGCAAGTCGAGGCCTTACATACTCTCCATTGTAGTGAATAGAGGGACCATGCCGAGGCCTTACATACTCTCCATTGCAGTGAATAGAGGGACCATGCCGAGGTGTTACATACTCTCCATTGCAGTCAATAGAGTGGGCCGGCCGAGGCCTTACATACTCTCCATTGCAGTGAATAGAGTGGGCAGTCACCATGACAGTTGTCCATCCCTCATGTCCCAAGGAAAGGAGAACCAGTTTGCACAGCACGAGACTTGTTTCATGATCTATTAAGGGTAACACTGCTGGACCAGGAAGGATCAGCTGTGGGGTAGAAAAGGTCATTTGCCTAGACAGACCATTTAAGCTGACAAGCACAGGTTAAACTGCCAAACCGAGCAGTTTGGAGTTTAGGACTGGGCTGGTGGCACTTATAGCCTCTGCAAAAGGCTGTGTCAAACCATGTTGCGCCGGTGCAAACATCAATTTACCCTCCTGGAGTGCTAAGAGATACATTTAGTATGACAGCACAGGTTGTGAGCTTGCAGTGGCTAACAGGACAGGATTTAGCAGGCATTGGGATGTAATGGACACATTGCTCAGTAAAGTATGGCATTTATAGAGGAACAAACCCACTGTGGCTGTCCTTGGAATCTAAAAGATTCCTCCCCGGAACTCACCTGCTTCCTGGTGTCCTTGGTGATGTAAACATAGGGGGTTATTAATCAAGGGATAGCGGCAAGTAGTGCCTCGTAGCGGCAGGCAGCGTCTGGTGAACGCCGGTAGCTGTACGCAAAACCACATTTATGAAAGTGAATCTGGTGAGCAACTCTAGCAGCGCCATGTAGCGTCCGATTCATCATTACAGGTGGCTCAGCGTATAGCGCCGGCTCTTTAGCGCGCCAAGTATTACCTGTCACTACCTCTCTCTCTTCCATACATTTCAATGGAGGTTCATTTTCTTCTGTTTAATCAATTTTTTTTTCAAATCATTGTGTCACCTCTCCTGGCCCAGAAAAAGTCATTTTTGAAAACTTTTTTTATATTTTTATGCAGAATTGTATTTACAGGTCTGGCATTACAGTGTTAATGTCACAATGTTACAACAATGTCATTCCATGTGTTTCCACTTTGTTACTGGTGTATATTTGTTCAAAAACAGACTTTAGTCACACAGCGTCTGGCGCTCTATGCTATAGTGACCAGATCCAGAGCGCCGACGCTGTGTGTGTCTGTCGCTGAGAGTCGGTCACATTGAGCTGGCACTACCTTTCGCTTGCTGCAAATCTGTACTGGTGTTAGAACGCCCAACACACATCGCATTCATCAATGCCGGCCAGGTTACTACAGCTCTGCTACAGCGCCCGATAGCCGATCACAACGTATACTAGCGATCGCTCTAAGCGCTGCTATACAGATGCTCACCTAGTAATGAATCAGCCTCCCCTATCCCCTGCATCCCTCATTCCATAAGCAGCACATTCTGCATGGTGTCACCATCTACCTGTCCTACCTCCTTTCCCTGTATGATGCCTGTAATGATGAATCGTACGCTACATGGCGCTGTTAGATTGGCTCACCAGATTCATTTTCATAAATGTGGTTTTGCGTACAGCTCCCAGCGTTCACTAGACGCTGCCTGCCGCTACAAGGAACTACCTGCTGCTATTCCTTGATGAGTAAACTCCTTAACCTTACCTACAAAAGGCATCATCATATATCTTCACTGTTCTACAATTTTCTAATGAATAAAATAGCCTAAAAATGGAAGCAGAGGTGCCATTGTTAAAAAAAACCTTAGTAAGGAAGTGGCATAATTATTTATCTATAATTTATTAAATGGTTGACACTACTCCTAAAGCACAGTGAAGATTCAAACTGCATGATACCTCTGAAGATGCAGGTACACATTTTAGGCATTTCGGATTGTAAAGATAGAAGGCATCAACAAAGCCTATTGATAAAGAAGGAGTTTTAGAAAATATACATTCTTCTGTCATTTGTGGCCACCTCCATTGAGCATGTCAGCTATAGGTAGCTCCAGAGTAGAGTGTGTCCTTAATGCTTCCTGTGGTCCTTTCCTTTTATCAATGTGTTTGGGTACATAAGGGGGCATGCAGGCATCAGGCTCCCCTTGGCCAGGCTGCAGGTGTGTCCTAGTTGCTCCCCCTGCTTGGCTGTAATCAGTTTGGGGTGGGCTCCTCATTTTTATGGACATAGGAAACTCCTGCTCTCTTCCTTCATGGATAAATTAAAGTGGACAAAACCCCCTAAAACAGTAGTCCTCAAACTTCCTCCTCAAGGGCCAAGACAGGCCAGATTTTGCAGCTCTTTATGATGATGCACAGATGTAATAATTAGGGCTATAGCTCTGTCTGAGCACCAGTTAATTCACCTGTGGAGTAGCGTGGAGAGCTGCAAAACCTGGCCTGTCTCGGCCCTTGAGGAGGAAGTTTGAGGACTACTGCCCTAAAACAACTCAATATATTTTGCTCCCCCACCCATCCAATCATGCTTCAGGAAGCAGTTCACCAGTAGGGATGAGCGAACCGAAGAAATTGGAATTTGTGATGCCCATACCCGACGTTGCAGTCCGATGCTGCACCCTGCTCTAAAGCCCGGCAATGGATCCTCCGCCCCACAAGCTTGACCACCAATGCTCCCAGCCACAGTCCGTGGCTCTTAAAAGCCTCATGAGTGAGCTGACAGCGGAAGACTTCGATGACCTGTCACTCACAGTGATGTCAGGAGTGCACATCTAGCTGCAACAGAAGTCACCAGTTCCTTAGCCCAACACACGGGTAGCATGGAGGGAATTGGAGCTGTCAACAGAGGCGTTCTCCCCTGGAGATGTTGCTTTCGCTTGGAGTGTCCTGTACCACCGGGATTACAGCCAGCCTCATTAAAGACTTTCTGAGCTCTACACATTGGTGGTACAGCCATCGCTGGATCTTCACTTCCTCTTCTCTCCATCTGGACACCTGTCATCAGGTGACTTGTAAGGTGTAATTCACAGGGGGGTCATAGGGGGTTATGACAAGCCCATTAGGGCACACATCTACTGCCTCTAAACTACCTGGTCCCATCTCTCCCCCTGCTGCCCCATGTCCTTCACCCATCTGCAGAGCAGGAAGCGGTGTTGGACACCCAAGCCGGACAATGGATATTGTCTGGTGTTGGACAGCATGGTGGCAAGTGATTTTTTCTTGTTTTTTAGTGTTTCCTAAAACATTTGCTTTGGAATAAGCTAAATTTCTTCTCAGAATTTTTACCACACAGCCATTTAAGTTCATGCATCACTTTTATTTATCTTTTATTCACTTGTCTGCATGCCTTACTGCAGCATGGATGCGCAGGAGACCATGGAGGAGGCAGAAGAATGGGTGGCAGATGGATGAGGGGAGGCCAGAGGTAGAGGGACCCAGCAACAGTAGCATCAAACAACAAAAATGAAGACCAGAAGGTGTCAGAAGGGAGAAAATAAGCAGTTGGGACCAGCGATGTATAGTACCGAGCTGCCCACAATGCAAAGCCAGTAAAGGACAATGCATGCACTGCAGATACACTTCTTAGGGCTGTGATGTAAAAGAGCCCATATGTTTCATTGGGAACAACTTCTTTCTTGTATTTATTGCAATGGAGTAGTTGCACTCCAGCACAATGTAAACAGAAATGTGGGGTGGAGTATTTTTCTCTCTTTGCCCTGGAAGATAATTAGGCTTGAACCTGCCCTGAACCTGCCCCATCGGCATTTAAAAGCTGTTAAATATTGCCGATGTTGAATGTTTTTACACATTAATTTTGTATCATTAATTAATAGTCCAAAAGGGAAACCATGTGCTTCAATTTTTCTATTTCAGAATTTATTTAGTTCCTAATTTGCCTTTACATACTATTTCCTCTTTATGTTAAATGTGTGTTACAGTCACGAGTAACAAAAAATGTCCCTTAAGAATTTACAGGAAGTAGGTGTGGTGCGGGACTAAAAATGAAAGTAAGTAAGACTGACAGCAAAATATTTTTAACTGAACTAAAGTAGATGAAATGCATCATGTCACCTTTTTTTTTAACAACAGACCCACACACACCCACTAAAATGAGAAGAAGGCCCTCAGAACTGGCTTTACTTCTGCTGAATCCCCCGTCCCCAGCTAACCTGTGTCTCGACGCCTAAGCCGAAGTTGCATCCCGTCTTCAGAGAGTTTTAGTTTAAAAGCACATTCTGCTGCTAAAGAAAGGAAGTATTCTTCAGCCAGGGCCCTGGATTAGAGAATGGATTTATCAGCTTCCAGGAAGTTAATGTGCAGGGGCACCTGCAAGTGGGATGCCCCCTGAACTGATTACAGATGTTCGGTAAAATGGGAGTTGGTTTGGGTTTGTACCCAGCTAACCCACTTTTGAATGGATTTTCCTCTTTGGGACTTTCTTCCAATCAGTTTTTACCAACTGTTTTCTGGATAGATGTTTTGCTCATTATACATATTTGCATATTTTACACATTAAAATCAAGGGCATGATGTAAGAAGCATTATACAAACAAATGTATGACTCTTGGCTTCTTCAGGGCACAGCGTGGCGATGTTGTATAAGCTACACCAGTCATAAGTGCCACTGAAGCCTTAGCTACCTTAGAGCACAATGGCAGAAAAGATATTAAAGTGTTTTATAATTTAAAAAAATTGGAAATACAAGCAAAAAAGATATAGTTATTAGTTTGTGGAACATGTCAAAAAGCCCAACACATAACTGATGCACCAACTGCTATTCTTTAATAGTCAGAATTCACTATTTCCTCCTGATTTTCAAACCAATTCATTCATCTAACCTCAAAAACTAAAAATGGAATTAAACACACTGCATCTACCCTTTTTTAACTCATTTTTTTCTGTCCTAGTGTTCTACTGCACACTAAATGCTTCAGTGTCCCTCAGGGCTTGGCATGGCCATTTCACTGGTGCTTCTGCACATCCCATGCATGTGTAGTGCACCCTCCCCCAGGCCTTCTCCGCCCTCTAACAAGGCAATCAGCGCTGTCAGAGCCAGTGGGAGCGCACTGCTTGCTCCGGAGCTGAGTGATGCTTCCTTTTTGCCAGCTTTAGGCTGCTCAAGGGTCACCATTACTGCAACAAAAAAGAACATTTAAAGAAAAAAAAGTTGAGCCTCATTTTATTTTCAGCAATCTAAACCAAACCTAATTTGAGGGTGTTATTCTGGTTTAACGATTTAATGGCGACAAGCGCTTATGCCACGTATTAAAAATGAGCAAACATGGCAGCAGTGTAAAGTCTTTTGTGGAGCAAAGTAGCACACATTGGCGCAGTTACATCCAGCATAAGGGCCCATAGGTACACAAACAGGCACTGACACAGGCTGACATATAGGGAGAAACATACAACCTTATTTAAGAAGCATCAGTACCACACAGTACAGCTTTTTTGCCCTCTTCGCCCGACAAAACAACACAAAAATGCTAATCCCTATGTCGTCGATGGCTAGCATCTTATTTAAAGTGGACCAACACCCAGGGGGGATCGGCCCGGGAATCTATAAGATTCCCGGGCCGATCAGATCCCTCCCCGCGGGGCATCCGAAATCGGGATGTCCCGCGGGGTGAAACCCCCCAGGAAGCCCACAATCCTTACCTTCTCCCCGTTCCAGCGCTGGCCGCCGCCGCCTCCCGCGCATCCCTCTAGCAGGGCGCGCACCCCGCGCCGGCCGTTTCTGAATGGCCGGCGCGGGCGCGCTCCCTGTAAGAGTGATGCGCGGGAGGAGGCGGCGGGCGCGCTTGTTTGTCCGTCGACGGACCTCGCTTGTCCGTCGGCGGTGATTTGCTGGAGCGGTCACGTGGGAGCGGGGTCAGGTGTGTTTTCGGGGCTTTCTGGGGGGTTTCACACGGCGGGCCACCCCCGATCAGGGTGCCCCACCGAAGTGGACCAAAACCGAGGATAGTCAAAATCCTGGGTGTTGGTCCACTTTAACAGTAAAGTCAAAAAGGATGCAGCACCAGATGAAACCTGGTGCTGTAGCTCAAGTTCCCATAGAGCACAATGGGCAGAACTGGATGGAAGTGTTTTATGCTTATAATTAATATTAAACACATTTATTTGTTGTAAAATGGGGAATTCGAGCTAAAAAACAAAATGCAACTGAAATCGCTATTAAGTCAAGAGACTCTAATCTTCAGGCGCGCTATAAACTTGTGTGAGCAACAGTATAATCAGAATGAGAGAGTAAACACTCTTATCCTGTCCTGGTAAGCCTTGTGGCCCTGGTAAGGTAAAATCCACCGGGCCTGGTGGGTAAGTCCCAATTTTGATTATTACCTACTATCTAATACGCATTTCAATTGGAGTTATACCATTATCTATTTGCCTTTGAGTGTAGCTGTCACAGTGCATGGTGCAGTCTATCACAGCAAGAAACTAACCCAGAGAGCATAACAGAGAAAGAAAAGTCTATAGACAGGATAAGAGTTTTTACTCTCTCATTCTGATTATACTGTTGCTCACACAAGTTTATAGCGCGCCTGAACATTTGAGTCTCTTGATTTAATAGCGATTTCAGTTGCATTTTGTTTTTTAGCTCTATTTCCCCATTTTACTTGTTGATATACAGACTAGCCACCCGGTCAGGTTGCAGCTATTACCACATTTCTATAGCGCTACATTTCCCCCTTTTTACATTTATTTGTTGCATTGGGACTTGTTAATAATTGTACACGGGATCTAGATGGTCTAAAATGATTTTTTTTTTTCATTTCTAAAACATATTTAAGTGTGTCATTGCATTACAGTGTGTCATTTGGTGAACAACAACTAAAAACGCAGCCAAAACGCACAATGGGCAGGTCCTGCCGGCGGCCAGCACAGAGGACGCAACTACAGCCCACATGACCACCCAGCGGCCAATCGCGGGACTCCTTTTCCGTCGCTGGCTCGTAATGAAGGTGAGTATTCTGCGCCATCAGTTAGCGAGGGGGCTTGAGCGTTCTGGATGACCCCCAAGGTTCTTGCTATTTGCAGAGAGCGGGGCCAACAACCGTTATAACGGGTGGGACGGACTGCAACAGTACCCAGATGCTCAGGTGGACCCCATCATTGTGGCTCCTCCACCTTATTTATCATATTTGTGATAACTTGGCATCATTAAGATAAGGGAACCAGCATTTGTCTCTGTTGTGTCAGTTTTTAGTTGTCTAGCTGCATCCACTTGAGTTAAAAGTCAAAAAAAGTTTTCTGTATGAGCCTTGAAATGGTCCCATTTAATGTTTGCACCAGGGTCCTATCACGTTTAGTTTACGCCATTGACTTAATCCTATCCTAGCCCCACACAAGGCTAGAGATTGATCTTTATGATCAATTGTCCATGGGCTTTCCATTTCCAACCTAATATACATGATATGAAATCCTGTCCAATTTAATGTACAGCCAAAACAAAAAGGAGTACCCCGGAACTCAAATCTCCACCACCCTGCAACAAATCCTGCAATATGTTAAAAGAAAAACTGCACTACATAATACTATAAGTGTGCTATCAACAACAATGTACTTGCCTGGAAGAAGTGGCACACTGTAGTGAAACGCGTTGTCGTCTCTGGATTTTACTGGGGACCTTCATGCGAGCCTAAGCGGTGATGTACACATTTACTGCACTTGCACTTTCTTATCCCTCAGTTTGGTCACTTAAGGCTGATTAATCACTGCTTTTATTCAGTGTGTATAGAGCTTATTGCAATTTGTACTGTATTTGTTATTTAGTTTATGGATTGTGGATTCCACATGGGGCTTGGAACCCAGTGTATCTTTGGGCCAGGTAGTGCCTCGTAGGGGCAGGCAGCGTCTGGTGAACACTGGGCGCTGTACGCAATACCACATTTATGAAGGCGATTCTGGTGAGCAACTCTAACAGCTCCATGTAGCATAAGATTCATCATTACAGGTGGCTCAGTGTATAGTGCCGGCGCTCTAGCTTCCAGGGCGACAGGCACTCCTATACATTTCAATTGACGTTCCTTTTCTTCTGTTTAAACAGGGTTTTTTGTTTTAATTTTTTTTTTTTTCTCAAATAATTGTCTGGCCTAGAAAAAGTCATTTTTTAAAACTTTTTAGATTTTTTAGATTTTTATGCAAAATTGTCATTACAGGTCTGGCATTAAAGTATTAATGTCACAATGTTACAACAATGTCATTCCATGCGTTTTCGCTTTGTTACTGGTAGATATGTGTTCAAAAACAGACTTTAATCACACAGCGTCTGCCGCTCTATGCTACAGCGACCAGATCCAGAGCGCCTACGCTGTGTGTGTCTGTTTTTTTGTTGAATATGGTCGCTGAGAGTCGGTCGCAATGAGCTGGCGCTACCTTGCAACGCTGTACTGGTGTTAGAACACCCAACATACATCTCATTCATCAATGCCGGCCAGGTTACTACAGCTGCTGAGGCGCTCTGTTACAGCGCCCGATAGCCGATCACAGCGTACACTAGCGGTCGCACTTAGCGCCTCTGTACAGAGGCTCAGCTGCCGAAAGCTGTACGCTAGTAATGAATCAGCCTGTTAATGTGTTTTAAATGTCTGTAATGTGTTGGGTTGAATCATAATTATCTCGATAGTGTAATGTTTTCAATAAATGTAAATACATTTTTATATATGTGATATTTAGGCTTATTTAGTGGTGCACTTTTAACAACAATTTTGACCCTACTAGCTTGGGTCTGATCATCTCTTTGTAAATTTAAAAACAGTGAGATTTTTGTTGCACACATTTGCAAATGTATGGGAAGCTGCAGGGCCGCATCTCCGTTTATCCATTACTATGTGTGTCCCAAAATTGGGGGAGCTATCACTGAGAGAGTAGGACTGCCGGAAAAAGAAATCCCCAATGTTTTTTACATTTGGACAGATTGTAGGATTTGTTGAAGGCTGGTAGGGATTTGAGTGCCAGGGTACTCCTTTTTGTTTTGTCTGTGACTAATTGCCCAGCCCAGTGTGCACCGCCCAGTCCAGCTATAAATTGATGATGCTGCTTTCAATTTATCTTTTGTCAATGTACAGCCTATAGAAAAAGTGATTGAATATACTGTACAATAAGTTCAAGTTAACAGCAGAAAAAAAACAGTTGACATGCCACACACATTGTAAAATTATGTGAAAAAAAAGTGAAAAGAGGAAGTGGCGGCGCTCTGTCACGGAACGCGTGGGTGCTGTAGCCATATTGGAAAGCTGTGGACACATTTATTAGTGATATTTATTCGATTTTGCTCTTTCCTATTCTCATCTCCCTGTCTTCTTCTTCTGCTCACTGTTGTTATTGCACATTGCACTTTATGTTTGCATTTGTTATTCTTTATTCATATAGGGATTATTAATTGATTATGTATATGTGGCTATTTATATATGCAGCATGACAGGGCTTTTGTTTGGTGTGGATCATTTTTCCTGTTTTATATATGAATAATTGTGGTTTCAATATCCCCTGTTCCTTGTCTGCTATGGCCTCTATGTGTAGTTTTAAATACAGTTGTGTATTATGTCTATGTATGTAAATGCTCTGATTATTTAAATATACATTGTGGTGCAGCTGTGTCACTGTATTTTTGGAGACCACATGGTGCTCCTCTCCATAGAAACAGCTACAGACAGGGGCAAGGATGCGGCCGGCAACGTCTGCTTCATTTCCTGAGCAGTGCGGAAATTTGAATGAAACAGATGATTACCCCAAGTGGGAACCAGGAAGAGGTGAGTATAAACACATTGGGGCATCCCAAATCAGGATGCCCCAACAGAGAGCAATCACCCTCTGGTGGGACATTTTCTTGGGTGCTGTTCCTCTTAAAAGGGAAACAAAACCCAGAATCTTGGGTTTTACTCTCAATTGGGTAAAATCACCCGGACTGGCATAAAAACTAAACTAAATTCCACGGCCCATGCATGGGCCGCCAGCAGAACAGCGGCTCACTCTTCCATTTATCTTTGCCATGCCCATTTGACTTAAAAGTGTCAAAACAAAGATAAATAGAGGTCGAGCCACTGGCCACACCCCTGCCCCTATGTGTTACCTATGTCTGGCCTGTGTATGCTCCTCAGCAGGAGGTGATGGGAACGTGGCCCGCAGTGGGATTGCTGGCGAGGTTAGTATACCAGGTCATTCCAGGGGTTTTACACAGAGGGAGCCCACCAGCCCTAGAGTCTTATAGACTAATTAGTGTTGCTTTTTGCCTCTGTTCTGATGCACTAAATCTTTGTGAATACTCTGGTGCCCGAGATCAAGTCTATAGGTAGAAAATTCCGGTGGTATGTTCTGATCTCTGTAAAACACCTAAAGCAGCCTGCTACCTCCTAAATTGCGGCAGAAGGCTACTAAACCTTTGTAGAAAATGTTCCACTCAACCAAAAACTGAATGATTCCTTTTTAAATCCATTCATAACATTAGTATTGTATATAATACATTATTTGGCTCAAGAGGCCATTATATGCAAATTCATTACTTGAGCTGAGGTCGAGCTGACCATTTTTTCAGAGGGACAAATTTGGGACGCTTAAATTGTGACAGCTTAACAAATCGCTAGGTTCATTTATGATCGCGACAACATTGGTCACACATCATACAATGTTGTCTCTACTGAAAATTAGTCGTTGTTAGTTGTCACACTTTAAGTGTCCCAAATTTTTCCCTCTGACCAAAGAAATGGTCATCTTAGCTAAGAAGGGTACCCTCTTTAATTCTTAAAATACCTTATTTTGTTAAATAGCACAACCTATACAGATGTTTGCTGGTTGTGCTAGTTAGTTATTGAAGAACTGTAACAATGTATACATTTAAAAGATATATATCACAAAATATTTTTTATCTGTTGTATGCCTTGTTGAATAAGGGGAACCTCTACATTTTAATTTAATGTTTATAACATTTCTCTTCTATTTTAAATCAAACTGAGTTGAATCACCAATGTCCTGGTTGAATTAAAACTACCCCCATCAACAAAATCCAATGCCTATTTTTGCTGTGCCATATTGTGCCAAAAAAGCCATCTAGCCCGGTAGTTCTGGCTGCCTAAAATGCCCCACGTGTATAGAACTTTCAGCACAATTAGTGCTATGTAAGGCCTCAGGCGCACACTATGGTATCTTCATATCTCCACAAATAACAAGATTCTGATATAGAGCTACTAGATTTCTTCTAATCTATAGACTGGATCTGCGGCTTATTGTTCTAGGTGCAGTGTCACTTTAAGGTGTCTAGCTACATTTCTGGGTCAGAAAGACTTAGGAGATGTAGCAAGCTCTTTTGGTAATGAAGGTAATTCTGATATAGAGCTGCTAGATTTCTTCTAATCTATAGACTGGATCTGCGGCTTATTGTTCTGGGTGCAATGTCACTTTAAGGTGTCTAGCTACATTTCTGGGTCAGAAAGACTTAGGAGATGTAGCAAGCTCTTTTGGTAATGAAGGTAATCCTGATATAGAGCTGCTAGATTTCTTCTAATCTATAGACTGGATCTGCGGCTTATTGTTCTGGGTGCAATGTCACTTTAAGGTGTCTAGCTACATTTCTGGGTCAGAAAGACTTAGGAGATGTAGCAAGCTCTTTTGGTAATGAAGGTAATCCTGATATAGAGCTGCTAGATTTCTTCTAATCTATAGACTGGATCTGCGGCTTATTGTTCTGGGTGCAGTGTCACTTTAAGGTGTCTAGCTACATTTCTGGGTCAGAAAGACTTAGGAGATGTAGCAAGCTCTTTTGGTAATGAAGGAATCATGTATGTCTGGGGAATTTTCACTAGAAGATTACAGTAACAGGACATCCACGCAGAACTGTCACTTCCTTTCTGGCGCTAAAATCTATTTCTCAACAATCAGACATATATTAAATATCAAGACGTATTTATCATTACAGTTGATAAATGTAAAACAAAATGCATGTTCCGTGTCATTTGTATTTAAATTAAAAGCATAACTAATGGCATATATAAGAGAAACCAAACCCAGTATGCTGGGCCCTAGAATCTAAAAGACTCTGGGGCCAGGGGATGTCCTGTGCTAGAGAGGTGTAAACCTCACATCTTTCCCTGATCCCTTGGTGGATGAATGGCTTGGCTGTGACATCCTGGGTCTCCGGGAATGCAGGGATCAGGGGATTTCAAAAAACTTGTAGATTTCAAGCAGGGGAATCTCATGCATTGTGGGGTCCCAGAGTGAAGTGAGTATACCGGAGCGAAGGGGTTTGCACTGGGGGGCATGCCGATCGGGATATTCCTGGAGAGGGGGGAAGGTTTTGGTCCTTTTCAAAAATCCTTATAAATGGCAGATATTGTTGTTTTCCTTTACTGGAAGGAAGCCGAATCAGGCGGAGAGGTTTTTAAAGTTTTCCATTCCTCCTGTACCTTGTAAAACTGCTTATCCAGTATCCATCCAAAAGCAATGCAGGATGGGTAGAAACACCTACAGCCGACCACTAGCCTGTCCCCTGGGCATCTGAAAGTGGGGTTTCCCACTGTATGAATCTTCCAGGGTTGCCGATACACTCATCTTTACTAGCAGCTCCCATTGCGTTGGCTTTGCCAGCGGCTGCATCCCCAGCTTCCCAGTAGCTGAAGGGCGCTTCCACATGCAGCCATTCAGATAGGATGGAGGTAGAAGCACTTCCTAGACTACAGGGAAACTGGGGATAAGGCCAGCAGTCAGGTCAGGTCATGTCCGCCAACATTCTTGAGATCAGCCAATCGGCGATCTCAAAAATGTCATGTGAGCGTGTCCTCGACGGTGGAGAACCCCTTTTTCTTAGGAAATAAAGTACCACAATGAGTCGGCTGCAGGCTATCGGGTAGGTGGTGTATGTGGAAGGTGAAAAAAGTTTTTTTTGCCACTACAAGGCATTACTTCAGCACCAACGGGCTCAGGCCGATAGAGGTAAGACATCCTCCCCTATAAAAGCAGAGTCGTACATTCACACATTTTTCACCCCTGAAAAAAAAGTTTGTCTAAAAAAAGTCATAATTTTTAATTTTTCACAAATTCTCAGCTTTGCATAATGTTAACTTGTAACATTATAACATGAAAATCCCATTTACAGTCCCATGAGAATAAATGAAACCTTTATTATTCCACTGAAATGTTAATCAAAGCCTTTGTTTCTCCAGTCTTAAGCGCTCTACTTCATGCTTTTCTCCCTTAGCCTCTAATTAATATATATTCTTGGGACTCCTCAAGTCCTGGGATTCTTCTCATTCTAATTTCGAGGAAAGTCTTTTCCTTTCCCATTCTCAGCGATGGAAAGAGACATCAAGTCCTCATGATTTTAATTAGAAAGCAAAAAAAAAATAGAGATAATTATAGCAGGAGTGAAAAAAAAGTAAGGCTGAGATGTTTTTGATGCACAGGGTATGTTGTAAGTAACCCCCTCCCTCCTCCTTGCTATCAAGCTTATATGCATTGTTTTTATTATTAAGCCATGTTTCATGATAGAGCTCCTTTAAGCTCCATTTATTCTACCTATATCTCTGTTATCCTCCAGTCTTCATTGCACAAAGCTGGAACATTCTGGGTGGCAGGCATTCAATCTGAATACCATTCAAGTGTATGGGGGACTTGGGACTCTTGGATTCTGGACATACCTTTTAACTCCTTTAAAAGGTCTGTATGTAATGCTAGAGGAGGCTTGTAACAAAATATATTATTTTTAGCATAAAACATATTTAACTGCAGTAATTCATTGGAAGATTATGTCAGATGACATCTTTAGTCAACTGCCCTTTTATAAGAAAAGAAATAGTAAACTTGAGCATACTTTCAATGCAACAGGAAAAGTACTAAACGTGGAAAGAAATGTAACTGAAACTGAGTGACAAATGTATGTGCTTTCAGTATCTTATCTGGGTTGACCCATGTAACACCCCCCCCCCCCCCCAATGCCCCCAAAATTGCATGTAAACATTTCTGGTTTGGCTTGGAGACAGTTTAGCCTCATCCCCTGTACATAAGTTCCACTGCAAAACTTGATTTTTCCTCTAACCATTCTTTGGTGTGACCTGTGTGCTTTGGGGTTTGTGGATGGTAATGCTTAATATTTGGTGAAACAAGGCGCACTTCACTTCTGTGTGATTTGCAACCTACATCTTGGTGAGCTTTTTAATTTTATTATAAAAGATGTTTGTTTTAATTTTTCCAAATAATTACCTGCAATTTAAAGATTAGATTTAGATTAAATACATCATTTTTCCATTGGGATACGAACTGCATCTTATAGGCTATGCTGAAACAATTGCCAATTTTGTCTGCATACCCTATAGCTATTATTTCGAAATTCCTAAAGAATTCCTAAAAACATATTCCAAAATCATTGGAAAATCTATGCACGTCATCAATGCCCGATTGCTGGTACAGGTGTTTTTTTTGTGTGGTATTAATAAATTAAAATGCTCACTGAGATGCAGGTTGCAATTCACGTCGCACATCCAAAGTGCACCTTGCTTCACGTGGAGGTTTATTTATTATTATTGGTGTGGCGCGACTTGAGAGCCTCATTCTAGACACTCAGCAGTGCCCCGACACAGCGTCGGCTCCTGGTCAGTGGCGCTGTCAGCTGTATCGTTTCCGGCCAGGCAGCGTTCGAAAACTCATGGCTTATATAACACTATGCGCTAGTGACACGTAGCGCCAGCCAGCATTGTATTTATATTTAGCAATGGGAGAGAACAAGCAATTTTATCGCCCAGGCAGACATGGCAGCATCCATCAAAACAGCTTTATAATCTTCTAACACACCTACGCCATTCATTGCAATGGGGGGGGGAGTGGTATGCCCTCTTCATTGCAATGAATGAGGTAGGCCTGAGGGGGCATCAACAAGGCCCCACATACACCACCATGCTGGCTGCTGGCGGAATTGCAAGTTTTCCACCCTCAGTAAGTATGAAGATGCTGGCACTGATGGAGAAGTTGTGCACGCACATCAGAGTTACATGGAGGAGCTGTGGGGAACAAAAGAGGAGTATGGGGGACTAAAGGAAAGTATTTTATGCTCTTGTTGGTTTGCTACTCCAGGGGAGGTTAATAGCGTTCTTGAAACCCTCATTTTTGTACACAATGGCCTTGATGCAAAATGATTTGAAAAAAACATGGTAATGAAAAAAATCATTTCAAAAAGCATGAGAATTTCAATGTTACTGAATCGCCAAATAAAAATAATTGCACTTTTTACTACAGTTTGAAAAGGAGTAAAACGTTCTCTACTTTTCTTCGGAGTAAAGAGGTAGAAGTGAATTTCCTTGTTTTCCTAGCTGGTGATTCAGCACAGTAGAAATTCTCATGCTTTTTATCATAAAGTAAATTTTTTACTACTACGAACATTTTTTTCAAGTCTTATTAAATCAAGGCCAACCTGTCTTTCCTTGATGGAACCTGATGAGCATCGACATCTTTTCTTCTGAGGTTCTCTAAAAACCTCTTTGCTCGTGTCATGTTACAGTTCCAAAAACAGATATTGTAAAGATCAGACTTCTTTCTTTAATTAAAGTCGGCTATTGGATTTGGTTTAATTTAGTCAAATCTATGTATAACTATAGAAAATTCTGGAGGGTCACAAACTTTTAGGGCCCACTTTATAGCAGCCCAGCCTCTGTGGCTCCACTGCACGTTTTTATCAGACTCACAGGGTTCAAAAGGAACATGGATGGCAGGCACGCAAATCACCTGCTGAACATTTGGCAATTACTCTCCAGCCTCTATAATACTACTGCGTCCAATAGACTGAGAGCTTCATTTGCCACCACTGACATCTTTACAAAAGGTTCCAATAAATCAGGAGAACCAGGGTACAGCCTAAGTGGCATCACTGCCCTCCAGGTTACTAAGTAAGTGTTACTTTTAGGAACCCTTATTATTGTCTGTCAATGAAGCAATGTGTTGGGCAACAGAATGATGAAACCACTGGCTTTACAGCACAGACACAATTCCATAGGCTGCAAAGTAAATAGCATATGTGCATTTCCATGTATACATACTGTAGACCAGCACTTTTTACATCTGTGATAAATTACGACTGCTCTTTAATAGCTCTGACCCCTTTGTAGCAATATAGAGGGTTAGCCCAAATTTTTGGAGAGGCTGAGCTTGAAAAGACTTTCCAAAACACACAACAAAGTTCTAACCTTTCTTCACCCGTGAGGAGACATTGCTAAAGGTAAGGTACAACATTTTTTTCAGTGGGGTAGATTTGATATTTTACACATTTGGAATAAACAGCAGCCTATGAGGTATGCAAATACAATGAGAATATTTGAGTATAAATTGAGTACAATTGTTTAATTGTTTGAATACCCCAGTTCAAACAAAAAAAATCAAAAAGAATCTAGGCCAGGGTGAAACCCTTTCCTAGGGGCAATTCAATTTTGGATACTCTACTGTTTAAAGCTCTCAGGATCTCAGGATGCAGCATCTCCCACTATGCTCTCCCTCCATGGCAGACATGAATGTGTGCTGCTGGGAAAGAGCACAGCAGAGGAAGCAGAAATGCTGCAGCATGGAAAAGTGCTCTAATTGTCTACATGATCCCGAGACTACTGTAGGTGAACTTAATCCTAATTTGAAATTCCCCTTTAAGGGACCGTTCTAAGTAGGCCAAAAGCATTTTTAGACTAGGCCTGCTATAGTTATAGTTATGGGCTCCATACCTCTTTAACACAAAATTATTGCACTGGGCAAGGTCGAACTGGTGCACCTTGGACCCACCAGAAAAAATGCTTGAGGATATTATCTTTGGGGCCCACCAGAGAAAATGATTCCTGTGGCCCACCAAATGAAATTATCCCTAGGTCCCACCCTTCCGCTAAATTATAATTAGATTGCTTAGTGACCAAAAAAACTTACTGAAGAAATAACAAACTAAGAGAACACAACAGGCAAGCCAAAAACTGTTATAGTCTTGAAACTCTCATACTGCCCTGATAGTAGCCCTGGGTCAGTGCTTGGGGCCTACCGGAGGATCCTCTGGTGGGCCCGTCTAACACTGGCACTGGTTGTAAAAAAAAAGGTGATACATTGCCATGCACAGATGTTTCCCAGCCTTCTTTAAAATGGGGGTTTAGACTGCACTGTGGTTTACTTAATTTAACTGTATGTGTTTAACAAGGGAAAAAGCGCAAGTTTGTCCTAGCCCTGAATTAGTGACATTTGAGACAAAGAATATTCATACGCTTTGCAAATTGTTGGATATTCCCCTTAATTTCACAGCATCACAGTGACATACAATACTCCTGCAATGGTTCTAGTAGTGAAAGAACTCTACACTACAATCAGATCAAGACAGACATGCCTAAATAACACCACCACCATCTCTTTTGAGAGCCTACTTTATGGAGAGCCTCTTTGCTTCATAGCAGAGTCTCAGTTAGAGCTCCTCCACATACATTTGTAAGGGTTACTCACTAATGAGTGACAAGTGCCTCAACCTCTTTCTAAACCATCTAAATCTCACCTAGAGGACGTTATATAGCAAAACCTAATTAGGTACAGTCATTTTTTTTCTGTACTTTATTGTTGAGGTAGGGAGGCTAACTTTTATATACTGCACTTATCATATTTAATAAATAGCTTGGATATATATACCGGTGAATATATATATATATATATATATATATATATATATATATATATATATATTCATGACATACATTACTATCATGGTATCTTCAGGTCTTATATTAGCACCATAAAACCCCCCACGGATACACCTGTCACCTTTTGTGGTCTAGCCTATCAAAATGTTCCATCTTTTCAATAGATATCTGATTTATAAAGGTAAAAGGTATATTACTATCAGAACAATCTAGCCAGATTGACAAAAATCATGCACTACAGTACTTTATTCTTCCTATTTAGACCATGACATTTAAAGAAATTTGACAATTGTTTTACTTAAAAGTCAAAGATGTTTAGGGTATGTCGCCATTGCTTCTGCACACCACAGTTTGTTTTTCCAATACAGCAAAAGCCCGATAGGGATGTGTTGCTTGTAAAGTCTAGCGTCATGATTCGCTATGCGTTTTTACCATTCATTCTATTAAAAACACACCACAATTCATGGCAATGCTTATCAGGGCTTATTAATGCAACAAACCCTATAAGACACACTGCCTGTAGAAACAAACCTTAATTTAGCTTTTTCAGCACTTTTTTTTAGAACACGCCAAATAAAACTGGGCATCATTTCGCCTCTAAAGAGTCACTGTGGCTGTCATTGCAATCTCCCAAACAAGTCTGATAAGATTACATGGCTCAGTATATAGCTACAATTCCCCTTGAGCTCCTTTGTAACACCAGTCATGCATAAATACTCATATAAACGCATCTCTTACCTGAGGATAAATGATTTTGGTCCCACAAAAGAAATCCAATCATTAGTAGCGTTCTATAACAATTCATTGTGAAATGACCTCCCTTGTGTATGTCAGTGCCTACAATATACACAAACGAGTTGACATCAGGTTAGCAATGCTGCAGAAGTTAGTAATAAATATTAGAGAAGTAAGGCTTTCACATACGATGTAACTCTTATCAAGCCTCTTGCAGCTTCCTCTGTGACTTACAGCTGTCTCTATACCATACTGCGAAACTTAGAGCAATTCTTCATTTGTCCTACCTACTTCTTCAAAGCTTCCAGGAAGTTGGTTTTTCAAACCGCGTTGTCATTTCCTTAGCAGAATCGTTTGCCATTAATGTGCACAGAGAAGATCATAACAGTCCAGCAACACCAATGTTCAATATCCTTCCCCCAGAGGTCGTAAGAGTAATTAAATCATGTTATATGGAAGTGTTAATGTTAAGGGCTGGCAAAAAAAACGTCATTTTTTGTCGATTTTTGTCATGGTGCCCATGCAGGTTCCACAGTTCTGTAAGAAAAAAGAAACCAAACTGCTGAAAACCGAAGTTACCAGTAGTGTCCAGCCCAAAAAATAAAAACTCTATACTAACCCTTTGTCCCCCACAGATGACCGCTTTAGTCAGATCGCTCCTGCGTCGCCTGGGCCAAATAATATTAATTAGAAGTCTAGAAATTCACTACTGATAGAACTGCTGCTTCAGCTCTTATGCCACAGACAGCTACCTGAGCACTTAGAGACGTGCTTAAAGGTTTAAAATAAATGTGTGCTAGGGTTTCTTATATTCCTGAATTTCTCATGACCTTAGTTCCCTTCTTTGGATTTGACATCTTTGTTTCTTCATTAAAATCCTAGCTACCAATTTTTTGACCTCTGGCTTCTGCCTCGCTTGAGGTGGCGTCCTCTCATTGGAATAGGTGCGGGGTGCGAATCTGTGCACAGGCGCATGTTTCCTGCCATGGACCACACACCGCCCTCCTTTGTGTGTAATAATGGGAATGCGGGACATAAAAGCAGCCTTCTCTCAATGTCAATTAGACATTGTAATTTCAAGCAATTTCTGTTTTGTCTTCTACTTATTTTAACGGCAACCTAGTCATTTCCATTTTTGTCTTATTCCTTAATCCTGTGTTTTTTATAACCATATTTTTGTCATTTTACCCATGGTATGTGCCCCCTTAAGGGCAATATAATTTAAAAGGTAATAAGAGGCTGATTCACTACTAGCTCCAGGTATTGCCAGATGAGCACCTGTATAGCTGCGCTTAGAGCGACTGCTAGTAGATGCTGTAAGCGGGAATCGGGCTCTGTAACCTAGCATTGCGGTCGCTGTAGTAACCTGGCCGGCATTGATGAATGTGATGTGTGTTGGGCGCTCTAACAACAGTACAATGCTTCATTGAGCGGTAGGTAGCGCCAGCTCGGCACTCAACACCATACTTAAGAAAAAAACACACACACACAGCATCGGCGCTCTAAATCTGGGCACTCTAGCATAAAGCTTTATTGTCAGACATGTAAATACAATTCTGCATAAAAATATAAAAAGCCCCAAAAATGTATAAAAGTGTTTGTTTGCAGGTCAGGAAAGGTCACACAGAGATTTGAACTAAACAAAAAATTGCCAAACATGCTTAAACACGCAAATGAAAGCCCATTGAAATGTATGGGAGAGCGACACTGAGCGCAAGGTAATATGTGGCGCTCTTGAACCTAGAGAGCCGGTGCTATACACTGAGCTGCCTGGATTAATACATGTGACGCTACATGACGTTGTTAGAGGTGCTCACCAGATTCGCTTTCTTAAATGTGATTTCTCATACAGTGCCCATCATTTACCAGACGCTACCTTCCACTACGAAGCACTACCTGGCGCTAGCCTTTGTTAAATAACCCCCTAAGTCACTTTTTGTGTACTAAACTAGGACCTAGAAATACACAAAAACTAAATGGCTTCATAATTCAATTCATAAATTTCATAAGTAATAACCTTTATTTAGAACATATTTAGAACATATTAAAACAGTGTAACAGGGTGGTTTACCACACCAGTACTTTGTTTTTTGTGTATTTCTAGAGAAGTGCTGCATTCTCAGCTTGAGTCAGGCTTAACCTGTAAATGATCTGACAGGCTCAGCATATATGTTATCCTGACAAGCCAATATGATTGAACAGTAAGCAGTAACAGTATTACCTTGTATTATTATGTCTTTGTACAATTGTACCCTTGTCCGAACATGGATTTGGATACTGGTTCATGACAACCATTTACTTTGTACAAGGGGTAACTCTCCTTCCCAGAACTTAATGGGGAAAAGCAGTCAAGTTGTTTGCCATTGGGTCAGCCAGCCTAGAGTAGGGATGCTATGAAAACATTATTGAGAAATGAATAAAAAATCATATAAACATTTGCATAAGGAACCTGCGTTTCTTTAACAGTATTTGGGTTACATCTTCCAAGTCTTCCTTTTTCTACATGGTCATAGCAACCATAAGGAACTTTTGCCACTTTTTTTACATTCTTACAGTACATGTCTCTGGGGGGTCATAATATATTAGGTATATTCATTCATCTTTTACTATCGGCTTTATAACTATGACTAGAGATGAGCGAACTTTTGAAAAATTCGATTCGACTGATTCGCCGAATTTTCCGACAAAAATCGTTTCGACCCGAATAAATTCGCGACGAATCGCTATTAAAAACGGCTATTTCTGAGCCTCCTACAGCCTCAATAGGGTTGTAAACCATTCAGCCTTGCTGTAACACGCACAGGATGCGTGCTGGGTTAGTTAAATAATACTTTGAAGAAATATCACATGCAGATCAGAGGCATCGCTAATAGAATCGCAGAGCGGCACAATTGCAGAGAGTTGAAGTGGCATCACTATGAGGGGCAGAAGGAGCCCAAATATACACTGGAGTTGGCCTCAGGAGCCCAAAAATTGGATGAATCACACCCTGGAGTTGGCAGGAGTTGGCAGCAGCAGCAGCAGGAGCCCAAATATACACTGGAGTTGGCTTCAGGAGCCCAAAAATTGGATGAATCACACCCTGGAGTTGGCAGGAGTTGGCAGCAGCAGCAGCAGGAGCCCAAATATACACTGGAGTTGGCTTCAGGAGCCCAAAAATTGGATGAATCACACCCTGGAGTTGGCAGGAGTTGACAGTAGCAGCAGCAGGAGCCCAAATATACACTGGAGTTGGCTTCAGGAGCCCAAAAATTGGATGAATCACACCCTGGAGTTGGCAGGAGTTGACAGTAGCAGCAGCAGGAGCCCAAATATACACTGGAGTTGGCCTCAGGAGCCCAAAAATTGGATGAATCACACCCTGGAGTTGGCAGAAGTTGGCAGCAGCAGCAGCAGGAGCCCAAATATACACTGGAGTTGGCTTCAGGAGCCCAAAAATTGGATGAATCACACCCTGGAGTTGGCAGGAGTTGACAGTAGCAGCAGCAGGAGCCCAAATATACACTGGAGTTGGCTTCAGGAGCCCAAAAATTGGATGAATCACACCCTGGAGTTGGCAGGAGTTGACAGTAGCAGCAGCAGGAGCCCAAATATACACTGGAGTTGGCCTCAGGAGCCCAAAAATTGGATGAATCACACCCTGGAGTTGGCAGGAGTTGACAGTAGCAGCAGCAGGAGCCCAAATATACACTGGAGTTGGCCTCAGGAGCCCAAAAATTGGATGAATCACACCCTGGAGTTGGCAGGAGTTGACAGTAGCAGCAGCAGGAGCCCAAATATACACTGGAGTTGGCCTCAGGAGCCCAAAAATTGGATGAATCACACCCTGGAGTTGGCAGAAGTTGGCAGCAGCAGCAGCAGGAGCCCAAATATACACTGGAGTTGGCTTCAGGAGCCCAAAAATTGGATGAATCACACCCTGGAGTTGGCAGGAGTTGACAGTAGCAGCAGCAGGAGCCCAAATATACACTGGAGTTGGCCTCAGGAGCCCAAAAATTGGATGAATCACACCCTGGAGTTGGCAGGAGTTGACAGTAGCAGCAGCAGGAGCCCAAATATACACTAGAGTTGGCCTCAGGAGCCCAAAAATTGGATGAATCACACCCTGGAGTTGGCAGGAGTTGGCAGCAGCAGCAGCAGGAGCCCAAATATACACTGGAGTTGGCTTCAGGAGCCCAAAAATTGGATGAATCACACCCTGGAGTTGGCAGAAGTTGGCAGCAGCAGCAGCAGGAGCCCAAATATACACTGGAGTTGGCTTCAGGAGCCCAAAAATTGGATGAATCACACCCTGGAGTTGGCAGGAGTTGGCAGCAGCAGCAGCAGGAGCCCAAATATACACTGGAGTTGGCTTCAGGAGCCCAAAAATTGGATGAATCACACCCTGGAGTTGGCAGGAGTTGACAGCAGCAGCAGCAGGAGCCCAAATATACACTGGAGTTGGCTTCAGGAGCCCAAAAATTGGATGAATCACACCCTGGAGTTGGCAGGAGTTGACAGTAGCAGCAGCAGGAGCCCAAATATACACTGGAGTTGGCTTCAGGAGCCCAAAAATTGGATGAATCACACCCTGGAGTTGGCAGAAGTTGGCAGCAGCAGCAGCAGGAGCCCAAATATACACTGGAGTTGGCTTCAGGAGCCCAAAAATTGGATGAATCACACCCTGGAGTTGGCAGGAGTTGACAGTAGCAGCAGCAGGAGCCCAAATATACACTGGAGTTGGCCTCAGGAGCCCAAAAATTGGATGAATCACACCCTGGAGTTGGCAGGAGTTGACAGTAGCAGCAGCAGGAGCCCAAATATACACTGGAGTTGGCTTCAGGAGCCCAAAAATTGGATGAATCACACCCTGGAGTTGGCAGAAGTTGACAGTAGCAGCAGCAGGAGCCCAAATATACACTGGAGTTGGCCTCAGGAGCCCAAAAATTGGATGAATCACACCCTGGAGTTGGCAGAAGTTGGCAGCAGCAGCAGCAGGAGCCCAAATATACACTGGAGTTGGCTTCAGGAGCCCAAAAATTGGATGAATCACACCCTGGAGTTGGCAGAAGTTGGCAGCAGCAGCAGCAGGAGCCCAAATATACACTGGAGTTGGCTTCAGGAGCCCAAAAATTGGATGAATCACACCCTGGAGTTGGCAGGAGTTGACAGTAGCAGCAGCAGGAGCCCAAATATACACTGGAGTTGGCCTCAGGAGCCCAAAAATTGGATGAATCACACCCTGGAGTTGGCAGGAGTTGACAGTAGCAGCAGCAGGAGCCCAAATATACACTGGAGTTGGCCTCAGGAGCCCAAAAATTGGATGAATCACACCCTGGAGTTGGCAGGAGTTGACAGTAGCAGCAGCAGGAGCCCAAATATACACTGGAGTTGGCTTCAGGAGCCCAAAAATTGGATGAATCACACCCTGGAGTTGGCAGAAGTTGACAGTAGCAGCAGCAGGAGCCCAAATATACACTGGAGTTGGCCTCAGGAGCCCAAAAATTGGATGAATCACACCCTGGAGTTGGCAGAAGTTGGCAGCAGCAGCAGCAGGAGCCCAAATATACACTGGAGTTGGCCTCAGGAGCCCAAAAATTGGATGAATCACACCCTGGAGTTGGCAGGAGTTGGCAGCAGCAGCAGCAGGAGCCCAAATATACACTGGAGTTGGCTTCAGGAGCCCAAAAATTGGATGAATCACACCCTGGAGTTGGCAGAAGTTGGCAGCAGCAGCAGCAGGAGCCCAAATATACACTGGAGTTGGCTTCAGGAGCCCAAAAATTGGATGAATCACACCCTGGAGTTGGCAGGAGTTGACAGTAGCAGCAGCAGGAGCCCAAATATACACTGGAGTTGGCCTCAGGAGCCCAAAAATTGGATGAATCACACCCTGGAGTTGGCAGGAGTTGACAGTAGCAGCAGCAGGAGCCCAAATATACACTGGAGTTGGCCTCAGGAGCCCAAAAATTGGATGAATCACACCCTGGAGTTGGCAGGAGTTGACAGTAGCAGCAGCAGGAGCCCAAATATACACTGGAGTTGGCTTCAGGAGCCCAAAAATTGGATGAATCACACCCTGGAGTTGGCAGAAGTTGACAGTAGCAGCAGCAGGAGCCCAAATATACACTGGAGTTGGCCTCAGGAGCCCAAAAATTGGATGAATCACACCCTGGAGTTGGCAGAAGTTGGCAGCAGCAGCAGCAGGAGCCCAAATATACACTGGAGTTGGCCTCAGGAGCCCAAAAATTGGATGAATCACACCCTGGAGTTGGCAGGAGTTGGCAGCAGCAGCAGCAGGAGCCCAAATATACACTGGAGTTGGCTTCAGGAGCCCAAAAATTGGATGAATCACACCCTGGAGTTGGCAGAAGTTGGCAGCAGCAGCAGCAGGAGCCCAAATATACACTGGAGTTGGCTTCAGGAGCCCAAAAATTGGATGAATCACACCCTGGAGTTGGCAGGAGTTGACAGTAGCAGCAGCAGGAGCCCAAATATACACTGGAGTTGGCCTCAGGAGCCCAAAAATTGGATGAATCACACCCTGGAGTTGGCAGAAGTTGGCAGCAGCAGCAGCAGGAGCCCAAATATACACTGGAGTTGGCCTCAGGAGCCCAAAAATTGGATGAATCACACCCTGGAGTTGGCAGGAGTTGACAGTAGCAGCAGCAGGAGCCCAAAAAATGGCCTAAAGACATAAATATGTTTTGCACCATTTGGAAAGTGTAAAACGTGGCACCATGCTGAATCTAGTCGCATGCATCAGGCATTGGTGGGTGGAAATCCTGGCTGATCCATCCCTGATTCATTTTGACAAAGGTGAGTCTCTCCACATTTTTAGTTGACAGACGAGTTCTCCTCGCCGTAACTATGGCCCCCGCCGCACTAAACACCCGCTCAGATGGCACGCTACTTGCCGGGCAGGACAGCTTTTCCAGGGCAAACTCTGCTAGTTGCGGCCACAAATCAAGTTTGGCTGCCCAGAAGTCCAGCGGATCCTCAAGGTGTGTTGGCATGGTCATGTCAAAGTATGACATGACCTGCTGGTTCAGGTCCTGCTCCAGGTCTTCCTGCTGCTCATGAGTAGCCTCACTATGCGGGTGTAGAAAGCTACTCATTAGCGACTGAAGACTGAGGCTGCTGCTGCTGATGGAGCTTCTGCTGCTGCTGCTGCCAACCCCCCCAGCGGCCATGGCAGTGGAAGGTGAGCGCAGAGGTCCCCTCGAGTCAGACCTGCGAGAGTATGGACCATGGCGCAGATAGGCATCGGCCAACTGCCTACGTAGAATGTCTTTGTAGTAGTTGAGTTTGTCCTCCCTCTCGGTGGGTTTAAAAAATGCCCCCATTTTGTGCCGGAAGCGAGGGTCCAATAAGGTGGACAGCCAGAAGTCATCCCGCCGACAGATGGAAACAATTCTGGGGTCACTACGCAAGCATGTGAGCATGCTTCGTGCCATTTGCGCAAGTGACTCGGATGGACTACCTGTCTCCATCTCCACTGCATACTGCCACGGTGTGCCCGGGTCCTCTGTCTCTCCTTCCTCAAAAACCTCTAGCTCCTCTGGCTGCTCCTGCTCCTCCTCTCCTGTCCGCTGACTAGATAAACCAGCCATTTCGCCAAGCCTAAACTGTGTTTCGCTGGGCAACTCCTCCTCCTCCTCTTCCTCCTCCTCCTCCTCCAGTTCAGCTCCAAGGGGGTTCATGTGGCCGTAAGATGTAAACGCCATGTCTCCAGTGCCCTGACCAGCCATGGTTTCCAACATGTGCTGTAGTACATGAAGCAGTGGAATCACGTCGTTCATCCCGTAATCCTGCCGACTGACAAATAAAGTGGCTTCCTCAAAGGGCCTGAGCAAACGGCAGGTGTCACGTATGAGCTGCCACTGGTTGACATTGAAGTTACACAGGGGAGTCCCCCTATCTGCTTGGATCATCAGGAAATCCGTGATGGCTTTTCTCTGTTCATATAATCGGTCCAACATGTGAAGGGTGGAATTCCAACGGGTGGAAACATCGCAAATCAGACTATGTTGGGGGATACCATTCTGACGCTGTAGCTCAAGAAGGGTGTGTTTGGCGGTGTAGGAGTGGCTGAAGTGCATGCAAAGTTTCCGTGAAGTTGTTAGGATGTCCTGCAGATGGGGGGAACACTTCAGAAACCGCTTGACAACCAGATTGAAGACGTGAGCCATGCAGGGGGCATGGGTCAGGCTTCCTTGGCGCAGCGCAGACAAAATGTTCTTCCCATTGTCGGTAACCATGATTCCCATTTTAAGTTTTCTCGGAGTAAGCCATGTTTGGATTTCCTGATGAATACATTTAAGCAGTTCCTCCCCTGTGTGACTCCGTTCGCCAAGACAAACCATGTGAAGCACTGCGTGACACCTCCGTGCCCTGCACACATGGTAGACTGGAGGGGCACTGAGACTTGAGCCTACAGTGGAGGGTGAGGAGATGGCGGAGGATGAGGAGGCCGAGTCGCACGGTGTCACAGGCCCAATGGGCAGAGAGCGCGGAGGCCGAAGCGGCGTGACCTGTCCAAGTTGCTGCTGCAAAGGGACCACATTCACCCAGTGGGCCGTAAACGACATGTACTGCCCCTGACCGTAGTTACAGCTCCAGATGTCGGCGCTGCCATGTATTTTGCTACACACCGACAGGCTCAAGGACTGGCCCACCTTCTGTTCAACAAAAGTGTGCAGCGCTGGTACTGCCTTCTTGGCAAAGAAATGACGGCTTGGGACTCTCCACCTCGGCTCGGCACAAGCCATCAGTTCTCTGAAAGGTGCAGATTCCACCACCTGAAAAGGGAGCGACTGCAGCACCAGCAACTTGGACAGGAGCACATTCAGCTTCTGCGCCGTAGGATGAGTGGGCGCATACTGCTGTCTCTTGGACATGGCTTCGCTGATGGATTGCTGGCGGGATGCATGACTTGGAGGAGGAGGAGGAGGAGCAGGAGCGACAAATATGATAAGAGCAAATGCTTATATGGTCTTAAACAGAGGCTGCTGTAGTCACAGAATGGGATGCCCCGGGCAGGAATCGAGCTGGCAGGGTCCAGTAGTGCT
Organism: Gastrophryne carolinensis; assembly: GCA_027917425.1. Classification (NCBI taxonomy): domain Eukaryota; kingdom Metazoa; phylum Chordata; class Amphibia; order Anura; family Microhylidae; genus Gastrophryne; species Gastrophryne carolinensis. The sequence continues at coordinate 353,170,341 of CM051235.1, forward strand.
TTGGCCAGCAAAAGTGTCTTTATCAGGCCTAATTTCAAATATGATAAGAGCAAATGCTTATATGGTCTTAAACAGAGGCTGCTTTAGTCACAGAATGGGATGCCCTGGGCAGGAATGGACCTGGCAGGGTCCAGTAGGGCTTTGGCCAGCAAAAGTGTCTTTATCAGGCTAATTTCAAATATGATAAGAGCAAATGCTTATATGGTCTTAAACAGAGGCTGCTTTAGTCACAGAATGGGATGCCCCGGGCAGGAATCGAGCTGGCAGGGTCCAGTAGTGCTTTGGCCAGCAAAAGTGTCTTTATCAGGCCTAATTTCAAATATGATAAGAGCAAATGCTTATATGGTCTTAAACAGAGGCTGCTTTAGTCACAGAATGGGATGCCCTGGGCAGGAATGGACCTGGCAGGGTCCAGTAGGGCTTTGGCCAGCAAAAGTGTCTTTATCAGGCCTAATTTCAAATATGATAAGAGCAAATGCTTATATGGTCTTAAACAGAGGCTGCTGTAGTCACAGAATGGGATGCCCCGGGCAGGAATCGAGCTGGCAGGGTCCAGTAGTGCTTTGGCCAGCAAAAGTGTCTTTATCAGGCCTAATTTCAAATATGATAAGAGCAAATGCTTATATGGTCTTAAACAGAGGCTGCTTTAGTCACAGAATGGGATGCCCTGGGCAGGAATGGACCTGGCAGGGTCCAGTAGGGCTTTGGCCAGCAAAAGTGTCTTTATCAGGCTAATTTCAAATATGATAAGAGCAAATGCTTATATGGTCTTAAACAGAGGCTGCTGTAGTCACAGAATGGGATGCCCCGGGCAGGAATCGAGCTGGCAGGGTCCAGTAGGGCTTTGGCCAGCAAAAGTGTCTTTATCAGGCCTAATTTCAAATATGATAAGAGCAAATGCTTATATGGTCTTAAACAGAGGCTGCTTTAGTCACAGAATGGGATGCCCTGGGCAGGAATGGACCTGGCAGGGTCCAGTAGGGCTTTGGCCAGCAAAAGTGTCTTTATCAGGCTAATTTCAAATATGATAAGAGCAAATGCTTATATGGTCTTAAACAGAGGCTGCTTTAGTCACAGAATGGGATGCCCCGGGCAGGAATCGAGCTGGCAGGGTCCAGTAGTGCTTTGGCCAGCAAAAGTGTCTTTATCAGGCCTAATTTCAAATATGATAAGAGCAAATGCTTATATGGTCTTAAACAGAGGCTGCTTTAGTCACAGAATGGGATGCCCCGGGCAGGAATCGAGCTGGCAGGGTCCAGTAGTGCTTTGGCCAGCAAAAGTGTCTTTATCAGGCCTAATTTCAAATATGATAAGAGCAAATGCTTATATGGTCTTAAACAGAGGCTGCTTTAGTCACAGAATGGGATGCCCTGGGCAGGAATGGACCTGGCAGGGTCCAGTAGGGCTTTGGCCAGCAAAAGTGTCTTTATCAGGCTAATTTCAAATATGATAAGAGCAAATGCTTATATGGTCTTAAACAGAGGCTGCTGTAGTCACAGAATGGGATGCCCTGGGCAGGAATCGAGCTGGCAGGGTCCAGTAGTGCTTTGGCCAGCAAAAGTGTCTTTATCAGGCCTAATTTCAAATATGATAAGAGCAAATGCTTATATGGTCTTAAACAGAGGCTGCTTTAGTCACAGAATGGGATGCCCCGGGCAGGAATCGAGCTGGCAGGGTCCAGTAGTGCTTTGGCCAGCAAAAGTGTCTTTATCAGGCTAATTTCAAATATGATAAGAGCAAATGCTTATATGGTCTTAAACAGAGGCTGCTGTAGTCACAGAATGGGATGCCCCGGGCAGGAATCGAGCTGGCAGGGTCCAGTAGGGCTTTGGCCAGCAAAAGTGTCTTTATCAGGCCTAATTTCAAATATGATAAGAGCAAATGCTTATATGGTCTTAAACAGAGGCTGCTTTAGTCACAGAATGGGATGCCCTGGGCAGGAATGGACCTGGCAGGGTCCAGTAGGGCTTTGGCCAGCAAAAGTGTCTTTATCAGGCTAATTTCAAATATGATAAGAGCAAATGCTTATATGGTCTTAAACAGAGGCTGCTTTAGTCACAGAATGGGATGCCCCGGGCAGGAATCGAGCTGGCAGGGTCCAGTAGTGCTTTGGCCAGCAAAAGTGTCTTTATCAGGCCTAATTTCAAATATGATAAGAGCAAATGCTTATATGGTCTTAAACAGAGGCTGCTTTAGTCACAGAATGGGATGCCCCGGGCAGGAATCGAGCTGGCAGGGTCCAGTAGTGCTTTGGCCAGCAAAAGTGTCTTTATCAGGCCTAATTTCAAATATGATAAGAGCAAATGCTTATATGGTCTTAAACAGAGGCTGCTTTAGTCACAGAATGGGATGCCCTGGGCAGGAATGGACCTGGCAGGGTCCAGTAGGGCTTTGGCCAGCAAAAGTGTCTTTATCAGGCTAATTTCAAATATGATAAGAGCAAATGCTTATATGGTCTTAAACAGAGGCTGCTGTAGTCACAGAATGGGATGCCCCGGGCAGGAATCGAGCTGGCAGGGTCCAGTAGTGCTTTGGCCAGCAAAAGTGTCTTTATCAGGCCTAATTTCAAATATGATAAGAGCAAATGCTTATATGGTCTTAAACAGAGGCTGCTTTAGTCACAGAATGGGATGCCCCGGGCAGGAATCGAGCTGGCAGGGTCCAGTAGTGCTTTGGCCAGCAAAAGTGTCTTTATCAGGCTAATTTCAAATATGATAAGAGCAAATGCTTATATGGTCTTAAACAGAGGCTGCTGTAGTCACAGAATGGGATGCCCCGGGCAGGAATCGAGCTGGCAGGGTCCAGTAGGGCTTTGGCCAGCAAAAGTGTCTTTATCAGGCCTAATTTCAAATATGATAAGAGCAAATGCTTATATGGTCTTAAACAGAGGCTGCTTTAGTCACAGAATGGGATGCCCTGGGCAGGAATGGACCTGGCAGGGTCCAGTAGGGCTTTGGCCAGCAAAAGTGTCTTTATCAGGCTAATTTCAAATATGATAAGAGCAAATGCTTATATGGTCTTAAACAGAGGCTGCTTTAGTCACAGAATGGGATGCCCCGGGCAGGAATCGAGCTGGCAGGGTCCAGTAGTGCTTTGGCCAGCAAAAGTGTCTTTATCAGGCCTAATTTCAAATATGATAAGAGCAAATGCTTATATGGTCTTAAACAGAGGCTGCTTTAGTCACAGAATGGGATGCCCTGGGCAGGAATGGACCTGGCAGGGTCCAGTAGGGCTTTGGCCAGCAAAAGTGTCTTTATCAGGCTAATTTCAAATATGATAAGAGCAAATGCTTATATGGTCTTAAACAGAGGCTGCTTTAGTCACAGAATGGGATGCCCCGGGCAGGAATCGAGCTGGCAGGGTCCAGTAGTGCTTTGGCCAGCAAAAGTGTCTTTATCAGGCCTAATTTCAAATATGATAAGAGCAAATGCTTATATGGTCTTAAACAGAGGCTGCTTTAGTCACAGAATGGGATGCCCTGGGCAGGAATGGACCTGGCAGGGTCCAGTAGGGCTTTGGCCAGCAAAAGTGTCTTTATCAGGCCTAATTTCAAATATGATAAGAGCAAATGCTTATATGGTCTTAAACAGAGGCTGCTGTAGTCACAGAATGGGATGCCCCGGGCAGGAATCGAGCTGGCAGGGTCCAGTAGTGCTTTGGCCAGCAAAAGTGTCTTTATCAGGCCTAATTTCAAATATGATAAGAGCAAATGCTTATATGGTCTTAAACAGAGGCTGCTTTAGTCACAGAATGGGATGCCCTGGGCAGGAATGGACCTGGCAGGGTCCAGTAGGGCTTTGGCCAGCAAAAGTGTCTTTATCAGGCTAATTTCAAATATGATAAGAGCAAATGCTTATATGGTCTTAAACAGAGGCTGCTGTAGTCACAGAATGGGATGCCCCGGGCAGGAATCGAGCTGGCAGGGTCCAGTAGGGCTTTGGCCAGCAAAAGTGTCTTTATCAGGCCTAATTTCAAATATGATAAGAGCAAATGCTTATATGGTCTTAAACAGAGGCTGCTTTAGTCACAGAATGGGATGCCCTGGGCAGGAATGGACCTGGCAGGGTCCAGTAGGGCTTTGGCCAGCAAAAGTGTCTTTATCAGGCTAATTTCAAATATGATAAGAGCAAATGCTTATATGGTCTTAAACAGAGGCTGCTTTAGTCACAGAATGGGATGCCCCGGGCAGGAATCGAGCTGGCAGGGTCCAGTAGTGCTTTGGCCAGCAAAAGTGTCTTTATCAGGCCTAATTTCAAATATGATAAGAGCAAATGCTTATATGGTCTTAAACAGAGGCTGCTTTAGTCACAGAATGGGATGCCCCGGGCAGGAATCGAGCTGGCAGGGTCCAGTAGTGCTTTGGCCAGCAAAAGTGTCTTTATCAGGCCTAATTTCAAATATGATAAGAGCAAATGCTTATATGGTCTTAAACAGAGGCTGCTTTAGTCACAGAATGGGATGCCCTGGGCAGGAATGGACCTGGCAGGGTCCAGTAGGGCTTTGGCCAGCAAAAGTGTCTTTATCAGGCTAATTTCAAATATGATAAGAGCAAATGCTTATATGGTCTTAAACAGAGGCTGCTGTAGTCACAGAATGGGATGCCCCGGGCAGGAATCGAGCTGGCAGGGTCCAGTAGTGCTTTGGCCAGCAAAAGTGTCTTTATCAGGCCTAATTTCAAATATGATAAGAGCAAATGCTTATATGGTCTTAAACAGAGGCTGCTTTAGTCACAGAATGGGATGCCCCGGGCAGGAATCGAGCTGGCAGGGTCCAGTAGTGCTTTGGCCAGCAAAAGTGTCTTTATCAGGCTAATTTCAAATATGATAAGAGCAAATGCTTATATGGTCTTAAACAGAGGCTGCTGTAGTCACAGAATGGGATGCCCCGGGCAGGAATCGAGCTGGCAGGGTCCAGTAGTGCTTTGGCCAGCAAAAGTGTCTTTATCAGGCCTAATTTCAAATATGATAAGAGCAAATGCTTATATGGTCTTAAACAGAGGCTGCTTTAGTCACAGAATGGGATGCCCTGGGCAGGAATGGACCTGGCAGGGTCCAGTAGGGCTTTGGCCAGCAAAAGTGTCTTTATCAGGCTAATTTCAAATATGATAAGAGCAAATGCTTATATGGTCTTAAACAGAGGCTGCTTTAGTCACAGAATGGGATGCCCCGGGCAGGAATCGAGCTGGCAGGGTCCAGTAGTGCTTTGGCCAGCAAACGTGTCTTTATCAGGCTAATTTCAAATATGATAAGAGCAAATGCTTATATGGTCTTAAACAGAGGCTGCTGTAGTCACAGAATGGGATGCCCCGGGCAGGAATCGAGCTGGCAGGGTCCAGTAGGGCTTTGGCCAGCAAAAGTGTCTTTATCAGGCCTAATTTCAAATATGATAAGAGCAAATGCTTATATGGTCTTAAATAGAGGCTGCTTTAGTCACAGAATGGGATGCCCTGGGCAGGAATGGACCTGGCAGGGTCCAGTAGGGCTTTGGCCAGCAAAAGTGTCTTTATCAGGCTAATTTCAAATATGATAAGAGCAAATGCTTATATGGTCTTAAACAGAGGCTGCTTTAGTCACAGAATGGGATGCCCCGGGCAGGAATCGAGCTGGCAGGGTCCAGTAGTGCTTTGGCCAGCAAAAGTGTCTTTATCAGGCCTAATTTCAAATATGATAAGAGCAAATGCTTATATGGTCTTAAACAGAGGCTGCTTTAGTCACAGAATGGGATGCCCTGGGCAGGAATGGACCTGGCAGGGTCCAGTAGGGCTTTGGCCAGCAAAAGTGTCTTTATCAGGCTAATTTCAAATATGATAAGAGCAAATGCTTATATGGTCTTAAACAGAGGCTGCTTTAGTCACAGAATGGGATGCCCCGGGCAGGAATCGAGCTGGCAGGGTCCAGTAGTGCTTTGGCCAGCAAAAGTGTCTTTATCAGGCCTAATTTCAAATATGATAAGAGCAAATGCTTATATGGTCTTAAACAGAGGCTGCTTTAGTCACAGAATGGGATGCCCTGGGCAGGAATGGACCTGGCAGGGTCCAGTAGGGCTTTGGCCAGCAAAAGTGTCTTTATCAGGCCTAATTTCAAATATGATAAGAGCAAATGCTTATATGGTCTTAAACAGAGGCTGCTGTAGTCACAGAATGGGATGCCCCGGGCAGGAATCGAGCTGGCAGGGTCCAGTAGTGCTTTGGCCAGCAAAAGTGTCTTTATCAGGCCTAATTTCAAATATGATAAGAGCAAATGCTTATATGGTCTTAAACAGAGGCTGCTTTAGTCACAGAATGGGATGCCCTGGGCAGGAATGGACCTGGCAGGGTCCAGTAGGGCTTTGGCCAGCAAAAGTGTCTTTATCAGGCTAATTTCAAATATGATAAGAGCAAATGCTTATATGGTCTTAAACAGAGGCTGCTGTAGTCACAGAATGGGATGCCCCGGGCAGGAATCGAGCTGGCAGGGTCCAGTAGGGCTTTGGCCAGCAAAAGTGTCTTTATCAGGCCTAATTTCAAATATGATAAGAGCAAATGCTTATATGGTCTTAAACAGAGGCTGCTTTAGTCACAGAATGGGATGCCCTGGGCAGGAATGGACCTGGCAGGGTCCAGTAGGGCTTTGGCCAGCAAAAGTGTCTTTATCAGGCTAATTTCAAATATGATAAGAGCAAATGCTTATATGGTCTTAAACAGAGGCTGCTTTAGTCACAGAATGGGATGCCCCGGGCAGGAATCGAGCTGGCAGGGTCCAGTAGTGCTTTGGCCAGCAAAAGTGTCTTTATCAGGCCTAATTTCAAATATGATAAGAGCAAATGCTTATATGGTCTTAAACAGAGGCTGCTTTAGTCACAGAATGGGATGCCCCGGGCAGGAATCGAGCTGGCAGGGTCCAGTAGTGCTTTGGCCAGCAAAAGTGTCTTTATCAGGCCTAATTTCAAATATGATAAGAGCAAATGCTTATATGGTCTTAAACAGAGGCTGCTTTAGTCACAGAATGGGATGCCCTGGGCAGGAATGGACCTGGCAGGGTCCAGTAGGGCTTTGGCCAGCAAAAGTGTCTTTATCAGGCTAATTTCAAATATGATAAGAGCAAATGCTTATATGGTCTTAAACAGAGGCTGCTGTAGTCACAGAATGGGATGCCCCGGGCAGGAATCGAGCTGGCAGGGTCCAGTAGTGCTTTGGCCAGCAAAAGTGTCTTTATCAGGCCTAATTTCAAATATGATAAGAGCAAATGCTTATATGGTCTTAAACAGAGGCTGCTTTAGTCACAGAATGGGATGCCCCGGGCAGGAATCGAGCTGGCAGGGTCCAGTAGTGCTTTGGCCAGCAAAAGTGTCTTTATCAGGCTAATTTCAAATATGATAAGAGCAAATGCTTATATGGTCTTAAACAGAGGCTGCTGTAGTCACAGAATGGGATGCCCCGGGCAGGAATCGAGCTGGCAGGGTCCAGTAGTGCTTTGGCCAGCAAAAGTGTCTTTATCAGGCCTAATTTCAAATATGATAAGAGCAAATGCTTATATGGTCTTAAACAGAGGCTGCTTTAGTCACAGAATGGGATGCCTCACAGCAGACTTAAGATCAGTTCAGTATATATGCACAGTTAGTTACTATAAGCAGCCTGAAAACGCTAACAAAGGCTGGATGAAAAAAAAAAAATCTCCCTGTCAGCCAGCTCCGTTTTTCCTACCTTTCCCTGGCTTTCTGTCTGTCTCCTGTCTGTCTCCTGCCTGTCTCCTGCCTGTCTCCAGCCTGTCCCTGTCTGTCCCTGTCTCCAGCCTGTCTAACTGCCTCAGCTACACAGCGTTCTGTCTGTCTGTCACGAATGCAATAGAGAAATGAGGAAAAGCAAGATGGCCGCCGTTAAATACCGCTGTGTGACGTCACCGGGCTTGCTGGCTGCTGATAGGCTGCATGTGACTGCCCCAGCTTGCACTGGCGCGGGATACATGTCCAGACATGTCCCGTCCGCCATCTTAGAATGCCTGTAATGTAAATGAATGGATGTTAAAGGAAAACTTCGAGTGATCGAATCGCGGGGAAATTCGGATTCGATCCGAATCGAATTTTTCCTGAAATTCGGATCGAATCCGGGTTCGTCCGGATCGATTCGCTCATCCCTAACTATGACCGGTTATTTTAGCCCTGCAACCCAATAGCAGAACAAAAACCATCTCTGTTTCTTTTTAATAATGATGGAGGATGCTGCTGAGATATTATGCCAAGGCCCTGTTGCTTTTCCTGTTGCCTTTACACATTATGAAATAACAAAAGCCATTGCCAGACATTTAGCATTGGTATTAGCCGACAGTTAATTCAAGAGCATAAGAAAACCACAGGTAAATGTCAAGTTGGCTTAGTGTAGGACATGACAGGGGTTAAATGTATGTGATGCAAATTTATTCATATTCCCTGTTGTTATCAGTTAAAAGAATCAGCATTGTGTCTCAATGCTTTGATGTGCACATAGCTGGTGCTGCATAAAATCCCCACTAAATTGCTGTTCCTGTTGAAGTGAACTAAAAAGTAAAATAAAACTTGTCAAAGCACATCATTTTTCTTATTAAAAGGAACCTGTAATGAGAAAAATATGTTAAAAGAGAGGGCGAATGGGCCATTATAGGAATAAATGTAAAAGTACTTTCACTTGCTGGCTATAGCCCACTTCACTTACTTTAAGACCAAGAAAAGTATGTTATTGGCTTATATGGACGTATAAAAAGCACCTATAGATTTACAAAACCATCCAAGTGTTTTGGTGCTCACCCTGGCCAAAATAACAGCATTCACAACACAGCTTAGATATTACCAACAACCAAACAACCAAAATTTGCCCATGAGAATAATGATTCAAGTATTACAATAAATCAGAGTACCATTAGTTTCTGTTTCAAACACCAATCTGATTCTACAGAATGGATTCCCCACCAACAATAAGGTCAATTCACAGTTTCTTTTTAATGCCCTTACACATGAAAAAGCGTATGTATGTGTATTATTGGTGTATTTTTTGGACATATTAGCGTTTCCGTAATTGCGTTGAAGCCTTTTCATTCCCATGTCTATTGTGTATGTGCTTGCGTTGTTTTTCGCGTTGATGCATATAACAAGTGTTAGGGCGAGCGCTGCGTCTTCCCCGCGCAGCGCCCCCCTCCGTGCCTCTCCTCGGGCGAGCGCTGCGTCCCCTTCCTGCAGCGCTCCCCGCTCTACCGCCATCTGGGCGTCCGCTGCTGGCCCCCCAGGCTGCGTTTTCCCCTTACCTGGTCCCCGCGCTTCCTCCTCTGACCGGCATGGCCGCCGGCTTCCTCCTACTACTGCAGTTCCGCCTTCCGTGCGCGCACGTCCCCGGCCACTAGGGGGCGCGCGCGTCAACCTTCACAGATTTAAAGGGCCAAGGTCCTGATTATTGGTGTCTGGCCATCCAATCCCTTTTCGGCTCTTCCCATAAATTGAACCCTGCCTTCCTTCCTGTGCCGGATCTTCGGTGTTCTTCCGTGAATGACAGTCGCTGTATTGCTTGATTCCTCGTGTATGACCTCGGCTCTCCCATTGACCTTCGAACCTGTGCTGCCCGTCCCGACCTCGGCTTGTTTCTCCGCTATTGAACCCGCGCTGCCAGTCCTGACCTCGGCCTTCTCCTTCGACCACTGTTTGTCTCTACTGCACGTCACCTCAGCAGTTTGTGGAACTGTGCCGCTGTTGGGGGGTAGCGACCTGGGAGTCACCTGTCGCACAAGACCATCCCGCCTTGCGGTGGGCTCTGGTGAAAACCAGTGGCTCCTTAGACTCCGCTCCCCTGACGCGGTATCTGCCAAACAGTTCTGCAGATCCTGCGGGTCCACTTCTTCGCACGTTCAACCCGGTGCGTAACAGTAAGATCCGGCCATGGATCCCGCTGAGGTGCGCTTGCCGGAGACTTCCGAACTCCCAGCGCTGGTGGCTTTGCAGTCCCGGCAGATTAATCAGCTTACCGCTATGATGCAGCAACTCTTGACCCAGCAGCAGTCGCCTTCTCCACCGCCACCGGTGCCGCCACCGCAGTCTCCAGCAGCTTCCTCATCCAGAATCCGCCTCTCCTTGCCAGCAAAATATGAGGGGGACGCGAAGTTGTGCAGAGGCTTTCTAGCCCAGTGCTCTATGCACCTGGAATTATTGTTCGATCAATTCCCCACCGAACGCTCTAAAGTGGCCTTCATCATTAGTCTGCTCTCCGGAAAAGCCTTGGCTTGGGCCACTCCCTTGTGGGACCGTAATGATCCTCTCACCTTCACCGTCCAGGCCTTTGTTACAGAATTCCGTCAGGTTTTTGAAGAACCCGCTCGAGCCTCATCTGCCGAGTCCGCTCTATTGAATTTAACGCAAGGCGATCTTTCTGTTGGTGAATATGCTATTCGATTCCGTACTTTGGCCTCCGAGTTAGCATGGAATAATGAGGCTCTCTGCGCTTGTTTTAAGAAAGGTCTCTCTAGCAAGATCAAGGATGTTCTAGCGGCCCGAGAGATTCCTGACTCCCTTTCTGAACTCATACATCTCGTCACTCGCATTGACATACGCTTTGCTGAGAGGCGTGAAGAACTTCGCCTGGAGAGAGATTCCCAACGCGACAGGAGGATGTTTCGTTTGGCTCCTACCTTTCAGAAACCTTTGTCTGTACCATCATCTCCAGAGGTGGAAGCCATGCAAGTCGGCCGCTCTCGCCTAACCCCCGTGGAGAGGTCTCGCAGGAGGAATGAAAATCTCTGTCTGTATTGCGCCAGTCCTGATCATTTTCTAAGAGATTGCCCCATTCGTTCTTCTCGACTGGGAAACGGGCGCACCTAGACTCGTTGGGAGAGGCGTCTCTGGGTGTGTGTGCTTCCTCTCCAAGATTTACCGTACCTGCTCAGCTTTGTCTCTCATCTGCCTCTGTGCTTAATTTGCCGGTCTTCCTGGATTCTGGTTCGGCGGGCAATTTCATAGAGGCCTCCCTGATCAAGAAACACGACATAGCAGTTAACCGCTTGGCCAAACCGTTATTCATCGCCTCAGTTAATGGAGATAGACTGAATTGTATGGTGCAGTACCGTACCAAGCCTTTGCTCCTTAAGATTGGCCTCTTTCACCAGGAATACTTGGAACTCTTTGTGTTACCCCATTGTACTTCCCCAATCCTATTGGGTCTTCCTTGGCTTCAACTCCATAATCCTACCCTAGACTGGGTCACAGGGGACATCAAGGCGTGGGGTACAACCTGCCTAAAGAATTGCTTGAAAGCCTTACCAGTTCGAACCGATCATCCTACCACATCTCTACCGGGCCTACCCGAAGTTTACCGGGCCTACGCTGACGTCTTCTGTAAGAAGCAAGCTGAGATCCTTCCGCCACATCGCCCTTATGATTGCCCGATCGATCTCCTGCCTGGAACCACTCCTCCTCGTGGCCGTATCTACCCACTATCCGTCCCCGAAACTCAAGCAATGGCTACTTACATACAAGAAAATCTGCAGAGGGGCTTCATCCGGAAGTCCTCTTCTCCCGCTGGGGCAGGCTTTTTTTTTGTACAGAAAAAAGACGGTTCTCTCCGACCCTGTATTGACTATCGGGGTCTTAACAAGATCACGGTAAAGAACCGATACCCCTTACCTTTAATTCCAGAACTCTTCGACCGTCTTCGTGGCTCCAGGATCTTTTCCAAACTAGATCTTCGAGGAGCCTACAATCTGATCCGCATCCGCAAGGGAGACGAATGGAAGACTGCCTTTAATACCCGTGACGGTCATTTCGAGTATTTGGTGATGCCCTTCGGGCTTTGTAATGCTCCTGCCGTATTTCAAGAGTTCGTCAATGACATCTTCCGGGACTTGTTGTACTCCTGTGTCGTGGTCTATTTAGATGATATCCTCATCTTCTCTTCTTCCCTCGAAGAGCATCACCGGCACGTTCGTCTGGTACTATCCCGCCTTCGGCAGCATCATCTTTATGCCAAATTAGAAAAGTGTCTCTTTCACCAGACCGCTCTGCCTTTTTTGGGTTATACTGTTTCAGCCCAAGGACTACAAATGGACCCTAGCAAATTGAGAGCGGTATTAGACTGGCCTCGGCCTGTTGGTCTGCGTTCCATTCAACGATTTCTGGGCTTCGCCAACTATTACCGTCAATTCATACCCCATTTTTCCACTATCGTGGCCCCCATTGTGGCTCTCACCAAAAAGGGAGCCAACCCCAAGTCATGGCCTCCACAGGCGGAGGCAGCCTTTTTAACATTGAAAAATACATTCTCTATGGCCCCGGTGCTCTCCAGACCAGACCCTTCTCGTCCCTTTTCTCTGGAGGTTGACGCTTCTTCCATTGGAGCAGGAGCTGTACTCACACAGAGGTCTCCATCAGGGAAAAATCATACTTGTGGGTTCTTTTCTAGGACCTTTTCTTCCGCGGAGCGAAATTATTCTATTGGGGATCGTGAACTTCTGGCTATCAAATTAGCTCTTGAAGAGTGGAGACATCTTCTAGAAGGGTCGCTTCACCCCATATCTATTTTTACCGACCATAAGAACCTTTTGTATCTACAAACTGCTCAGCGCTTGAATCCTCGCCAAGCTCGTTGGTCACTATTCTTCGCGCGGTTTAATTTCCGCATTCACTTTCGGCCTGCCTCTAAGAACATCAGGGCAGATGCTCTGTCTCGCTCCTCGGACTTCACTGACGTGGACACTGCTCCTCAGTTCATTATATCCCCTGATCATTTGATTCATTCTGCTCCTGCCTCCCTAATGCAGGCTCCGCCTGGGAAGACCTTTGTCCCGGTTCGCCGACGCCTCCAAATATTAAAATGGGGTCATGCTTCCCGTATTGCCGGGCATGCTGGTATCAAAAAGTCTAACGCAATTATTGCCAGATATTATTGGTGGCCCTCCATTGAGAAGGATGTGGCAGAATTCGTGCAAGCTTGTACCACCTGTGCACGTAATAAAACCCCTCGCCAAAGACCGGCGGGCCTTCTTCATCCTCTTCCTATTCCTGAAATCCCTTGGTCACACATCGCTATGGACTTTATCACGGATCTTCCTCCATCTCAAGGCAATACAGTGATCTGGGTTGTTGTGGATCGTTTTTCAAAAATGGCGCACTTCGTTCCGCTACCAGGACTCCCATCCGCTCCTCAGTTGGCTAAAAACTTTTTTAAGCATATTTTTCGGCTCCATGGACTTCCTTCCCACATTGTCTCCGACAGGGGAGTTCAGTTTGTTTCAAAATTCTGGAGGGCTCTCTGTACTCAGTTAAAAGTGAAATTAGATTTTTCCTCGGCTTACCACCCCCAGTCCAACGGCCAAGTGGAGAGGGTCAATCAGGTTCTAGGACAATATCTACGTCACTTCATTTCGGCCCGACAAGACGACTGGGTCGATCTCTTGCCATGGGCGGAGTTCTCTTATAATTTCAAAGATTCTGAAGCCACAAAGAAATCTCCATTTTTCATTGTTTATGGCCGCCAACCTTTGCCTCCTCTACCCTTACCTACACAGTCGGGGGTACCCGCCGTGGATGACTTAACACAGTTTTTTTCCTCTATCTGGCGTGAAACACGACATTCTCTTGTTCTAGCCTCTACCCGCATGAAGAACAGCGCTAATAAAAGAAGGAGAATCGCTCCTGTTTTCTTTCCTGGAGATAAAGTTTGGCTTTCAGCCAAGTACATTCGTTTCAAGATACCCAGTTATAAATTGGGTCCTCGCTATTTAGGGCCGTACAGGATCAAGCAACAAATTAATCCGGTCTGTTACAAACTTCATCTGCCAGCCTCCTTACGTATTCCCAACTCTTTTCATGTTTCATTATTAAAACCTCTGACGACTAATCGATTCTCTTCTAAAACGTTGGAGCCACTTCCGGTCGCGGGTACCGAAGATGCCTTCTCGGTGAGAGAGATTCTGGCTTCCAAAACATCCAGAGGGAGACGATACTTTCTAGTGGATTGGGAGAATTGCGGTCCAGAAGAGAGGTCCTGGGAGCCTGAGGAGAATATCCTTGATCGGAGCCTTATTTCAAACTTCCTCGGTCCCAAAAAGAGGGGGAGACCTAATAGGGCGAGCGCTGCGTCTTCCCCGCGCAGCGCCCCCCTCCGTGCCTCTCCTCGGGCGAGTGCTGCGTCCCCTTCCTGCAGCGCTCCCCGCTCTACCGCCATCTGGGCGTCCGCTGCTGGCCCCCCAGGCTGCGTTTTCCCCTTACCTGGTCCCCGCGCTTCCTCCTCTGACCGGCATGGCCGCCGGCTTCCTCCTACTACCGCAGTTCCGCCTTCCGTGCGCGCACGTCCCCGGCCACTAGGGGGCGCGCGCGTCAACCTTCACAGATTTAAAGGGCCAAGGTCCTGATTATTGGTGTCTGGCCATCCAATCCCTTTTCGGCTCTTCCCATAAATTGAACCCTGCCTTCCTTCCTGTGCCGGATCTTCGGTGTTCTTCCGTGAATGACAGTCGCTGTATTGCTTGATTCCTCGTGTATGACCTCGGCTCTCCCATTGACCTTCGAACCTGTGCTACCCGTCCCGACCTCGGCTTGTTTCTCCGCTATTGAACCCGCGCTGCCAGTCCTGACCTCGGCCTTCTCCTTCGACCACTGTTTGTCTCTACTGCACGTCACCTCAGCAGTTTGTGGAACTGTGCCGCTGTTGGGGGGTAGCGACCTGGGAGTCACCTGCCGCACAAGACCATCCCGCCTTGCGGTGGGCTCTGGTGAAAACCAGTGGCTCCTTAGACTCCGCTCCCCTGACGCGGTATCTGCCAAACAGTTCTGCAGATCCTGCGGGTCCACTTCTTCGCACGTTCAACCCGGTGCGTAACAACAAGTGATTAGTATAGGCTTGCGCATGATTCAGAGCCTTGATTAGGCATGATTTGGCCCTCGAGAGGGCCCAATAAAATTAGTTCTTTCACACTCCACTTACAGGCTTTCCTGGTGGGTGGGTGTTGTCGTGGTGTGTGGGAAAGTGTAAAGGAGCCCTCTGAGGAATACCTTGTAGAGTACAAGCGTATGCAGTGTCGCAGCGTTCTATGCATGTGTAGGTCGGATTTTAGGTTGCATCGGCCACAGATGGATGTTGATTGCGTGTTGAGCTATTCAAGCTGACCCGACTTAACCATGTTTCCTTCAAAAAACTGTATAGTGATTTGGGGCCATAGTTGGCCCCCACCACAAACAAGGGGCATGCAATTAGGGGTATGACCAAATTGGATGGCTGCCTTCAATTTCTTTAGAACGGCTCATTCCAGAGGCTGGGCGCCCTCTCTGTGGGCATGTCCCAGCTTATGCTCAGCCGTACACTGAACATGTTTCTTTATGGTATGGCTACCTTGGTGGACAAATAAATATTTGTTTTCCCTTCGTCTCTTTCATGCCATGCAATGTATTTATTTTCTGTTTGGGTCTAGCTTCCCCATATTTAGTGTCTTGGCTCCTGCAATGCATTGCATTGGCTCCTGTAAAGTGGACCTCAATCTCCCCTTTCAACTAGTAGCCCCTTGTTTCCTGTAGCTGCCACACTCTAAAGTCAATGTTTATGAGCACTTCCTTGTCCTTTTTCTCACACAAGTTATGGCCCCCACCTTACACAATCTGCCTTTTTCTTACTCACCCAAAGAAGGCAGTCTTACCAGTGGTCGTTACTTGCTTAGCATCTGTGCTGTCAATGTAGGTATGCTTGAATGTTGCTTTGCTTTTGACCGGTTTTGTGCCTTTTATGCAGGAACCGTATGCTTGTACATTCAATCAATGTGTAATGTGTTGTGGCGCCTGACCTTAGGTTTATGAGAGTGATGGCTGGTTTTCTGGGCTCCCCCCATGATGCATATATTCTTCAGAATTCAAGCCTCTATGGCTGTTTGAGTCTGGTGAGTCGTCTGGCGGGTGGTTACTTGTTAAGTCTTATCATTATTAGTCTTTAATTGTTGTATAACTAGTGTATTTGAGGATGCATCTCCTGCCTCCCCCCTTCCATGTCCCGCCTACAACTGGGTACATAGGAAGACCAGGGCTGTTGTGTAGCGTGCGTTTGGCCTACTTAAGACGCAGTTCCGGTGTCTGGATCATACGGGGAGCTCCAGTACCAGCCACATAAAGTTATTAAAATTATTGTGGCATGCATGGTATTACAGAACGTTGTCCTCTTACAGAAGGTACACCAATATCTGTATTTCTCCCCTCTCCACCAATGTTGGATATTCCAGAAAATGTTTATCGGGGCACAGAGAGGGCTTCTGGTCTGGAATCACCTTGTCTTATCCTATTTTAGGTCATTTGTGTCTATTTTTTTGCTTCCCAGTGAGATTAAACTAAAAGGAAAAGTCATTTAACTGTTTATGGGTTTATTGTTGTCACTAAACTATTACATAATAGTATATATAATAGTATATTGTGAACACTGTGGCCCAATAATATTAGGCTACTGAGAATCTTACTTAAATCAAAATATTTGAACTTGATCATTGGTAAGGTGGTTGACTTATTATTGGATTGCCATCAGCTGTGGTACAGGTTATCATTTATCATCTGCCACTGTCCTAGCATTGCCTCCCTCTGATGGTAGCTGTTATGTATTTCCTCCACCATTGAATGGAGCTCATGGTGGATCTGACTTATATTTCTCCCCATGGTTTGGCGGGGGCACTGTAGGCTGAAGGCTCGGCTATCTGCTCGCCAATCTGCCTCAACTGCACTTGCCTCACCAGGTGAAAATAGCGACATGCCTGAGCCCATCGTCCTCTTCGCCGGGTAGTGACACTTGCAGCTAGAGTTTTACTCGGCCTTTCCTCGTGTGTTGTGCTTGATGTGGGTGAAGGCAAATCCTCTGCAGCAGAGCTGGCCCATGGAGGTGATGGATGCAGCTGCTACTCATGCCCCCCCCCCTGCTGATCATGCTGGAGCTGCAGATCCAGATGTGGCAGCAGAGGGAGTGGGGGAGGGTGCTGCCGCAGAAGGAGTGGGGAGGCTGCTGCCACTGGTACAGAGGGAGTGGGGGAGGCTGCTGGTGCAGAGGGAGTGGGAGAGGGTGCTGCTGCAGAGGGAGTGGAGAGGCTGCTGCCGCTTGTGCAGAGGAAGTGGGGGAGGCTGCTGCTGCAGAGAGAGTGGGGAAGACAGCCTCTGTGGGTGCAAAGGGAGTGGGGGAGGCAGCTGCTGATGGTGCAGAGGGAGTGGGTGAGGTAGCTGCTGCTGGTGTTGAGGGAGTGGGGGAGAAAGCTGCTGCTGGTGAAGTGGCAGCTGTTGAGGCAGCCGCTGCTGGTGCAGTGGCAGCTGTTGATGCAGCTGCTGGTATAGTGGCAGCTGTTAAGGCAGATGTTGTCTGAGGGTGCTGGGGAGGCAACTGGTACAGCAGAGGGTGTTGATGCTGCTGTTGTGTTAGAGGCTGATGTAGTGGCTCATCCTCCTCCAGATGCTGTATGGCAGCCAGTAGCGGGAGTGTCTGTTAACCCATCTGCTTCAATGTTTTACAAGTCATGAAGGTGTGGCATAGACACATGCATAAAAAGATCATTAATTAGCTGTGAAGTGGCATGTGTAATGGCATTGTTTCATTATTTTGGAATATAAAATAATCATGTGTGTTAGGATTGTGCCCTTATACCTGGGATTTACTTACTGCTGTTTCCATGATTCTCATATTTCTGGGGCTCTGGTTTGCAGTGGGAGTGGTTTTCATGGCCTTGAGTAAAAACAATGGACTACAAATGTTCAACAATTCTTCCATTGTAAAAGGTGAACTCTTTAGCAGCTTTGGCTAAGAATAGCAACCTAATTACCTATCCAGCTGAGAACCTGGCCATTAACCCTGGCTACTGGAACACAAGATTGTTCCAAACTGAAGAAGTTGAATTTCAGCAGAATGAGTTAAACCTATTACCCATGCCATGTCAATCAGATTATTAGCAAGCTAAAGTGAGGAAGTCTATGCTATTTACTCAAAATCACTTTGGTGTACATAGCTAAGGTAAACACACTGTTGCTATGAAAAAACTGTTTTCTGTTATAACACAAAGTTGGAAACAAATAAAAAATTAAAAAAAATAACTGATACGCTTAGTACATTAAAGACATTAAATGCCCTTTAAGGATATCCTCCTATAATTTACAATACCAGGGAACCCCTTGGGAGGCATGGAATTTTTCCCTGATGGCAGACCAATTTTAACGTAATGCTCCAGGGGGGCGTTGGTGCCCCCCGAATCCGTACTGAATCAATTATGACCAGCAATCACAGCTAAAACCGCTGAAAGGCACCACTTCCTGGGTTTGTGACAGCTTCAGGGCAAAGTTCCTTCTGCTTCCCAACTGCCTGTAGCCTTCTGGCAGGCTGGAGTACCTTGCCCAACACCAGGGACTAGAGGCATGGTGCCGAGGGAGCAACTGAGAGAGCAGGAGAGATGAGCTTACCAGCGGGACCCAGTAAGTAGGATTAGAGTCAGCAGCAGAGGCGGAGACCGGGTGTCGAGAGAGGCCAAAGCCTGGTTGTACCTGGGCTGCGGTTGAGAACAGTGAGAGCAGCACAGCATTTCTAGACTGGGGACAACAGGAATTAACAGCAAAAACCTGGGAGGGGGTCTATCCCCCCTGGTGATTCCCCACCACGAGGACCACCCCAGGGAATTCTCAGTCCAGTGCTGCAGCCCAGGAACATTCAGGCCACTCTAACCACCAGATCTTCAACTAGGTGGTCCCTAGTTATAACCACAGATCAGTGCCACCCTCGTCCCCCTACATCACCAGATGCTCCTTGGAGCTCCTCTCCCCCCCCCCACCCCACTTGCTAGGTGCTCCCTGCAGTGCCTCCCTCATTATCACAGACCCTTGATGTGCTCTCTGCAGCCCCCAAGTGTCCAAGTGTCCCAGCTCCTCCCTACCTGGTAGGTGCTCTAATCTTCTCGCCCAATATCCCATCCTTCCTACCATTCCCACACCCTAACCCTATTCCAATGTCCTGACCTCCCACCACCTGCTGGCTGCACCTTGCAGCCACCTCTGGCCTCAATGTTCCAGTCTCCATGCTCTTTCTCTCTTTAATCACCCCCCTCCCTGCCTGCCTCCTTGCACACTATCCAAGGCTGCACCCCCAGAAATTCCAATGCTGGGTGCAGACATCTAGCAGGTGTTCCACAGAGCAGAATCCCAACTATTTGTGCAGAGTGCTGCTCTGTGCAGCCCCCACCCATGCCCTATTGACAGCGCGGGATTCTGGGCGAGATATGAAGTTATTTATTTTTTAACCCCCCCCCCCCTTGCGACCTCAGCACCAGGAGACTGGGGGTCAAAAATACGCTGTACATCCATTTTAAAGGGGAACTGCAATCAAACTGCAGTATCAGGATTCCCAAGACCATGCAGCAGTATTTGTGGAAGTATGTGAGCAGAGATGGCCAATCCTGAGCATCCTGCTGCTACCGCAAGGCATCCCAAGTTGGAAATCTTCCCCCTGCAGGTGTGAGCAGTTCTCCATTCATTTCCAACTGGAGGTCCAGTTAAAATACTCACCACTGTCTTCCCCTCTCATTGGGTGTTCCTTGTGCAAGCTCCTATATTTACTTTACTTTTAGCACCCCTCCCCTCTTTCTCCTCTTGATGGGTGCTCCCTACAGTACCTCTCACTCTTTCCTCCTTAATATCCCTGTCCTTACTGGGTGCTCCCTGCAGCTCACCCTCACTCCCTCCACCCCAACATCTAAGTTCACCTCTTCCCACTGGCCAATCTACTTTCCCTTTCTTGGACCAAGAACTCCTCCAATCAGCAGAAATTGAGGACTAGGAGGCGCACAACACCAAAGGACAATCAGCTGCAGCAGAGGACCCAGAGGTGGCAGCAGAAAATATGGTGAGAAACAGCAGAAGCCTTGAATACATTGAAGGTTCAGTTTACTCTCATCTGGTGTCAATTCTTTATGTTATGAGGGCAGACTGCAGCCACCTCCTGTTGAAGGTTGCGACTTTTGGACATGGGAATACCACATATGTGGTGTGAAACTAGTTTTTGTCATGGGGGTGGGCTCGGAATGTAAAGAGTGATTCAGACATTTGCATCACAAATTTGGCTCAAATACTTTTTATGTGCCATGTTGCATAAGTCCCAGAAGTACCAAAACTGCAAAAAAAAAAACCCACAACTGACCTCATGTTGGGAACTAAACAGCTTAATTAATCTAGTTGTGTTGTAAGAATTTTTAACCCAAATATGTTTCAAAGAACTTTCCAAAATTGGGCCATGAAAATAAAAAATTGATTTTTTATTTTCATTACCCCGTTTTATAAAGGTCTGTAAAATACCTGTGGGTTCAAGATGCTTAGCGCTCCCTTAGAGCCTTGTGGGGAGTGTCTGGAGTTTTGGTACTCTTGGGGCTCTGCAAATGCAACATGGCACCTGCAAAGTATTCCAGCGAGATCCAAAACTCCTTACATTCCAAGCCCACCCACATGCCTTGTTCAGGACAAATTGCACAACACATTTTGAGGTCCATTTATACTTTGCCACCCTTGTGAAAATGTTAAATTCCAGAACAATGCAACGTTTTAATGGAACATGTTTAGATCTTCAATGTTTCATTTCACATTTCATTCATTCCTGTGAAGCACCTAAAGGGTTAACAAATTTCCTGCAAGTGGTTTTGAATACGTTTAGAGGTTTAGAATAGGTGTTTCATCCATACAGACCCCTCAATCTCACCTCTAATATCAAGAGGTTCCTAAAAAAATATGTTTCCTAATGTAGTTGAAAAAATGAAAAATTGTTGGCAAAACTTTAAGCCTTATAACATCCTAACACAATAAATTAATGTTTTTATGCAGTTGTAGAGCATACATATGGTAAATGTTATTTGTACACTTAAATTTACCAGTACATGTATGTGTCTCCAAAAACTGAGAATTGTTGGGATATGTAGTGGCAGTCCAAAGTTATTACCATATGAAGAGACATATGTGCGAATTGCAACATTTGGCCTGGTCAGGAACACCAATACTGGCTGCATCGGAAAGGGATTAAAGGAGAAACTATGGTCGCAAAATTCTGGTATAAAACATCTGTAATATACAAGACCTAAAAAAAATCTGACTTCTTTTCTGGTGGTCGGTATGTTTGCAGATTTAGTGGCTTCTATTTCTACTGAAATTTTTGGTCTCATGTTACCATTACCTACAATAAAACCCAGGTACCTGGTTTCTTGAAATCCTAATGCACATTTAAATGGATTGATTGTGAAACTTGCTTTCTTGATTTTATCTAGTACTCTTGGTGCAATGGTCTTCCCATGTTTTACTAAAGATTACAACATCATCTAAATATTCCACATGGTCTTTTAAAATTATGTCCAAGGCTCTCTGAAATGTGGCTGGAGCTCCATGAAGACCAGTCAGCATGGTTTTGAAGTGATGTGATAAGTAATAAAAGCAGTTTTCTCCTTGGACATTGCCAATACCCCTTTCATAAACCCAGAGTAGAAATATAAGTTGCTGCTCCTAATCTATCAATGAGATCATCAACACGAGGCATTGGGTAATTGTCAAAACTGGATATAGCACTCATTTTACAAAAATATATGCAGAATCATATTGTTCCATCTTTTTTTCCCAACAATCACTACAAGTAAAAACCAAGGACTTTTAGATGGTTTGATAACCCCCACCTATGCTTTTCCTGCACTTCCTTTTCAACCTGGCTTTTTAACTTTTCTGGTATCTTATTGGTGCATGTCCCCCAGTATTTATTTCATAACAAATTGAGGTCACATAACCAGGCTTACTTTCAAAAACATGTGAATTGGACCTAACAACATTTCTCAAGTTCTCAAGTTGCTCCCCAGGTAATTATGACTTGAAGGTTACGTCTTACCATACTGCATCATTTTTTTAATAAATCATAACTCTCTTCACACATACTCTGGGAGGACTGTAACAATGGTACATGCAGTATTTTGGTTTTTGTTAACCTCTGGTTCAAGCTAACATTGCAGTAAATGTACAATTGACATGTATTGACAGACGTAGATGTTGATCATACCACTTCTTTTGGTAAACTTTAGCTTTGTGGACATTATCATGGGCTAATTTGACCAATTTTGGCAATCTCTCCCTCATTTTTAACACATAACCACCACATTGGTGTGATGCCCAGGTTTACCTTCCCATACTTTCTTAATAACATCCAAGGGTCCCCTAGGTCATCTCCCACATAACAATTCAAATGGGCTGAACCCTGTAGACTCCTGTGGAACCTCATGATAGGCAAATAACAGGCAACATAATAGGCAACCATTTGTCCTATTGTTTTGGATAATTGTGTCCAAATTTCTTAGGCATATTCTTCAGTGTTTGGTCAGCAAGCCCATCTGTCTGTGGAAGGTAGGGGGTAGTTTTAAGGGCTGAATACCAAGAAGTTGATACATTTGTGACAGCAAAGACAAGGTTAAGTTACTATCCTGATCAGTCAAGACATGCTTAACACATTCAAGATGTGCAACTCTTTTAGCGGTAATTGTTCGCATAGGAATTGCCTGAGGGTAGTTTGTAAAGTCACCTCCTATGATAAAAATTAGATGATTTCCCTTGGAACTTTTCTCTAGTGGGCCAATAATATCCATACCAACAGTATTAAATGGTTCATCGATTGCGGGTAATGAGATCAGTTCTGCTTTAGGATGGGCAGAAGCTCTTTCCTAGCATTTTGGGCAGGTGCGATAGTAAATAGTTACTTTATCATAAACTCGATTCATCTTTAACGTTGGGTCTATGTTTTTAACCCAAGCATTAACATCAGCTGGAAGAATTTATAGAAACTGTTCAAGCATAATTGCTTCACCAATTTGTTGAATTGTTTTAGTCTCCAGTTTCATTCATTTACCATAGAAATCCTGCAGGAGAGTAAAGATTTCCCTTGGACTATCAGTGTAGAAGTATTTGAGTTCTCTGAACCTCTGTCTGTAGGTTTCCTTACTGATATGATATTGCCTTAGGATCAAAGTTACTGTATTTGCATCCTGTATGTTCATGTGGCTATATGCCAGAAGGGCTTGTCCAATAAGATAAGGTGCCAGTCTTACCACTAATTCTTCCTTAGGTCACTGACAGGTGCTTGCAATCCTTTCAAATGTAGCTAAATACGTCTTAATATCATAGTGGAGTAAGTTTTGTCATGTGCGGGTCTCTCTAAGGCAATAACAACACAGATTGTTGTTCCACCTTTTTAAACAGTGCCCTCCAATGTTCATCCTACCTTTGCAATGCTTCTGGTACTTTGCTCCTCCATTCATTTGGGTTTATGTGGAGCAGTTTCTTTAGCATACCAGGACCAGGTCTTAAACATCACTGCATCTTAAGAGCTCAATGGCCTTACCTAAAGCCTTGGGCTGTGCTTCTCGAGCCACACATTGTAATGGCATGTAGGCCAGCATGCGTCTGTGCATCCCATGTATCGCGTTGCTTTCAGTGCTTCTGGGAAGGGGCAAACACACAGATGTTCTAAGACAGTGAGGATACCAGCACAAGCCAAGTTACTACTGATCCCTAAGCCAGCTGATTTAACCTTTTTCCAGGAATGTGTTTTGGAAGATTTATACAATTATACAATTTTCAAGAATTTCTGTGGGAAAAATGTTGCTTTACGAAAAGGGTGACACGATGCAGAAAGCTCCAAATAGAAGGCTGCACTAAACTTTCAAAGCTGCAAAAAGAATGTGTATCTATGATTGAAAATGTTGTGCTATGAGTTTGTCTCACACAATAAATGCAGAGGATCCCAACTTTTTGGGTTACAATATGCAGTACGTTGATGTGTGCATTAGTATACTGTTACAAAAAATGTAAAACAGAAGTGAGAATGTAGATCAGGTGGGTGCACAACAAAGAGGCAAGGCTGCAAGCCACAGAGTTATAGAGGAAGGAAGTCGAAGGCGAGCAAAAACTGTTTCGTCAAAAGGGAATGAGAACTACAGTACACTTCTCAAGTAACACCCGCACTAACCTTTCCAGCACTTAAGTTACCTAATTTGCATCTGCACATTTAGTGCACAGCATGAGCATGTCATCGCAAATTCAGCAGGGATTTGACAAAGCCCCATAGTTAAGGTGAAAGGTGTTGCATGGATAATAATACATGGGTTTTAAAGCCTAACTGTAGCTTAAATGCTGGACAGAATATGGAAGTGCATGACAAATTTTAATCTTCTATTTCCTGCCTGAATCTATTGAGGAGATACAGCTTAAAAGCAGACCCAAACATTAATTTAGGTCTCATATGGGTTGCCCCTCCAGTTAAAGATTTACAGGAACTAGCCCTCAAACAGCTTTATCCTTCGCATACAGACAACACAAGCACTCTGTCTCCCACAACAGACTCATAGAAGAGACCCGCATTGACGCAGACACCCTGGGGCCCTGCCCCCCATACCTCCGAGGCCCAGCACCACCTAGTGGCAGATAATGGCTACCCCAACTACTGGCAATTCTGCCCTATGTTTACTACACACCATTAACTGTTAAACTGGCTGGGAATTAGTTTGGACCCCATTGTAGCCATTCATATTGTTATTAATTACTTTATTTATGTAATGCAACATACCAAGTACCAGAAAGCTATTTGCAGTACTTACTTTGTTCTTGGTTCGGACAATTTTTTTATCTTGTGCTTGTTAAAGATCGCCAGGGGGGAAGCAGTTGCTCCCCACTCTCTTGCCACTTGTTACAGCTGGAACAGCTGGAACATCTGTCCAGCGAACCCAGTCGGTAACCATGGAGGTGACCCACTCATATGCTTGGCACCCCAGAAATGGGTATCGGTAAGAGTTACTGCCCAACCTCAGGCTTCCCAAAGATCCTTAACTAAAAGGGCACCCCTTTAGTCTTAACATTAGGTTTTATTGCATTGTCTAAGCAAAAATGTTAAGAGACACCATGACTAAAGTTGCCTCCCTTGGTCCCCTCCCCATGGTGCTCAGTCCCTGGTGCTGGACTCCCGGACAGACAACTGTTAGTGACTTCTGTCTAATCAGGGAACACAAAGTACTTGGTTGATTGTACTGAGTGAACTCCCCCCCTCCCCCCCCCCGACCAGCTGGAGGTGCTTCCGTGAATGTAACTTGGCTCATCCCTCAAAACCTGAGCTGTTTCTGGGGGTGCCTGGGCAGGGCGACCTCCCTTCGTGCCAAGGCCATTGGGGGTGCCTTTATCTCAGCCATCCTTTTTTTTGCAGATTAGTCAGGGCCACTTAAAAGAGAGGTGTGGATCAGCACTGGGAGAGAAGGTGTAGTTCGAGCTGCGCCTGTTGAGAGTGACCAATGCCCGAATAGCCAAACTCCACAAGTCAGGGCCACTGTTAGTGGCAGACCCCTCATCCCACCACACTGGGCTCAGTTATGGGGAGAGGAGAACTGCCTGCTGCTTAGGAAGAGGCACAGTATGGTACTTACCTGAATGGGACAGCAGCAGCACCATAGGATGGGTGAGAAGGGGCAGAATTGTGTTCCTTCTGCAATTAGCATTATTTTACCTAGAAACTGCCTAGCTCAGAACCAAATGCCAGAGGTTGCCAGGCCCAAGGAAACAGCTGAGTGGAAAGAGATACCCTATGACCAGTCAGGTCCTCTTGGCCAGCCATTGTGAAATCAAATGACCAGAATAACAGTTGAATAGGCACTGCACGGGTGTGCACAGCAACTTACTCTTAATCTATAATCAAACAATAACCCCCCCCGAGTAAAGAGTCAAATGAAAGCTCAAAGTTATTGGCCCGATGGCCCCCAGAAGAGTAGACTTTTAACTTGCAGGGCACTACAAATCTAGATGCCCTGTCATGGCACAAGTGAGTGAGAAACTTTTTGACTAAATTATGACATTGTGACTTTTCGTGTGTAAATATTTCAAAATATTTCTCGCTCTATACCTCATTATTCTAAACTTCCTGCCATCTCTCTTTAGCACCCTGGCTTCCTGTAAAAAGCAGCCACAGTGTAGAACAATTTTATACCTTCCTCTTTAGGTGACAAATGTTATTCAAGTGTTTTAACTCAGAATTGCACATATACACTACACAGTAACAAGATTAACCATGAGAATGCTGTTGGCACATAATCTTTCACAGCATTTACAGTAGGTGGTTGTCCTTAGATCTGTAGATAAGCTGTAACATCTGCAAGCTCTCGCTGGTAAGAGGTGTAACAAATTAGTGAACTAGCATTAAATGTCCACAGGTAAAGGTACCTGTATCAAGCTTGAGTTGAGTCCAAGGTAAGATAAAATGTTTAGGGCTCAATACCCCTCTGACACTGAGGGATGTCATGCTTGTGGCCAGGCAACAGGAAGTAGGCGGGAGCACCAGGTTTAAAGGGACCTGGCTTATGATACACTTACCCACCCAGGAGACCTGGAAAATACTTAAAGACCTGGTTTTCACCCTAAGATAGGGGTCCCCAACTTTTCTCACCATGTGAGCCACATAACGTAAGAGATGGTCCAAAGCCACATTTGACATGAATAGACTATAAAAGCCATATAACCCTTATAAAACAGGAATCATCTGGAAATGGTTCCAGATAATAATACAGTAACATATTTGAAATCATCAAACTTAAATAGACTCTCCAGATTTAAAAAAGCTATTCACCCAAAGCGACTTCTTTCCAGTCTGGTGCTCAGAAATGTACCAATTTCTAGGGTCATGTCCCCCACCCAGACAAGCTCCATTTGTATCCCACAGAACCCAAGGGTAAAAGAAAAGATTAAATACATGCAACAAATACATCACTGGATCATCTTTTTGACATATAGGCTTATACTTTATTAAAGCATCTGTTTAAAGTGCTGAATATTTTACACCCATCCTCATTTGATGCTGGATGATGCTGCAGGAAAATAGATAAACATGGGCATATAGACCAGAGCAGTGGGAGCCTATTCGCCAAGTGAAATCCTTTGCATGCAAATTCTCAGAATCTCCACTCTCACCCCAAGAAATAGGATTTCTTGTGTATTACATAAATTGTTCATGTTGAAATTCAAGCGAAGCTGGGTTTTAAAATTGATTTTATTACAAATTCTTCTAATAGTTGTTTTAATAGTTTTCATTTGTCTGTTATTCTAGCATTACATTGGGCCAATGTATGTCTTATTCATGTAACAAATAAGTATTGATAAATGTATGCAATACTTAGAATTCCCCTAAGGACCCCTAAGAACCCCATCCCCACCATGTGAAAGTAAATATGATGTTTCAGTGACTGGAGTAGAAGGTAATGTTAGATGTAGCTGTTCTACGGCAGAAGAGCACAGGTTATCCACTCAAAACAATTCAGTTAGAAATAACAATAAGACATAAAAATAAACTGCTAACATTCACATGTAAATTTAGGATGAGCCCCCGTCAGTTCCACTGGTGGGCCTAAAACACTCAGTCCAACATTGCAAGTGTATTATTTTTTTTTCTATGTGAATGTCTTAAAGCAGAACAAAACCCGGGATTAGTTTCCTGCCATGGAGGCAACCTGATTTGATTGCATGCACAGGCTCCTGCCCAATCAGAGCGGTTTGTCTTGACTATATCATTGAGTAAACGTCTCTGAATGGCAGCGCAAACAGCTGCATCCCCAGCATCGCCATGCACCTACCCCAGCCTAAATGAATGGCTGGGATGGGATCACATGCACAGGCCAAAGATGCGGCCCTTGCACTCCCATTAAGAGCTGTTTTCCAAATGACATAGTACAGCAAACGGCTCCAATTGGATGAAAACCTACGCATGTGCCATTGAACCGGGGAAAGGTTAGTAAAGACTGATGATCTGGGGGATTTGGTGTTGGTCTACCTCTTTACAGGGCTTCCCAGATTCAGCCCACACATGCGCCCATGGATTGTGGATTTGCAGGGTTTCACAAAGTGGGGCACCCCAAACCGGGAGGAAATCAGGTGACCCTGGAGTCTTCTAGATAAATAGATCGATAGAGCAAAGTAGACATATCACCAGGATTTTTACTATCCTGATGATCCGATTTGGGATGCCCCACTGTCATGACCCCCCTCCCCGGATCATCCAGTTTCACTTACCTCTTCCCAGATCCCTTGCCGCATCTCAGTGGCATGGCAGAATCCCCAGCTCATCTTTAACTGAGACCCATACCCGCTCCGGGCCTTTCTGAATAGTCAATACTGGCATGCCCACAGCTTTAGATTTATGAAGGAATAGCGACAGGTAGCGACTGGTGAGTGGCCAGTAATGACGGGCCCCGCCACGAGAACGCCGGCTCCCCACCACAATCACACATTTATCAAGCCGATCCTGCTTAGCGACTGAGATAGCGCCATATAGCGACTCATTCATCATTATTCCAGCCTCAGCCCACAGCGCCAGCGTCCGACCTTGAACAGCGACAGGTATGACCTCTCGCTACCTGGCGATCTCCAATGCATTTCAATGGAACAATCTTTAAATATTATTAATTGTTATTAATGTTTTTTTTTTGTTTTTGTTTTTTTTTAAATGTGAAAAATTCAGTGACCACTTCCGCCATTTCAGATAATTTTTTTAAGGGAAAAAAAATTAAAAGAAAAATTGTACAGAATTGATATTACAGGTCTGATATTAATGTATTCATATAACTAAATTGTTTTAAAAAAATATGGTGGTTTGGGGGTTAAAAAACTACTTTTAACCCATCGCCCCCAGCGCTCTGGGGTTTAAACATGCATTTTACAGCGCGGAACCTGTCAAATAGCGACTCCTCACCTAATATTCAACATTACGGCAAACTGACTGAGTCGCTATCAACTACCGAACAACGGGCAAGCACAGCGACTACTAGGGGGCGCTCTGAAAATGCCGCTACAGTCGCTCAACTGTCGCTACCTGCCGCTGTTAATGAATCGGCCTCCCCGTGTACAGTTGCTAATAGAAACAGCAATCGATTGGTATTAGAAACTGTACACCAAGTCAAGATTAGGACAAAGGTGAAAAAGAGGTTATTAGGGGTAGATGCAGTGTGGATGGATAAATTACAAAAAAAAATGTGATTTTGTCTTGGTTGTTGTTCTGGTTTGAGCAAACCTTTTGCATACTACTGTACCTCACAACACCTCATGTACCATCAGTCGAAGGTTGCTTATCTAAATTACTCACAAAAAAAGTGTAGGGTAAATGTTGCAGGTAAGTTATGCAGCAATAATTTGTTTTTCAGCAATGGCAGCTCCCATAATAATCTTCTAAAAATGATCTTTTATAGAAGAGATGTGTTCTCACCTTTATATGATAAAGCCCCTTCAGCTGCCTGTTTACTCAGCAATATTTAAATGTGATTGAGGTTAAGCCCCCCCGACAAGTTTACCACTTTAATACTCTCTTCCCACCGTAACCATGGCTACTGGAGCAGGTTGCTGGGTACAGTATTTTTTCCTCTAGAGGTGAGCGAATGATTCACAGTTTCCAATGAGTTGTGTCTATTTATACAACATTGCGTGTCTACTGTTTCGGTAGTAGTGCATAGGAAAAACCACAAAAAAATGCTCAATTTTGTACCTCGGCAGCAACATTACCAAAGAACTGGGTACACTTAAAGTTATCAAAACGAACCCGTTAAAAAAACAGCACATATATAAACATTCTAAGAATTATTAGCAACATTCCCAGAGTATAAAAGACTGGAGTAGAGCATGTGCATCCTTTGAAGGAACGCCAGGGCTGTAAGTATACCCAGCTTTCTATGGGGTTTCACACGTAATGGGGCAATTTCCAGTTGGAGAAGAACAATCATCATCAGGATAGTGAAATTCTCTTCAATATACACACGGCCATCATCTCCCACTTGTGGACACATGTTTTGAACATGTGGTCCTCATTAGTACAAGGCCAGAAAAGAATGACTGTATAAGGGGTGACAACCTGAACACAAAAGCGAGCCACATTAGTGAGAAATCCATGTCAGGCTTAATAGGGGACTAAAAAACAAAATAAAAAGCTCTGTATATAAAAGAAAAATCATGTATGCCCAGTCAAAGTAAATGTTTTGCATTACCATTTCATTGGAATACTGTGCAGCAGCTTGAAGGGAACATATACATAGGGTCTGATTTATTAAGTGCCCCAACACTCAAAGGAAAAGTGGTCAACATGGTGTCCAATAAGGTGTTGGAAATAAAGGACAGTTAAAGCAGCGCAAAACTCTCTTGCGCCTAACAGGCAATCCTGATTTGGGATACCCCACTGTGTGGAACCCCTAGGATTACCTGCAAAACTCACCTTTCCCGTGTAACCAATAGGGCTTACCTGGCTCGTAGTCACAGTCCCGGCTCCCCTTTAGCCGAGGAGCGTTCCAGTCTGACAGGCTGGGGGTAGGAGTTAGCCTCAAACTAGGGGGAATCCAAGATGTGGTCAGCAGGCAGATTTACTCGGCAGATTTGAGATCAGCAAATTGGTGATCCCAAATGTTCCGGGTGTGTGGCTACAGCAGCAAACATAAGTGGTTTTTTTTTAAAAAGCAAGCAGCCACTGAGACAGCAGCATTGCCTGAAGTAGTCGGGAGACAGGGGATGGGTGGGGTACATGAGGGGGGGTTAGAGGGTTTTTTCTTTAGTTTAGGTCTCCACAGGGTGCACATAAGACAGTGCATACTGAATACCACATAATGAGCTTCTTTTGCCAATTTGCACATTTATCAAAGAATATCTGCTGTTTTGAAGCGCAAATGGCACTTCCCCATGCACATTTGGCCAGCTAGGAGCTTAACTTCTCCCGATGGTCCCCATGTTTCTCCCCTTTCCTACTGTTTCTCCATAGCAATTTAATATCTCCAGGTTCTTTGTTTTCTGTGAAGGTCTATTCGCCATTTCGGAGTGTATTCTCTGGGGAAGCAGTGTTCTCCATCTTTTTCTGGGGTGTTTTTTGGTGGGATATTCTGATTCCAGTTAACCCCTAACTTTTTTTGTACCAAACCCCTGTTTGGTTAGCATATTAATGCTTACTCATTTAACAATATATATATATTTTTAATTTGAGGTCCTATATTCATATTGTTGTTTTGACCTTAATTTTGGTGACTTTGGACAACTTTTTATCATTTTTTTTCGAACAAAAAAGGGTTTAATCCCTGAAAAGAACTTGCGGTTGACACTTTCATTGTTTATAAACATGCAGGATGCTGCTGGCATGTGTTTCTGGAATGAAATAAGCCTGTTACTCATTGGAATCAGCAGTTTCCTCCACCTATTTGCTGGAGGAAATTAACTCGTTAAATTGCCACATTTGCACATGCTTTTCTGCCCTCTAAACATACCATAAATCAGATGCTGGAGACAGTTTGGTGCACCAAAATGGAGCAAGCGGAAATTTCAGACTCAAATTGGCACATTTGAAAATGTTAGCATGCTAGCACGCAAATTGGCAAGAAAGCCAAATGCGCATCCCATTTTGATGACCATGAATCTGGCGGAAGCCTGGATGTGGTTTGGCGCTCAAAAAAACTTACACAAATTCATTTGTGCACGACCATGAATCGACATTATTATGTGGCCTTCTGGAAGTTATTTTAATTGATGAAATGAAGAAGACGTTTCAAAAGGAAACCTGCAATCAGAGATTTTGCATTGCTCTTCTTTACAATGGGTTCTTGCTACAGTATAACATACTGGTAATGCTAGTAATTATGGCCAAAACATGCTCCTCTCTAGTCACACTGGCAGCAATAACTAGAGGTACAACAATGCACTTATTTTTTTACTATGATATATATGTAAAGCACACCGTGCCCTTACATCACATTGCTGTTGCCAAACCTGCTGTTTCTCCTTATTTTCTGCATTTCCAATGCTCTAATACTTTTACTAATAACTTAGGAACAGCAGGGTTGTTTTGAAAACGGATGGCAGTTTGGGACAGTGCAACGTGTAGCTAGAGACTCGCCTTTAGTATAACTTTAAGGAAGTAGCACCATCTAGAGGCACATATATTAAGGTCTAAAGTCCAAAACAGTAAACAACTGTTTACCCTAGAGCTCAGAAAAGGAAAAGTACCATTATGTGCTAATATATATATATATATATATATATATATATAGTACAATGGTTATAATTGGTCACATTTGTTTTTATAAATGAAATGCTTAATAGCATCTTATCAGATTCACTTCCAGAATGTCAGTGAACTTAGAGAATGTGGATGGGCTACACTCATCCCAGCATTAATGTATTGGCACTGACTTAGGGATGTGGCTGGCCCATGGGGGAGGAGAGAGAGGCATATTATAGTTTTTATATTAACAGCCCACATACGGTAACTTTCTTCTTTTATTTATTTTTTTTCTTTTTCAATTCCCCTGTTTCTTTTGGTTAATCTGATTAACCCTTTTAAATTAGTTAATAGCTAATAATGTTAGTATTAAAGTCATACTTCAATCACAAACAAAAAAACACCATACTCACCTTTCATCCCACGCAGGTTATCCCTGCTAGTCTGATGCTAAGACACTTACCGGATCACCCAATACTAGTCCTGTTCTGGGCACCGCTGCCTCCACCTCCACCGCATCGACACATTCACAACACTATGCGAAGGGGACTATGGAGCGGCTTGCCCCATCGTCACAGGAACTATGGCATGCCTCTACCCACTGAAGTAAATGGAGAGGGGCATGCCAGGCGTGGGACTGACATTGGTCGATCCAGTAAGTGGCTTAGCACCAGATTAACTAGCGGGTTGAAAGATGAGCATAGTGTTTTTTTGTTTTTGTAAAGTGTGACTTTAAGATATAAAGCGGACCTAAACCCTCCAAACTCAGACTTGTTTCTAGTGTGTAAGTGGCTAGGGACCATGCTGCTGGGGGTTCCTGGAGCAGGGGTGGGGAGTATGACGTCCGGGTCCGTCTTTGTGGAAACATCTGTTTTGGCAAAAACACAATCCCCATCCACCTGTATTTTAGGAATAAAATTCAGCAAAAACTATGATTTAAAATATTACCACAGGCATTTGGTTAATTATTTAAACAATGTGTTACACATGGTTTGAACACATTATCGGGGAGGCCGATTCATTAATAGCGCCAGGTAGCGACAGATGAGCGACTGTAGCGTGATTTTTTCAGCACCAGCCAGTATTCGCTGTGCTTGGCTGGCGTTAGCTTGATGACAGCGACTCAGTCGGTGTGCGGTAATGTTGAATACGGGCTGGGGGGTCGCTGTTTCACAGGTTCAGCGTTGTATGTGAGCGCCTGACAACGAATGGCCAGAGCGAACGGCTAGCTTCATATTCATTAACAAATCACGCTCCGAATGTGCTGTCGCTGTCCATTCCTTGTTTAAACCCCAGAGCACTGGCGGCGATGGGTATTAACTAGTTTTTAACCCCTAAACAACCATATTTTTGGAATGTAACATTATACATGTTGTTAGAATCATTTAGTAATATGAATACATTAATCTCAGACCTGTTAGATCAATTCTGCACAAATTTTTTTTTAATTTTTTTTTTACTTACAAATAAATCCTAACATTGCAGAAGTGGTCTCTGAATTTTTGACATTAAAAAAAAAAAAAAAAAATTAATACCAATTAATTTTGATTAATTATAGGTTGCTCCATTGAAATGCATTGGACATTGCCAGGGAGCGACAGCTCATACCTGGCGCTGTGAGGGAATTTGCAGCGGCGCTGTTCGGTTCAGGCGGCTTCATGATGAATGCCGCGCTAGCCGTCGCTCTCGCCGGCGCTAGCCTCATTTTGCTTGATAAATGCGTCATTGTGAGCGCTGCCGGGCGTACTTGAGTCGGTAGTCGCCGTTAGCTGCCGCTACCTGGCGCTCGTCAGACACTACCTGGCGCTAGCCCGTGATAAATAAGGGCCATAGTATTTAGGGGTACATGAGTTTCAGTGAACTAGTCCACATGGTCCACTCAATACCATATAATGTTTTTTGGCCGAATACATGTATTCTTTTTAAAGAGCTAAATTTGCAACACCATGTAGAATAATAGAATAATAGAATGTAAAAATAACTTACCACGACTATGCCCGAGGCCAAGATCTGCAGCATAGCTGGTGGAGGTGCCGGCTCTATGATGCCCTGTAAAACAGTTAAAGGTGGAAAGGTATATATAAGTAACAACAAGGTCACTATGGAACTAAACAACCACAATAAGAAATGCACTCACCAGGGGATGAGCTGCTGCTGGTATCCCAGGGAGGGCTATGAGGTGGAGGCGTGGAGCCTCCACTCCTCACAAAGGGCCCAGCAGATCCCAAACCCGATGGTCCACCCTCCTTCCTCTCACTTCCTGATCCTTGAGGGAGTGTGGTGGAGTCCCTCAACTCCTCCCCACTGGGACTCCCTAATTGAGAGTGGCCACAAGGGGTTTGGGACTCAGCTGAGTCCGACTGTGAGGAGCTGAGGCTCCATACTGCCCTCACCCCAGCAGCACGCTCCACCGGGGCATCATCCCCTTCCTCCCCTGGGTCCTCTAGATGAGAATGACAAGAGGAACCCCTTCCCGTGTTTCCCCAGGGGAGCAAATCACACTCAAATACATTACTCATCCCACA
The DNA here is from genome assembly GCA_027917425.1 of Gastrophryne carolinensis. Lineage (NCBI taxonomy): Eukaryota > Metazoa > Chordata > Amphibia > Anura > Microhylidae > Gastrophryne > Gastrophryne carolinensis. The sequence goes on from CM051235.1 coordinate 353,204,847, forward strand.
TTATTGAAAGTACTTAGTGATTTTACACTTACCAGATGCGTAGGCATCATAGAGCCAGTAAGCGCCCTCATTGTCCCGGCGCTTAAGGTCCGACCATTTCTGTATTATGGCCCGTTTGGTCAGTTTGGTTTGGAAGTGCCGGGACACGGTGGCTTGCACCTCCATCACTATGAGGAGGAGCTGGGGAGACGTCGAGCTGTGAAAGCAAAACCTTTGACACTCCTCGCAATATAAAAATGCTAAAAAATGCTAAGAAATGCCAATTATACCGCTATGAAACGCAAATTTAACAATGCGTACTCATACCAATGTTCGGCGCTATAGCCACACACGTAAAATCCATATTTAACAACTGTGGAGCGCTGCATGCTGCGAACGACGGCAACTGCTCAGTGCGACCGAATCTCTGCGAATCCTACTGTATTCAACAAAATTTGACAGTGAGCGAACGCAGGCATTCTAGATTGTGTGGCTGGAGGACATAGCGCCAGTCGTGTGATTAAAGTGATTTTTAGAACACATAAACAACATTAAGCAAGCAAAATACACTGGAATTACATTGTTGGAGGGGTGTGACATTAACACTTTACTGCCAGAACAAGTAAATACATTTTTAAATAAAAAAAATTAACATATATACAGGTCAAGATAAACGTGTGAAGCATTTGGATTATTTAAAAAAAAAAAAAAAAAAAAAGACAGAGAAATGGGATTTAAGGATCATCCATTGAAATGTATGGGAGTGCGGCAGGTAGTGACAGGTAAGATGTGGCGCTCTGAAAGTTTTAACGCCGGCGTTGCACGCTGAGGCTGGGATAATGATGAATCTAACGCTACATTGCGTTATCCCAGACGCTCAACAGGATCGGCTTCATAAATGTGCAATTGCGTGCTGTTGCCGGCGTTCTCTTGCCGATACCTGGCGCTACCTGTCGCTAAATAGGCACTACCTGGCGCTATCCCTTCATAAATAAGGCCCTTAGTGTCCTCTGCCACGCTGAAGACCCAGGGCCGGGGATCGGTGGCCGACTGCGCTCCTGGTTGGAGGAGAGCTTTTTTTTGTATCTAAACTGGGGAATATGTCAAGCACGGGGCTGGCACTTAATGGTAGTGGAAGCAGCTACATATATTCTACATGCTTGGCACTTAAAGGGTTAAAGAAAACTTAAACTCTCAATGGGAAGTCTAACCCAGTATATATTTATGTTATTATATTGATTTAGGGTGCCTGTTTTCTTCTCAGGAGAAATCACCCAGACACTAAAACAAATTATTTGGTTGTGATGTGCGAACAGGAAAACCATGCACTGGACTTCTATCCCCTATTCTAAAGCCTTTGTATATCTATGGAAGGGCCTTCTGTCTTTAGCCAGATGACCTTAAATTGCCTGCTTTGGGTGAGTTTTAGAGACCAGAATGCAGCAGGCAAATTTTCCACCATAGACCGAAACCCAATGAGCTTGTGAAATAAATGGGCAGGCTGATTCATTACTAGCGCCAGGTAGCGACAGATGAGCGTCTGTAGCAAGGATTTCAGAGCGAACGCTAGTAGTGGCTGTGCTCGGTCATGGTTCGTTGTTTCAGAGCGCCTCAGTCGCTGGCCGGCATTGTTGAATACGATATGTGATTTGCAGTACTACGCTGTATGGGAGCGAATGTTAGCGCCAGCTCAGTGCAACTGACTCACACCACATTCATCAAAAAAACAGCCTCAAACAGTTCCGGCGCTCAAAAACGGGTCGATGTAGCCCACAGCACCAGAAGCTGTGTAATTAAAGTATGTTTTTGAACATGTATCCACTAGTAACAAAGCGAAAACATATGGAATTACATTATTACATTGTAACATGAACACTTTAATACCAGACATATAAGGACAATTCTGCATAAAAATATTATTAATCAAAAACATTTTCAGAAATGTAATTTTCTTGCCCAGGATACATGTCTGAAAGATTTGAGTTTTTAAAACAAAAAAAAAATGGGATCAGGAAAGGGATTTAAGGATTGTCCATAGAAATGTATGGGAGAGCGCCAGGTAGCGAGAGGTAAGACATGGCGCTCTGCAAGGCTGAACGCCGGCGCTGTACGCTGAGCCTGGGATAATGATGAATCGGACGCTACATGGCGCTGTTCCAGTCGCACACCAGAATCGCCTCCATAAATGTGTAATTGCGTCCCGTCTCCGGCATTCACCTGCCGTTACCTGTCGCTACCTGCCGCTACCTGCCGCTTACAAGGCACTACCTGGCGCTATCTCTTCATTAATAAAGGCCCTTTGTCAAAGCCCCTGCCTATACTCCCATTTTAGAGTGTAAAACTGTATATTGTTGTATTTACTTACCGAATTTCATTGGCAATAGCAGGGAACAGAGTGAAGCGGGGCAGTGAAGATTGCTCTCCTCATAGACGAGCAATTCAGGGGATGCTAGGTCAAATTGTGGGTTTTGGTCCGCTTTAATGGTGTTGACCTTCTGAATGATGCTGTCATGTTTCATTTGTGTCTCTTGGATGTTGAGGAGGAAACAGGGATGGACTTGTAAAACCTATTTCAAATACAAAAGTAAACCATTCTCCAGCTCAGTTCACTTTTTCAGCCCTTGTGGTGGTGGGGCCCTTGGGAGACAGGGTAATATACTAATATATTATGAACATATTTCTACATAATATATAACAATTATTTATATTAAAGCCCATTTTTGGCATGCTTATATTGTCTTTTATTGTTGTTTCAGCCTTATATTACTGTTGTCATCCTCATAATATAAATGGCCATGACATATTGCTGGAGCATTTTGCTGTAATCTAGTTCCTAGTTTATCTCCTGAAGTCTGTATCTAGGAACAGCATCAGGAAATAACCACAGTGGTAAATCAGTACCGCGTCAGAATATATTCTCACAAGATTTCAGACAAGAACAGGTTTTTCTCTCCCAAAACCTTGTGAGGATGCATTCCTGCATGGTGCTGAAGTCTTCCCTCCTCTTAGCATTTTTTTGTGCAAGATTTGTTATGAGAATTTTCATTTTGTGCGAGAAATCACATAAATTCTCGCGCGATTCAGGTGTGTTTTTAACTAGAACTTTTGGACAAGATCAAGTTTTTGTATGCCAGCATTTCTCTCCTGCTCAGAGCAGGCGAGAATGGCTGGCTTCACTAACTGACATTTATTGAAAAAAGCCATGCTGCAAATGTCAGCATTGGTTCTTTCAAAAAAAAGGTCACTGACAAAAGTCATTGACCCCTGGAAGATCCCGTGGCCCATAGCATTGGGCACCATGCTCTTCCCCAATCGGGCGCGGTACAGCCATGTCTCCTGCCAGTGCCAGCCGGTGACATAGCAGCCCTCTGAGACTGTAAAGTGTTATATGGGTCCCTTGGAGCACTTACCAGTTCACCCCAGTAGTACAAAAAAGAACACAAAGCACACAAATTATTAATTATTATTTTTTATTAATATTTTTTATTATTATTGTTAATATTCTAAATTTGCATACTTACAGGTTTTGGCTTTTTGGCTGCAAGTCTTCAATGACTTGGCTAGACGTCTGCAAACAGGTTCTGCACGGGCAGGCTGATTCATTACTATCACCAGGTACAGACAGATGAGCGTCTGTAGCGAGGCTTTGAGAGCGATCGCTAGTAGTCGCTGTGCTCGGCCATATCGCTGTGATTGCTAGTAGTCGCTGTTTCAGAGCGTCTCAATAGCTGGCTGGAATTGATGAATATATTGTGTGAGTAGCTCTAACACCAGTACAGCGCTGTATGGGAGCGAGCGGTAGCGCCAGCTCAGTGCAACCGACTCACACCATATTCATCAAACGCTGGCGCTGTACGCTGAGCCTGGGATAATGATGAATCGTACACTACATGGAGTTGTTCCAGACGCTCAACAGAATCGGCGTCATAAATGTGTAATTGCACGCCGGGGACGGCGTTCACCTGCCGCTACCTGTCTCTTACAAGGCACTACCTGGCGCTGTCCCTTCATGAATAAAGCCCAAAGATACCTGCTGGACATATTCTCATTTCGAAGGTAAGTAAGCAAGATGGGTCTTTGATCCGCTTGTTTGTTTGCATGTTTGTTTGGTCACTGCATCTATGTTCCTCAACATACCCATGTCTTTGTGCTTCTTCCAATGTGCCCGAACAGAAAATCTTGAAATCTCAGTCTGCTTCAAACTTGTTTGCTGGGAGAGATCTTGCTACTGGAGTTTAAGTACCTTGTGCCTTGTTGCTGTGCTCAGTCTTGCCATGGTGTTTGACCTGTGACAAAAAAACTCTCATCCTGAGATTTGTAGAAGAGTTTGGCTGTTCCTCGCCTAGTTTTAGGCCTCCCACACAGCTGTTTCTCTTTCACTTTATTGCAGTTTCCCACAACATATGATAGTGATGATCACATCACACCAAATATTGATTTGATTTTGATTTCGCCTCTTTTTATTCACTTTTTAGTTTATTTAATAAAAAAAGACAATCAAAACTAGTTTTAAAAGAATTCTTACTCTACACCTGCCTAAAACCTTTGCACAGTAGTGAATCTGCTGGGAGCTTCCTAAAATCCACTCCCACCAATAATATTTGTGACCAGCTTATGAAAGCTGTTGGCCACACCAACAACATACGAGAAGTACTTTTCTATACCCCCTACAATACCAGTTATTTTACAGCCGGTAGCCACATTTTGCAGAGTGCCAATGTCACAAACCTTGCATGGAATTTAAAGTATAGTGAAGACTATCCCCTCGATTCAAAATGCAAAAGTTAATTCATATCGGACCTGGAATCGGAAGTTTGGGTGGGTGTTAGTCATTTTTTCCTGTTTTTTTGGCCATTTCCGACTCGCACGAGCCTTCGTCCGATTTCGTATATGCTCTTACGATCATCGGAAGTTCGTTCCTAAATTGTAGGATCAAAACCTAAATTGTAGGATCAAAACCTAAATTGTAGGATCAAAACCTAAATTGTAGGATCAAAACCTAAAACTTAGGATAATCGGATGTGTTTACGTGTAATTCAGAGAGCAGTTTCCCAACCTCTAAATCCGTTTTAAAAGAAAGCCACTGCCGACACCTTTTAGCAGTCGGATTGCTGTTCTTGAACAGGTTTTTTGGCTATGTGGAGGAGTCTGCGCGTCTTGAGCTCCAATGAACTGCATGTATCAGCATGGCCGAGGCCATAAATTGTATAGCAATGCATACCTGATTCATGTATGCCTTATAAAAGCATTTTAATGTGGACCTTAATTAGTCCTTTGCATGTAAACCTTTATTTTGCAATACATCCATATATTTGCGTTATTTAAATAAACTTATGTCCTTTGTTATTTATTTTGGAATTGATGTACTAGAATCATATTTTTAATTTGAATTTATTGGTGTAGTTGTTTACCTTTGCTTTGTTTAATTATTTTAGCTCATCTTTGGTCAGATGCATCACACTTACTGAGGAGAGGAGAGCGGGGTAAAGTGCAGGATGTGGGTTACTGCTGTATTTTGCACAGACACAGCAGAGCTGGGGGCACGGAAAGGTCAGAAATCAAAGAATGCAGAGCAACACAGTCACAAGGCCCTTTCTGTTTGCAGGCTGCCCGAGAATACCTGAGCCGCCATCTTGGCTGTTTCTAGGCTCATAACATGCAGAAGTTGCTGGGTGTTTTTTAATTTTTGAGAGCAATCTGTATGTAGAGGGTGTGGGTAACCACACAAAAAATTTTAAGTTGTACCATTTGAAGCCAAAATATTAAAATTAAATCCACAAGTAAAAAATGTAAGTTAACTAAAAATTAAACAAAGTAAGATTTACTTATGCAAATGCATTCATTAATGGTTGGTTACTACAAAATGAATGAAATAAAGAAAAAAAAAACCCAAATATTTAGAATGCACTTTAATGAGGTAAGTTTGTAGTGCGCAGCCACAAGATCAGAAGGATTTACGTCCAGACAAAAAAGGAAAAAGGGCAAAACCAATGTTGCAACCTGAGAAATGAAACGGAAAATTCAGGATGGAAACTGACATAGGTCTGATTCGCGAACTGCCATACGAACGGACGTACATTTTAGGATAGAAACGGATTAGCTTATAGAATCACTCGCAAGTTCATACGAGTGCACGAGCGTTCGGGAAAAATAGGATGATCGGCACCTAAATCAAAGCTGTTACATGTTTCTTTGAATCGACCCCTATAATAAGGATTATGTTCCAAATCGGGAGAGCTAATTTATTGAGTCACTAATTTGACTGAATAGGCAGTAAATGCCACAGGCAGGCAGCCTCAGAGAGCTAAGTACCTGTTTGTGGACATAGTCGCAGCATAAAAATCAGAGAGTGCCACCAGCAGGTGACTATATGGCACTACAACGAGAAGTTGAGCATTTCCTGACACCGGTATAAAAGCTGTGAAACCACCAATAAAACTGAGGGACTGGCACACATCATCATTAATATCCCCATCATAGGCTATCAGTCTGGTTTATCAACCTTTTGTGCATTTAGAAACATGTACACAGAAAAAACCCAATAACATCCATATGAACCTGATGCTGATATTGTGCATTTACTTTCACTGTTACAGTGAAAACTATGAGCCTTATTTAAGAAGTACGTCATTTAGCATCATATTCATAGCATAGCACCAGTTTTTAAGGGCCTGCATCTTTTTTTTTGGGTGATGCTATTTTGATAGAGTTGCGCTGGAAGTCATAGCACCTGAAGCCAACTAATTAGCTATGATTTGAACACTGGGTATTGGCCAACCTGTGTCAGTGCCTGTTGGACCGACTGTCAAATATGCCAGTAAGCACCACTTTGTCCCACTGTTATTTTAGACACTGCACAGTGTGTTTATTCATTTCTGGCATGCTGAAAAGATTGTCACTGTATTTTACCGGCGCTCATCGGCGTTTCATCATTACACTTACAAGAAATCACAACTGGGGACATTTTAGTTGTTGTTGTCCAAATGACACATTGGTAAACAAAAGAACCAATGAAAAATGTTTTAACAAGAAAATATGAGAAAATAAATGTCATTTGGCAACATCTAGGTCCTGCATTTCTATTATTCACAAGTCAAAATGCAAGTTCTGTACAAAACATGTGTGTAATACTATTCTTAACAGAAAACAGTTCAATACAGTTCTGCCCATTGTGCTTTTTGGGATCTTAGCCTACAGTGCCAATAGAAACTGGCGCAGCTTAAAGTGTACCAACCACCAGGATTTCAATTATCCTGGTGATTGGTCCTCGCCCTGGGGGCACCCCAATGTAAAATGCCCCCTGTGTAAAACCCCCCAGATCACGCATTTTCACTCACCATGCCTTGTTCCCATGGCACATGTGCAGGCGCTAGTCTAATGAGCGCTTTATGCAATGCATACTAATGCGCGGCTGATTGAACTCCCCAGCTAGCCTGTGGAGTACATTCTCCCATACGTCTGGCCTATCTGAATGGCTGGACGTGGGGAGCACACACAGCTGCAGAGGAGCCGGGGATGCTGCGCCCTGCTGGGATTAGGTAAGATCACCTGGGGGGGGGGGTTTGCACATCGGGGCATCCAATATAGGATGCCCGGGGGAAGGCTAGCGACCAGTCCTGAAATCTTTTAGATTCCAGGCCGTCCACAGAGGTGATCGGTCCACTTTAAACAAGAGCTCCCGGAGCTGCGAAACTATATGCTGCTAGTGATACATTAGACACATGCTGGCGGCCACATCGACACTGCCTGTAGTGCCGTTGAGGCAAAAATGTTGCCACTGAGTGGTATTAACAGGTGCTGACACTTGATAAATCAGGCTCCCAGTCACAGGAATCATCCATTCAGTCTGCGTGTGTCAGTGCATTGTACCTCTACAAAACAAGTGTTTTTTATACAAGAAGCCGTGTCAAGTATTTTATTTTGCAGTGTTTATTTTTTTCTCCCCAGCAAATGCCAATCAATCACCGAATGGAACCTCTATTTGTTTCCCTCTGCCACCGTTGCCTCTGTTTCATGTGTTCGTGTTTGTACCAGTCGATGGTGGATAGAATGTGAATTGACTTTTTCCCGTTACTATGTGATTTTTTGATTGACAAATGAGATAATAATACCGGGGCAGGTGAAAAGTTGCTCGTTTCTGAGCTAAAATCCCTCCATTTGATCATTTTCTATTTGATAAAACCTTTCCACAATGTCAGTTGTAAATCTGCTAGCTGTATCAGTATCTCATCCATCACCCCTGCTGGGAAGGTTTTACATGAACACCAGGGCCTTATGTATAATGTACAATAGAACAAGTAAGCATTTCCCAGGAACTGGGAAGAACACTTTAAAGTGCACTGAAGAGGAGAGGCAAACTGTACGAATGATCACATTTTAATGTAAAATAAGTAACAAACCTATTCATGCTTATAAGAAATTGAATTAAAAGCTAGAACATTGTCTACTTTTTCTATAAAATAAGTTTGAACAGTGGTGTACCCTTTGCATTAACATTTTTTTCTACTGTAAGAAAAGAATAATAAATGTAGAGATCTGTACAAAAGGATTGTCTAAGGTAAGTCTTGGCTGAACTATGGCTCCTTGTCCAGGACAAGCCTTACATTCTCCACTAAGAAAATAGTCTGGCCCCCCTATGATGTCCTACCTCATATTTCATTGCTAATACAAATATACCAACCTAGACGCAACCTCAGCTTTGCCCACAACCATCTTCTGTTGTTCACTCCTACTACTCTTGGCTTAAAGGGACTGTAAACCCAACAGCAATAATAGGGCAGCAAGCAGCTCCCAGAAGCCTGTCCCACGTGCCTTTCCACTGTTTCCTGCAGCTCCAGGTAGAAGCTGTAGCAGGGCTCTGAAGTTTCACCTCCTTTATTTGAATTCCTTCAGAACCACACAAAAAAGTGGTCTTACAGTTCCTTGGAGCCACAGTCGTCCCGCAGCTGTCCCTAGACCACAGCAGAGAATCTAGACTCATCAGCTGCTTCAGGACATGTATTTCCCAGCTCACCATGGCACAGAAATTGAAGCAAATAAATTGGATTTGCAAATACATAGATTATAAGATGCTTTGAAATGGGCCATTTTACACTATCCCCAATGGGGAAAAGGTGGAAACAACTTAGTGTGCACCTCGAGAGGGACTTTGAGGAGAGGGACTTTGTTCTAGTCTTCTGAAATACCCTTCATCATGCAATTTACCCCTCATCAAACTTACCAGCCTTCACAAGGCTCCAACTTGTAATCATCAGTGATGGTGGTAGATGTGTCAGTAGGTATTACTGGGGACACCTTTGCATGACTGCGTAACAGTTGCCCCCTTTAGCCCCGATCTTTTGATCATCAAGTCGCAGTGACTTGTGATCGGCAATTGGTAAAAGATTGTGCTTTTTTCCAAAGGAGAAACTTTAGAACACGATCTTGGCAAGTTTGGTCATAGTGGCTGTGGGGACTTTATTGTGACTGATTATTGGTTGGTGAGATAGTGCCAGGCTATATTACTTTGTGGCTCATTGGCTGCAGGCCAGTGGTGCAACTGGCCTTTGGGCGAGTGGTGCCTGTGCGACTGCAGATGGTGCCATCCCACTCTCTCTGCAAGGGGCTTCCATTTAGACACCCCTTTATAGAGAAAGCTCTTATCAGTTGACTCACCTCCCTCGTTCTTTTCACATTTCCTTCATCTGTCGCATTTGTACATCGCCTCCATACTTCTCCATCAGTCTCTCTGTTTCTCTATTTGAGTGTTTCTATTTCTTCCCTGTTAGCTTCTGTCTTATTGTGTTTGCCTGTCACTATGGGCTTGATTCACAGGTGTACATACAATAGAGGCAGGAGAGGCAGCTGCTACTGGACCTGTGGGATAAAGAGGGCCCATGCAAGGTGCCCCCCCCCCCCCGTAACACCTAGGGCAAATGGGCGATATCCCAGTATGCAGTGTCAGTGCACTGTCTCGTGGAAGCACCAGAGGCCAGAAGGCACTGACATCTTAGTTCCACCCCCTAGAACCTACAGCCCTGTCCCCTTGTGCCCCCAGCAGACAGCATACTGACACTGCATACTACGGTAGCACCTCGGGAACAAATGGTTCTCACTGGGCCCCACTGTCAGTGACCCAGGCTCCACCCTGCTTAAAATTCCAATCAGACCCTTAAACTCGATTCCCTCTCCTTAGGCGCATGCATAGGCTCTCCTCTAATCAGCATTGCTGTGCATATCAATGCTGGCAAACAGTGCTGAATAAATTGACCTTTAGGTGCCTCCCTCTGGCAGCTTCATTTGGCTATGCATAAAATGCCCGTTGAGGGTGCACACATTGGATGGAGTGGTGCAAGGGATGCCAATAAAAGCCCGCACATGGACTAGGAGATTGAGGAATGAGGTAAGATTATGGTTTGGGTTTCATACAGTGGGACTTTTAATTGGGATGGCTCTGATCAGGACTTTCACCTGGTCATGGAGTCTTTTCGATTCCAGGGAGGGATGTCAAGGGTTTGTGGGTTTACTTTGATGCTGGAGGGGAAGCCTTTTTTAGGGGGCCCACTAGGACTTTGCTATGGGGCCCTGTAAAACCTATGTATGCTCCTGCTGAAATCTGAAAAAAACTCTAGGTCTGGATGATTTTTCTGGAGCATGTGGCATTTTCCAGTGTATAGAACAACCTGGGATGACCTTGTAAGCAATTCCATGGCACATGCGCCAGCTACATTCTTGGCTTTCCCAGCTGATGTGCTTCCATGCTGAAGGAAACTGGGGATGCCAGCACCTCCCCTCTCTCTATATACCGGCTCTATGAACAAAAACAGTTTTATTCCTTGCAATATCATATACATCATGGAGTGCCGAAAGCCTGCGCAAGTGCTGCGGGATTACTTTCATGGTGGGTATGCCAGTGATCCCAGGGGGATTCACACAATAGGGCATCCCACTTTAGGATGCTCCAGGGATAGGAAATCAGCCGGTTTGGTACACTTTTAAGAGCAGAACAGAGGTAAGCAGGGCACCCCTTCCTTCTGATCACACACCGCCAGCACCTCGGATAGACAGCAGCTGAAAGGGACCTGTGAGCAGACAGCAAACCATGGCACCCTGTGTGATGGCTCACCTCGCACACTCCAAAGGAGACGGCCCTGGAATCTACTGTAGCTTCAGCCTGTAGATTATCATCATTGATTAATATCAACTTTGTGATTTACACTTCCTAATCTAAGGAGGAGGGGGGACGCTGTGTGTATGTGTATATATATATATATATATATATATATATATATATATATCCCTGCAGAGGGCTCTGATGCCATGACCTGTGCCACCAGCTCTATCCTCTTGGAATTTAGTTAACCTAGTGCAGCTTCACATGCATTGAAAAAACCCGGACTGGACTAAGTTCGGATACACCTTATATTCTTACTTCTCCAGTCATCGATATGCGATCAATTTTCATTTTATATATATATATATATATATATATATATATATATATATATGCCCCTTCAGCGACGCTGTCGTGCACCACATCTCCGATGGCACCTCCCTGCGCGGTGGGGGTGGTGATGATGGGGGACCCTGCTATGGGGCTCCAGCAGAGCTATGTACGCCCCTGGCTTGGTTCATTAAAGGTTGAAGTCACATTTTTTTGTTTTTGGAGAAAAAAGGTATGATTTTCTGCGTGAAAAATACATGCGGGATTCAGCAACCTTGAACTTCCCTTTTTCATTTTTAAAGATTCCCTTCAAGGATGAGAAAAATAATAAAATAATAATTCAATTTTTGAAAATAATTTGTGTGGAATCTGCAGGCGCAAAATAATTCTAGCAATTCAGGTGCCATTGATTGAGTTATCAAACATGAGTTAAATTCATGTGTTTCACATGAGTCTTTTACAGCAGCTTTCAGGAGGAGAAAAAAAGCCCATAGTACACTATAGGGAGGCCTATGAACAAGCAACTGTGTAAAATGATATTTAATATAGGCCACCACAAATATGAAATAACCTATAGTGGCACACACAGGACATTGGATATGTCATGGTGAGGAACAAAACAGGTGAGGCTCAATGTGCTTTCTGTATGACTGAAAACAGGGTGGTTAGAATTATCCCGGGGCACCATGAGCAAACCACATGGGCCAACTACAACATGAGGACTTCAACATGTGTAATGTGCTTGTTACTGCACTGCACAACTTGACCCTGGATCAACTGAGACAAATGTAAATGATGTACAACAGACCTGGGCATTGTAAGGCCCGGGGGCCATATACGGCCCTTTGATTGGCCCTGACCGGCCCGGGCTGAGCTGGCTGGTAGAGTCCCTTCGCTCGTGATTCGGCATCCCTCCGCTCGTGCTGTCTGCGAGGCACACAAGCACCTCGCCGGGTCTGTCGCGTTCTCCCTTCCTCACTCGGCTCATCGGGTCTGGCGCATTCTCCCTTCTTCACTTGGCTAATCGGGTCTGCCGCTTTCTCCCTTCCTCACTTGGCTCATCGGGTCTGGCGCGTTCTCCCTTCCTCACTCGGCTCATTGGGTCTGGCGCGTTCTCCCTTCCTCACTCGGCTCACCGGGTCTGTCGCGTTCTCCCTTCCTCACTTGGCTAATCGGGTCTGCCGCTTTCTCCCTTCCTCACTTGGCTCATCAGGTCTGGTGCGTTCTCCCTTCCTCACTCAGCTCATCGGGTCTGGGGCGTTCTCCCTTCCTCACTCGGCTCACCGGGTCTGGCGCTTTCGCCCTTCCTCACTTGGCTCATCGGGTCTGGCGCATTCTCCCTTCCTCACTCGGCTCATCGGGTCTGGCGCGTTCTCCCTTCCTCACTCGGCTCATCGGGTCTGGCGCGTTCTCCCTTCCTCACTCGGCTTATCGGGTCTGGCGCGTTCTCCCTTCCTCACTCGGCTCATCAGGTCTGGTGCGTTCTCCCTTCCTCACTCGGCTCATTGGGTCTGGGGCGTTCTCCCTTCCTCACTCGGCTCATCGGGTCTGGCGCGTTCACCCTTCCTCACTCGGCTCACCGGGTCTGGCGCGTTCTCCCTTCCTCACTTGGCTCATCGGGTCTGGCGCGTTCTCCCTTCCTCACTCGGCTCATCGGGTCTGGCACGTTCTCCCTTCTTCGCGCGTCAGACCCGACAAGCCAAGCGGACGATCGGCTGCTGCTTAAGTGATCGCCTGTGTCCAGTGCTGGAGGCGCCAACCTGCTGCGAAGAGGGACGGGCAGGCACCCAACAGTGAAGAAGAGCCCAACCAGGGGAGAGAAGGAGATAGGCTCTGGCGCCATCTTGCCTGGGTGGAGGGATGGCACTCATTAGTGCCCTGACTGGAAGCCATCCTCGGGCTGCTGCTAAGCTTAAGGGGAAGAAGAGTAAGGGAAGTGAGCTGCATTTGCTCTTCCAATGTGGTGGAAGAGTGAGCTGCTGACATCTGTGGGGTGATATCCCCCCTTTCTGTGGATCCTACCAACCGGTATCACCCTCCCCTCAAGTTGTCAGCTAAGTGCACATGATCCTTGTCACAAGAGAACTTTAGCCCTCAAAATGTCCGCTAAAAAAAAAGGTAGATGCTGAATGCAGGGTTTTCCAAAAGAATTTACTGCTTTTTAGAAAGAAATACAATTAATATTATGCAGAATTGAGTTCAGCCTTTTGGCACGGCCCTCCACAATATTTTTAGTTTCTCATGTGGCCCCATGGAAAAAATAATTGCCAACCCTTGATGTACACAATACATAAGGCCGTGGCAACATGAATATACCAGACAGAAAAATGACAATCATTACAAAATAATAATAAAAAAATAATACCAGACAGAAAAATGACTACTTCTACTACTACTTCTACTACTACTAGCAGAGTCATATATTACCAATATAAAATACGGCCCACGGTATTGTGAGCCTGAGCTGTGCACAGCCAATCAAATAGGCTGGAGGCTGCATGGGCACAGCAGTGAAACAGGCATACTGTGGACACTCGTGGACCACTGGCGACCCCAGTACATAAACAAGCAGCTCCACAATATGACACAGATTACCACATCACACCGGTCAGGCTGATTCATTACTAACACCAGGTAGCGACAGATACGCGTTTGTAGAGCAGATTTCAGAGCGACCGCTAGTAGTTGCTGTGCTCGGCCATGGATCATTGTTTCAGAGCGCCTCATTCGCTGTCCGCCATTGATGAATATGATATGTGAGGCACTATACGACACTGTATGTGAGTGAACCGTAACGACAGCTCAGTGCGACTGACTCACACCACATTCATGAAAAAAACAGCCACAAACATCGACGACGCTTAAAATCATGTAATTGTAGCCCATAGCGCCAGAGGCTGTGTGATTAAAGGCTGTGTGTACATGTATCAACTAATAACAAAGCGAAAACATATGGAATTACATTGTTATTACATTGTAACATGAACACCTTAATACCAGACCTGTAAGGACAATTCTGCATAAAAATATATTAATAATACAAAACATTTTCAACAATGTCATTTTCTTGCCCAGAATACATGTCAGAAGGTTTGTGTTTTTTGGTGGAATAAAAAAAAATTGGGATCAGGAAAGGGATTTAAGGATCGTCCATAGAAATGAGAGCACCAGGTAGCGGCAGGTTAGACGTGGCGCTCTGCAAGGCTGAACGCCTGCGCTGTACGCTGAGGCAGGGATAATGATGAATCAGACGCTACATGGCGTTGTTCTAGTTGCTCACCAGATTCGGCTTCATAAATGTGTAATTGCGTGCCGTCTCCGGCGTTCACCTGCCGCTACCTGACTATACCTGGCGCTGTATAGGCACTACCTAGCGCTACCCCTTCATGAATAAAGCCCTGTGTCATATTGGTGTGGTGGGTTGCAAGTTCGCAGGGGTATCTGGCACCTCAGCCAAGAAATGGCTCTGACAATGACTGAGACCTTGTCCTGGTGTCCCTGTATTTGCCCCACTAAATGTAATTAGGGCATATTTTGGGGGTAGGGCTAATTTTTAAAGCATCCTCGAAAATCCTTAGAAAATCATGCTAGGACATATTTTGTGTGTAGGTCTTATTTTTTAGGAAACAGTTCTATGTGTCTGCATTTCAGAGATGCCAAGTCACACGTTTTTTAGGGAGTCACCTAGTTTTTCCGCCCTTCACCTTATCACCCTGTCAAACTATTAAATCACCCTGCAAACTAGGAATTTCCTCATTCTCCCCACCGATTGGCTGACTGAGATCTTTAACCCATGTACTATTGGCTAGCAGATGCCACTAATTGATTGGATGACCATCCAGCCCCTCACTATTGGCTGCCCCTGACTCCTTCTAAGTATCTGGTTGGTTAGAATTTCCCATAGATTGTGGCAAAGATCCCCTGTCAGCCTTGGAACTGGAAGGACAGTGTGGGGACTACAGAGCACTCTGCTTGATGCCACATTTGATCACCTCAGAATCCTGGAAGTGGGTGAGTATGTTGCATGGCGGGGTTCCCTAGGGATTTACACTGTGGGGAATCCCTAAACAGGCTTTCCCCTGGGACATATTCTAAGTGGATCAAAAATATATTTAGACTTTTGGTCTGCTTTAATTTTTTGTGATCTCTGGTGGACACTATGTGAATTTCAGGGTGGAAGGCTGGCACTCTGTGTATTTCATTTGATATCTGGAGACATCCGCTCTAACTCTAAAGAAAGCTGGAAACCCAAGATCAGGCACAAAATGTCCTATTCTACTGCCCCATGCAACCACCAGTGATCAGCGGGGTTTGCAAGGCCAAAGGAAGCATAGCACTGTGGTAGCCTGCCCTGCAAACCTCAATAGCTGTAAGTATAGGGAAAGGTAAGTGCCTTTAGTTATTTTAACGTGGTCCTCCACTCAGAAATTATTGGGGTTCCACTAACTGAGTATAAAAAGGTAAAATGAATCCCAATAATAAGCAAAATTATAACCTTAAGTGGTCTTTCCCGTTTGCTTTGCGTGTGTCAGTTACTGCAATAGTGAAGAGTGTGGGCAGAATTAGTATAGATAATTAGTAAGTAAGCATTATGGATTTTAAACCCTTATATACCTGCTAATTGTCATTTTTTCCTTAATAGTCTGTGAATAAGCCACACCCCTAAACTACACTCCCCACCACGCCCATCACCCTGTAAACTGGTATCCAAGGTTGGCATCTCTGGTGTGTGATTCTGTGTGTGAAGGGAAACTGACGCTGGGTTTACCACACTCCCATTCAGACAGTGTAAACAGTATGTATCTTATAAAATGATACAATTCTGTCAGCTGTGCAGCAGAACAATGAGTCATGACAGCTGATGGCTTTTTACTCAAATTTAAGGAGGATTGCACTGATATCTGAGGCAATTTTGACTGTGGGATTGGGTTTTCCATAAGCTGGATTCATGTATGTGGCAAGATGGTCGCTGCCATGCAGTTATGCAGCATAGAATCTGCCTTCTATTCCATAACATCTGCATGGAGTTAAGCCCTCTCAAATAGGTTATGTCACTGATCACCAGAGTGTGGCTTTAGGGGTGCAATTTACTGAAATTGCTTTTTTGACCTTTGGTCTGCTTTATAATAAGACCAGCTCTGATAACATGAACAAAAAGTGGCATCTAGTATCACAGAACAGTAAGTAAATGCGGTTCATGAGCCCTATTATTTTCATGGCGTTTTGTTTTTACAATACTGTTTGTTCACTGCGAATATTTGTTTTGGTGGTAAAAATCACTTTATGAGAAAAAGCCTGGGAATGTCATTGTTAATGAATCTCCATCTAGGGAAACAATGAAAGGCAATGGCACTCTTTTACTCCTAAGAAAAGTAGAGAGCTTTTTATTCCCTTTTACTCCTTGTTACACTGTAGTTAAACATGCCATTGACTTTCATTGTTTCCCTATCTGGTGATTCACCAATAGTGAATGTCTCTTTTTCTAATAAAGTAAATATTTTACTACCATGAGATTTTTTTCAACTCTTATTGAATTAGGGCCTTTATCTAGTAGTGGTGTCCTTATAAGGTAATGTTTAACACACAAGAAACAACTGGGTATCTGAGCTGTTTATACAGTTTTTTAGCCACATTTACCATATTTTTCGCCTTACAAGACACACCTGCCCATAAGACACACCTAGGATTTGGAGGAGGAAAATAAGAAAAATAATTAAAAAAACAAGGAACTAAGGTGCAGAATCCCCCAATTAAAGGCACTGTGGCATTCCCCGCTCCCCTTACCATAGGCAGTGTGGCACCCCCCCCCTTCCATCCCCATAGGCAGTGTGGCATCCCTCTTTCCATTCCTCACAAACAGTGTGGCATACCCCCCTCCCATTCCCATAGGCAGTGTGGCATCCTCCCTTCTGTTCCCCATAGGCGGAAGAAGAAAAAAAAAGTCAACACAGATGTTCCGGCTCCCCGCATTGCTGGCTGGGCTGCCACACCGCGGGAGGCATGTGAAGATGGAGGAGTGGTGGGCGCTGTCCCTATGCCAGGCGCTGCTGCCACCAGGGACAAGTGCCCTGCTGCTTCTTCATCTGGCCTCCTGCGCTGTGGCAGCCCAGCCAGCAAGCAGACACACCGGCATATGTGAGTTGACTCTTTTTTTTTTTTACATTCGCCCCATAAGGCACATGCACATTTACACCCCACTTTTGGGGGAATAAAAGTGCATCATGGAGCAAAAAAATACAGTATAAGTTAATTTGACTCCTAGGCTAATTGCTAATTAGTAGCACAAAAGAGGCCCAATATTCATCTAGGCCACATAATAGTTGTACAGTGGCTACACCATAGTTCTGACCTTGGTTACTGAACAGGTGCAGGTTTGTACAATTGATGCCATTTTTTTTTACTAAACCTACTAGTGTGAACCTTTCCTAGGGGTGAGCTTCTAAAAAAAAATGTCAGTACCTTACATGAAAAAAATCTCCACCTTAAATCCTTACTGCATATGACAGGAGAAGTGTTCATAAGCCAGTTGGAACAGTTCTACATAAATGTGGATGTGTTCTCAAGGATTCGAATAAGAGCTATGAAAAAACATTGGTGTGTACTGTATTGTCAGTGATTATTAATATCTGAGGCTGTCCGGCAAAATATGTCAGGCTATTTGTTTTTATTTTTTTTCTGAGGTTGAACACATTAAAGTCTATAAGGGAAAAATCAGCCAAATTATTAGGACTATCATTCCCCTCCCCTCTTGGCCTAAATGACTACCTTGCTGCACCAGGGCTCTATATTAACTATACTCACTTCCAGCCATCTTCTCCAAACCTGGATGGTATCTTCTGTCCTTCAGCAGGCCCAGCCAAGTTCCCAGGGGTCCATTCTGGCTGTGTGTGGCTGGGTTATTTTGCAAATACCCTAATCTATTTACCCCCCACCACCCGTGGGGAGAAGAGCATTAGCCACCAAACCTTGAGGTTGATAACTTGTCAGGGCTTCTCAGCCTCCAACCCGTCTGGGTTACCAGTCCTTATTTCTAGTGCACTGAGGTGGGGGGGGGGGCTTTTTAAAAAGAATTTACCCTGATCTGAAGCCCCTCTGGAAGGACAGACAGAAAAGCAGTATTTGTATTTCTGGGGGAAAATAAAAATATGTGCAATAAAGCATTTCCAAATGCAGGATGTACTCAGATGCTGAGAACAAGAATTCAGCTTCTTTTAGTCATAGTCCAAACTAATTTCACATAACCCTGATGAAACTGTCCTTGCTGATAAAATTAGCATTTCAAAAATCAAACGCAGTCCTACATATTTATTCACATTTACGCTTTTAATGTAAATGTCATATTAAAGGTTTCCATTTGTTGAAGGTCATCGAACCTTTTCTTTATGGCTGTGGCTCAGTGAATTGAGAGAAGGGACTAGATTCTGCACAGCAAGTTCTGAATCATTTCTGTGTCTGCTCAAGACATAAACTAGTTATGCACGGCCCCATCCAGTTCCACCACACACACGCTGTGTTGTGACAGCAAACAGCCCTGGGATGTGTGTATAAAAGGCCCGAGTCTTCCTGATAGCATGATCCCAGCTGAGGTCACCCACACCTAACAATGGCTACTCAGTCTCAGGGAATCCAGCAGCTCCTCCAGGCCGAGAAGAGGGCAAAGGACAAACTGGAAGAGGCCAAAAAACGTAAGAATACTTGCAAACTGTGGCCCATAAGGCATGTTTTAATGATGACAGCATTTCATATTATTAGCTAATTATGTTGTATGACCTCTACATTCACACTATGGAGTTCTTAATTACTAGTGGTTTCTTTTATAGAACAACACACTCTAGGTTTTATGTTTATACTATAATTATTCAAAGGGGATATAAAATTGTTATACTTTTATTGCTTACATATAAAAAAATATTTCTGAAATGGTTTGCTTATTTTATTAACATTATTATAAAATATTAAACACAAATAGTCTGCGGGGGGGGGGGTGACAGAGCTGAAACACATTCCAAAAACCTAGTAAAAGAAAAAAAAGTACTTAAGGGCTGATGCTGATGATCTATTTTTAAATATGCTCTATGCCTGTTATCTTGTAACCAGTTACATGTGTGTAAATGGAAGGAGCCATCAAACTATTTGACTGTTCCAGATGCATGACTTGGGGAGCAGTATTTATTAAAATACAATGGGATCTCCACTTTATGTGCAGAGATCTCCTCACTTTATTACATTCCCCATATGTTGGTATTGTCAAACTTGTGAAAAATAGCTCTCCCTCATTGTTAAATATATTTGACTTGAAGAGGTTATTTACTTTAGGGCAGACATAAAGTCAAATATTCCATCATCCTCCCCAATTCCCATCCCAAATCAGTCTGCTAAATACCCCCACACATTGGTGGACTGGGGCTAAAAATCAGCCCTGGTCGGCCTGAGACCCCCCCCCCCCCCCCCAGCCATGAGGCTGGGGCTATAGCATTGGGGGCTGGGGTTCCTTAGCTTGTGGGTACAGCAAGACTGTGTAAAAGGGGCTGAGAGGGAGGTTAAGGGGGGGCAGTGATTGTATGAGGGTGTTAAAAGAAGCAGCCCAACTGGCCCCAAAAAAGTGCGACCCAACAGGCATTAGGGTCGATTCAAAGATGTAACAGCTTTGATTTTGGTGCCGATCATCCTATTTTTCCCGTACGCTCGTGCGTTCGTATGAACTTGCGAGTGATTCTATAAGCTAATCCGTTTCTATCCTAAAATGTACGTCCGTTCGTATGGCAGTTCGGGAATCAGACCTATGTCAGTTTCCATCCTGAATTTTCCGTTTCATTTCTCAGGTTGCAACATTGGTTTTGCCCTTTTTCCTTTTTTGTCTGGACGTAAATCCTTCTGATCTTGCGGCTGCGCACTACAAACTTACCTCATTAAAGTGCATTCTAAATATTTGGTCTTTTATTTTTCTTTATTTCATTCATTTTGTAGTAACCAACCATTAATGAATGCATTTGCATAAGTAAATCTTACTTTGTTTAATTTTTAGTTAACTTGCATTTTTTACTTGTGGATTTAATTTTAATATTTTGGCTTCAAATGGTACAACTTTACATTTTGTGTGTGGTTACCCACACCCTCTACATACAGATTGCTCTCAAATATAAAAAAACACCCAGCAACTTCTGCATGTTATGCGTCTAGAAACAGCCAAGATGGCGGGTCAGGTATTATCGGGCAGCCTGCAAACAGAAAGGGCCTTGTGACTGTGTTGCTCTGCATTTGATTTCTGACCTTTCCGTGCCCCCAGCTCTGCTGTGTCTGTGCAAAATACAGCAGTAACCCACATCCTGCACTTTATCCCGCTCTCCTCTCCTCAGTAAGTGTGATGCATCTGACCAAAGATGAGCTAAAATAATTAAACAAAGCAAAGGTAAACAACTACACCAATAAATTCAAACTAAAAATATTATTCTAGTACATCAATTTAAAAATAAATAACAAAGGACATAAGTTTCTTTAATTAACGCAAATATATGGATGTATTGCAAAATAAAGGTTTACATGCAAAGGACTAATTAAGGTCCACATTAAAATGCTTTTATAAGGCATACATGAATCAGGTATGCATTGCCATACAATTTATGGCCTCGGCCATGCTGATACATGCAGTTCATTGGAGCTCAAGACGCGCAGACTCCTCCACATAGCCAAAAAACCTGTTCAAGAACAGCAATCCGACTGCTAAAAGGTGTCGGCAGTGGCTTTCTTTTAAAACGTATTTAGAGGTTGGAAAACTGCTCTCTGAATCACACCTAAACCCATTCGATTATCCTAAGTTTTAGGTTTTGATCCTAAGTTTTACGTTTTGAACCTAAAATTTAGGAACGAACTTCCGATGATCGTAAGAGCATATACGAAATCGTACGTAGGCTCGTGCGAGTCGGAAATGGCCAAAAAAACAGGAAAAAATGACTAACACCCACCCAAACTTACGATTCTCGATCCGAAATCAATTAACTTTTGCTCTTTGAATCGAGGGGATTTTCCCAGGTCAGTCCCGCCCCTGCCCCCACAGAAAGAGAATACTTGCCTTTTCCTCATGGAATTCCATCTGCACGCTGCATGCATACTCTGGGGATAACTAGCAGGCTCCCAGCTTTAGATGCCTGGGATGCAGGGAATACAGTAGCTCCAAGTACTGCGATAAGTTAATAGGCTGGAGGTCCACTTTAAACTCCAACCAGGTGAGGGTCTGGCAGGGACATAAAGCACTAATAAATATAATGTTATAGAACAGGGGTACCATTTTCCATTTTCTAATAATTTAAAGGGCCACCTGGGTGGTATGTGGTATGTGTGGGTTGTTGTGGGTACATTTAAGATTTTTTATCACATTTTAGAGCAGTTTTGTATTTAAGGAACGAGTCAGGTATTGGCAAAATATAGATGAAGATGGGGTACAGGTCAGTCTACAGCCTTCATAAGTACCACCTGATAGGATACCACTGATTGGAAACCCCTGGAATCAGGGGCGTTACTTGAGGGGGTGCAGGGGGTGCGATGGCACTGGGGCCCGGGAGGTCAGGGGGCCCCATCATTGTTGCTCCTCCACCTATTTTATCATATTTGTGCTCACTTGGTATAATTTAGATAAAGGAAGCACCACTACTGTATGATCCCTGACAGAGCCCCATTTAATGTTTCGCACCAGGGCCCTGTCACATTTAGTTATGCCACTGCCTTGAATAGAACTATTTCTGTAAAGAAGCCAGCATCTGAGAATGTGACCTGCTAGGGTCAATCGCACACTTCAGCAAGCTTTTTCAGTCATATCATGAAGACACCTAAGCATAAAAAAATTCAAGTAACTAAAGCAACAATGATGATGGCTCACTGACTAAAATTAACACCCAGCCTTACAAAATGTCAAGTCCACCTAAATAATAATTAAATGCAATTAGATGGGCCCTTATCATGCATAGATTTGGTTAGATTGCTCAATAATATTTATTCAATTGCTGTGCAGATGAATAGCAAGTAATGGTATATAGGCCCTCTTGGGTGACCAGGCCCTTTAAAAAACTGAAGGTCCTAGAACCTCACCTTGGATGTAGTGAAGACTGGATGTGAATGGAAGTAGTGTTGGTACAAAACATCCAAAGCGCATCTTATAGTACAGTAAGGAGAATAGAATAGGGATGTTTGTACAGCTTGGAATGGGTTGTGGCATCACCATATTTAAAATGACAGTCCAAAGGGGAGGGAGAGTCAGGGGGCAACTTCTGGCCTGCGAGAGGCAAATACAACAGACTTCAGGATTTCAACTATCCTGGATTTTGGTCTTTGCCCCCCGATCAGGGATGCCCCACTGTGTGAAACCCCCCAGGTCGCCCGATCTCACCCTTCTTTGGTCCTACGGTGCATGCGCAGCCTTTCGTCCAGTCACCACGCTCGGATCCGCTACGCCCCTTGAAGAAGTGACTGAAAGTATCCTTTAAGAAGGGGCATAGACCATAGGCCTAAAAGACTCTAAAGGGGTCTAAAAAACTAAAAAAGGAAGGCCAATTTACCCATCCCAGTGGCATCCCCATTTGGGATGCACCACTGTGTGATCCAGCATGTAAACTCACCATGCTGCAATCCCATGGCACATTTGCGGCCACAGCCTCATCCATACTTTCGATTGGCCCTTGCCAGACATTTCTAAATGGCTCCCACTTTACTCATCTTTAACATGCCGCTCTGACATTGAAGCAGCTCAGCAAGTGTAAATGCACCATGCCCACCACATCATTCCACTGCTTCTAGTAAATATTCAGATGGTGGATTCCTTGGGTTATAGCAGCTCTTGGTCTTGACTGTTCCGAACTTCTTATAGAGAAACCCCACTACCCCCAAACCCAGTCCTCTTATGAAGGGGGCCTAAACACACACATATCCGGCGATCAGTGGCAGACTGAGGCTAAAAATAAGCCCGGAATTTTACCAGCCCCTGGCCTGCCCATGACCAGCCAGTGCCATCTCTGCTGCTTCCTTCTGGCCAGTCATCCAGTATGCTGCAAGACTGAGGCTATATCATTAGGGTGAGGACATGGGCTGGGGTTGCTTGGGTGAGAGGATGGAGTGGGAGGCTGGGATTGGATGGGAGTGTTAGTAAAGGTAGCAGCCCAGTGCGTCCCACCTAATCTCCCTATGGCTTGTCCACCCCTGCCCCCAATCAAATGGTGCATGTGCAGGCCACGACCGGGCTCCACTATACCTATAGCCAGGCATGTGCCTGCACCAGGGATTTGTGAATGCACAGTCAGCCCCAGAGGCTAGAGGGCTTTCACGGGGGTTTCAGGGCATGCCAAATCCGAGGCCGCAGAGAAAGAATCAAAACCCAGGATAGTCAAAATTCTGTGTTTTGGTCCACTTTAAAGCCTCTCCCTTGTCATATTCTGGTTTATATTTTCCCATGCATAAACACATACTGTATCTATCAGAGCTGCCACTGTCATTTAATGTTTTAACTAGATCACTGCCATTATACGCCAGTCTCCATGGTATGGTTTAATCCCACATATGTGTTTCAGTCCTTTCCCATCCTAGAAACTGATTTCTTGCTGCATTTCAGCTCCGCTTTTATTGCTGGCCCCATACCCAGAAATATGTTCTGATAAATGCATCTGGAAATGATACTCATACAAAGGCAGGTACAAATCAAAGCGCCCGTACAATGATCACTCGCCTTTGATCATTAAGTCACTCAAGCTTTATATGGTTTTTTGTAGGATCCTAATCTTACTAGTGCGAATAATACGTTCTCCGGCTGGCCGGGAAGCAGATGTCCTTCACTATAGCATGGAAAGACAATTCATGTGTCTTCTATTCAGGCTTTCATTCATTACTTTTCACCTATTTGCCTTTGAAATCAGGGGTAGCTCAGGGGCATTTTATTTCTTTTTATTAGATTTTTGTCATGTACAAACTGACACAATACAGGCCTTGGTTACAGCAGAGGTCAAATGCGTCAAACCTCTGCATGAACCCTGATTTAAGCCGGCTACAGGCTTATAACGCAGGCGACCGCTGTGTTGTCACTACAAGCATTGCTGTGAGTACATGTTACACAGAGACTGGCTAATACAGGACGCTGTTACTGGTAACACACCCCCACCTACACACACACACAGCCAATACAGTGCAGCCTGCTAACCCATCCTCTGTCTACAGGTGTGTTACACATGCTGGCTTCTTGTTTATACTGTACACCCCCCTGGATGTTGTGACAACACGTACACCACTCCAATATAAAATCTTCCTTGTTTCCTAGCAATTGCTTTATTCATGCTCACCTAATACCTCAGCAGTGCGCTGCCTTTATGAAGATTAGTTAACCCATTAAAGGCTGCAGGCAATAGAACTACTGAATATACTCTGTGTATACACAGCGCCCAGTTTAGTTAAAATATAAACACAATGGGCCTGATATTTAATGTTTTTGCTAGGTTGCTCCACCTTAAAGCAGAACAAAACATGGGAATTTGACTTTCCCCTGGTTTTGTTCCATGCCCCACTGTGTGAAGCCATCCTGACACCCAATGGCGCAAGCGCAGGCTCTTGTCCAATCAGAGCCAGTTGCCGTGCCTGGCAGGCTGATTCATTAATAGCGCCAGGTAGCGACAGATGAGCGACAGTAGTGCTATTTTCACAGCGCCCGCTAGTATTCGCTGTGCTTGGCCGTTGTTCGGCTGTTGACAGCGACTCAGTCGGTGTGTGGTAATGTTGAATACGGGGTTATGAGTCGCTGTTTGACAGGTTCCGCGCTGTATGGGAGCGCATGACAGCGAACGGCCATAGCGAACGGCTCCCAGCATATTCATTAACAAATCACACTCCAAAAATTCTCGCGCTGTGAAATGCTTGTTTAAACCCCAGAGCGCTGGCGGCGATGGGTTAAAAGTAGTTTTTTAACCCCCAAACAACCATATTTTTGGAAAAAAAAAAAACATGTTTTTCAAAACATTTTGTAATATGAATACATTAATATCAGACCTGTAATATCAATTCTGCACAAATTTTTTTTTTTTTAGCTTAAAAAAAAAAATCTAACATTGCAGAAGTGGTCACAGAATTTTTGACATTAAAAAAAAAAAAAAAAAAGATTAATAGCAATTAATTATGAATATTTAAAGTTAGCTCCATTGAAATGCATTGGAGAGCGCCAGGTAGCGAGAGGTCATACCTGTCGCTGTTCAAGGTCGCTCGCTGGCGCTGTGGGCTGAGGCTGGAATAACGATGAATGATTCGCTATCTGGCGCTCTGTCAGTCGCTAAGCAGGATCGGCTTCATAAATGTGTGATTGCGGAGGGGAGCCGGCGTTCTCGTGGCGGTGAGCGTCATTACCGTTCGCTCACCATTCGCTACCTGGCGCTATCCCTTGTTAAATAAGGGCCTATGTCATTGGGCAAACTGTTCTGATTTGCTTCAATGGGGAGCAAGAGCAGCCGCATGCCCAGCGACCCACGCACTCCCGTCCCAGCATATCTGAATGGTTGGGGCAGGATCCCGAAGATGCACGGGATGCGGCTGCTCTCGCCACCCACTATCTGATTGAATGAGAGCTGGTGCATTCACAGCTGGACCAGGGAAAGGTGAATTCAAGAAATTCCCTAAACTCAATAATTATCATAAAGTGCATGAGAAAAGACACAGTGATACACAATACCATCTGCTTACATATCCTGGGACTGGATGCAGCTTCCCCCCCCCCCCCCCCCCCCCTGTGGGCACCAGGGAATTTTTTGAATATATGTGATATTGGAGATAGATGCACTTTGAGCACTTAGCACTTTGGATGTAAATAGATTCATTGTAATTATAATATTATTTAATTATATGTATTTTTATTGGCACAAAAACATTATTGTATGGAGGACATAATGAAATTTAGATGCAGTGCCCCCTAGTGGTTGTTAATACTTACAGCAGGCATATGGTTTTTAAAGCTTTTAATGGTGTTGTTAATATGTTCCAATAACAATAATAAAAACATTATTTTCCAAATATGGTGAGTGCAAGTGTTAGACTCTGTGGGCATAGGGGTCGGTGGGATTCTGGGGCACCCCCTTTTTGGGTTTGTTTTCATTAAGTGCTTCAGAGCAGTGCACCACGAATATTAATTATTTGAGTTGGTGCCAACCGTTGTATAATCTCCTTGTCACATCAGAGGGTTGTTGTAAATGGTGTGCAATCTGAACAAAGGCGAGTCACAAGTGGTGTGCCGCAAGGCTCTGTCCTGGGCCCCATTCTTTTTAATATATTTGTAAGTGACATAGGAGAAGGCATGGTAGGAAAAGTTTGTCTGTTTGCTGATGATACAAAGGTTAGTAATAGGGTGGATATTCCTGGAGGTGTCTGCAACATGGAAAATGATTTAGCTTTACTGGATAGATGGTCAAAACTGTGAAAACTAGAGTTTAATGTCTCTAAATGTAAAATCATGCACTTGGGTAGAAGGAATCCCTGCTCTGAGTACCGTATGGGCAGCACTGTGTTAGCCAGGACCTCGGAGGAGAGAGATTTAGGGGTACTGATTACTGATAGCTGCAAGATGAGTGGACAGTGTAGCCAGGCAGTGGGAAAAGCAAGCAGGATGCTCGGCTGCATAGCTCGAGGCATCACCAGTAGGAAGAGGGAGGTTGTGATGCCGCTGTATAGAGCCCTGGTAAGGCCACAGCTAGAATACTGTGTGCAGTTCTGGAGACCTTACCTGCAAAAAGACATTATTCAAATAGAACGGGTCCAAAGGCGGGCAGCGAAAATGGTGGAAGGACTTAAACTTGAAACTTATCAGGAGAGACTTAAAGAACTTAATTTGTACAGTCTGGAGGAAAGAAGGGAGAGGGGGGGACACGACTGAGACCTTTAAATATGTGAACGGATTCAATAAGTTTCAAGAGGGAAGCGTTTTGAAGAAGAAACTTAATAATAGAACAAGGGGGCACAACCTGAAGCTAGTCGGGGGGAAGATCAGGAGCAATGTTAGAAAATATTATTTTACAGAAAGAGTAGTAGATGCTTGGAACAAACTTCCAGCAGAGTTGAAAAATCAACAGTCACTGAATTTAAACATGCCTGGGATAAGCACACATCTATCCTAAGATAAAGAGTACATACAGTATACACATAAGGGCAGACTAGATGGACCGTATGGTCTCCTTCTGCCATCAACCTTCTATTTTTCTATGTTTCTAAGTGTGGTGGAAGCCCCTGGGCAGGAATTCTAGTGGAGGTCCTTAACAGGAAACTGTAGATCAATTGCTGCCTTTCTTAACATATAGGGGATGCCAAGTGATTGAGGCCACAGGGCAAACTCTCTGGTTTGCAGCTCTTTAATCCAGCCCTAATAGGCAAAATGATTAGCCAGAGGAGATTCAGAATGTGCTGAGATGCTTTTTGTAAATAGCCAAAAACAGAATGTGCTTGTGGAACTTGTCAAATGTTAGTGTCAAAAACTGTTTCTAGGCTTGGGAGCATGCTTTGATTGGAGCCATTGGACATTGTAATGATCTCAATGCCTTACCGAATTCAGAATCGATCTGCCAAGAGTATCACAGATGTCCAATTATTTTAATTTTTTTGTTTTATAGATACACAGTTACAAGGTGAGACAGACAGAGTAAATATAAAATATAGGAGTGTAGAATAAAATACATTCACACTGGAAGCCTGATTTATGAAGTGTCAGCACCACTTAAATTCAATCAGCGCTAAGGGTTTTAGCAGAACGTTATATGTTTTTTTTAAGAGGTGCACACAGGGTAGCACAAATCTGTAATTCGGATAATTTATTACCTTTGCTGTCTTCATTGTGGCAACCAGCGCTTTGTATAAGTAGAGCCAGTTTAAAGTGGTGCTAAGCCCAATTTGGGTGCTAAAACAATAAAACAACTCACTCGATCACCGCAATCCTCTCCTGATTCCGGTGGGGGCGGGACTCTGAAAGGCAGCCATGACCTGAGATGGGGAGCATTATACAAAAAGCATCAGCGCCACACAAACACCACTTTTTGGGTCTCAGCAGCCCTCTGCATGGGATTTTAGAAAGGAAAAATGGTAGTGCCCATGCAGTCACCGTCTTGCGTCTTATTTAACACTAACTCCAAAAATATGCAGTGCCAGGCACCTTGTGCTTTAGCTCAAGATCTCATAGAGCACAATGCGCAGAACTGGATTGTAGTGTTTAATGCTTATAATTAATATTAACTTTTTTTTGTACAGAACTTGCAAAGAGACTTGTCAATAATTGAAACGCAGGACCTAGATGGGCCAAAATGTTTTTTGGGGGAGTTATTAAAATGTATTTTAATGGCTTGTTTTGCTTAACAATGTGTGATTAGGACACTAAGAACTAAAACGCAGCCTAAATGCACTGTAAAGTTTGTCCCCTTTGTCCCCAGAAGTGATTTCTTGTAACTGTAATGATGAAATGCCAACCAGCACCAGAAAAATACAGCACCAATCTTTACAAGGAGGAAAATATTCATAAATATGCTGGGGAGCGCCGGAATAATGGCAGTACAAAGTGGCGCTCACTGGCGCTGGGATAACTCTCCCAAAGATAGCTGCGCCCAGGACCCAAGACACTGGGGTCCCTGGACATCCACTTTTAGCCATAGAGAGCAGAGGGAAGAACCTATAAATAATGTTAAACAAAGCTTTATAGAACTTTGGTGATTTACATTTTGGCAAATGTATTCCTTTGCGTTTCGGTGTTTCTGTTTTATTTAGATTTCACTGTATTTATTTGAGAACAACATCTGAAAAGCAGCCGAAATGCACCATAACGTTTAGCAAATATGTCATGTACGTCTATAAGTTGTGGCAACAAAGTAGAGCACATTAGGGCTGTTAATATCTGCATACACAAACAGGCACTGACACAGGCCGGCAGTAGAGATAAACCTTGAGCGCCAGTTCAAGCTACTTATATAAGAAACAGACATTTTGAAATTCTGGAAATACAAAAGGACCAAAAAACTAAAAGACGTGGATGCATGCGCCATTGAATTGGCGCTAAAAAGCAAATCGAGATGCACTTAAAAGGATTTTTCAGTCAATTATGAAAAAAACTAGGGGGGCAGCATATCTCTGGTTGCTGCCTCTCCACCATGTTGCAGCTGCCTAGGGCTAGGACAGTAGGGGAAACATGCTGTCATTCCCCCGCCCCCTCCTGGCCCTTCTATACATTGGGCTATCACATCTCTGGTTTCCTTGACGTGTATCCCCCTACTATTTCTATGCCACCCCATCCCTGTGTGTAAACATCCCCTCACCCGGCCTCCCCCCTTCATTCTCTCTCCCCCAGGTGCAAGAGCAGTATGCCCCCTCCAGTGTTCAGACTGTTTTGCCATGTGTGACAGCAACCTCCCCAGGCTGCAGTGCCTCCTCCTAACATGGCTTGCTAGGATGCGAGGTGCCAAGAACTTACCGCCTGATCTGTATTCCCCTGTACAAGCTGTCTGATGGCAGCGCAGGGAGCCGGGTGAGACCCTGCACCAGCCTCCTAGCAGATCCCCCAACATAGAGTGTGAGTCCCCTCTAACTACCTATCCAACCACCAACCCACTTGCCTGCCCACCCACCTACCTACCTACTCACTCACTTGCCTGTTCACCTACCTCTACCTGCCCACTGACCAACCACCCACCTACTTGCCCATCTACCCATGGATCCACTTACCCACCTACCTGGCCAGCCAACTATCTACTTGCCTATCTACCTGTCCACGGACCCAACTACCTACCTCCCACTGATCCAAGAGTCAACTGATGCAGATCTGGGGGTTGCACACATGTGCATTTGCGAGTGCGCACATGCTTGTTTGGAAGTGTGTGCATGCAGTGGTCATGTACGCTGGTCATGTACGCTTGGGAGTGTGGGCATGTATGTTTGGGAGTGCACACATTTTGGGAGTGCGTGCATGCACTTTGGGACTGCCCGCATGTGCTTTGGGAGAGCGTGCATGTGCTTTGGGACTGCGTGCATGTACGTTTGGGAGTGCATGCATGTATGCTTGGGAGTGCACACATGCGCTTTGGTAATGTGTGCATGTGCTTTGGGAGTGCACACATTCGCTTTGGGAGGGAGTGCGCACAACTGCATGTGGTTTGCAAGTGGGTCATGTGCATTTGGTAGTGTCTAAAGCAAGTTCTCAGGTTCTTACAGACCTTACCCATTATGCTGATTATTATGAAGCATCACAGTTCCAAGGGCTATGCCCTCATTTTTCTAAGAGTAATCATAAGGTGATCCTGTAAATCTCGATGTCGAAGCCATTTCTTCTTCAACAAACTGTTTAGGACAATTGCCTTTGCTTGAAATATGACTCAATAAATAAATTAGGCTTTATGTACAAGATCTTAAAGTGGACCAACACCCACTGCTGATCGGCGATTCCCGGGCCGTTCAGCTCCCTGCCCGCAGGGCACCCCGATCGGGGGTACCCCGCTGTGTGAAACCCCCCAGGACCCCCAAAAATCCTACCTTTTCCTTGTTCCAACGGCGCATGCGCGGGCCACCGCCGCCTCTCGCGCTTCCCTCTAGCAGGGCGCGCACCCGCGCCGGGCGTTTGTGAATGGCCGGCGCGGGTGCGCTCCCTGTTAGAGGGAAGCGCGAGAGGCAGCGGCGAGTGTGCTCTTCTTGTCCGGTCCATATTCCAGCTTGTCCGTCCGCACTGATTGGCGGAACGCTCGCGCATGCGCCGTAGGAAAGTGTGAGGTGAGTTTTTTGGGGGCTTTCTGGGTGGTTTCACACAGCGGAAGTGGACCAACACCCAGGATAGTGAAAATCCTGGGTGTTGGTCCACTTTAATGGATAAGGGATGTCACTATGCCACGAACAACTCACCTGTTCGCCGGTCCCGCGGCGTCTGCAGGCGGCGCGGGCTCCGGCGCCTGTCAGGCTCCCTCCCCGCTCGGCGGCCGCGCAACACTCAGGCGGCATCAGAGCGAGCCGAGCCGACACGCCCCCTTGCCACGTCACTCACCTTCCTCACTGACAGCCCGTGCTCGCACGCGCGCCCGTCGGAGGCTGGATGTGAAGGGCCAATGATCCCTAAGTTTAGCTGGGCCAATGAGCCCCAAGTTAGGTGGGCCAATCAGCCCTCAGTTAGATAACATGCTGCTGGGTGTGATTATCTGTATCCGAACTTTTCCGTTATTGATCTTGCTGTGTATTGACCATCCCGTGATTGCCGCCTGGACCGACCATTGCCTGTTTCTGACTACGATTTTGCCTGCTCCCTTGTACTGCGTACCCGTGACCTCCCGGCTTGACCCTTGGCTCGACTTTGACTACTCTTCCGTCTCATCCTTTGGTGCTTCGCTTGATTGGACCGATCTCCCGTGTATGACCCCTGCTTGCCCAACCTCGCCCAGTCTCGTTCCTGGTTCATCCGCCTTCCTCCCCGTAAGTCTGCATCCTTTGCGCTACCATGTCCTGGGGGCAACCGTGCCTGGTGAGGCGTGTAAAGCGTCCCGGCAGACGGGGGCTTGACTATAGGTGAAGCTAGCAGCGGAGATTGGGGGTTGTGGACTTACTTAGAAGGCGGGTGTCCCACGGGACCTGACACACTATATGGGCAAGCACACCTGCAGCCACATCCCCACTGAAGGTATAGCAGGGAGCGACCACTGCTCGTGCATGTGCCGTTCGGATCAGGGGGAAGGTGAGTCTACCTGGCGACCCGGGGGGTTTTACGCAGGGGGCATCCCAAATCTGGATGCCGCAGGAGGAGGAAATGAGGGAATGAAGCCTGAGTATTGATCCACCTTAACGACTGGGGGAGGCATTACAGAACCAGTAACTGTACTATTTTTTTTAATATAACACCCCTGCAGGTGGTCGTCCTGGACACAGGCCTACGGTTGCCATAGGAGAAATATGGCCCTGCATGTAGTTCAGACAAAAAAAATAAACCCTAAAAAAAACCTCTTGGAGCTCCTGGTTGATAAATCTTGTCAGCTTGCAGTGCTCTCGGCTGGCACTAGGTGTCACTAGCACATAGGCTTAAATAAATTGTGAGCTGCGAATGCTGCCTGGCCGGGAACGCTACAGCTGACAGCGCCCAGAAGCCAATGCTGTGGTGCAGGCGCTGCTGAGCATCTCGGACGAGACGCTTAAGTGGTGCCTGCACCAATAGTAATAAATTAGCCTCCCCGTGTTTTGGTGTGATCAGGTGCAGAGAGGGGGCAGCAAAGGAGACATATGCATATGTCTGCAATACAGGAACCTAAGTAAGGAAGCTTGTCAGCACTGATTCAGCTGCAAGGCACATTGGTTGTGTGCTGGTTTTCACTTTTTCTCTGCTTACAAATTTGTGATCCCTGCATGTTCTTAGGATTGCCTGTTTTTTTTTGGATTAGCGTGATTCGCTCCCACTGTTGGAATGTATCTGTTTGTCAAGTCAGTATACTCTCCTCATGTACTATTCTGTCTCACTGAGTCAGTTGCTGGCAACCTGGTGTTACACTTCTCTCCTCTGTCTCAATCCTAACACCACTCCTTGTCTTGTTTTCTTTTATATATTCTATTTATGTTTATAGCTCTCTGTGTTCTTGCTAATCACTGATGACCTTAAACCGGACCTTCAGTATCATTTAAGGGAAAGCCAAAACCTTGAAAAACTATTCCCCAACATCTAAAATTAATTATTTTATTATTTTATGTTTTTAGTCACTTACTTTTTATTATTTCCCCCTCTGGGCTGCAACTGTGTTCAGGAGTCTAGGATACAGGCGCTGCCATCTTGCCTCAAAAGATGGGGGTTAAGTGCAGGGGGCGGGGTTATAGCTGTGCTTTGTACAGACATAGCAGAGCTGGGGTCAGAAAAAGGACAGCGATCCCAGAATGCATAGTGGCACAGTCAGAAAACACTTCAGAAAGACTGAAACTGCATGTGCTGCCATCTTGGATGTTTAAAGGATCAAGAAATGTATTAGGTGCAGGAAGGGTGATTTTGATGCGGGCAATCTATATGTACAGGGTGGGGAAAACATAAGAAGGGCTCTTATTCCAGGGGAAGGTCCAGTTTAAATTCTGCATCATCCCAGATCAAATAAATATGGCATGACAGTTGAACAAGTTAGGCTGAATTCCCCTATAGGGTCAGGGGCAGCAAAGAGAAAGTTACATTTGTTATTAACCTTTCTGTTAAAAGCTTTCCTACCTTCTCCTTACAGTACTGTACATTTCCTACATTCTTCTACATTAAAAAGTAAAAAAAATGCATGTATGTGTTAATAAGTTACACTCAAAAATGGACAGCATGAGGAGGGGTCAGATCCATTAGTGTTTCTTGTTCCATCTTTGACTCCAATAGGGAGATCTGGGCCTCAATTCAGTAACATTTTCTCTATGAAAATGTATTGCTTTAGTGTAAAATAAGGCATGAGATAAAACATGCAGTGATTCAGTAAAGGGAAGAGGTTATAGCAAGAATGTCACAACTAGTAAAAATATGCCAACTTATTCAATTTGCATTTTAAAGTAAACTTTAAATCAAAATAAAACCCAGTGCAGCCAGCCCTGGAATCTAAAAGCTGCTGCTGACCTTCCCCTAGGGCATTCCAAAACGGGATGCTGAGTTGTGTGACTCACCCCCAACCTCCCCTGGTCACTGCATAACTCATCTGCTTCCTGGCTCCAACGCTGATGTAAAAGGCCACATCTGCAGCATCTTTGGCCTGTGAGCGCCCTCCCACCCCTAGCCATTCAGATAGGCTGGAGATGGGAGTGTGCAGTGATGCTTGGGATACAGCCCTCAGTGATGCTCGGGATACAGCCCTCAGTGATGCTCGGGATACAGCCCTCAGTGATGCTCGGGATACAGCCCTCAGTGATGCTCGGGATACAGCCCTCAGTGATGCTCGGGATACAGCCCTCAGTGATGCTCGGGATACAGCCCTCAGTGATGCTCGGGATACAGCCCTCAGTGATGCTCGGGATACAGCCCTCAGTGATGCTCGGGATACAGCCCTCAGTGATGCTCGGGATACAGCCCTCAGTGATGCTCGGGATACAGCCCTGCAATCGCCACAAAGGGGAGATACCATGATCATGAAGGTGGTTCTCCCAGGGTGAGGCTCAGCCATTGCACTCCGGCTGTGCTGACCCCTGCGATTTCCCCAAATGCTGGAAACTCGTCTGCATAATTTGTGGTAGTGGGGGACTGCGTTCGCACTTTCCCCTGATTCGAAGGGGTAGTTGTGGCCTAGAGGTAAGGGAGCGGACTTGTAACCGGAGGGTGGCAGGTTTGAATCCTGCTCCTTGGACACGACTGAAGTGCTCTTGAGCAAGGTATCTAACCCCCCAACTGCTCCCTGGGCGCCGTAATTAGGGCAGCCCACTGCTCCGGGCATGTGTATACTCACTGCATGGATGGGTTAAATGCGGAGGACGAATTCCTATGTGTGCGCAAGCATACAATGGCCATATATGCCATTAAAAAAACAAAGGCCATTTGTCAAAAATGAACAGTCACGGCAGCCGACTCTTACTGAATGAGAGCCCACTCATGCACAATAGTATCGGGAAGAGGTGACTCTTACTGGGTGATGGGGGGATTTACACAAGGACGTCACGAATCAGGGGAAGGAAACACAGCTCAGGATAGTTAATCCTGGGTTTTGTTTCACTGTAAGTACATTTTAAGATTTACATCTGCCAGATCCTTACACCTCCATGGAGTGAAAGTATTTAGGTGTTAATACCCAGTATATGTGTGCTTTTTATAAGTGACTGTATTGTTCTTTCTTATTTGAATCACACCTTATTTTATCTCTTTGTTCTGAAATAAAGCATGAAATCGCCTTTTTTCATGTTTTAAACTGGACCTTCACCCTAAATAAAAGTATATCTTGTATTTTTCCCCCACCCTATACATACAGATTGCCCACATTAAAAAACTCCCTACCTGCACCTACTGCATTTTCTGAGCCTTTAAACATTCAAAATAGCGACCCATGGAGTCTCAGGCTGTCTGCAGACAGGAAGTGTCTTCTGACTGTGCCGCTCTGCATTCTGGGATTGCTGTCCTTTCCCTGACCCCAGCTCTGCTCTGTCTGTGCAAATCACAGCTATAACCTGCCCCCCTGCAATTCCTCCCCCCTTTCATCTCCTCAGATCCTGAGGCAAGATGGAGGCAACCGTGTCCTAGACTCCTGATGTTGCAGCCCAGTGGGGGGGAAAAAATAATAAGTAAGTGACTAAAAACTTAAAGTAGATTCATTTTAGATGCTGAGAAATAGTCTTTAAGGGTTTGGTCTTTTTATTAAATGATGCTCCGGTTTAGGGAAAGTTTACTGCAAGGCTCTAATCTCTCAAATTCCTGTTTGGTTTCTGTAGCTAATTTACTAGAAGAAAAGGCAGGGTCACTGAGACCAAAACAAACCATGGCTCCATGGTCAGCTGAGGGGGGAGAGGGGTACTGCACCAATACAATTAGTAATATTAATATCAGTTAATTAGAATGCGTGTTAAGATGACCTGATTATAATAAATAAAATATGATTGGTTAGGCTGGACACATCTTATTGCTTTTGGCATGGCCTTACAGAATAAACCCATAAGTGTGATTTTACTGCAGCAGCTGTTCCTCATTGCCATAGATCAGCTCATATAAGAATTTAATAAAGCTATTTTATACAGGAAATACTAACACTGAGCAAATATCGTCCTTCTTTTTAGGAAAAAACAAACGCTTAAGGCAAGCAAAAGAAGAGGCTATAGCAGACATTGACCAGTATAAGCTAAAAAGAGAGGGCGACTTTCGGCGTATCCAGACGACTGTGAGTATTTGGGACCTTTGTAGAGCCATTCTTCAGATCATCTTGCAAACACCAATAAAATGAAATTAATACCAGTATTAAAGCCAGCAATAAATTAACTGCTGAACATGTTTCAAGAGTTTTTGTTGTCAGCTATTCCAAGCAAAGCATTAAATTATCCTTTCTGTTCTCCCCGTGCTGGCTGTCAGGGGCGACATCTTTCCTCCAGCTTTCATTCAGCCTGCTTAATATTTTTTAATAACTCCTAGTGAACTCCTATAAGCCTTCTGCAGGGCCTCTTTGAGCAGCAGATGATGACTTGTCAATGTGAGGGTCCCTTCATTTTGGGGACCCTGAAAAATGTCGAGCAGATGGGAGAAAGTTCTGTAGAGTTCCTCAGGGAATACAACGTGCTGGTGTATGAAAGATGCCACCTCTGACAGGGAGCACGGGGCAAGAAGAAAGCAGGCTAATTTAACGCTTTGCTGGGATGCTCCTTAAATTTCAATTAGGCCAAATATATGCATTCAAGTTTGCATAAAGGGGTATTTAACCTGCCTTTTTATGCATGAGGTTCTAGAAACATTCCTATAGAAAGAAACCCCTTTCCCCTGTGCCCTACTCCAACCCCCACAGACAAAGCCTCAGCATCATGTCTGGGGGGGCACAAATCCCATTTGGCTTGTAATATTGAATTGTAATATTTCTTTAGATTTCTCATTAAGGAGGTTAAGCCTCACTTCATCACTGCAGATAGGCGGGCTGGCCATAGGGAGCACAGGGAAAATTCCACTACAAATAATGTTCAGGGCCACCTGGGCCAGGTGTAGCTTCCAGGACGGAGTCTACCTCACCCCTAGCCTATGTACTGCTTCATCTGACACCTCTCCACTTCCTGCTTCTCAAAAAATAATCAATACACATACAATTCACGGGTCCCATCTGATGGCAACATAATGACTGTAGCGATAACCCTTATCGCCGAAGGGCTTCCCCGCCAGAGACGTCCTTTTCCCAATGGTGAGAGGTGCTGCAGGAATCCCAGAGTCATCCGTGAGGAAACAGGAACAGCCCTTACAAGGGCTAGTGAATTGTAATATAGCGTTTCCCCCAATAAGAGACAGAACTTCAGTATTGAGGGTGAAGATGAACTCAACTTTATTAGTGCCACCCTGTGCCTTATATGCAAGGCTCCATGCAAGGGGACCTCCCCCGTGGACCTGATGGAGAACTGCATGACAAACACACGGACCAATGGGAGCAGGGCACACAATCCCTCAACTCTGCTGGTAACACAATCAGTAGAACAATAGCAGTCTGTAACACAATCAGTAGAACAATAGCAGTCTGTAGCACAATCAGTATAACAATAGCAGTCTGTAATACAATCAATAACACAATGGCAGTCTGTCTGGGACATGCTCAAGAAAATGAAAGTAATGGGTCTATGCAAAAACAGTGCCTTTAAAATCCAATGGCAGAGTCTGTCACAATGACTAATTCAAAACATCCAGTGCCAAAGATACCCTTCTGATCTAATATTTGTCCAATGGACAGAAGATAAGGGCACATGGCATGGCTCTATCCTTACCCTACCTTGTAAAGTTTACCAGAATTTTAGCTTTGAATGAAATATTAACCTTACTTGGAGTGTTTAGTCAAAAACAAAATTCTGATAATAAAACTATAATACTAATATTAATTATAATAGTATGATAAATAATATGAATATAATAATAGTATTAACAATATTCACTGGCATCTCTGTGCATAAAGTACATAGAGAAAGTTCTTGCTAAAATAGTGTTTTATATGTCCTGTCCTTGGCATGCAACATGGCCCCCTACCACCACCGATGCCTCGTGCCACCACTGGTCTCCCCAGGGCATGTGTGTCATTCAGGGGCATGTATAGCCATCCAGGCTGGTGACAGGCCTATAGAGCCTATACCACTTCTGCTATTTAAAAACAGTCAAAGGTATGCTGATGATGTTATATATCACATTGAAACACTGATGACCACTTAATATATTATCTCATTTAACAGGTACTGGGGTCACAGGGTAACTTGGCAGTGAAGATTGATGAACAAACCACTGAAAAGATTCACATGTACAATACCAACTTTCAGAAATACAAGGAGAACGTAATAAACAAACTCCTGGACATGGCAAATAATGTGAACCCAGAACTACATGAAAATTACAAGTACACCATTGCAACATCACCATAGTCCACCCTTAACTGATCAGAAGAGCGAATGTGTTTACCGACCACTGAAAACAGACAGCAAGTGCTAAAGCTTTTTCTTTTCTTAAAGGGGATCTATAGCCAAAGTGGTCTAACAATTATCATCTGCATAAACATGTTAGATGATGAAAGGAGTATTTATATTACATGGCGTAACACAATTGCTCCAAATCTTCCTTTTAATTTTTACTGGAACAAAAACAAAACATTTTTATAACTTACCAGTCTACCAATACTGGGACTGGCAACTATAACTCTGAGTGTCTGCAATAGACTTACTATAATAACCATTCCATGAAACATCCTTTAACCTAAAGTTAGTAGAATATCCAGTACTCTATTATTTGTGTGTATTTTCTTTGTTAAAACATGTATTCAATAATCCATTTTTAAGGCCTGTAAGGATAATGAGCAACATGATGATTATGGAATCCAGAGTTCATTCTCCTAAAAATAAAATAAAGGTTTGTGTAAATTGTGAGTTAGGCCAGTTATTTTATGTATAATTATAATTACATTAAAATTATATATTTTTGCATAATTAAAATAATTTTGAGATCAATATCAGCAAATAACATTTATTTATTGGCCACCATTAAAGTGGACCAAAACCCCTGGATTCCAACACTGACGTGTAAAAGGCACAAAGGGGCTACATTAATCTTAGAATTTTTGTTCACCCATCTGGTTGGCTGATATACATACCTCACAGACGTACCCGTGGCTCAGACTGAGCTCTACTACAATCATCTTCCTTGGCCAGCTGAATAGGAGTTGAATGCGGCCCATCCTGCATTCCTCTATGGCTATTTTGGTATAATTTGGCCACTGGAATTATTGGTGTGCCCTGTAATCCATGCCTCCTCCACGTTCCTCTCCAAGGTGGCTCCAAGTTTCACAAGGTGCCATAAAAATATGTAGGCAGCCCTACACTTGGCTTCCAAGAGTGAACTCTTGGCATCCAATGCAGCAGGCTTGAATTTACTTACTTGAACCCCCAACATTCATAGTGCTCCCAAAACCCAAACCTTCAGCTTCAGTTTACTCATTCAATTTTATACTTAGAGGCCGATTCATCAATAGCGCCAGGTAGCGACAGATGAGCGACTGAAGTATGGCGCTATGAGCGCCGCTAGCGTCAGCCGCGGGCGGTAGCGATTCGCTATAGCAGGCCTCCTCAGTCGCTACCTGGCGTTGTTGGGAACAACGCCTACATTGCTGAATATGATGTTGGCCCTCAGCTTTGTAGGCGCTGTCAGTCAGTGTGACCACGCTATTCAACACAGCGCCTGCGCTTTGCTTTGCTGTGGGCTGGGAATCAAGTACCTTCAGAATAAAACACATTGCAACATGTTTCTTTACTTTTTTTAGTTTTTATTTTGTGTTGAAAAGGAAATTAAATTAAAACAGATATTAGAATGTAAATGCAAAATAAAACATAATTAAACACATAGCCACATTTTTTTTTATTTTATTTATTTTTTAAAGAAAAAGGAAATACAATTAAACCACCAATGAGAAAGAAAATGAAAATAAAAACAGAACTGAGAAAGAAAAGGAAAATAGAAAAGGAAAATAAAAACAGAAATGAGAAAGAAAAGGAAAATAGAAAAGGAAAATAAAAACAGAAATGAGAAAGAAAAGGAAAATAAAAACAGAAATGAGAAAGAAAAGGAAAATAAAAACAGAACTGAGAAAGAAAAGGAAAATAGAAAAGGAAAATAAAAACCGAACTGAGAAAGAAAAGGAAAATAGAAAATGAAAATAAAAACAGAACTGAGAAAGAAAAGGAAAATAGAAAAGGAAAATAAAAACAGAACTGAGAAAGAAAAGGAAAATAGAAAAGGAAAATAAAAACAGAACTGAGAAAGAAAATAGAAAAGGAAAATAAAAACAGAAATGAGAAAGAAAAGGAAAATAAAAACAGAACTGAGAAAGAAAAGGAAAATAGAAAAGGAAAATAAAAACAGAACTGAGAAAGAAAAGGAAAATAGAAAATGAAAATAAAAACAGAACTGAGAAAGAAAAGGAAAATAGAAAAGGAAAATAAAAACAGAAATGAGAAAGAAAAGGAAAATAAAAACAGAACAGAGAAAGAAAAGGAAAATAGAAAAGGAAAATAAAAACAGAAATGAGAAAGAAAAGGAAAATAAAAACAGAACTGAGAAAGAAAATGAAAATTAAAATAGGAATTAGAATGCAAAGGAAACTTACAACACATAGCCACATGTATCTATATATAGTTGATTTTATTTTAACACTAAAAAACAATAAAAAAAGTAACAGAAAAGAAAATGAAATTCAAAAGTCCAACAGAAATGAAAAAGCAAAGTAAAGGGCATGAAAGTTTGGAAAGTTCAAAATAGGGATCATGGTGCATCTCTTGGTGCCTGAAAAAATAAGAAAAGTGCAGTTAGTATAGATCTTTAAAGTAGTTTTGTTGTAGAAAATAAAAAAATGCATTACTTGATAACCAACATTGGCGTCTTACACCCCCCTTAGAGTGGTTTGGCTCATCTTACACCCCCCTTAGAGTGGTTTGGGTCATCTTACACCCCCCTTAGAGTGGTTTGGGTCATCTTACACCCCCCCTTAGAGTGGTTTGGGTCATCTTACACCCCCCCTTAGAGTGGTTTGGGTCATCTTACACCCCCCTTAGAGTGGTTTGGGTCATCTTACACCCCCCCTTAGAGTGGTTTGGCTCATCTTACACCCCCCTTAGAGTGGTTTTGGTCATCTTACACCCCCCTTAGAGTGGTTTGGGTCATCTTACACCCCCCCTTAGAGTGGTTTGGGTCATCTTACACCCCCCTTAGAGTGGTTTGGGTCATCTTACACCCCCCCTTAGAGTGGTTTGGGTCATCTTACACCCCCCCTTAGAGTGGTTTGGGTCATCTTACACCCCCCTTAGAGTGGTTTGGGTCATCTTACACCCCCCCTTAGAGTGGTTTGGGTCATCTTACACCCCCCCTTAGAGTGGTTTGGCTCATCTTACACCCCCCTTAGAGTGGTTTGGCTCATCTTACACCCCCCTTAGAGTGGTTTGGGTCATCTTACACCCCCCCTTAGAGTGGTTTGGGTCATCTTACACCCCCCTTAGAGTGGTTTGGCTCATCTTACACCCCCCTTAGAGTGGTTTGGGTCATTCTACACCCCCCTTAGAGTGGTTTGGGTCATCTTACACCCCCCCTTAGAGTGGTTTGGGTCATCTTACACCCCCCTTAGAGTGGTTTGGGTCATCTTACACCCCCCCTTAGAGTGGTTTGGGTCATCTTACACCCCCCTTAGAGTGGTTTGGGTCATCTTACACCCCCCTTAGAGTGGTTTGGGTCATCTTACACCCCCCTTAGTGTTTTTTTGGGCTCATTTTGATGGGAGTTCAAATACATTTAGCCAGTAGTGCAGTACTTGCATTAGAGTGAAGGGTAGTTAGTTTACCGCAAAAAAAGAAGTGATCATCCTTTCCCTTAGCTCATCGCCAGTCTGGGTGTCCTCACTTCTTGCTGCGGGCATGTTGGGGATTTCTGGCACCAGTGCTGTCTCCTCGGGGGCTTGAATTCGGTGGCAAATACAAATGTTGTGTAGCACACAGCAGGCAAGGATGATCTTGGAGACCTTCTGTGGGCTGTAGAGCATCTCTCCTCCTGGCCGTGCCAAACAGAGAAAGTGTGCTTTCAGCAGGCCGATGGTTCTTTCCAGAATGCTTCTGGTCTTGCGATGCGCTGCATTGTAGCGTTCATGGGCAGAGGTCCATGGGTTCCTGACCGGAGTCATGACCCACGTTCTCTGCCCATATCCCTTGTCCGCTGTAGAAAAAACACAAGGAGAGAGACAGCAATTAGTACTAGTACATGTTTTTTTTGGGGTGTTTTGTTAAATTTGGCTTACTAGGCCACATATTTGCTAAATACATTGACATGGTTCATTTATTACCCAGTAGCCAGCCAGCTGGCATTTCGTTGTTATCAA
This sequence comes from Gastrophryne carolinensis, assembly GCA_027917425.1. Classification (NCBI taxonomy): domain Eukaryota; kingdom Metazoa; phylum Chordata; class Amphibia; order Anura; family Microhylidae; genus Gastrophryne; species Gastrophryne carolinensis. The sequence goes on from CM051235.1 coordinate 353,247,258, forward strand.
ACTTCCGGCACAGGACTGTCCGCTGCAAGACGTAAGAATCGTGGCATGAGCCGGGGAACCCCGATCTCACCGCCCGCAGCCTCATGTCTGGGTCACAGACAACCATTATATTTAGCGAATGGAAATGCTTCCGGTTTCTGTAAGACAGCTCCTGTGCACGGGGAGGGCGGAAAGGGATATGTGTACCATCAACGCACCCTAGCACATTCGGGATCCCTCCCATCAGATAGAAAGCATGTTTTATTTTGGCAACCTCTTCCTCATCCTCAGGAAACTTGATGTAAATTGGGATTAAATCACAAATTGCCAGAACTACCTGGATTAGTATGTGGCTCATAGTAGCCTGGCTTATCCCGCTGAGGAGGGCGGAGGTTGCCTGGAAGGTCCCTCGTGCCAAAATATTAAGAGTGGCACACAGGCGTACTATGCCTGGAATGGATTGAGTGCGTTTGGTGGATGGCTCGATTTTGTGCTTAATCTGATCATATAGGGACTGTAGTGCAGCACGATTCAGATGGAAGCGGCTCCTGATCTGCTCGTCACTTAAGTCCCATACTGAAAGGCGGATTGCAAAGGAGCGGGGTGCCCTAAGCCTCACAACACCCCGCTCCCTTTCCTCCTGCTCTTTCAGCATACACATACATCCATCCACCCAGACACCATACATCACCCTCTTATCCATCACACACACTCAAGATATATACAAAATAAACCAAAAAAAAAAAAAAACCACAAACACACCACACACACACAAACAATCACACTCCACACACACCCGCTACAATGCAGCTCACCACAAAACCAGAACTATAGTGGTCCAAACCACCAGCCTGCTGAAAACCAGCTTTCTAAGTTAGGCACAACCAAGAGGGGAGTTGCTGCACAGCCCACAAAAGGCCCCAAAATCAAGCCTCACTTGCTGTATGCTACACAATATTTGCAGATGCCACCAAAAACAAGCTCCTAAAGAAACAGCACTGATGTCAGAAATCACCCAACAAGCCACAGAGAGTGAGGACAGAAACCAGACAGAGGCTCAAATGAGCTAAGGGAAGCAAGCGAGCACCGCACCACACCACAGCCTTTGCCACAGTGTAAGAATACCAGAAGCTTGAAAATTCCTTCCATTTATACTTCTCTTTCAAAACGGACAGGTCCGCTTTGCCGCCTTTTGCGTCGCTCTGCTATTTCCGGGCGCCAATTAGCCGACCCAGGTGTGCGTAAAACGGAGTGCGCACGCGTACGCTAGAAGCGCTACTAGCGTACGTGAGCCGAAACTTGCGTGAAATAACGGACATGGCCCAAAAATCAGTGGTGGCCCAATGAAAGGTAAGCTGCTGTTTTTTTAAATAGCCGTTAGGCTAGCCACATGTCACAAGGGGTTGAGATACATCAGTCCATTGTTGTATTTTGGTGTGTGTTGTTTGGTTAATGAGGTCTGTAATGAGTTAATTGGCTAACACACATGCTTCAGTCAGTGCAGTGGAGGTGTGGCTAGAAGGAACTGGGCTGTATGTGTGAATCAATTAAGTGGCCTGCTTTTTGATTGGCTGTTATAGCACATAAAACCTGCCCAACCCTAACAGATTGCGATGCCATTCTGTAGTCTGCATGCGTGCTTGTTGGGTGTGTATTTGTGTGTGTGTGCAGCTACAGGATGGAGCCAAATTCAGGACATCTGCCGGCCACAGCAGGCCCAAGTAGGAGTTTGGTGGGTGCTGTGCGCAGACCTCCCTTACGGAAAAGGGCACAGCCTGAAGGTGGGGCAGCACCCCAGGCTAAGCGCCCAGGTGCCAAGAGGGAGCCTGAATTTAATTTGGCGGAGAATAATCATCTTGTGCGCCTTACACTTGCTAAATGGGAGCTGATATTTGGCTCCCAAAGCAAGTCCATAGGCAAACAAGAAAGAAGCAAACTGTGGGATGCCATTGGTGTGGAGCTTAGTAGCACTGCTCAACACCCACGTAGTGGCCCATCCTGCAGGAAACGCTTCTACACTTTGCGAGGGGCCCTTATGAAAAAGATGAATCACGATCTTGATGTGGACAGTGGGACCATCCAGGCTCCAAAGAGTACCTACAGGCCGTATGAGGAGATGCTGAAGGCCAAAATCCCACTGGCTCGGCTGCAGGGTGTGGATCCTGGGGATGACACCACAGGTTGGACTGAAGGTACATATTTTCTGCCTTTTTTCCAAAGCTACTGTTAATGTATGTGATTAGCATTTTTTCATTCTGACCAACTAACAGTAGGACCTGTGAAGTAGTACATTAGAGCTCACACATTTTTTACTTTTCTGTCTGTTGCTTTCTGCATAGGTGCACATGCTGCTGTCCGGGATGTGCCTCAGGACACCCAAACTCCTGCCCTTCCAGCAACCTCAAGGCTACCCCAGTCTGCCATTGAAGGTATTTACCCCTAATTTTGGTGCTGGTTGTTTGGGGAACAAATGGGTGTGGGAGCAGGTCAAACAATCGAGTGTTGCACTGTGGAGTATTAATAATATGGGCCTGCGGCCTAATTTAACGCCCACTGTAACACTCACAGCAACTAACTAACAAGGCCCTAACATGTGTAGATATGTTTGAAGCCAGAGATGTGTGGCCATATATCGGCATATAAATGTGGAAGCCACACTGGCCTTGATTAGTGAATATTAGTGAAAGAGCTGCTCACACACACCTTAATGCATGTAGTATTTTTGCACGCACATTAACTATGGCTCAATGTTTGCTTGATTTTTGCATAGCTCCCATGCCATTGGCCCCAGCATCTCCTCCGGATCCAAGCTACTCTTTGGATGTCGGTAAGTGCATGTGTCCACCTTGCTTTATCCACTTTTACCCAAGTGCATGTGTCTCATTCCTCTTTTTTCTTGGTAGGCCAAGTGACTGGTTCATCTTTGAACCCCACTTCCGATGTTGCAGGTCAACAGGACCCTGTTGGTGTGTATAGCAATACCTAATGTATCCTTTATGCTGTTTCTGTTACACTGGTTCAATTTGTTTAGTCTACTAATCTACATGTTTGCTTTGTCAACTTGAAGATGCCTCTTGGGAGTGCTTGTTGCCTCCCCAGGGTCAGTCTAATAGTTATAGGAGTGATAACAATGTATTTTGGAGGACATATTTTTGGCCAAACATTCCCCGTAGTAGTTTGAGGAATATTTAGAGCCATTACTTGTGTTTTTTAGTTGACCCGAATATCGGAAGTGGCTGTCCAGAAAGGGCCCCTCAAGTTCAGGCTGCCAGAGATGAGGGTAAGTTGTTTTGCCTTGCTCTAGTCTGTATTTTGGCTCTACTTTGGTTGCACTTGCTTCTGGCAACTTGTGTGTCCACATGTATTTTCAAGGTCCAAGCTCGAGTGAGGGCCCCACTCAAGACATCTGGGAGATTGCGGGTATGTGTAATTTAAGCAATGTGTCTGATCTTCTTTGCCAAAATTATTGCCTCTTAGTCCTGTAACATACATGTTAACAATCTGAGTTTAACAGATACCTTTGGTCTAGTGTGTAATTTTGCACTTTGTTGAGGTATGGCCTCGATAGCCTAGCCAGGTTACATTTGAGTTTGGGCCACTGACCTACTAACCTGACTTTCCTGTTTAGCATATGCCAACTTGCCTGACATCTCAGATGTGGAATTGCCACTCTCTGGCAGCGATACCTCGAGCCTACCTGTGCCGGAGGACACGCAGGTAACATGGCTGATGTAGACGACCTAGAACCACATTGGCATGTTCGTGGGTAGTGGATGAAGCAACATGTCACATTTCCTTTCTTTGTTGTTTTTGCAGGAGGCGGAACCAGAACCCCAAGCTGGGACCTCTTCCCAAGTCCCATGTGGCCAAGCTTCCGAGGCTCAGACAAGGGTAAGTTGTATAGTGACTGTTTTGGATAATTATTTTGAGGAGCATACCTGCATTGGTTTGGTTTGACTAAAATGTTGTTTTCTATTTTGTTAGGCTCCAACCACAGCAAGAGGAGGTGTGGCACCAACCAGTGCTGATTTTTATGAGCTAGGGGTCCGGATGCTGGAGGACTACAGTCGCCAACAGCCGCGTGATGGAACTAATGAGCGCATTGCGGCGTTGGAACAGCAGGTGCTGATGTGTCAGCAACAACATGAGGCCCAGCAGCGCCAGATCGACCTATTGATGCACAATCTGCATCAAAACCAGCAACTTGGTCGGCTGGCCAATGCAATTGACGATTCAATACACCAGCAGCAGCAAGCGATCCAGCGGCAGGACCAAACGTTGTTGTTGATACAACAGCTCATACAACAGCAGTCTATATTTTTTACTGCACTGTTGTCCCCCAACACCGCCCCTAGCAATGACTCCCAACCTCCCCGGCCACCCAGCCAAGAATATTAATTTTGTTTGTTTTGGTTTGTGTAAATATATTTGCTTAACCCACCTCTAAATTGTGTTTTTCCTAAGACCTAGCTAATAACACAGTCAGGGATGAGTATCTTGATCTAGATATGTCAATGTATTTGTAAATTTAGGCCACACATTTGAGACCCTAGCTTACTATGGTTAACACATGAAATGGCTCCAAAGGTATGGCTAAATTGACACACAAATGGCTTTTGAGACAGTTAAACTATGCTTTGCAAGGCACCACACTGTAATGATGATCATCAAAAATTTTAATTAAAAAACGGGGCCAACAGGGCCAACATTGCCCAACAAAGGGCTTCAACAGGCCAGCCTTCCCCCCACCCTAACAACGCCGCCGGCGCCTCTTCTTGGCCAGCAGCATCAGCTTCAGGAGCCTGATCTCCCGCCACAGTCTGCGATGCTGGTTTTCACAAGCTGTAGAGATGTAGAAACAACAATTTATTAATAAATTGAATGTGACCTCAACAGACACAGATGTAGCAATGTAATGTCAGTGTGTCCAATTAGGTGACACTCACATTAACATTGTTGACCACTGTGCGCTTATTGGTTAACATGATATGAGTACTATTGACTGGCAGGAATGTGAACAACACATCCCAAGCATACATTTACTCTTAAAGTGTACCAACACCCACCGGGGATCGGCACCGGAATCTATCAGATTCCCGGCCCGATCACCTCCCTCCCCGCGGGACATCCGAGATCGGGATGTCCCTCGGGGTGAAACCCCCCCAACACCCCTAAATCCCTACCTCAGTTTCGTTTGGGCACGGCCGCCGGGCCCTCCCTGCCGCCCCTCTAGACGTGTGTGTGCCTGCGCCGGCCATCTGTGAATGGCCGGCGCAGGCACGGACGCGCGGGAGGCGGAGAAGGGGCCACTTTGCCGCGGCTTGTACGTTTGCTGGAGTAAAAGTGAGTTCAGGGGGTTGTCACACAGCGGTGACGATCAGGGGTGCCCCACCGTAGTGGACCAAGACCCAGGAAAGTCAAATTCCTGGTTGTTGTTCCACTTTAACTCTGGGGAAGCAAAGAAGGTATAAGTCCCAGTGTGTCCATTTTTGTGTTTAGTCACAGCCAAACCTCAGGGCCGAAGTCCTAACGAGTACACGAGTTTGCCCTATAATGTTAGAGGTCCAGACCTAATACGGCCCATTTGGTTGTGTCTAAGGCAAAAATAGTCTCAATGTGGCCAAATGAAGAATGTGAGGCAACAATCAAGCATGCAAACAGGCATGTTGGATTATTGTACAAACACATGGAATCTAGATGTGTGTGAAATTAACACATAGGTACATTTTAAATGTCTGCAGATGTTAATAGAAGACATAGGTTTCACAAGTCTTTAGGCATATGAAGTGGGATGTACTCACCATCGCAGCTGTGGCGGGGGCCCATGCTGCTGGCCGTCCCTGGAGCTGGGGTGGGGAGGAGGTTCTCTGGCTCCGTCTGCGTAGCAACATCTGTCAACAGAAAGCAAAAGACAAAAACACAATTAGTGGGCCAATGACACCTGACTATTTGACATCCATCTGGTTATTGAGTCTGAAAAATCAAAGGCTTGCATGGTTACATACAGGTTGTCCTAAATTAGCATATTTCCTGGTCCATGAATTAATGTCAATTAGTTAGGGTTGCAACATGTATCCCTAAAGATAATGTGCAAATAACATAGACAGTGCTATGTAAAGGACTCATTAGCAGTTGATTGGCTAATGTTACTAGTGGGCCACATGTTTGAACGGGAACAACTTAACCCAAGAAAAGAAATGAGAACAACCATCATGGTGTGGGCAGAAACATAGGGGTGGTTGCTAGTTGGCTAGCACTGTAGTGGGGTTTGAGAGGTTAAGGTACCTTATCAAACCAGCTGTGACAATGGACCAGGAAACATGTGTTAAAAGTGGGCCAATACACAGGATTGCATCAAATCTGGGTTTGGGTCCGCTTTGGCAGAGCACCACAATTTGAGTGAGACAACGTACTCCGCGGCCACTGCCTTCCACACATCACTCCTCCAGTGTGTGCGCACGCGCAGCCCATTAGGAAACAGAGCGCAGGCGCACACACATCTAGAGTGTCACACAGGAGGCTGGGACGGTGGCTTTGGCAACCCCCAAAGAGGTAAGGATTTTGTGGGGTATTTTTTTTGGGGGGGGGCCCTGGGTGAGGGATGTGATTTTTCAGGGAACCTTCGAGAATCCAAGCACTATCAATGTTTGTGGGTCCACTTTAATGAATGTCATAACATAGGGAATGTGATGGATAACAACAAACACTTACCACGACTATGCCCGTGGAGAATGCTTCGCCAAAAGGCCATGGAGGTGCCGCCTATATGATGCCCTGCAAATTAGAGAGGAATGGCAAGGGCTAAGTACAAATTGCAAGATGAAACCTGTCACAGACTAACAATTAAAAAAAGGACACTCACCAGGGGATGAACCGCAACTTGAAGCCCAGGGAGGGCTCTGAGGAGGAGGCGGGGAGCCTCGGCTCCTCACACTCTGGTCAGAAGATCCACCAGGCAAAGGGCCACCCTCCTCCCTCTCACTCCCTGCTCCTTCAGGGAGTGTGGGCGAGTCCATTTCTACCACCCCACTTGGACTCCCCACTTGAGAGTGGCCCCTTGCCTGGTGAGAGTCCTCAGACTCAGAGTGTGAGGAGCTGAGGCTTGATCCTGCCAGCCCCCCAGCAGCACACTCCTCTGGGGCGTCATCCCCTTCCTCCCCTGGGTCCTCTAAATAGGACCCGCGGGAGGGACCCTCCCCCGATGACTCCCCCGAGTCCGCCTGCCTGGTTCGGGGGAGGAATCCCTTCCCACGTTTCCCCAGGGGAGGATGCTTATCTGTGTGGAGGGGGTGAAAGAAAATAATTAATATAAAGAGCACAAATGGACACAGCTTAGCAGATGATTCTGCAAAAAGTCTAAACAGAGCATAAGCTTTAACTTACCTGATGCGTAGGCATCATATAGGCGGTACACGCCTTCAGGGTCCCGGGGCTTGAAATCTGACCACTTTTGCTGAATCGCTCTGATGGACAGCTCGGTGTTGAAGCGCCGGGACACTGTGGCCTTCACCTCCATGGCAATGCGTTTTTTTCATCCACGGGCATAGTCGTATTCGGCCACGCAGAAGTCCTATGAAAAATGATAAAACAAACAAAAATCAATACATGACATCAGAACAATGGCATCAACAGTTATACAGAGACCAGAGCAAAGTGGACCCACACCCAGGATTATCACTATTCTGGGTTTGTGTGCACTTTGGTGGGCCACACCAATTGTGGGTGGTCCGCTGTCTGCAACCCCCTTGGAAGGCCACAAATACACCACTGAGGACGCTCCCACGTGACAGCGCCAGCCAAGCACAGCGCTCCGCGCCTGTCACGCTCCGGGTACCGCGATTAACCACTTAGACAACTCCAGCTCTCTTGGTAAGGACCTCAACCCCCAATCTCCGCAGCCAGCTTCACCTATAGGAGCCCCCGCTTGCCGAGACGCAGAACACGCCTGCTCGGGATCGGTTGCCCCCAGGACTTTATGGCTCAAAGGATGAAGCCTTACGGTACAGAGGACTGGAGAGCCTGCGGCTGGAAGTGGAATCGGGCAGCCCGAAACTGAGCGTAAGGAGGAAGTCCAAGGACAGGCTGGAGGATGGTAACAGGAGACCTGAGAAGGCCACAGGAAAATAGCAATGGACAGATCGTGGTCTAGGTTCGAGGCAAGGGTCGGCAGCAGGAGTGGAGATCGAGGATGGTCAGAGGCAAGCAAAGGTCGGCAACAGGAACGGAGATCAAGGATGGTCAAACTGGCAAGGGTCGGCAACAGGAACGGAGATCAAGGATGGTCAAACTGGCATGGGTCGGCAACAGGAATCAGGATCAAAATCGAGGATAAACAGCTACAAGGGTCTAGGCGCTATAACAGGCAATGACAGACTGACTGGGTTGAGGTTAAATAGGGAACAGACATAATTGGCCAAGGAGAGTCAGTGTAGTGATTGGTGCAACCAGGAACTTTAAACAGATTGGACACATGGGGCGAGCTGCCCAGAATTCAGAGAGAGCTGATTGGAGGGAAGTAGTGAGGGAGTGACGTGCTGATGGGATTGGCCAGTGACAAGGGAAACATTCCCCCCACCCACACCTGTCCCTTTAATTATTTCTCCTCCGGCGGCCGCGCTGAGAACAGCGGCGCCGGAGGGCATAAACACAACGTGCTCGCGCGTGTGCGCGAGCACGAGCGCCGGAGCCGGGGACGCCGGCCAAAGAGGAACCAGGCGCGCGCGCGCCAGGAGGAAGGAGAGCCGCCGCCCACCGCGGCCGCCGACCAGGAAGCCGCGCGGCGGTACGGGGAGCGCGACAGGAACGGGGCGCAGGTAAGTGGGTGCTGACATTACCCCCCCCCTCACGAGGGGCCTCCGGACCCTCACCAGGTTTTTCCGGATTGTCACGGTGAAATTTCTTTACCAGAGCCCTGGCGTGAACATCCCTAGAAGAAACCCAGCATCTCTCCTCAGGACCATAACCAACCCAGTCAATTATATACTGTATAGTATTACGCACTCTACGAGAATCCAAAATCTTGTTTACTTCATATTCTTGTGCATTATCTACTAAAACCGGAGGAGGACCAACAGGAGAAGAGTCTTTAGCAGGCTTCAACAGAGAAACATGAAATGAGTCGGAGATCTTCATAGTAGAAGGAAGCTGTACTTTATAGGTAACATTATTAAGTTTTCTGATAATAGGATAAGGACCAATAAATTTAGGACCCAATTTATAAGAAGGCTGACGGAGAGCGATATTCCTAGTGGAAACCCAAACAAGGTCTCCACACTGAAGGATAGGTTCCTGAGACCTGTGACGATCAGCAAACTTCTTATATTTAACGCGCATAGTTTCTAAATTTTTCTTGACACATGCCCAAACCTCTTTCCGTTTCTGAAGCCACTCTTCTAAGACCGGAAAATCAGAAGGTGCTGCAGAAAAAGAAGAAGCCTTAGGATGCTTTCCATAATTACAGAAGAACGGGGATATTTTGGTACTATCACTCGGCGCATTATTATACGCGAACTTCGCAAAGTCAATAAATTCCGACCACTGCTCCTGAGTGTCAGAGATGTAACATCTTAAATATTGTTCTAGGCTCTGATTCGTTCTTTCGGTCTGCCCATTAGACTGGGGATGATACGCGGAGGACAAAGAAACCTGAATCCCCAAACGTGAACAAAAATTTTTCCAAAATTGTGATATAAATTGCACACCCCGATCGGAAACAATATTTACTGGAATACCATGAAGACGAAAAATATGCGAGATGAACAAGCGCGAAAGTTCCGGAGCCGAGGGTAGCTTGGGTAAAGCAATAAAATGAGCCATCTTACTAAATCTATCAACGACTACCCAAATCACAGTGTTCCCATGCGAGAGAGGTAAATCAACAATAAAATCCATCGAGATGTGAGACCACGGTTCTTTAGGGATCTCAAGCGGAATCAGATACCCACTAGGGGCCTTGTGTACCCCTTTACTTCGTGCACAAACAGGACATGCGTCGATAAGGGTAGTGATATCACGTCTCATAGAAGGCCACCATACATGACGTCGAGCTAAAATAAAAGTTTTACGAATTCCCAGATGCCCGGCAGTTTTGGCGTCGTGGAATTCGCGGATTACGTCGGAACGCAAATGCGGTGGCACAAATTGACGTCCTGCTGGTACATTTACAGGTGAATCATCTTGGAACGGCGCCAAAACATTAGAAAGATCGGGGAGTAGGGCCCCGACCACACAACCTGCAGGTAAAATAGGTTCCCCAGAATCTCCTCGATCTTTACACTCACCGAACATACGCGATAGAGCATCGGCTTTAGTATTTTTTACACCCGGCTTAAAAGTAATAATAAAATTGAAACGTGAAAAAAATAATGCCCAACGGGCCTGTCGAGAATTCAACCTCTTGGCGGAGCCTATATACTCAAGATTTTTATGATCGGTATATACAGTGATAGGATGCAGAGAGCCCTCTAACCAGTGACGCCATTCATCAAATGCCAGTTTAATAGCTAATAGTTCCCTATTGCCAACGTCATAATTTTGTTCCGCGGTATTAAATTTCCGAGAGAAATAGGCACATGGATGCATACGTTCAGGAGATCCAGAGAATTGCGATAAAACAGCCCCCACACCCAATTCAGACGCATCAACCTCAACAATAAAAGGTCTGTTGACATCAGGGTGCACTAAGACTGGCGCCGAAGTAAAAGCCTGTTTCAAGACACCAAAAGCTTCGGTAGCTGATGGTGACCAGTTAACAGTGAACGCGGCTTTACGGGTGAGATTGGTGAGAGGAGCAACGATACTAGAGAAACCCTTGATAAAACGTCGATAGAAATTAGCAAACCCAAGAAAACGTTGTAATTCTTTTAAAGATTTGGGTTGTACCCAATCCCGCACCGCTGAAACCTTTCCCGCATCCATCTCCAACCCCTGACTAGAAATAATATACCCTAAGAAGGGAACGGAGGCAACTTCAAACATACATTTAGAGATTTTAGCGTATAGATTATTTTCCCTCAATTTCTGAAGGACCAGTTTTACATGTTGCCTGTGTTCAAAAAGGTTCTTGGAGAAAATGAGGATGTCATCCAAATAAACCACTACGAAGATACCCAAATAGTCACGAAACACGTCATTAACAAAGTCTTGAAAGACCGCAGGAGCATTGCAAAGGCCGAAAGGCATGACTAAATATTCATAATGACCATCTTTAACATTGAAAGCCGTCTTCCATTCATCCCCTTGTCGTATACGGATTAGATTGTAGGCCCCCTTTAGATCTAGTTTAGAAAAAATCCGAGCCCCCACCACCTGATTGAATAAATCACCTATTAAGGGAAGAGGATAACGATTTTTAACGGTGATCTTATTCAATGCTCTATAATCTATGCAAGGCCTTAAACCCCCATCCTTCTTCTCAACAAAAAAGAAACCGGCACCCGCCGGTGATGTTGATGGGCGGATAAAGCCTTTACTCAGATTTTCCGAAATATATTCCTTCATAGCCTGCTCTTCTGCCCGATTCAGATTATAAATTTTCCCCCTAGGGGGAATAGTTCCCGGAAGTAAGTCGATGGGACAATCATAGGATCTGTGTGGGGGAAGTTTATCAGCGGATCGCTCAGAAAAGACATCTGCCCAATCAGAATAAGGCAGAGGTAATTCCTGGGGCAAAATCTGAACACAAGAACTAAGGACAGTGGAGAAGCAATGTGCCTTGCAGTAATTACTCCATTTCACCAGGTCACCAGAGTGCCAATTAAATATGGGGTTATGGAGCTTTAGCCATGGGTATCCCAAAACTACAGGTGTTTCTGGACAATCAAACACCAGAAATTCTATAAGTTCAGAATGAGATGAGCCCACCACTAATTTGAGAGGAGGGGTCTTGTGACTGACCGGTCCTCCCTGGATAGCCTTCCCATTTATTGCCAACACCTGGAGAGACTTTTCAAGAGGTACCAGTGGAACCCCCAGGATGGAGACTATGTTCCGATCCAGGAAGTTACCTGCAGCTCCACTATCGACAAAAGCAGATACTGCCTGTTTGGAAAGACCCCAGAAAAGCTCTGTAGGGATTAACATCTTATCATGGTGAGAGTAATGCTTCCATCCACCTAGGTCAGCACCCTCTTCCTGACCTAGGCGAGAAAGTTTCCCGCCGGATATCCCTTATTAGGGCAAGACCTGGCAAAATGCCCCGGGGACCCACAATAGAGACAAAGACCCAAAGACCGTCTTCGTTGTTTCTCGTCCTGAGAAAGACGGGCTCTGCCAACCTGCATTGGCTCCTCTTGAGAGGGGGAGGAGGAGTTTACCCCACCAGGAGTTGAAGGGCTGGGAGTTTGTGAAGGTTTAAAGGGAGTAGTAACCCTAACCCTTTCCCTGGCTCTCTCCCTAAGACGCCTATCGATCCTGATGGAGACCTGCATAAGCTGGTCCAAATCTTTAGGAGTGGGAAAGTTGACCAGGGCATCTTTAATATTTTCGGATAGCCCCATGCGGAATTGGCTACATAGGGCTGGATCGTTCCAGGTAGATTCTACTGCCCAGCGCCGGAACTCAGCGCTGTAGTCCTCGGCGGAATTCCGACCCTGCTTCAGGGCCCGAAGCCTGTTTTCCGCCGTGGACTGACGATCTGGATCCGCATACAGCACTCCCATAGCTGAGAAAAAGGATGTCACGGAGTGTAAGGCAGGATCTTCAGGGAGCAAGCTGAAAGCCCATGACTGGGGATCTCCTTGTAGCAAAGAGATAATTCAACCCACCCGTTGGGTTTCTGTGCCAGAAGATAAAGGCCGCAGCCTAAAGTAGAGTTCACACGAATTCTTGAAATTTGAAAAGCCGGCCCGGTCTCCAAAGAACTTTTCAGGTAAAGGAACCTTAGGCTCAGGAATATGAGGTGATACAGCGGGTGTTGAAGTCTGGCGGGTTTCTTGATTGGCCACCCTCTGGGCAAGTTGATTGATAGCGGTGGCCATCGCCTGAACTTGCTGTACCAGGTCTTCCATATTAATATTTTTCGGCCTGTTATAATGTCACGCTCCGGGTACCGCGATTAACCACTTAGACAACTCCAGCTCTCTTGGTAAGGACCTCAACCCCCAATCTCCGCAGCCAGCTTCACCTATAGGAGCCCCCGCTTGCCGAGACGCAGAACACGCCTGCTCGGGATCGGTTGCCCCCAGGACTTTATGGCTCAAAGGATGAAGCCTTACGGTACAGAGGACTGGAGAGCCTGCGGCTGGAAGTGGAATCGGGCAGCCCGAAACTGAGCGTAAGGAGGAAGTCCAAGGACAGGCTGGAGGATGGTAACAGGAGACCTGAGAAGGCCACAGGAAAATAGCAATGGACAGATCGTGGTCTAGGTTCGAGGCAAGGGTCGGCAGCAGGAGTGGAGATCGAGGATGGTCAGAGGCAAGCAAAGGTCGGCAACAGGAACGGAGATCAAGGATGGTCAAACTGGCAAGGGTCGGCAACAGGAACGGAGATCAAGGATGGTCAAACTGGCATGGGTCGGCAACAGGAATCAGGATCAAAATCGAGGATAAACAGCTACAAGGGTCTAGGCGCTATAACAGGCAATGACAGACTGACTGGGTTGAGGTTAAATAGGGAACAGACATAATTGGCCAAGGAGAGTCAGTGTAGTGATTGGTGCAACCAGGAACTTTAAACAGATTGGACACATGGGGCGAGCTGCCCAGAATTCAGAGAGAGCTGATTGGAGGGAAGTAGTGAGGGAGTGACGTGCTGATGGGATTGGCCAGTGACAAGGGAAACATTCCCCCCACCCACACCTGTCCCTTTAATTATTTCTCCTCCGGCGGCCGCGCTGAGAACAGCGGCGCCGGAGGGCATAAACACAACGTGCTCGCGCGTGTGCGCGAGCACGAGCGCCGGAGCCGGGGACGCCGGCCAAAGAGGAACCAGGCGCGCGCGCGCCAGGAGGAAGGAGAGCCGCCGCCCGCCGCGGCCGCCGACCAGGAAGCCGCGCGGCGGTACGGGGAGCGCGACAGGAACGGGGCGCAGGTAAGTGGGTGCTGACAGCGCCGCTGTGGTATGCGCATACAAGGCCGTTGGGACGTGCATACCAGCTCAGCTGGGTCTGCACGGCAAAGTACGCATGTGGCGTTTGACTCTAACAGGGAGTGCGCCTGCACACAAAATTAAAATATGTCTGGCGCAGGGGTACACCCTGCTAGAGGTAAGCGCAATAGGCATCCGCAGCTCACGCATGCACAGATGGGACGGGGCTGAGGTAATTTTTAGGGCCCTCCAGGGGGGGGCATCCCAGCAGGACATCCAGAATGGGGATGCCCCACGGGGAGTGATCCAATTGTGGCAGAAAACAAAGAAATTTCTGGGCCAATCCCCCCTGTGTGTTCTGCAACTTTAAAGCTACAAATACACAAACAAAATACTCACTTTGACCACCTGCCCATTAACGCGGCTATCCACCCTGTTGCGCCTTTTCTTTTGAGGCCCAGGAGGGGAAGGGGTGGGAGGGGTGCTAGTTGGGGAAGGTGAGGTAGGTGGGGGAGGTGGGGGAGGGGTGGTGGGGTCGGAGGAGGAGCTGGGGAGGCGCATAACTCGCCGTCTGGGCAGCATTGTGGAAACGCTAAGGAGGAAACAGGAACCGGAAATGACCAAAGCGACATTGGAAAAAAGTTAAAAAAAAAAAAAACGCTCCGCGCACCAGCAACAAGCTATTCTCAGCTATGTGCAAGCTAAGTGGCGGAAAAACTAAAATGACGCTTGAAAACAAGCTATTGGCATAAGCGCAAGACATTTTTACCTTAAGGTGGTGTTGAAACGCAAAGGAGGATACCGGAACCGGATATGACACTAGCAACTGTGATTCCTAATTCAAAAACAAACATGCGCGCAACAGGGACAAGCTAATATCAGCTATGTGCAAGCTAAGTGGCGGCCAAAAATTAAAATGACGCTGGAAAACAAGCTATTGGCATAAGCGCTAGACATTTTTACCTTGAGGTGGCGTTGAAACGCAAAGGAGGATACCGGAACCGGATATGACGCAAGCAACTGTGCTTCAAATTTTAAAAAAAAATGCGCGCAACAGGGACAAGCTAATATCAGCTATGTGCAAGCTAAGTGGCGGCAAAACATTAAAATGACGCTGGAAAACAAGCTAGGGCCCAAGGCGCCACGAATTATTAGCTTGATTTAGCAGGGGGTTCTACATACTGTAATGCATAGGTCCTAATAAAGCATACACCGTTGTGCTTAAATATACAAATCTTATTCCTTCCCAAAGTCATCACACAATCAAACTAGACAACTACATGAAAATGTGGCACACATGAGAATGCATAACGGGTTGTTATGAGCTGGTACGACTGAATGTTAATCCTGCAATATGTGGCCAGGCACGCTCACAACTACAGTGTATTCATTAACAACGACTGGGGTCGCGGGAAGTGAATTCCTTGCAAATGGCAGAAGGGCACATGTATGAACAGCACAGCGCCGCACAACGCAGCGAAGCGAGGCACAGCGACGCTCGCGCCGCCACATAGCGAATTAAAACAGCGACTGCGCAAACACTGAACAACACAGATTCATCAAGGACAGGGCTGCCGAATAGCTTGGGCGCTGACAATTTCGAAGAGCGAACGTGACCGCCCAACCTGACAGGCTACAAAATAGCTTTACAAGCCCCGTTTGTGTGGAAAACAAGCGATTTTGATGCCAATGAGTTTGGGTGGAGGAGATGCAATTCCCATGTCACTCACAACATTACATTGTGAAAAATAATAAAAACTTACAATACATATAAATAACCAGCCAGATTCATAAAACATATCAATATAAACATGTGTTGAATTTTGTACCAAAGAAAAAAACCCAAAAACCACTAAAAACAATCATTGCAGCGTCTGCCATTGAAATGTATGGGAGAGCGGCAGGTAGCGCCAGGTAATACGTGTTGCTGTGAAGGAATTTGCAGCGGCGCTGTTCGGGCCAGCCGGCTTCATGATGAATGCCGCGCTAGCCGTCGCTCTCGCCGGCGCTAGCCTCATTTAGCTTGATAAATGCGTCATTGTGACCGCCGCCGGGCGTACTTGAGTCGGTAGTTGCCGTTAGCTGCCGCTACCTGGCGCTCGTCAGACACTACCTGGCGCTATCGCTTGATGAATAAGGGCCTTATTTTGTGCTACTCATTCTGTATTAAAATTCTATCCGATCGTTACAGGTCAGTCACACCCTTAGATAAGGATTGAGAACTGGAGATTGCTCCTCTTCTAGCATGTTAATCATAAGAAAGAACTGACAATATCTGTAAAATGCTATGACAACTGATAAAAATGTGGAGCCACCACAAGCTGCCCTGCACCACAGGCTTCAGGTCTTTCTTTTCTTGTCTAAAGAAGCCAGCACAAATAAGACATTAAAAAAAAGCTTATGGTGAGCAGTGGGACTCTCTATTTTGCCAAGCTTTGGCGTACTGTAAATGCACACAGCCATAATGATGCCACCACAACCTACGCATGTGCTGTGGGATCGCTGGGGATTTCATAAATTGGAGTATGCCAAATCAGAAGGTCTAAGGAGAGGGATAGGCTTTACTGCTCATACAATAGTAATAAGCTCTAACTCATGAGTATCTATGTGTATATACAGGTCCAGTTTTAAAGTGGAATAAAGCCCTGTGTAGCTGGCCTCCTTCTCCCTTTTGTGAAACCAATAGGGAGCACAAATGTGGGCCATGTGTCAGATACTGCTGGAGGAAGGTGAGATTAGAGGCCTCCTGTAGCTTAAGCTGGGAGAGAGGTAGGTTGACATAAGAAACGTAAAGCCTGATTTATCAAGCGTCAGCGCCTGTTAATACTACTCAGTGCCAATATTTGTGCCTCAGTGTTACTCTGTGTGGGATCTAACAAACAAAAAAACAGGCTGCCGCCAGCATGCGTCTAAATAATCATTGGGGCCATATAGTTCACAGCGCCGGGTACACTTGTTTCAGCTGTGCCAGTTTATAGTGGCGAGGTAGGTTAAGTTAGAGCACAATGGGCAGAACTGTATTGAACTATTTAATGCTTATACTTAATATTACAGACAGTTTTTGTGGAGAACTTGCATTATGACTTGTCAATAATTTAAATGCAAATGTAGATTTAGTTTTTTTCTTGTAATATCATTTTTCCAGGCTTATTTTTGTTACCAACATGTAATTTGGACCACAACAAATAAAACACAGTCTAAACACACTGTAAAGTATGTCCCCAGCAGCAATATGATGTAACTAATGATGAAAAGCCGACCAGTGCCAGAAAAATACAGTGCCAATCTTTTCAGCATGACAAAAGTTAATAAATACACTGTGCAGTGCCTAAAAGCGGCTGTACAAAGTGGTGCACACTGGTGCTGATATAATCGCCAGTCAGGTCACACAGGCGCTGACACCGCCCAGCCAATACATACAAAAATCGAAGCTAATAAATTACCATGTGGTGCTGTGACTTCCAGAGCCATTCTGTTCAAATAGCAGAGATGCCAGCGCTCCTAAACTGGCACTACAGTCACCAGAAAGATATTAAATGGCGCACTTCATAAATAAGGCCCATTGTTTAAAATAGAAATACAGTTGCTGTTCCACCACTAAACACTAGATGGCAGTGGAAGACCAGAATTGAGGGAGTAGAACTGGATACTAAATCCAAGGCTAGGGTTCCACTTAAGACAGTCAAAGAAAGGTCAGTTGGAAAAAGATACAGTTAGGGAACAACAGGAAATCACCATGACAGGTATGTATTCTGCTCCTGAGGAGAATAATAAAGGACTGATATTGGAGTTGTGCAGTGTTTGGATTGAGAACCATAAGCACAGAGATCCTGAACACCTACACTCACCCACAAGGCCTAGGCTCATCTCTGAATGAAAGAATCCCAAACATTTCTAATCCTACATTCCACTTGATAGATTACATACTGGGCGTGTATGTACGAAGTACAGACCAGTTTCCCAGTATCCCACTGCTTGTGAGCTATAGGGTTCAGCCATTCTGGTAGGCAGGCACAGATGCACATGCTTTAGCCGAAAGGATACCATTGATATGGTTCCCTCTTCTCTATATCAAGCTCTGTGTGTAAACAGAACTCTATGCTATGCATTATTATGCATGGCATACACCGCTGATTGGACAAGAGCCCAAGTGCGGCCATCTTGGTGAGGCTGCACAGAACAGCTTCTCCATTCTGTGTGTGTGCGTGTGTGTGTCTGCCAACTTAAAGGGGGCCCAGTAATGAGTACAGAGTGGGCGATGCCGCTCAGTGCAGCCTCCCTGCGGCCACTGCTCGATGCGCCG
This sequence comes from Gastrophryne carolinensis, assembly GCA_027917425.1. NCBI lineage: Eukaryota > Metazoa > Chordata > Amphibia > Anura > Microhylidae > Gastrophryne > Gastrophryne carolinensis. The sequence continues at coordinate 353,265,565 of CM051235.1, forward strand.
AGGCCAGCACTGGATTGCAGTACCAGGCAAGGTATTTCATTTTTTTAATCCCAATGCTGCTTGGGGAGCACCAGGGGAGTGGTCCCAGGGGGTCAGCTGCCCCACTGTCTGACTCACCCCCCCACATGTGATTGCCTGCAAATCTTACTTTTGCCAGAGCTCCCATGCCACAATTTCAGGCCATTTCCTTTTATCTGAGGCGCATGTGCCAGCCGACTCATTCATGCCAGCTGGAACATTTGAGATCAGCAGAATCATGACGAATAATGCAGCAGAAGTGTGAAAGAGATGAAAAGAGAGAGAAAAAAGACAGCGATGGGGCCAAATTTTACATGGCCCAAGTACACTGATGGTATCCTATTAATCTGTGTGGTCTCTGGGGACCAAATGCGTGGATTTGTAAGAATATCAGTGCAAAAGAAATCAATCTAAACCTTTGATTACAGCAATCCATTCCAGGATTTTAAAAATAAGGTATGGGGGGAAGTGACTTCCCTTCATCGTCTTCTGAATTTATATTAGCTCCCCAACTTCCTAGTGAAGTTCTTCCCATCAACCGGCCAAATTTTATGTTCTGCTGATCTCATTTTGTTTTTTCACTTCTTTGTAACAGACAGTTGATGTAACAGTTCCCAGACGAACAACCCCGGCACTCATTTCCCTACCGGCCTGCAACAAATCCCACAATATGTCTAAATGTAAAAAACAGTGAGGCTTTCGTTTCACACATATGTTTAGGCTTGTTTAGGCTTTGTATATTCAGGCTGTTCAACAAAATCACTCAAGGTGGATCCATTTTGCCTGGTTAGTATATACTCCCATATGGGATGCTTCTTTTGAGTGGTTCAGGGTGGCAGCTGGTGGCCTTTTGAATTGTATTAATCGATCTATGCTTTCTATGCAAATGTATGGGAACGTCAAGGCACCTCTTTTTTTTGCAGTCCTAATCTAACAGTGAGAGCTCCCCTAATTTTGGGGCACACATAGCAATGGATAAACTGAGAGCTTACCTGAGGCTGCCCACGGTTCTAACCCTTGACCTCTGGTAATTCACATGTAGGAGGGTCAACGCCACAACATGTGGCTGCGGGCCATTCAACATTTATCCACATGCACTCACCACACTACAAAAGACAAAAGAGAAGTGGCAAGCTGCACCATCAATTTATAGCTGGACTGGGTGCACACTGGGCTGGGCAGTTAGTCACAGACAAAACAAAAAGGAGTACCCTGGCATTTAAATCTGTAACAGTTTCCACCAAGAGTGGATATGACTACTACTGTTTTACTGAAGCTGCTGCAGGGTTCCCAGGTTTTGGATTTGCCCCCGAGGTCTGGGATTCCCAGCTGTGTGAAACTCCCCCAGGTCTCCCAGTCTAACTCACCTTTCCCCAGTCCTATGGCACATGCGCAGCCTTTTGTCCAATCAGTGACCTCAGACTTGCTTATGTCAGCTCGTCTAAGACCCTAGCCACATCCCTGCTACCCTCTAAGAGGAAGCATGCCCGTGGTGTCCATTCACAAATGCCTAGAGCAGGCCCGCACCTTGGAAATGGTATAGCAGGCGGATGCTGCTTGCGCATGCGCTGTCGGATCTGGGGAGAAGGTGATTTTACCAGACGACCTGGGGGGTTTCACACAGCAGGGTATCTTAAATCTGGATGCCATGGAGAAAGGGAATTAAGCAGCCCTGGAATTGTATAGATTCTACGGACATCCATGGGTTTTGGATCGCTTTAAAAGGTTGATTTAGCTCAGAAAGTTGTAAATGTATTCTTACATATTCAGAAACTTTATTGCCTATTTTATGTTCTTATAACCTCACAGAGCATAAAATACACAAAAAAGACAGGTAAATTGAGTACTGCATTGTGACTTTACTAGAGCAAGTTTTTGAGCAGTACAGGTCTGATGCTTGGGTCCCCGACACCCCTGGAAGCACACTGGGACCATGTCATTGGGCACAATGCTCTTCTGTGCCTCCTGTGCCCAAGAGAGGGTGCAGGTAATAGGACAGTAGTATCAGCAGATGGCATTCTGCCACCCCTACCCTGTGAACTGATATAGGGGGTCTCCTGGACCCATTACATGTTCTCAAACAGCAGTAAAAATCTATTTGGGTATAGAAGAGAATACAGAAGGAGAATGTCCATCAACTTCTTATTCTCTTCGTTGATACAATACAAACACTTCCTAATAAATAACATCTTAATGTATCACTTATTGTGAGGTATCCTTGGCTTTTATACAGATGTTATACTATAAAATAAAACAATTACTGTATTCTGTTTAGGGCTGTCTAAAATGAAACACTTCCTTCAACAGTCACTATTTTCTGTTACTCCTAACACTTACAGTAAGTACATACAGGTTTAGGACAAACACTATGCCAAAGGTGCTGTTCAGTGGTGCCATTTGTTTCACTAAAATTGGAAAACAATATTAAAGTCCTTATATAAAGTTCTAATATTATTATTTAATTTTTTTTTAAATTATTTTATTATGAAATTGTATTTGGTGTTTTTATACTGTAAAGGTGTTGGGGGATGATTTGGGGGTGATTTTGGTCCTCATTGTGGGTGATGGAGGTAACAGAAGTTGGTATTTCAGGTGGTGGCAGTAGAAGCAGGTGGAACTGGCTCAGAAGGTGCTTATAAAATGGAAGATAGAATGCGCAGGGCTGATGGCAGTAGCAGCAGCAGGAATCAGCTGAGGTGGTAGTGGTCACATAAGATGGTATTTGTATTCGTTGGTAGCAGATGGAAGTGGCTAAAGTAGTGGAAGCAGCAGAATATGGTACTTGCAAAGGTGATCATGGTAGCAAATGTGGGGTGGTGATGGAAAAAGCAACCGGTGGATTTGGCTCAAGTGGTGGTCACATAAGGTGCTACTTTTTGGCCGCTTTGGTGTTAATTGTAGATGGCATTTGCTAAGGTGGGGACGGGAGCAGAAGATGGTACTTGCAAAGGTGAGGGTGGTAGCAGAGGATGGAATTAACAACAGTGTGAAAGGTAGCAGAGGATAGTAATAACAAAGATTAAGATGGTGGAAGAGGATAGTATTAACAAAGGTATGGATGGCAGCAGACAATGGTATTAGCAGTGGCAGTGGTGGAGTTTGGTAAGATGCTGGTAACAGGTGGCCATGTTTGTTGTTTTTGGTGAAAGCAGCAGGTAATGTTTACTTAAGTGGTAACCGGGGCAATATTTTGCAGTTCTGATGATGATGATGATGGAGATGGAATGAGTCCATTGGGTGTTCTTTGGGTTTCCGAGCCAATCAAATGTTTAGGCACAATAATCTCTTCTGATAATAGACTTGCTTCTAGGTCGGCCCAGTCTATGCTGGTAAACAATTGATCTTCTCCAGGAGCTTCCTCCTTCTCTGAGGATCTTTGCACAGGATGCTTTGGATGATGTCTCTTGACTTTGTTTTGTTGTATAAAGTTTGATTCAGTTTGAACTGCACCAAGTGATGCTCTGGTGTTCAGGGACTTATTAGGTTTAATAAAACAGGATGTTTGGGTGTGTAAGTATAAAGTTAAAAGTAGCTGAATCCTTCAGGAAGGGTGCTACAGTAAGTTTCAATATGGGAAAAACAAGCATTCTTTATGATGCATTTTATTATATTATATTCTGCTTTATCAGGAATATTCATTAGATATATTATTATATTATTAGAAGGCCTAAAACCATAAACCAAATTCCCCCCAAAAATTCCAAGATGTTGAAAGTAAACTTGACCCACCCCCCTTTTTTTCTATATTTTCTCCTTCATTCCTTTCACAGAAGCAGAAAGTAATGTGTTAGGCAATCCATTTTAATGGTTAACTGAGTATAGGGAAGCTTTAGACAACTTCATGCCTAATGAACTTTAAATGTACTCAATTAGCCTTTAAAATGTACCTGCTTATTTCTTCAGTTCTACTGCTGCAAAAGCGAGAAAAGTAGAAAGCATAAAAAAAGCATAATGCATCACTCCCCTTCCTTCATTAAAATTATCATCATTGACATCAGCTCTTTCCAAAGTCCTTCTCAGCAAGCTGCTGAATTACAGTATCCATGTATAACATGTTCCATTGCTCTGGAGATCCTATTTGGTATCTAACAGCTTTGTAACATATGGTATATGTTGTGTAACACTATGGCCTTGAAAGAAATATTCTGTCAATATAGTCAAGTTATTAAAACATATAACTCTAAACATTTTACAACAATCTACAGAATTCCCTGGCACTGCTAAGCCCCCTACATAGTGAAAGTTCCAATAGCATAGTAGAAGCCCAAGGAGATACTGTAATGTTAAATATAAAGCCAGTCATCCCAGTTTTATCCAAGCATAGTTACTTTTATACTCATATTTTCCATTGAGCTGTATAAACAGCCCTACCTCGCATATTTAATTGCAATATTTGATATCATTTCATGGGCAGCGTAAGGGTTAAGCACGATAAGCGGCTCAATTATTTTTCTGGCTAATATCATACACTGTGATTTCCATATTCTCGTTAGATCCCTAACGAAGACGATACAAGTTGACACTGTCCTGTTTTGCATATTCCCTCTCCGCTTGCTTTGATACTCTGCCACTAATTGCTCCATATGCCCATAAGATTTTTTTCTCTTTCCACTTGAAATAGCAGAAGGCTTTTAACTCAGTTTGTTTGAACAGGGCATCTGAGTGTGCTAATGAACCACTCACATTAATTACACCCAGGCAACTTAGACTCACAATGACCAATCCTAATTTTGCATTATATATATATATATATATATATATATATATATATATATACTGCTAGGGTTCTCAGGTGTTCAAAGTACAAATACAATAGGTAAGTCCCTCTAGGGTAGCTGTGAGAATATGTGTGCAGGTTTACAGTGCTTAAACCTGACCTTCACCCTGAATAAGAGCATATTTTATATGTTTCCCCCAACCTGTACATACAGATCGGCCACATAAAAAATCATCCTACTTGCATTTACTGCATTTTCTGAGCCTTTAACTATCCAAATGGTGGCCCATGGAGTGTCCTCTGACTGTGCAGCTCTGCATTCTGGGATTGCTGTCCTTTTCCTGACCCCGGCTCTGCTCTGGCTGTACAAAGAACAGCTTTAACCCCGCCCCTTGCACTTGCCCCCCCCCCGCTCTCCCCAGTATGTGATGCTTCTGAGGCAAGATGGCAGCACCCGAGTCCTTAACAGAGATGCAGCCCAGCAGGGGAAAGGATAATAAGTGACTGAAACAGGAAATATATCAATGTTAGATGCTGGGGAATAGTTTATATTTTAAGGATTTTGGAATTTTCATTAAATGATGCTGAAGGTCTGGTTTAAATGGCTTTAGGTTCAGTTTAAACCCCACCCTGCAGATGTACAAAATACTCACCCTTTACTTTCCTGTGGTAGTAACAGCTGCTTTGTCAGTGACCAAAAGGGTACTTTGGGCCATTGTGTAACCCCCCCTCCCCAGTAATCCTTTGACCACCAATAGTCATTTGAGACAAACAACAGTCAGTGGAGCATGGAGCTGGTACATTTTCTTCCCTATTTTCTTTAGCCCCTCTGTGATCATCAGCCTGTGGAGATCAGACCGAATTTAGTATCTCGACACATTTCTTCCACTCATCATTGCAAGTCTTCATTAAATGAAATCATATATCATTCAAATAATAAAAACGTCCAATAGTACTCCAAGTTTAAAAACTCCTCAGTTCAAAATTTATAACATAACCCAGCTTAAAAATGCCAGGAGACAAATGCACTGAATTACTAACAATGCACAATGTGCATATAACAAAGCCTGATGCTTTCCGGCTTGCGTCTTCTAGATCAGTGGTTCTGCACTTTTTTATGCCAAGAATCCCCTAGCCATGAGAAGTTCCAAACACATACCCTAAAAGTGGTGATTAATTATAATTAATACTAAAATAAGTAGGTCATAGGTCTTGTGGCACTTTTAAAGCAAAAAGGGATTAGGTTTCACTTGTGAAATAAAAAAACCAGACCAGTCAGACACCCCCTGAAGGTTTGCCCCGAACCACTGCCGTGTATCCCCTGGGGTATATGTAGCGCAGGTTGAGAAACTGTGCTCTAAATAAGCCCCGTCACTGCGGGTGCTAAGGACAAAGGAAAAAGAACAGGTCTTACTTAGGGCTGGATTAAGTGTGGTGGAGGCCCCTGGGCACAAAATCTGGTGGAGGCCCCAGATACAGTATTTTTTTCCTTTAAAATAATAGTCCAGCCAGGTACCTGATTAGTGGTTGTCTGGCACCCACCCAACAGTTTGCAGTTGTATCCTAGTTTCTAAGGGTTAAATGGCTTCTACCATCTGTTCACGCCAGTGGTGTAACTAAATGCGTCCGGCCCTGGTAAGAACATTAAATGAGGGCCCTGTCCTGGCTCATGTATTGACATTTTGACTTTCCTAACTCAATTGGATACAATTAGACTACTAAAGACTGAAACAGCCAATACAAATTGTGCTTCCCTGATGTACATAACACCATGTGAGCACATGAATAAGGTGGAGGATTAGCAATATTGGGGCCCCTTGAGTCCATTGGCCATGATGTGGTTGCTACTCCTGCACCCCCCTGTACTTACACCCCTGATTAATGACAAATGTGGCTCACAGATATCTTTCCATGCTAAATATGACTCTCAGGGTACAAAAGGTTTGGCCCCCCTGCTCTACAGCATTTGTGAGAGCAGGAGGACAAAATACATTGTTTGAAGTGAGACTGTGATACATCATCTGTCCACTTTCTTGTATATTACATACCTGTGAAACATTGTGAGGTTCATAAAAATACTAGTACGCATGGGAGTGCACGCATGGATGTTTAGGAGTGTGCGCATGCATGATTGGGGGTGTATGCATGGGCATTGGGAGTGCGGGCATGCATGTTTGGGAGTGTATGCATGGGCATTGGGAATGCGGGCATGCATGTTTGGGAGTGTATGCATGGGCATTGGGAGTGTGCGCATGCATGATTGGGAGTGTATGCATGGGCATTGGGAGTGCGGGCATGCATGATTGGGAGTGTATGCATGGACATTGGGAGTGCGGGCATGCATGTTTGGGAGTGTATGCATGGGCATTGGGAATGTGGGCATGCATGTTTGGGAGTGTATGCATGGGCACTGGGAGTGCGGGCATGCATGTTTGGGAGTGCATGCATGAGCATTGAGAGTGTGCGCATGCATGATTGGGAGTGTATGCATGGGCATTGGGAGTGCGGGCATGCATGTTTGGGAGTGCATGCATGGGCATTGAGAGTGTGCGCATGCATGTTTGGGAGTGTATGCATGGGCACTGGGAGTGCGGGCATGCATGTTTGGGAGTGTATGCATGGGCATTGGGAATGCGGGCATGCATGTTTGGGAGTGTATGCATGGGCATTGGGAGTGTGCGCATGCATGATTAGGAGTGTATGCATGGGCATTGGGAGTGCGGGCATGCATGTTTGGGAGTGTATGCATGGGCATTGGGAGTGCGGGCATGCATGATTGGGAGTGTATGCATGGGCATTGGGAATGCGGGCATGCATGTTTGGGAGTGTATGCATGGGCATTGGGAGTGTGCGCATGCATGTTTGGGAGTGTATGCATGGGCACTGGGAGTGCGGGCATGCATGTTTGGGAGTGTATGCATGGGCATTGGGAGTGCTGGCATGCATGTTTGGGGGTGTATGCATGGGCATTGGGAGTGCGGGCATGCATGTTTGGGAGTGTATGCATGGGCATTGGGAATGCGGGCATGCATGTTTGGGAGTGTATGCATGGGCATTGGGAGTGCGGGCATGCATGTTTGGGAGTGTATGCATGGGCATTGGGAGTGTGGGCATGCATGATTGGGAGTGTATGCATGGGCATTGGGAGTGTGGGCATGCATGTTTGGGAGTGTATGCATGGGAATTGGAAGTGCGGGCATGCATGTTTGGGAGTGTATGCATGGGCATTGGGAGTGTGCACATGCATGATTGGGAGTGTATGCATGGGCATTGGGAGTGCGGGCATGCATGATTGGGAGTGTATGCATGGGCATTGGGAGTGTGCACATGCATGATTGGGAGTGTATGCATGGGCATTGGGAGTGCGGGCATGCATGTTTGGTAGTGTATGCATGGGCATTGGGAATGCGGGCATGCATGTTTGGGAGTGTATGCATGGGCATTGGGAGTGTGCGCATGCATGATTGGGAGTGTATGCATGGGCATTGGGAGTGCAGGCATGCATGATTGGGAGTGTATGCATGGGCATTGGGAATGCGGGCATGCATGTTTGGGAGTGTATGCATGGGCACTGGGTGTGCGGGCATGCATGATTGGGGGTGTATGCATGGGCATTGGGAGTGCGGGCATGCATGTTTGGGAGTGTATGCATGGGCATTGGGAGTGCGGGCATGCATGTTTGGGAGCGTATGCATGGGCATTGGCAGTGCGGGCATGCATGTTTGGGACTGTATGCATGGGCATTGGGAGTGGGGGCATGCATGTTTGGGAGTGTATGCATGGGCATTGGGAATGTGAGCATGCATGATTGGGGGTGTATGCATGGGCATTGGGAGTGCGGGCATGCATGTTTGGGAGTGTATGCATGGGCATTGGGAGTGCGGGCATGCATGTTTGGGAGCATATGCATGGGCATTGGCAGTGCGGGCATGCATGTTTGGGACTGTATGCATGGGCATTGGGAGTGGGGGCATGCATGTTTGGGACTGTATGCATGGGCATTGGGAGTGGGGGCATGCATGTTTGGGGGTGTATGCATGGGCATTGGGAGTGCTGGCATGCATGTTTGGGAGTGTATGCATGGGCATTGGGAGTGCGGGCATGCATGTTTGGGAGTGTATGCATGGGCATTGGGAGTGCGGGCATGCATGTTTGGGAGTGTATGCATGGGCATTGGGAGTGCGGGCATGCATGTTTGGGAGTGTATGCATGGGCATTGGGAGTGCGGGCATGCATGTTTGGGAGTGTATGCATGGGCATTGGGAGTGCGGGCATGCATGTTTGGGAGTGCATGCATGGGCATTGGGAGTGCGGGCATGCATGTTTGGGAGTGTATGCATGGGCATTGGGAGTGCGGGCATGCATGTTTGGGAGTGTATACATGGGCATTGGGAATGTGGGCATGCATGTTTGGGAGTGTGTGCATGAGCATTGGGAGTGCGGGCATGCATGATTGGGAGTGTATGCATGGGCTTTGGGAGTGCGGGCATGCATGTTTGGGAGTGTATGCATGGGCATTGGGAGTGCTGGCATGCATGTTTGGGAGTGTATGCATGGGCATTGGGAGTGCGGGCATGCATGTTTGGGAGTGTATGCATGGGCATTGGGAGTGCGGGCATGCATGTTTGGGAGTGTATGCATGGGCATTGGGAGTGCTGGCATGCATGTTTGGGAGTGTATGCATGGGCATTGGGAGTGCGGGCATGCATGTTTGGGAGTGTATGCATGGGCATTGGGAGTGCTGGCATGCATGTTTGGGAGTGTATGCATGGGCATTGGGAGTGCGGGCATGCATGATTGGGAGTGTATGCATGGGCATTGGGAGTGCGGGCATGCATGATTGGGAGTGTATGCATGGGCATTGGGAATGTGGGCATGCATGTTTGGGAGTGTATGCATGGGCATTGGGAGTGCGGGCATGCATGTTTGGGAGTGTATGCATGGGCATTGGGAGTGCTGGCATACATGTTTGGGAGTGTATGCATGGGCATTGGGAGTGCGGGCATGCATGTTTGGGAGTGTATGCATGGGCATTGGGAGTGCGGGCATGCATGATTGGGAGTGTATGCATGGGCATTGGGAGTGCGGGCATGCATGATTGGGAGTGTATGCATGGGCATTGGGAATGCGGGCATGCATGTTTGGGAGTGTATGCATGGGCATTGGGAGTGCGGGCATGCATGTTTGGGAGTGTATGCATGGGCATTGGGAGTGCGGGCATGCATGATTGGGAGTGTATGCATGGGCATTGGGAGTGCGGGCATGCATGATTGGGAGTGTATGCATGGGCATTGGGAATGTGGGCATGCATGTTTGGGAGTGTATGCATGGACATTGGGAGTGCGGGCATGCATGTTTGGGAGTGTATGCATGGGAATTGGGAGTGCGGGCATGCATGTTTGGGAGTGTATGCATGGGCATTGGGAGTGCTGGCATGCATGTTTGGGAGTGTATGCATGGGCATTGGCAGTGCGGGCATGCATGTTTGGGGGTGTATGCATGGGCATTGGGAGTGCGGGCATGCATGTTTGGGAGTGTATGCATGGGCATTGGGAGTGCGGGCATGCATGTTTGGGGGTGTATGCATGGGCATTGGGAGTGCAGGCATGCATGTTTGGGAGTGTATGCATGGGCATTGGGAGTGTGGGCATGCATGTTTGGGAGTGTATGCATGGGCATTGGGAGTGCGGGCATGCATGTTTGGGAGTGTATGCATGGGCATTGGGAGTGCAGGCATGCATGTTTGGGAGTGTATGCATGGGCATTGGGAGTGCGGGCATGCATGTTTGGGAGTGTATGCATGGGCATTGGGAATGTGGGCATGCATGTTTGGGAGTGTATGCATGAGCATTGGGAGTGTGGGCATGCATGTTAGGGAGTGTATGCACAGGCATTGGGAGTGCGGGCATGCATGTTTGGGAGTGTATGCATGGGCATTGGGAATGCGGGCATGCATGATTGGGAGTGTATGCATGGGCATTGGGAGTGCGGGCATGCATATTTGGTAGTGTATGCATGGGCATTGGGAGTGCAGGCATGCATGTTAGGGAGTGTATGCATGGGCATTGGGAGTGTGGGCATGCATGTTTGGGAGTGTATGCATGGGCATTGGGAATGTGGGCATGCATGTTTGGGAGTGTATGCATGGGCATTGGGAGTGCGGGCATGCATGTTTGGGAATGTATGCATGGGCATTGGGAGTGCGGGCATCCATGTTTGGGGGTGTATGCATGGGCATTGGGAGTGCGGGCATGCATGTTTGGGAGTGTATGCATGGGCATTGGGAATGTGGGCATGCATGTTTGGGAGTGTATGCATGAGCATTGGGAGTGCGGGCATGCATGTTAGGGAGTGTATGCATGGGCATTGGGAGTGCGGGCATGCATGTTAGGGAGTGTATGCATGGGCATTGGGAATGCGGGCATGCATGATTGGGAGTGTATGCATGGGCATTGGGAGTGCAGGCATGCATGTTAGGGAGTGTATGCATGGGCATTGGGAGTGTGGGCATGCATGTTTGGGAGTGTATGCATGGGCATTGGGAATGTGGGCATGCATGTTTGGGAGTGTATGCATGGGCATTGGGAGTGCTGGCATGCATGTTAGGGAGTGTATGCATGGGCATTGGGAGTGTGGGCATGCATGTTTGGGAGTGTATGCATGGGCATTGGGAATGTGGGCATGCATGTTTGGGAGTGTATGCATGGGCATTGGGAGTGCGGGCATGCATGTTTGGGAGTGTATGCATGGGCATTGGGAGTGCGGGCATGCATGTTTGGGAGTGTATGCATGAGCATTGGGAATGCGGGCATGCATGTTTGGGAGTGTATGCATGGGCATTGGGAGTGCGGGCATGCATGTTTGGGAGTGTATGCATGGGCATTGGGAGTGCGGTCATGCATGTTTGGGGGTGTATGCATGGGCATTGGGAATGCGGGCATGCATGTTTGGGAGTGTATGCATGGGCATTGGGAGTGCGGGCATGCATGTTTGGGAGTGTATGCATGGGCATTGGGAGTGCGGGCATGCATGATTGGGAGTGTATGCATGGGCATTGGGAATGTGGGCATGCATGTTTGGGGGTGTATGCATGGGCATTGGGAGTGTGGGCATTCATGTTTGGGAGTGTATGCATGGGCATTGGGAGTGCGGGCATGCATGTTTGGGAGTGTATGCATGAGCATTGGGAATGTGGGCATGCATGTTTGGGGGTGTATGCATGGGCATTGGGAGTGCTGGCATGCATGTTTGGGAGTGTATGCATGAGCATTGGGTATGTGGGCATGCATGTTTGGGAGTGTATGCATGGGCATTGGGAGTGTGGGCATGCATGTTTGGGAGTGTATGCATGGGCATTGGGAGTGCGGGCATGCATGTTTGGGAGTGTATGCATGGGCATTGGGAGTGCGGGCATGCATGTTTGGGAGTGTATGCATGAGCATTGGGAATGCGGGCATGCATGTTTGGGGGTGTATGCATGGGCATTGGGAGTGTGGGCATGCATGTTTGGGGGTGTATGCACTGGGCATTGGGAGTGTGGGCATGCATGTTTGGGAGTGTATGCATGGGCATTGGGAGTGCGGGCATGCATGTTTGGGAGTGTATGCATGGGCATTGGGAATGTGGGCATGCATGTTTGGGAGTGTATGCATGAGCATTGGGAATGCGGGCATGCATGTTTGGGGGTGTATGCATGGGCATTGGGAGTGTGGGCATGCATGTTTGGGGGTGTATGCACTGGGCATTGGGAGTGTGGGCATTCATGTTTGGGAGTGTATGCATGGGCATTGGGAATGTGAGCATGCATGTTTGGGAGTGTATGCATGGGCATTGGGAGTGCGGGCATGCATGTTTGGGAGTGTATGCATGAGCATTGGGAATGCGGGCATGCATGTTTGGGAGTGTATGCATGAGCATTGGGAGTGTGGGCATGCATGTTTGGGAGTGTATGCATGGGCATTGGGAATGTGGGCATGCATGTTTGGGAGTGTATGCATGGGCATTGGGAGTGCGGGCATGCATGTTTGGGAGTGTATGCATGGGCATTGGGAGTGCGGGCATGCATGTTTGGGAGTGTATGCATGGGCATTGGGAGTGCGGGCATGCATGTTTGGGAGTGTATGCATGGGCATTGGGAGTGCGGGCATGCATGTTTGGGAGTGTATGCATGGGCATTGGGAGTGCGGGCATGCATGTTTGGGAGTGTATGCATGGGCATTGGGAATGTGGGCATGCATGTTTGGGAGTGTATGCATGGGCATTGGGAGTGCGGGCATGCATGTTTGGGAGTGTATGCATGGGCATTGGGAGTGCGGGCATGCATGTTTGGGAGTGTATGCATGGGCATTGGGAGTGCGGGCATGCATGTTTGGGGGTGTATGCATGGGCATTGGGAATGCGGGCATGCATGTTTGGGAGTGTATGCATGGGCATTGGGAGTGCGGGCATGCATGTTTGAGAGTGTATGCATGGGAATTGGAAGTGCGGGCATGCATAATTGGGAGTGTATGCATGGGCATTGGGAATGCGGGCATGCATGTTTGGGAGTGTATGCATGGGCATTGGGAATGTGGGCATGCATGTTTGGGAGTGTATGCATGGGCATTGGGAGTGCTGGCATGCATGTTTGGGAGTGTATGCATGGGCATTGGGAGTGCGGGCATGCATGTTTGGGGGTGTATGCATGGGCATTGGGAGTGTGGGCATTCATGTTTGGGAGTGTATGCATGGGCATTGGGAGTGCGGGCATGCATGTTTGGGGGTGTATGCATGGGCATTGGGAGTGTGGGCATTCATGTTTGGGAGTGTATGCATGAGCATTGGGAATGTGGGCATGCATGTTTGGGAGTGTATGCATGGGCATTGGGAGTGCGGGCATGCATGTTTGGGGGTGTATGCATGGGCATTGGGAGTGTGGGCATGCATGTTTGGGAGTGTATGCATGGGCATTGGGAGTGCGGGCATGCATGTTTGGGAGTGTATGCATGGGCATTGGGAATGTGGGCATGCATGTTTGGGAGTGTATGCATGGGCATTGGGAATGTGGTCATGCATGTTTGGGGGTGTATGCATGGGCATTGGGAATGTGGGCATGCATGTTTGGGAGTGTATGCATGGGCATTGGGAATGTGGGCATGCATGTTTGGGAGTGTATGCATGGGCATTGGGAATGTGGGCATGCATGTTTGGGAGTGTATGCATGGGCATTGGGAATGTGGTCATGCATGTTTGGGAGTGTATGCATGGGCATTGGCAGTGCGGGCATGCATGCTTGGGAGTGTATGCATGGGCATTGGGAGTGCGGGCATGCATGTTTGGGAGTGTATGCATGGGCATTGGGAATGTGGGCATGCATGTTTGGGAGCACACCTACACTTTAGAAGTTTGTGTCTAGCAACAGGGGGAGAGGGGAGAAGCACAGCAAGGTTGTCGAGGCAAGTTCTGGGAATCTTACAGACCCCACCTTTTACAGCCAAGCTCTATGCCCACTTTATTCAGAAGAGAAATTCATAAGAGAAATAAGAGAAAAAGCCTCAATATCTCGGCCATTTCTTCTTCAATTTAAAAATGAGAATATATGGGTTGATTCAAAGAAACATGTAACAGCTTGGATTTGGGTCACGATCATCCTATTTTTCACGTCCGCTCGTGCGTTCGTATGAACTTGCGAGTGATTCAATAAGCAAATACGTTTCTATCCTAAAATATACGTCCGTTCGTATGATATCTCCCGAACTTGCCTCAGTCAGTTGCCAATCGTAAAAATCACGTTCATGTGCTCACCTGTTGCGGCGGCAGCCTGTTTTTTGGCCTGCTTCCATCGTCCACCTCTTCCAATTACTTGCGTTTGCCTCTGGCTTTCATTGGTTTTTGGCCTCTTAGATTCGTGCGTTCGTATGTTTATAAGATCTTGCGCATGCGCACCCTCAACCAGAAACTTACCTAAACCCCTTAGCGCTTGCATCCAACTTCATTTCTCGGTCCCTCAAACTTACCTAAACCCCTTAGCGCTTGCATCCTTCTTCATTTCTCGGTCCCTCAAACTTACCTAAACCCCTTAGCGCCTGCATCCAACTTCATTTCTCGGTCCCTAAAACTTACCTAAACCCCTTGGCGCTTGCATCCTTCTTCATTTCTCGGTCCCTAAAACTTACCTAAACCCCTTAGCGCCTGCATCCAACTTCATTTCTCGGTCCCTCAAACTTACCTAAACCCCTTAGCGCCTGCATCCAACTTCATTTCTCGGTCCCTAAAACTTACCTAAACCCCTTAGCGCTTGCATCCAACTTCATTTCTCGGTCCCTCAAACTTACCTAAACCCCTTAGCGCCTGCATCCAACTTCATTTCTCGGTCCCTAAAACTTACCTAAACCCCTTAGCGCCTGCATCCAACTTCATTTCTCGGTCCCTAAAACTTACCTAAACCCCTTAGCGCCTGCATCCAACTTCATTTCTCGGTCCCTAAAACTTACCTAAACCCCTTGGCGCTTGCATCCTTCTTCATTTCTCGGTCCCTCAAACTTACCTAAACCCCTTAGCGCCTGCATCCAACTTCATTTCTCGGTCCCTAAAACTTACCTAAACCCCTTAGCGCCTGCATCCAACTTCATTTCTCGGTCCCTAAAACTTACCTAAACCCCTTAGCGCCTGCATCCAACTTCATTTCTCGGTCCCTAAAACTTACCTAAACCCCTTAGCGCCTGCATCCAACTTCATTTCTCGGTCCCTAAAACTTACCTAAACCCCTTAGCGCCTGCATCCTTCTTCATTTCTCGGTCCCTCAAACTTACCTAAACCCCTTGGCGCTTGCATCCTTCTTCATTTCTCGGTCCCTAAAACTTACCTAAACCCCTTGGCGCTTGCATCCTTCTTCATTTCTCGGTCCCTAAAACTTACCTAAACCCCTTAGCGCCTGCATCCAACTTCATTTCTCGGTCCCTAAAACTTACCTAAACCCCTTAGCGCCTGCATCCTTCTTCATTTCTCGGTCCCTCAAACTTACCTAAACCCCTTAGCGCTTGCATCCAACTTCATTTCTCGGTCCCTAAAACTTACCTAAACCCCTTGGCGCTTGCATCCTTCTTCATTTCTCGGTCCCTAAAACTTACCTAAACCCCTTAGCGCCTGCATCCAACTTCATTTCTCGGTCCCTAAAACTTACCTAAACCCCTTGGCGCTTGCATCCTTCTTCATTTCTCGGTCCCTCAAACTTACCTAAACCCCTTAGCGCTTGCATCCAACTTCATGTTGACGACCCTAAAACTTACCTAAACCCCTTAGCGCTTGCATCCTTCTTCATTTCTCGGTCCCTAAAACTTACCTAAACCCCTTAGCGCTTGCATCCTTCTTCATTTCTCGGTCCCTCAAACTTACCTAAACCCCTTAGCGCTTGCATCCTTCTTCATTTCTCGGTCCCTAAAACTTACCTAAACCCCTTAGCACTTGCATCCAACTTCATGTTGACGACCCTAAAACTTACACAAACCACATAATGTACATATGTCTATATGTTTATAAGCGTGTTTTTTCTTGTTTGTGTAATTGTTTTTTGTGGCGCATATTAGAAAAGACACATTTATGAAGGCTTAAAATATAATTTATTTAAATTATTTTGTTTTTTTTTTATATTTTTCGTTTAAACATATTTTTTTTTTGGGGTGTTTTGTTTAAAACATCTTTTTTTGTTTTTTTATTTTTTTACAAACACATTAAAACTTTTTTTTTTTGTTTTACAAACAGATTGTAAATTTTTGTTTGTTGGTTTTCAAAACATATTAAAAATTTTTTTTATTTTGATTAAAAACAGAGATAAAAGTTTTTTTTTTTTTTTTTTAAACAAAAACTCTAAAAATTTAGAAACAAGTCTAAAATTTTAAAAACATTTAACAAAAGTAGCCAGGACCAAGGGCACTAATCCTCCTCCTCTTCTTCATCTGTTGGCCCCAACGTCGCCTGTATGACCAGCAGCTCGGCCACCAACTCCTTGATTCTTTTTTTTTTGCCAGCCAATGTTTTTGGGATCATCCCTGTAACCAATAGAGAAATAAACATAAATAGGAGTCCCAGACCGGTTTGTATGCTGGAAATAGATTTGGGGTTAATCAAATACATGTAAATGCATGACATATGTCATTCTTCCAAGGGATAAAGTTAATGCATTTCCCACAGGTAAGTCTTTAAACTCCTTAAACCGGACCTTCAACATTATTTAATGAAAACCAATAACTATTCCCAAATGATTCTGCACCAGATCAAAGTACATTTTGGAGGTTTTTTGATTACAGCGCCGCCATCTGGACTCTGAAGCATAACACTTAATGAGGAGTGGAGAGTTGGATAAAGTACAGGGGAGTAGGTTACAGTGGTGCGTTGGGAATCCAGAGCATAGCTGGGTTGAGGGAAAGGTCATCAGTCCCACAATGCATGGCAGCACCTTACTTTTTTCAATCTGTATCCCATGCTGCCTGAAAATATTGCGCATTCCATATTCCGCAATATTGGTTTTGTTCAATCTAATAACATGCATTAGATGGCTGAAGGCTGTTTTTCAATGTTTCAAATCTGTAGGTACAGTGTGTTGGCTAATTATTATGTTCTTAATACAAGTTAGGGTCCGCTTTAAGCTAACGAAGTGCCCACCTGAAAGTGTTAACTACACATTGGCTACGCCTTTAGTTATGTGTGTGTTATTAGCTAACAAAACATTAATATGAATAATGGCATGGAGACTTACAGAGTTGGTGGCCGACAGATGGCTGGTTGGGGCCAACAGGCTGCCCTTGGTCCTGGCTATGCTGTGAAGAAGTCCCTGGAGAAACATGTGACATTTGGTTAGTACTTGTATAGAGTCACTATTCCCAACATATCTGGCTCCCAGTCTGGCTGACATCACTCACCTTCGCCAGGATCAACTTCCAGCATCTCTGCTGCCTCCTCCTCCACTATCTCACCCGCACCAGAAGCTTCTACAAATACATAATAAAGGATAACTTAGTTTTTGGCCTGCCATGTATATCTTTGTGCCTATACATGAAGAGTGACATACCAGAGCCTTCCCCATGCCTGGCCAGGTATGACTCCACGCCCACGCGGTTGGGCCCCTCCTCTGTGGTAAGGTCCAGGGGCTGGTCTGAGGAGGCCACAGAGGAGGGGTAGGTCCGTCGCCCGGGAGATCCACCACCTTCACTCACAGATGCAGACTCATGCAGCACTGGTCGGCCTGTACGCCTCCGGGTGCGGCGAATTCTGAAATCCATTTCCAACACTACCAAAGAAAAGTCATTATAAATAAAGGCAGAACTTATACATTTGGAACATATACCATGCAATTGCTTTGTACTTACTTGGGAAATGGATTCCAAAAAACCTCCGCACCCGGGGCATGTGCAGACGTTTCAGGTCCGACCAATGCTGCATTATCTGGGTGTGAGTGAAGGTGGTGCTAGTCACACGGTGTATCTCCGCGATGATCTCCCGGGCGATGTCCCTTTTCTCGCACACATTGGGCGCGAAGTCATACCGGCGCTGAAGCATGATCTGAAAAACATAATGGACACAGAGCTTTTACTTTTACACACAGACCCATATGTGTTGCATCACAAGTTGAGAATTTCATGTCATTAACACACACATTTAGAGTGGCAGCCATTTTTGGGGAGTGCCTTAAAGAGGACGTTGACTGTGAATGAGAGTCTGGTCTTATGTTATATGTATCACACACCATGTACATACAGATAATAGCCAACATCAAGAATCAGGCCACCTGCATCTATGGCATGTTAGGATGGTTTAAACATCCAAGATGTAGGCTTATGCTTAGGCTTTTGGACCACGTGTGTGGCTTCCCGTTGTGTTTTTATGGCTTAGGAAAACAGTGTTCCTCAAACATCCGCATCAAGGTCCGAGACACGCCAGGTTTGACAGGTAGCCCCGCTACTCCACAGGTTAATTAACTGTTGCTAAGCCTGAGCAATTTCCCTAATTAGGACATCAGCATAGACAGGTGAAAACGTGGCCAGGCTCGGCCCTTGAGGATGAAGTGTGAGGAGCCAGTTATTAAACATTAAGAGACCCCAAACTAGTTCCAAACGCATCATTTACATTTAGGCCATCATTGACTATTACATTAAAATGCAGAGGCAGGCACTTACCAGCATGAGGATCTCTTCCTGTTGACGGGTGAAGATAGTGGGCGCCATCTTTATGCTTCTTCAAGGCAGCAGATAAGTGAAACCCCAGCGGTTTCCTGGTTCCGCTCGAACGTACGTCCGTACGAGCGCGTAGTCGTGCGCATAGGCGTCACACGCTGGGCTCATTATTTAAAGGTCCCTGCACCCAAAGCTCATTCTCTTTGAGCATTTGTGGAAGATGGCACCTAAAAAGGCAAGCTCCAAACGACCCCAGCAAAGCCAGACGTCGGAGGGCCCAACCACCAGGTCCCAGCAAGGTAGGAAAAAGCTGCGATCCCAGACTACTACCTCTGCCCCACCAAGGGACACTGGACCCTCTGGAAGCCAAAAAAGGGGCCCCAAGGCACGTGCCCCTGCCGCCAAAAAGCAGGCAACAGCAGCACCCACCACCTCTGCCCCCAGAAGAGGCCGCCCAAGGGAGCCCACACCGCCCATGGGTTCAAGTAGGGCAGTTCGGCAACCCAGGCCCCGCAGCAGGGCCCGAACCCCATCCAGGGCCAGAAGCCCAGCCAGGGCCCGAACCCCATCCAGGGCCAGAAGCCCAGCCAGGGCCCGAACCCCATCCAGGGCCAGAAGAGCATCCAGGGCCCGAACCCCATCCAGGGCCAGAAGCCCATCCAGGGCCCGAACCCCATCCAGGGCCAGAAGAGCATCCAGGGCCCGAACCCCATCCAGGGCCAGAAGCCCCTACAGGCCCCGCAGCAGGGCCAGAAGCCCTTACAGGCCCCGCAGCAGGGCCAGAAGCCCACGACCTGCCACCAGCCGGGAACAGAGCCCCCGACCTGGCACCAGCCGGGAACATAGCCCCCCAAGAGGGCCCAGAATGTCCACCATGACCACATCTACACCTGGAAGTTCGGTGGCCAGCCACGCAAGAACACCCAGTCCCTTGGCCAGTCCAGTCCAGTCATTGGGAAGCCAACAATCCGGCCATTCCCCTACCCATCCCCAGGCCATAATGTCACCACATGTGTCTGCACACATGGAGGAGCAGCCAAGCCAACCATCTGGCCGCACATTGCGCCGCGGCCAGTTGAGTGGGAGACTCTCCCATGATCAAAATATGGCATTGGCTAGTGGCCTTACATTATACTATGACGAGCTCTATGGGAGCAAATCAAAACACACCACAAAGCAGCGCAAGATGGAATTGTTTGAAACCATCCTACGACAAGTAAATGCAGCGGGGGAAGAGAGGAAAGATGTGTCCCAAATTCAGAAGAAAATCTCGGATCTGAAATATGCTGTACGGCAAAAAGAAATTAAAAGGCATAATTACAGGTAAATAAATGATGTCTCCAAATATAAGGTTTAGGATGTACTGTATGCACCTTTTCTGAGTACCAAACGATTTTCTCTTTTCAGCCTGAAAACTGGAGGTGGCTTTCCTACAAAATTGGAGTTTACCCCTGCTGAGGAGATTGTGCTGGGACTTCTCCATCCGGTCGCGGTCGGTGGACATGCTGGTCTAAGGGACACAGACTCACCGACCCGTACCCACGGTGAGTACTC
The DNA here is from genome assembly GCA_027917425.1 of Gastrophryne carolinensis. Lineage (NCBI taxonomy): Eukaryota > Metazoa > Chordata > Amphibia > Anura > Microhylidae > Gastrophryne > Gastrophryne carolinensis. Next base: position 353,286,001 of record CM051235.1, read on the forward strand.
TTAAATCTGCATGTTTGCCTGTTTGCTAAATAATCTAAAGTTCACTAGTAACAAGATGACGGGATGGCCCTATGGTTTGCCTTGCTTGGCCTCGCACTACTGTGCCTGTTTGTGTCCTCTTTTGGTCCCTGTGAATCACACATTTAGGACCACATCCATTATGGCAAAGATCAAATTTCCAATTGTATTGGTCAAGTCATGAAGTTTATCATGAAAAGTGATATATTTTGAATCAATCACAAAACACACATCATTATGGATGGGTTGGCTATTTGTTGTGTGAGTTGTGTTTGAGTTAACAATTTAATTACCCACCCCCAAACATATCTGACCTAGAGCAGCGAGACTCAACTGGCGGGCCGGGGTCCCAATGCGGACCTTGGCACCAGATTCCAGGACCCCTGCCCAGACAGCCCTGCACTCAGTTACTTCTGTGTTGACGTGCTCAGAGCTGCCCCCTTGATCGGCGATGTAGTGGTTGTTCTCCTGCCCAATGTCATGGCTCCCTGAAACATAGCATTGCAATATGAAGTACTGCACAGGAAGTGGCATTGCAAGGTACACAGTAACTTGGTACATCTTTCTCTTGGCACAATCGTGTCCCGCTGCCCCTGCTCTGCCCCATCTGCCACAGTCCCCCCATGCCCCCCCCCACATAAGCCCCATACATTTGTAACAGATTTGCTCCATCCATCCCATCACCATCAATTCGTGAACTCCCCCCTTTAGCCATCCAATCCCTGTCCCCTCAGCTCTGCCCCATCCAGCCCAGCAAGGGCAAGCAGCCTTTATTAGTTTGCACTTTGAAATCTCAAGCCCCTCCACCAGTGTGTTTATTTCTAACTAGACACCCCCTGCGTCAGCCCCATGGCCAGACATTCACCTCTCACCACATACCTTTAAATGGACCTTTACAAGAAGTGTTTGAGTACCCCGGACCTAGCGAATGGTAGTCTTAATCCAAAAATTTGCGTTGCAAGTTGTATGCTGACTGGGTACACTTCCTGACTTAGAACTGAGGTCAGTTAGCAGTTTTCGCGAGGCATTGCACCTATCTAAACTTGCGTGTCTTTTAACAAATGTCCCCATTGCTGTAGAGTTGCTTAATATTACAAATAGTGGTTTATTTGATTACCTATCCAAAAAATGGTTATGTGTGTGTTTACCTTGTTTGTTTTTCTCTTCTTCAGCCCAGCATGATCCCTCAGCAAGGGTAAACTCACCCCCCAGTTTGGTTATGCCTACCAGGTCCGTACAGCATAGGAGCCCAGATCCGAGATTTCCGGTAAGTTAATTTAGTACCATAAATACTACCAAGTGCTTAAGCATGTGTTAAACTGTGGGAATCCCAAATTTGGACGCCAACTTACACTTTTTTTTTTATATGTCCCTACAGACCCGCACACTCATGGAAGAGATCCAGGAAATGGAGGAAGATGATGTCTCCATGCAGGGCACGTCGGATGACCTCCCCCTGGGTCCCAATTTGGAACTGCTCCATAATGTTTCTCTGGCCAATCCTCAGCAGCAGAGTGAATCTCCATCCATTGTGCATGCACATGGGGAGACTGACACAACAGTCCCCAGTGTTCACTCTGCTGCTGAGGATTTGCAAAGCAGGCCTGTTGCTGTTGAGGGGACGACACCACGCGGCAGGGCACGCCCAAGAGCCAGGGTAATTGTGCGGCGGACTCCATTACGCCGCCCCACAATTTCCCAGGGGAGGCAGAGTGCCCTGCTTCAATTATGGACCCAAGAAAGGGACTCTTATGAGGCACAGCTCGCTACAGAGCGTGAGGAAAGGCATGCCGACATGGTGAACATCAATACCAGCTTACAGGGCATCCTCGCGGAGTTGCGTACCCTCAACAGCAACGTGGTAACTGCAAGTAATGGCATCCAGTCAGCCATGGCTGAGATGACCAATATGCAGAGAAACATTGTGGAGCAGTTTCAAATTCACAATGCTGCCATGGCCCAGGCTAGGTCCCATTCACATGGACCTCCACCTGGGTATTATGGGCAGCCACCCTATTAAGCCATGGTTGTGTGGGACATCTTTTCTCTTAACCCCCACTGTATTTACTTGTCCTTTGAGGTTTCAAACAATCCATTTTGTGTTGCTCATGCAGGTTGTGTTTTGTATTTGCTCCCATATAGCTCCTTAGAGTAATGATTAAGGCCACTAGCCAATGCCATAGGTCTATGTGGAGTGTATCTGGCCACTTATGGCTTTAAATATGTATTTGGTTGGTGCTCCTCCTGTTTGCAGACATGTTTGTGTGACATTATGGCCATGCCCAAATATCCCTGGGCACAGGCAAGATTAATGACTGGACTAGGCTGGCCTTTGGACTGGGTGTCCTTGTTTGGTTGTGCCACTCACTTCCAGGTGTAGATGTGCTCGATGTTTTTTTTGTTATCTCATCCATTTGTAACCACAGATGTATGTGGAATGTTTTCTGTTAAGCACAATAATTTTAACTTTCCTAAGTAAAAAAATATTCTCACTTACAATACTTGTGGCGTTTTTAGTGGGAACACATTTTAAACAGCTTGGGCTAAACCAGATAATTTTGGTTTTAAGAGGTGTAACAATGCAAATATCAAGCTAAGGAAACTACATGAAATACATTAGGCAACAATTAAGGTAAAAATGTTTTACTTTGAGGTAATGCCACATTACGGCAAAACAACATATTTAACAAAAAGGCTAACACAGACACACAGAATGTTGATACACGAAATAAAATTAACTAAAATGCTGCAATATCAAGTTTGCTCTAACTGATTGGGCAGACTCACTGGGTGGCCCAACAAAATTCTCTCCATCATCCTCTAGGGCTGTAGAGGGCAGGCTATCCACATAACGTGGGACACGTTCCAGTATAGCAAAATTGTGCAAAACAGCACATGCCATGATTATGTCGATCACTTTTTTTGGATCATATTGCAGGGCGCCCCCAGTATGGTCCAAGCAACGAAAACGGGTCTTCAACAGCCCAAAGGCCCTCTCCACAACAGCCCTGGTCTTGCGGTGCGCACGGTTGTACGCTTCCTGAGAGGCATCCTGGGGCCGCAGCACAGGCGTCATGAGCCAGGGTAGAAGTGGGTACCCGGAATCACCTTAAACAGACAATTAAATGTAAGAAAAATTAAAAAGGCAACACAACAAACACAAAGAATTTTACATATATCATAATGATGTAAGGTAAAGGGCCAAAAAAAACACCCAGGGCACATTAGCAAAATAACTATTGCCACTAATGTAGTACATAATTAAAAATGGCACTTCAATATACCAATTAATTAACAAACATCTGCACGGCCAAGGGTAGTTGGAATTTAAATATATTTTTAGGTTTCTGACATGTTACAATTAGGATGCTGCTGAGGGGCTATCAACATTTATATGAAAACTACAATGTATGCAGTTTAAGTCCACTTTGACATTTAAAGACCAATACTACAAAAGGAGCAAAAGCTCACAGATCCTTGGGTATAAACTCCCAACCAATATATTTAGGGACATGGAACTTACAGACATCCTAACTAAAGGGAAAACATTCTGAAGGACAAAGCGAGGCAAGCATTTTGGTTGGGAGTTCATAATATATGACCCAACAAAAAGGCAGTTTCTGGCTTATGTAAAGAATTCAAATACAAAAATATCAACAAATACAAGATTAATCCCACATTTAATAGCACACAAATAGGACACACTTACCAAGCAGCCATGCACCCGAAAATTCACCTGCCTCAAATCTCCTAAACAACCCAGATCGCCTGAGGATATACGAGTCGTGCGACGATCCTGGGTAGCCGGCAAGGACACTCATAAAACGCATGTCCGGACCAACCACGGCCTGGACATTAAGGGAGTGTCCCATTTTTCGATTCCTTAAGGCAAAAACATACAAAAAGGGTAATTGATATTTGAAAAAATGAAAATAAAAAAAAAAAACATGTCTGCACTCTATTGGGAAATACTAATGAAAAGCCTAGATAAAGCAGCTACACAAATGAGGGCTAAAAAAATATGCTGCCGCAAAGGAAAACAGGTTACATTACACGTTGGCCAACATAATAACCAATCTCAATACCTATATATATACTCGTCGGCAGCCCTAGGTACGAGTGCCACATGTGTGCAGTCAATAGCACCAATAACGTTGGGCATGTCGGCCACATTATAAAACCCAAGCTTAATGGCGTTTCTGGCTGCCATATCATCCGGAAAATAAATATATTTTGGAGTTATGGCAGCCATGCCTTCCAAAAATTTAGATAGTGCGCGGCTCAGCGTAGGCTGTGACATCCCCACGGAGAGGGCACCCAGCCTCTGGAACGAGCCGTTCGCCAAAAATTGCAGGCAGCCAAGCATCTTGGTCATACCTGAAATTGCATGCCCCTTCCTTGTGGTGCGGGCTAACCATGGCCGCAGCTCACTATATAATTTATGGAGGGAAGCGCGATTAAGCCTGGTCAGCTCGAACAGCTCAACATCATTCATGCTATCGATGTTCATGCGACGACGCAGGGGCAATCTGCTCTCAGACATCTCGATCAACTCAATGCCAAAAAGCATAAGCCCTTGATGTACCACAAACTCGCTCCTCTCCATCCTACTCCCGAGGCCAAATAGCTGCCGGCAAACATTTCGTAAAGCAGCTCTTTAATGGGCTTCAAAACAATTAGCAATCACCTCTCTGAATTGGTCGCAAGCCCATGTGAAGGACGTAAAAAATAGGATCTGACGCAAATAATACGATTTGGACGGGAAAAACACGCGAACTAACGCAAAATATACGATTCCCGTACGAAATGCGTATGTTCATATACGTCTATGCGCGAACGATCGTGCGAATACGAAATGGGCAAAAAAACAAGAAAAAATGACAAACACCCACCCAAACTTACGATTCTCGATACGAAATCAATTAACTTTTGCTCTTTGAATCGAGGGGATAGTTTAGGACAGTGCCAAATACAGCCAGAGGAAGGGACCAAGTTCCTGGTCATGTAACATGTGGGTCCTTGGCCGCTGGGCCATACCTTACCCCTCTGTGGATTTCTGCCTATGGTGATGTAGTCTTTCTACTTACTTTTTTTCCTTTGCCTATGATTCACCTCAATGTGTGCTCCCTGACCTATTACGCTGCTGTATGCGTTTGTGCACTATTTAGGTTCATTTTTATAGATTTTTGGTGGTGCTTTATTTGCCTGTGCAATATTTAGGTTTATTTGGTGGGGATTTATTTCGCAGGATCATATATGTAATATATGCTGGAATTGTCATTTAATAGATATTTATAGAGCACTCTCACTTTACTGTATTTTGTTTGAATTTGTATTGCCTGTATATTTCAGTTTATTTATTGCACTAGGATACTGACACATCACTGTAGGTCATTATTGGAGGAATACCTTTGTTGGGGCTCGATATTCTCCTTTAGTCATTTAGTCATTGTCCCAGGGGTTGGGATTTTGTCCCAGCTGTTGTTGGTTGTTTTTTATTTGTCCATGGTGTTATATGTTTTTTTTTTTTTTTAATCATTAGGTTTCCCTGTGTATTTGCCTGTGATTATAAGAAAATCTTTGTCTTTTTCATATTATCTGCTTTGTATGTGCAGCACTTATTCACCTTCGGCTGTTTTGGGACCTACCTGAGGCCCCTAGTTGTTGTGTTCAATGTGAGTTGTTGTTTTCAATAATAATAATACATTAATAAAATCGTTTTACTAATAAAATACATTGATAAACAGTAACAGCTTTTTTCAACGTGACCACTAGATGGCACTGTGCCAGCATTCTCTGGCTGCTCCTCCACTTGCTGTTTAATATGTGCATAATGCATGACCTAAAATGCTCGAAATTCATACAGTGTAAACATTATCTCTCCCTTTTTAAAATCGGAAGTAAAATCAAGTCTGCACAGTAATTTAATTCACCATCTCTTGGAGGTTTGTTGTAGCAGGATATGCTCAGAATTAAAATAAAAGTTTTGTTTTTGAAAAAAACACAGTGTTGTCGCACAATAATTCTGCCTATTGATATTATGAGAGGAAAACTAAATGGACAGAAATGGATAATTGTAGCATATGGGTATTTACTGGGAAGGTAGGTCACACGTTGACAAGGTCTTTCACCAGGTGAGGGCTATATAGCAACAGTGGCCCACAAAATGCCCCTTTTTCCATCTCTAATCATGTATTATTTACAGGGACTGTAAAGGCAAAACATATGCATGCCGCAGGACTCCTTCTCAGAAACAGGGATATTTCTGAAGCACCAGACCAGGAGGTGGCTGCTTTGGGTTAGAAAGGGTGAGCGTAATCTTTCTGTAGGCAAAACATTTAAATATTCTCTCCCCCACCCCCACCACTGCTCAAAGCCCTTAGTACAGTGCTGTAAAGAAAAAAATAAGCACAAAGACACAGCAGTCATGACAGTGTTCTGATTATTTTTGATTTGAGGATTGGGTCCCATAGTGTGCATGTACCTGGGGATTCCTCAGGAACCTGTTCACTATTTATAAGGGAACTAGTGTATGAAATGCCACACCCTGCCTCAAAACTCCATTCATCATCAGAGAGGGTGTGTCTTGGCAGGCTTCCTCTTTATCAGGTGATGGAGACACTATAGGGCCCCTTCTCAGTATGTTTGTAAGTAGTGGGGACCAGGGGTGGACTGGCCATAGGGAGACCCGGGCAAATGCTCAGTGGGCTGCTACCTTTACTAACACTCCCATCCAATCCCAGCGCCCCATCCCCTTCCCCACTCTATCCCCTCACCCAAGCAACCCCAGCCCTTGTCCTCCCCCCAATTATATAGCCTCAGTCTTGGAGCACAGTCGATGACTGGCCAAGAAGAAGCAGAGATGCCACTGGCTGGTCATGGGCAGGACAGGTGCTGGGAAAATCCCGGGCTGATTTTCAGCCCCAGTCCACCACTGGTGGAGACTGTGCCAGTTGCTGTGGGAGACAAGAGGTAAGTCGCATTCTTAACACCAATGAAAATGTACTACAGTCAAAAATCACTGAAACCAGACCAACACAACAAGACTGCTGCACATAAACATTCACTTACCTTTTTCTAACTCCTGCTGTAGTGAATTTTAGAAACAAAATGCCAACTCTGGCCACCTGTAAACAGGAAGTGCAACTGGGCTTCCTGTTACTGTGCACGGTCAGTTATGTCAGTTGAATCTAGGCAGCAGCATGGCTGAGATGCTGAGAGATGAAGCTCCAAAATGGCTGCTACCTTTCTTTTTCTGGGTTAAGTTCCATAGGGTGTACATTTTTCTTTCCTTTTATTAAGGTCTGGAGTCCAAATGTGTACATGCTCAGGCTCAGACTGGCCTACAGGATTTCCAGGAATAAACCCAGATGGCCCCTTTAAGGGCCCTCATCAACAAACCTGAACTATGTATAGCTTATTTGTGGAATTAGAAGTGAACATACAGATACAATACAGTTTGGCATAATGTTTCTGTGTATAGGCCCTTAACGTAAGCCGATAATACTTGCATCCGAATGTGGGGTGAGCCCCAGGCATCCCAGTTTGACACTGCGCTTGCTCACAAAAATTCCAGATATAAAAAGGAAAAAAAAAAAGGTTAAGAACGTTCCCCCAAATATTTCCTGAAGATAAGGCCATTTTAATGCTTTATTTAAGAATAAGAAATGACTTAAAGCGGACCTTCACTCTGAATAAGAGTCTATCTTATATGTTTCCCACACCCTTTACATACAGATTGCTCACATTAAAAAAGAAAAAAATGCGAACCTTGTGTTGCCTGGCCCAATTGGAATACGTTTAAGTGTGCCTGGACAATGACTATAAAAGTACTCATATGTTGGTTATTATAACCCAAAAAACATTCACGCTAGGCGGGCAAAAAGATGACTATAAAACTTTGTTTAGTTTCTAGTGAAATGTTTAGGTGCAACCCAGGGCTGTATTGCTGCCCTAAACACTTTTTGGTCAAGCACCTCCTCATTTTCAATACCGTGTAACCTCATTCTTTTTTCCTTCAACAGCTCCCGAAAGGTCCACTGCTCTGAAACCCTCAGATTTTTTTATGGAGCAAAATGTCAGATAGGGTGGGCCATGCATGTGCCGTGGGATCGGTAGAGTGATGAGTTTACAGGGGAATTTCACATCAGGGCATTGGAAATCCAGTATAGAAACAAAAGCGAGGAAAGTAAAAATCCCTTGATTTTGTTACTCTTCATAGTGGCCTTAAACAGCAATCATTAAAGAGGAACAGTAAACATCATGAAGTCTATAAGTCTTCTGTCCCCAGCATGGGCAGGTGGCACCTGGAGTCAGCAGCGATGAGCAGGTGGTGGAGGAAGCAGTAAGAGTTTGCAGTAGTTTACAGCAGGGGGCGGCAGCAGCAATGAGCAGGTGGCAATAAGAGCTCTAGCTCCCAGAGGGGGCGGCAGCAGCAATGAGCAGGTGGCAATAAGAGCTCTAGCTCCCAGAGGGGGCAGTAGCAGCAATGAGCAGGTCGCAATAAGAGCTCTAGCTCCAAGAGGGGGCGGCAGCAGCAATGAGCAGGTCGCAATAAGAGCTCTAGCTCCCAGAGGGGGCGGCAGTAGCAATGAGAAGGTGGCAATAAGAGCTCTAGCTCCCAGAGGGGGCAGCAGCAGCAATGAGCAGGCAGCAGAGAAGGCAGTAAAAGCTCTAGCTCCCAGAGGGGGCAGCAGCAGCAATGAGCAGGCGGCAGTAAGAGCTCTAGCTCCCAGAGGGGGCAGCAGCAGCAATGAGCAGGTGGCAATAAGAGCTCTAGCTCCCAGAGGGGGCAGTAGCAGCAATGAGCAGGTCGCAATAAGAGCTCTAGCTCCCAGAGGGGGCGGCAGCAGCAATGAGAAGGTGGCAATAAGAGCTCTAGCTCCCAGAGGGGGCAGCAGCAGCAATGAGCAGGCAGCAGAGAAGGCAGTAAAAGCTCTAGCTCCCAGAGGGGGCAGCAGCAGCAATGAGCAGGCGGCAGTAAGAGCTCTAGCTCCCAGAGGGGGCAGCAGCAGCAATGAGCAGGTGGCAATAAGAGCTCTAGCTCCCAGAGGGGGCAGTAGCAGCAATGAGTAGGTCGCAATAAGAGCTCTAGCTCCCAGAGGGGGCGGCAGCAGCAATGAGAAGGTGGCAATAAGAGCTCTAGCTCCCAGAGGGGGCAGCAGCAGCAATGAGCAGGCAGCAGAGAAGGCAGTAAAAGCTCTAGCTCCCAGAGGGGGCAGCAGCAGCAATGAGCAGGCGGCAGTAAGAGCTCTAGCTCCCAGAGGGGGCAGTAGCAGCAATGAGCAGGTCGCAATAAGAGCTCTAGCTCCCAGAGGGGGCAGTAGCAGCAATGAGCAGGTCGCAATAAGAGCTCTAGCTCCCAGAGGGGGCGGCAGCAGCAATGAGAAGGTGGCAATAAGAGCTCTAGCTCCCAGAGGGGGCAGCAGCAGCAATGAGCAGGCAGCAGAGAAGGCAGTAAAAGCTCTAGCTCCCAGAGGGGGCAGCAGCAGCAATGAGCAGGCGGCAGTAAGAGCTCTAGCTCCCAGAGGGGGCAGCAGCAGCAATGAGCAGGTGGCAATAAGAGCTCTAGCTCCCAGAGGGGGCAGTAGCAGCAATGAGTAGGTCGCAATAAGAGCTCTAGCTCCCAGAGGGGGCGGCAGCAGCAATGAGAAGGTGGCAATAAGAGCTCTAGCTCCCAGAGGGGGCAGCAGCAGCAATGAGCAGGCAGCAGAGAAGGCAGTAAAAGCTCTAGCTCCCAGAGGGGGCAGCAGCAGCAATGAGCAGGCGGCAGTAAGAGCTCTAGCTCCCAGAGGGGGCAGTAGCAGCAATGAGCAGGTCGCAATAAGAGCTCTAGCTCCCAGAGGGGGCAGTAGCAGCAATGAGCAGGTCGCAATAAGAGCTCTAGCTCCCAGAGGGGGCGGCAGCAGCAATGAGAAGGTGGCAATAAGAGCTCTAGCTCCCAGAGGGGGCAGCAGCAGCAATGAGCAGGCAGCAGAGAAGGCAGTAAAAGCTCTAGCTCCCAGAGGGGGCAGCAGCAGCAATGAGCAGGCGGCAGTAAGAGCTCTAGCTCCCAGAGGGGGCAGCAGCAGCAGTGAGCAGGCGGCAGTAAGAGCTCTAGCTCCCAGAGGGGGCAGTAGCAGCAATGAGCAGGTCGCAATAAGAGCTCTAGCTCCCAGAGGGGGCAGTAGCAGCAATGAGCAGGTCGCAATAAGAGCTCTAGCTCCCAGAGGGGGCGGCAGCAGCAATGAGAAGGTGGCAATAAGAGCTCTAGCTCCCAGAGGGGGCAGCAGCAGCAATGAGCAGGCAGCAGAGAAGGCAGTAAAAGCTCTAGCTCCCAGAGGGGGCAGCAGCAGCAATGAGCAGGCGGCAGTAAGAGCTCTAGCTCCCAGAGGGGGCAGCAGCAGCAATGAGCAGGCAGCAGAGAAGGCAGTAAGAGCTCTAGCTCCCAGAGGGGGCAGCAGCAGCAATGAGCAGGCAGCAGAGAAGGCAGTAAGAGCTCTAGCTCCCAGTGGGGGCAGCAGCAGCAATGAGCAGGCAGCAGAGAAGGCAGTAAGAGCTCTAGCTCCCAGCGGGGGCAGCAGCAGCAATGAGCAGGCAGCAGAGAAGGCAGTAAGAGCTCTAGCTCCCAGCGGGGGCAGCAGCAGCAGTGAGCAGGCAGCAGAGAAGGCAGTAAGAGCTCTAGCTCCCAGCGGGGGCAGCAGCAGCAATGAGCAGGCAGCAGAGAAGGCAGTAAGAGCTCTAGCTCCCAGAGGGGGCAGCAGCAGCAGTGAGCAGGCAGCAGAGAAGGCAGTAAGAGCTCTAGCTCCTAGAGGGGGCAGCAGCAGCAATGAGCAGGCAGCAGAGAAGGCAGTAAAAGATCTAGCTCCCAGAGGGGGCAGCAGCAGCAATGAGCAGGCAGCAGAGAAGGTAGTAGGAGCTCCAGCACCCAGTGGGAGTGACTGGAGCTGGCGGCAGCGGGATCGACACCTCTGATCAGGCTCTGCTGCAGAGAACTTTTGGGGGCCTTCCACTAGTACTTGCTGGAGAAGACACAAGACTGAAGGTCCCCAAGAAGATGTCTGCAGCAGTGCCTGACCTGTGGTCAGAGGCCAAGGCAGTGGCGGGGGATCAGTGGCAATGGATCGAGAGGTGGTGGTGAGTATGGCCCTTTCACCGCAAACACACTAAAGGTAAGGCAGCGCCCATAGACCTCGATGAGGGCACGTTTCTGGCAGTTTGTGACATACTTATACTCTGATGCGATGCAAATGGTATTGTGTGAAAAGCGCCTTATCAGGTATGAGTACCCACAGCAGGCATTTCTGAATGGCTGGCACACGAAATCTGAATGGAACAGCATGTGCTGTGGAAACGAGGAACAGCAATTCCAGGTGATACACACAGCAGGGCATCCCAAATCAGAATGTGGGATGAACCCCGCTGTGTGAATCCCCCAGATCGCTCACAGAACTCAACTGTCCTCTGCTCACATGGCCCATGTGCAGGCTTTCTTCCAGTCAGTGCTTTATGCTGTGTAGAATAATGCTTGGCATAAAGCGTTGTTTTAAAAATTTAACTTGGTGAGTTATGGGTGCTTCATCCTGGCACCATGCTAATGAACCACCAATAAAAAAAAAAGTACAATGCACCCCCCTGCTGCAAAGACATGGCCTAGGTTTGGCTTGTGGCATAGCCCTGGTGTAGCCTCCAGCACCAGTATTCTGCTCCCTGTCCCTCCTCTAAATTGAGTCTGTGGTTGGCCACCAGAGGTCACATGGTTCAAAGTCCTCTTCCAAGATTGCAGCCACCATGTGCCACGGGATACCTGGGCTGTTTTGAACACATTTTATGCACGTTTGTGTTGCACTGCTAACTTTTGATTTGACCCATGCAAAACACGTGCCATTCCTTTCAAGTGTCCCCAATACAATTTCCATCTTTAATTATTTTTTTCCAATTTGGCATCCCCACAAAAAATAACAAACTGGGAGTGCAACAGGCACTGTGGGCTGGAATTCCCCAATGATAGCGCCCATACGGATGCTTTGTTTTTTCTGATAAATGCTGCTCTTTAACTGCGCTCCCAGCCGGTGCTAGGGGCCACTAGGGCATTGACTCATACAAGGTCAGCGCTGCACACAGCTGCTTACTGGAAGTGAGCACAAGCTGAGTGCTGTCTGCCTCCAGCCGCCTCAGCAGTGCGGGCTCTCAGAAGAGGCGCTCATCTAGTGCCTGCAGGTAAAATTCATAAATTATGCCCTAAATTTCGAGCTGAACCACAAAATTCATTGGTAACTCCAGGTCCAGTTTGACACACAAATGTGCTTGAACCAAGGGAAACATCTTCAATACCTCTGCTATGCTATTTCCTGTAAGTTCATTAACCTCACAGCTGCAATCATAATAATTCAATAAACGCAGTAGCTGCATAGACACTTTTAAAGGGATTGTCCAGCCTGTTCTAAGAAAAACACAGTGAAGCAGCCTTTCCTGCGCTGCATTGGCTCTTTGTGATGATTCCTCTCCCTGCTGTCCCAGGAAGGGGAAATCACAATCTATTTCCCCTGCCTCTGGCGCCTCCCTTGCATAGTCAATGAATCCTTTCCTGACCCACTTGGGAGGAAAGAATCAGTATTAAAACTTCAAATTTTCAGAGGCTTAGAAGCTTTGTTTTTAATTTTTTGGGGCATGATTATAACATATTTGTTAAAAGCCTTGGTTATGCAAACTGGCCAATGTCGTTTCAGTACCCACGAGTACCATAAATAAACCCTCTTTCCTCAATTTACATAAGTTTCCTTAAAGGGTTGCCTATTAAGATTACTTTAATCTTTGCTTCATATAGGATTTTAGGAAACTAGAATGTAATCCCTTAGATAAGTAGCTGTATAAATGTAGAATTATTTTACTTTTATGACTTTTATGATGCAGTTTTATTTCAGGATATAGTTTTTGTACATTTTCAGAAGATAAGGCTGAGCTTAAACATTTCACCAGCGAGTTGCAGAATGGCATTAATCAGCAGATAGTGATCAACAGGCTGGTCTTAATGTGTCCACAAAAAGTTGGGACATTTATGCAAATTTACTAGAGGTCTTCTTTGAAACATTAGTAGTGTTCAGTGAACCAGAACTGCAAAGTTCAGCCCTTCTAGTGCCAGCTGCCAATGTCCTCACTCATGGGAGCGGTCATCTTTTTGAACCCTCGGCCGGCTAAGGTAAGCTTAGAGCCACTTACTGCTGCTGCACACTCTGCATTAACTTGGGGACCAGGTTGGGGTTAAGTTCGGGTACACAAAACAAACTTTGCCCAACACTTATTAGGAGGTTTGCAGGGGGGGCGCCTGTGAAGGTCAACCTTCATATGTCATTTTGGGACCCAAAGTTCGGGTCTCCATTGGTCCCCCTTTTTTAAGTACTGTTTTTTGAGAAGGTCAGATTTGGTAATGGAGGTACTTTAAAGTAAACTTAACCTCATGTATCTTTTAGCACACTGTATACAGTATAGGAAAGAAAGACCATATTTTGTTATTTACTTCTTCTAAATTATTACATAGTTAATACAGTTGAAAAAAGACATCAAGTTTAACCAAGGGACAGGGTTGGAGAAAATAATTTTTACTTTTTTATTGATAACAGCTAATAGTAACTGTTAATGTTACTTTCTGCTAGAAAAGCATCTAATCCCCTTTAGATGCCAGTGGTTGATACTATAACAAGCTGCTGTGGGAGGCTATTCCACAGATTTTTAGTTCTTATGGTAAAAAATGATTGTTGCCAGAGGCTGAAGGGGAGTGCCCCATTGTGAGAGGATTTCACCTGTTTTTTGTATGGGCCATTTATATATATATACAAGTTAATCATGTCCCCCCTCAGTCTCCTCTCAAGACTAAACAGATTTAATTCTCCTAATCTTTCCTCATAACTAAGATCCTTCATTCTTCTTATTAGTTTGGTGGTCCTCTGCACACTTTCCAAAATCAGAGCGTCCTTTCTATGAACTGGTGCCCAGAACTGGACGGCATATTCCAGATGAGGGTGCACCACTTCTAAAGAGGCAAAATTACATCCCTATCCTGTGATTCCATGCCTCTTTTAATACATGATAAGATCTTGGTGGCCTTGGAAGCAGCTGCTTGGCATTGCATGCTGTTATTTAGCCTGTGATCTACCAGTACCCCCAGATCCTTCTCAATTGACTCTCCGAGCTTGCAGATTATGAGTACAAGAGATACAGATGTATGTGGTAGAAATCTGCCTTATCAGTATATAGGTCATCAATTCAAGTCAAGACAGCCAAACATTTAATTAGGAGACCAGAACGTCACATGATAAAGGAACAGTGCAGCAGAATGTGGGTGCAGTTTTTGGGTGGTTGAGGTATGGTTTGTGTACTGTTGATGTAGAATAACTGTGACAAGAGCCTCAATTCAAAGACACATTCGTCCGGACTTCCGTAGCTGTCTGTGAAACTTTGGGTGGGTGTTAGTCTTTTTTTTGTTTTTTTTTTCGTTCATTTTTCATTCGTACGAGCGTTCGAGAGAATCCCCTCGATTCAAAGAGCAAAAGTTAATTGATTTCGGATCGAGAATCGTAAGTTTGGGTGGGTGTTAGTCATTTTTTCCTGTTTTTTTGGCCATTTCCGACTCGCACGAGCCTACGTACGAATGCGTATATGCTCTTACGATCATCGCAAGTTCGTTCCTAAATTTTAGGATCAAAACGTAAAACTTAGGATCAAATCCTAAAACTTAGGATCAAAACGTAAAACTTAGGATAATTGGATGTGTTTAGGTGTGATTCATAGAACAGTTTTCCAACCTCTAAATACGTTTTAAAAGAAAGCCACTGCCGACACCTTTTAGCAGTCGGATTGCTGTTCTTGAACAGGTTTTTTGGCTATGTGGAGGAGTCTGCGCGTCTTGAGCTCCAATGAACTGCATGTATCAGCATGGCCGAGGCCATAAATTGTATGGCAATGCATACCTGAATCATGTATGCCTTATAAAAGCATTTTAATGTGGACCTTAATTAGTCCTTTGCATGTAAACCTTTATTTTGCAATACATCCATATATTTGCGTTAATTAAAGAAACTTATGTCCTTTGTTATTTATTTTTAAATTGATGTACTAGAATAATATTTTTAGATTGAATTTATTGGTGTAGTTGTTTACCTTTGCTTTGTTTAATTATTTAAGCTCATCTTTGGTCAGATGCATCACACTTACTGAGGAGAGGAGAGCGGGATAAAGTGCAGGATGTGGGTTACTGCTGTATTTTGCACAGACACAGCAGAGCTGGGGGCACGGAAAGGTCAGAAATCAAAGAATGCAGAGCAACACAGTCACAAGGCCCTTTCTGTTTGCAGGCTGCCCGATAATACCTGACCCGCCATCTTGGCTGTTTCTAGACTCATAACATGCAGAAGTTGCTGGGTGTTTTTTTATATTTGAGAGCAATCTGTATGGAGAGGGTGTGGGTAACCACACACAAAATTTTAAGTTGTACCATTTGAAGCCAAAATATTAAAATTAAATCCACAAGTAAAAAATGCAAGTTAACTAAAAATGAAACAAAGTAAGATTTACTTATGCAAATGCATTCATTAATGGTTGGTTACTACAAAATGAAAGAAATAAAGAAAAATAAAAGACCAAATATTTAGAATGCACTTTAATGAGGTAAGTTTGTAGTGCGCAGCCGCAAGATCAGAAGGATTTACGTCCAGACAAAAAAGGAAAAAGGGCAAAACCAATGTTGCAACCTGAGAAATGAAACGGAAAATTTAGGATGGAAACTGACATAGGTCTGATTCCCGAACTGCCATACGAACGGACGTACATTTTAGGATAGAAACGTATTTGCTTATAGAATCACTCGCAAGTTCATACGAACGCACGAGCGTACGGGAAAAATAGGATGATCGGCACCAAAATCCAAGCTGTTACATGTTTCTTTGAATCGACCCTAATGTGTATATGCACTTTCGATGAATGGAAGCAAATCGGAACATTTCCGTTAGTTCGGATCATTTTCCAAACAAAATCAGAAATTTTTCGTTCGTTCAGATAACTTCCGTTGTTGGGATGGGTTTCCATCTGATTCAGAGAGCTGATTTTCGACGGACCACCACCCTATAAATCCGTTTCATTTCCGATCCACTTACGGGACCTTTGAGGGCTCGGATTGCTATTGTTGAACATGTTTTACGGCTATGTGGAGGAGTCTGCGCGCCTTTAGCATGGCCGAGGCCATAAATTGTATAGCAATGCATACCTAAATCAATACATTTCATGTATGCCTTATAGATGCATTTTAATGCTGACCTTAATTAGTCCTTAGCATGTAAACATTTATTTTCCCCCACATTCATATAATTGCTATATTTTATTAGACTTATGTCCTTTGTGAATTATATTTGGATTGTTGAACTTGAATCTTAATTTGTTGCAGGAGTTATTGTTTTAGTCGGTTACCTTTGCTTTGTGTAATTATTTTATATTTGTTTGCAGGAACCGCAAGATGTGCCACTCGCACAACATACAAACAGTGTTTGGTCCAGCTATGCGATTCCTCAGTGTTCTTGCAGGGCATCCAGGGTCGTCCCATGATGCTTATATATTGCAGAGCTCCGGCTTATTTCGTCAGTTTGAGTCAGGAGAATTATCTGGTAGATGGCTCCTGGGTAAGTTTGCTCACATTCCATCAATCCATTTTCACTGTATGGCAATGAATATAGTTGATGACTCATGACTTAACCTATTGCTGTTTTTAGCCCTTGATGACATGTTAAACAATATTGTAGCTTAGAATGTGTATTTTATGTTATTATTTTTAAATTCTTTGAGGGGATTCTGGATATCCACTCCTGCCCTTGCTCCTGATGCCCGTTCTTTGCCTGCAGAATGCGGGCCAGGGGTTCTCTAATCAGGCACTATGCAAAACCCGGGCCGCGGTGGCGAGGGCCCTCTGGCTTTTGAAGTCCAGATTTAGGTGTTTGGACCATACAGGGGGGGGGGGGGGAGGGGCACTGCAGTATGACCCCAACAAGGTTATACCAATATTTTATTTTAAGTTTTTTTAACAGGAACCACACGTGCCAGAGTGGCACAACTGAGTGTCAGGGTCCTTCAGTTGGTGGGCGAGATGCAGGAGCTGCACAACTCGTTGGGGACCAAAGATGAAGAATAATGTTCTGTGGCCTGCCATTGCTATGTATTTTGTTTTTTATAGTTGTAAAAATTAGAATTTTCTAAATTTTTAAAATTTTTATATTTTATGATGGAATCCAAAAAAAAATGTTACAGTGTCATTTCATTTACAAAATACATTAACACAAAACTAATGGGCCCAGAAATATTTAAAGATGAATATTCACATGACCGAGAAGTGATTTGGGTGAGCTTTAAGGGTCCAAAAGGGAAGATGGAGGATAGTGCTAAGTGATTTAGCTAAACATTGCAGTAGAAGTGAGGGTGGCAAATATGTAGGCGAGCACTTTAATGAGTTAAGTTAGTAGTGCGCAGGCGCAAGATCGTAAGGGTTTCCATCTGGACGAATATTTATTGAAAAAGGGAAACAGAATCGAACGGGAAACGTAAAGGATTCGTTGGAGGATACATGGGAAAAGGGCAAAAACGAAAGCCTACGTTGTAACATGTGAAAATGAAACGGAAAAGTCACACTGGAAACTGACATCCTCGTATTCGTAATCTGCCGTACGAAAGGACGGAAACTTTACAGAAGGTTTTCAATGCATGCATAGAATCGCTTGTACACTCATACGAGAACGGAAACATTTCACAAAAAAATACAGATCGGCACTAAAACTGACGTTTTTTTTGTCTCTCTGAATCAAGCCTAAGCTGTGTCAAGAGGCTTTTGAGGAATGAGTATTTCCTATATAAGTTATATAGCAGCAGTGGCAAGGAAAGGCGTAAGAGAGGTGTATAATGGCAGAACCTGCATATAGGCAGTGGAAGTTGGCAGTAGATGTAACTCCACAGAAACCTGCTCCCCACAGTGGCTGAAGGCATTTTATTCTTTCATCTCTATATGTTTCTTGGAGCTTCACTGCTCATGTTCAGCCAAGTCTAGGTCAAGATATACATGGTAAATACATAAATGCACCCAAATGCCAAATTGAGTGAATTGGTAGAAAATAAGTTAGCAGCAACTGTGCATGAAACAATCACATGAAATCACATATTACAATATCAATAGATAGGGCACAGAGATTAAATCAAACCCATAACCCAGTCTAAAAAAGCATGGTGGAGTGTGGTGGCTTGGGATTCACGTGTTCCAGAGGCAGCGGCTTTCTCAAAATTCACTCTGTCACCATAATTTTTCAGCTTTTAGAATCTCTAACTTTTGCCCTCTGTCTTCTCCGTCAATGCCTTTAACTGCAACAAGCTCTATATATTATTAACCATGGCCTTCACTCTGATGCTCTAGCCTCGTTTCTTTCTCTCTTGCTAACTACAAGATAAACTATACTTTATTATTATTATTATTAATAATAATAATAATAATAATAATAATAATAATAATAATAAATATCTTATTAACTAATCTTATTATTTATTAATTAATTTAACATTTTACTTCTTGCAGCCTCTTTATAAAATGTGAGTCTTTTCCTAAAGCAGAAAATAACCCAGAATTTTGGGTTATGTTCTGTGTCCCTGGGGCATCCTAATTCTGGATTCCCCACTGTGTGAATCCCCACAGAACACCCAGTACAACTCTCCTCTTTCCAGTCCGGCTCTCATCCAATCAGAGTTGTTTGCTGTCTATGTCATTCGGCAAACCATACAAAATGGCATGCACACCCAATATTCAAAGAGGCTCTGATTGGACAAGAGCCCCCGCATGCACAGTTAAACAGGGGAGAGTCCATTCACATGTACCCAATACTTATGCCCCCATGTGACTACGCGTGGACAAATCTCTTATTTGTGAATATATATTTAGCAAACACAATTGGCCAACAACAGTTATATGGGGGCCAGATACCAGCAAGGAATCAAGGAAGCAATTACCAACAGCACAAGAAGGGTCTTGCCGAGGTGAGTGTATGTATGGGGAGCATTACCAGCCCCCTCCCCCCTGCCGAGATCAATTATTTTTTATAAAAATTGCTGGATTACTTTAACTGACAAGGATTATTAGACAAAAACATCTATACTCACCTTTTGTCCACTGTTGTAAAAGTTGACTACAGTAGAGAACAAGTACCCCATGTGTCCTCTCAGGGCCAAGATGGCGGTCAAGGATGACTGATTATTGCCCCGCATCACGACATTCATTTTAAGAAAAGAAGGTGTGTTGAAGCAGGCCCACGTGACCCCCCCCCCCCTTACAACCACCACCCTGCAGTTAATAAAGTGGGTGTGCTGCAGAGGCATAAACCAGTCACATCCACGCTGCCATCTTGGACTGGTGATGACCGACACAGCACTCGTTCTCTGCTCTCAGTAAATTTTACAACTTTGGGCCGGGTGGTGGAGCCGTGCAGCCATTTTTTTTTTGTCTGTACAATGACTTTAACCCAAGCTCCCAGCGTCTATATAGCTGCTATCCCACAACCCACTACATCTCGGAGCAACATTGTTCTGCCCTTTATCTCATGTAACTGAGGGCATTGTATCTGTTATGTAATCTTCCACACCTACACCCCTCCTGTTCACTTCTTTCCAGGCTTTTATCTGTCCCCTGCTTCGGCTGAATTTAGTAACCTCTCACTTTCCATTGGTAACTTTTCGGCAACCTTTATTTAAGCAGTCTGACATCTTTTACTGAGCATGTGCCTACCCTGGTCCCATACACACGGAGAATGTGGCTGTGCACTCCTGCAGTCCAGGACTGTATATCTAAATATTTTCTCACACGACTGCCTGTTGTTTTGTTCCCCCCAACACATACCCTGATGTTCTGGACTTCAGTACTACATGTGTGCCCACTCCTAACATACTTATTGTCTGATGATGTCTTAATGGTACCTAAGCACTATCTTATAAAACATGCAGTCTTGCCCTAGCAGGGCCAATTTCCACAACACAGTTTCCAAATGGAATACAACGTGCCAGTGAGTGTCAGTACAATCCAGCTACACAACAATATGAGGTCCCAGCAACCTCATGAACATGACACATCTCAAACAGCACCACTCTAGAATATCAAATCACATATATCTATATACTCTAGAATATCAAATCACATATATCAATCTATATACTCTGGAATATCAAATCACATATATCAATATATTTACTCTAGAATATCAAATCACATATATCAATCTATATACTCTAGAATATTAAATCATATATCAATATATATACTCTAGAATATTAAATCACATATATCACTATATATACTCTGGAATATCAAATCACATATATCAATCTATATACTCTAGAATATTAAATCATATATCAATATATATACTCTAGAATATTAAATCACATATATCACTATATATACTCTAGAATGTCAAATCACATATATCAATATATTTACTATAGAATATCAAATCACATATATCAATATATTTACTATAGAATATCAAATCACATATATCAATCTATATACTCTAGAATATCAAATTATATATCAATATATATACTCTGGAATATCAAATCACATATATCAATATATTTACTATAGAATATCAAATCACATATATCAATATATTTACTATAGAATATCAAATCACATATATCAATATATTTACTATAGAATATCAAATCACATATATCAATCTATATACTCTAGAATATCAAATCATATATCAATATATATACTCTAGAATATCAAATCACATATATCAATATATATACTTTAGAATATCAAGTCACATATATCAATATACATACTCTAGAATATCATATCACCTATATCAATATACATACACAGAATATCGAAAACTGTGGGGGGGGGGGTAGGGGGGCCGGTAATGCTCCCCATACATACATTTACCTCGGCAAGAGCCCTTCTTGGACAGTTGGTAATTGCTTCCTTGATCCCTTGCTGGTATCTGGCCCCCATATAACTGTTGTTGGCCAATTGTGTTTGCAGAATATATTTGCACATATATCAATATACATACTCTAGAAGATCAAATCACGTACATCAATATACATACTCCAGAATATCAAATCACATATATCAATATACATACTCTAAAATATCAAAACACATATATCAAGAAAAAAACATGATTTTGGAAATGGATGAACATCTAAAATCACAAAAATACAAAGATGTCCAATTTGAGGCCCAACTGACAATTAATGGACTGTGCTCAAATCAATGATCCTCCGACAATGTATTAAGTGCTATACAAAAATGTAAAAATCCTAAATACATTGACTATTCAAAGCAGTGTTTAAAGGAGCACTATCGTGAAATTGTGTAAAATTAAAAATCCATATAAACACGTTGGCTAATGAGAAGAGGGGTCTTCGAACTGAAAAACTCCCATCAAGCTTGTGTTTGATTCTCTCATGGTAGGAATAAAATCCAGGGGTGATAGTTTTAGTGTATCGTGGGTGACAGAACCTTGTCACCCTGGATTTCCTCTTTCTTCCATTAAAAAAAAAACAAGTCTGGCTGGATATTTCTGGATGCCTGATGTATAAGTGACTTCTCCTCCCGCCATCCAGCATATAATGCACCTTTAAGTAGATGCAGATGTAAATGTAATCTGCACTATAGCAATGGTGCTAACAAAAAGTAGTGGCGGAATGGCTTAAGTGAGAAAGTGAATAAGAAAACACAACATCACCAATAAGAGGGTCCCAGGTAGGGCATCAAAGTCTAAAGCAGCTCCCTCACGGCCACTTCCCCAGGGTGTCCTAGGCATTAACTATGAATTACCTTCTTCTCCTCCTAGCATCTGCCCTAAAATCACACTCAAATGGATTCCCATTGTGTAGACCTACATATGGCAATGTTCTATTTGTTTCTTACTTATTGAAAATGAAGCTATTCTGCTAGAGTAGTTAAAGAATAAAGTTTGTGTTGCTCATGTCTTCTGTGATAGGAGTGGCAGGGCTGGGTGATGCAAGCACACTGTGTTCCTTGGAATGAGCTGAGTATGAGTGACAGTGTGGAGGGGGCTCCATTTTAGCCTTCCAGTAACAGTAGGGCTGTCAGCCTGATACAAGCCTCAAGCTTCAATTTGTAGTCAGAATCAGGCAGAAATGCACTGAAGGCAGGAAAAAGGTGGAGAGTCACCTTCCTTTAGGTGACCAGAGCAAAACAGCATCATGGGACAGACACTAAATCAGGTAAGCTGACAGGTAAGTTATTTAAAATTTTGACTGGTTATAGTGATATTTCAGGCCAGTTCTTAGACCATTGTGTGGGGCTATGTTTGGCAGTGCCCCAAACCTTTTTCTATTTTCAAATTAAAGAAGAAATGGGCGAGATATCAAGGATTACAGTTTTACCTTACAATTTCATTTATGAAGCATTTGAGCTTTGCCTCTGGAGCTGCGATGCTGCATATGAGGCTCGATTCAGAGAGACACAAAAAAACTTCAGTTTTCGTACCAATCTGTTTTTTTTTGTGAAATGTTTCCGTTCTCGTATGAGCGTACGAGCGATTCTATGCATGCATTGAAAACCTTGTGTAAAGTTTCCGTCCGTTCGTACGGCAGATTACGAATTACGAGGATGTCATTTTTCATCCAGACTTTTCCGTTTCATTTCCACATGTTACAACGTAGGCTTTCGTTTTTGCCCTTTTCCCATCGTATCCTCCAACGAATCCTTTACGTTTCCAGATAGATTCTGTTTCCATTTTACAAAAAATAATCGTCCAGACGGAATCCTTACGATCTTGCGCCTGCGCACTACAAACTTAACTCATTAAAGTGCTCGCCTACATATTTGCCACCCTCACTTCTACTACAATGTTTAGCTAAATCACTTAGCACTATCCTCCATCTTCCCTTTTGGACCCTTAAAGCTTACCCAAACCACTTAGCACTATCCTCCATCTTCCCTTTTGGACCCTTAAAGCTCACCCAAACCACTTAGCACTATCCTCCATCTTCCCTTTTGGACCCTTAAAGCTCACCCAAACCACTTCTCGGTTAGGTTCTTCTTCCATTTTAGCCCCCCAAATCACTTCTCGGTCATGTGAATATTCATCTTTAAATATTTCTGGGCCCATTAGTTTTGTGTTAATGTATTTTGTAAATGAAATGACAATGTAACATAATTTTTTAATTACCATCATAAAATATAAAATTTTACAAAATTTTGAAAATTTCAAATTTTTACAACTATAAAAAACAAAATACATATCAATGGCAGGCCACTGAACATTATTCTTCATCTGTGGTCCCCAACGAGTTGCGCAGCTCCTGCATCTCGCCCACCAACTGAAGGACCCTGACACTCAGTTGTGCCACTCTGGCACGTGTGGTCCCTGTTAAAAAACTTAAATTAAAATTTTGGTATAACCTTGTTGGGGTCATACTGCAGTGCCCCCCCCCCCGTATGGTCCAAACACCTAAATCTGGACTTCAAAAGCCAGAGGGCCCTTGCCACCACAGCCCGGGTTTTGTATAGTGCCCGATTAGAGAACCCCTGGCCCGCATTCTGCAGGCAAAGAACGGGCATCAGGAGCAAGGGCGAGTGGCACATCTTGCAGTTCCTGCAACCAAATATAAAATAATTACACAAAGCAAAGGTAACCAACTAAAACAATACCTCCTACAACAAATTAAGATTCAAGTTCAACAATCCAAATATAATTCACAAAGGACATAAGTCTAAAAAAAATAGCAATTATATGGATGTGTGGAAAAATAAATGTTTACATGCTAAGGACTAATTTAGGTCAGCATTAAAATGCTTCTATAAGGCATACATGAAATGTATTGATTCATTTATGGCCTCGGCAATGCTGATACATGCAATGCCTTGGTGCTAAAGGCGCGCAGACTCCTCCACATAGCCGCAAAACATGTTCAACAATAGCAATCCGAGCACTCAAAGGTCTCGTAAGTGGATCGGAAATGAAATGGATTTATAGGGTGGTGATCCGTTGGAAATCAGCTCTCTGAATCAGACGGAAACCCATCCCAACAACAGAAGTTTTCTGAACGAACGGAAAATTTCCGATTTTGCTTGAAAAATGATCCGAACTAACGGAAATGTTCCGATTTGCTTCCGTTCATCGAAAGCACATTCCCGAACATTCGTACGAATGAAAAATGAACGAAAAAAAGCGAAAAAATTACAAACACCCACCAAAACTTTCACAGACAGCTACGGAAGCCTGGACGAATGTGTCTCTGAATCGAGCCTAATGTCAGCACTGGGGGCAAGAGCGCTTGCTATGAGGAGGCTGAACCGGCAGAGGGGAGGGAGGGAGTTAGATGGGCTTGAATAGCAGATCTGAGAATGCTACCAATACAGAGGGGGTGTGGTCTGGACTAGCTCCTCAAGTTATTATTGGTGGTCCACATCTGCAGGGTGGTGCTGGAGAGTCAGATGAGGAATACATTTCTGGAGGCACAGATCTGGAGAAACGCTTGGCAAGGTAAGCCCCTGATTATCTGTTTTAAACTTTTGCATGAAAAAACCCTTTTAATCTCATGAAGGTGAACAGTGCGGTCATTCTACCTACCTGACAAGGTTGCTGCATTGGAATGCTGCAAGGACTCACTTTCAACTTTCACACTTCTCCTCATCAGCTGCCCCTCTCTGTCGTAATCATCACTGGCTTCCATTTTTCTTGAGAATTCCAAGAATTGGGTTATAGTTTTACCATTACCTATATTTCTGACCTTATCCTCAACATTCTCAAAACTCTCATAACTGCCCTTTGTTTCTCTGTTGACCTGAACGTCCTTCTCTCTTAAAGCCTCATTCCATGCATGGTGAAAGTGCATATTAATGCAATGATAATAAGTATTTTTATTTTCTTGTTTCTTACAGTATATTGTGTCATGTTGCTGCTAAAGTTTATTCCTTATTTTTGGTAACTTTCTATGTCAGTCTGGGGGTTAATACCCTGTGCCCTCTATTTTCCATGTTAGCCTGACTGAACTAATTATAATTCTGCCAGCGTGCTTCGGGTGATTGGCGGCAGAGACACAGCCCTGCAGGTTGCCAGCGAGGGGTTGACTTGGGCTTGTTAATTAAGATTAGCCCCAGATGTCTTGACACACACACACACATACACACACACATATATATCTATATATAATCTTTTTCTTCACATGTCAGGCATGCACACACAATCTTACACACTTGTTAAGGCTAGTTAAGTTTTTTTTTTCTATTTTATGCTAAGAGTCCTACATGTGTCACTATGAATACAGCATAAATTGTTATTAAATATCACAAGGTTTTCATGGCACACATCACATTCCCAATCATGCTGTTTACTAGATGAATTAATCATGTTCTGGAGCAGCCACACTTTATAAGGACAGCTACTACAATGAACTTCTACTGAGCACTCTTGATCAAAGCAACTTGTAGTTCACTTAGGTCTGGGCTTCACATGTAGTTCGTAAGATTTCTTCCAGGGATTTATAAGATTTTAAATACTGCCTGGGGAAATAAACTCTATGCTGCTGAAAAAAACATGTATGCCAAATACTAAGAGATTAGAATCTCAACATGGCGTGGGGTGTACCTGAAATAGGAATATTAAACAATGCGTTTAATAAAGGATTAGTGTCCCTTCCACATAAGTCAAAAGTAATTGCTAGAAACCCATCCTAAGATGACTTTGCTCACCACTGTGGTTGTAAAATTTCTCTTCTGTGCCACATAAAACTTTTAAAAGGGAGAATTCTGAGAGTCTGAGGTTAACAAAAGGAATGTGTAAAATGGGCAAAAACCAGGAATTTTGACTAGCCCTGGTTTTGGTTCTTGACCCTGGGACATTCCAATTAAAGATGCCCCACTATGTGAAATCCCCCAGATCGGCTGTAAATCTTGCCTAACCACCAATCTAACTGCACATGTGTGGTGCTTCCTCGGCTAAGGGCCAAATGGAGCCGAGCGGGCTGCAGGACGCATCCCCACTAGCCTCTATCTGGGGGCATACCCATGTCAGCTATTTACAAACGGTCACGTATGTGTCATTGAAGCGGCTATCAGGTACATTTTACAAGGGATTCGGGGGTTTCACACGGGGGAAAAACCCAAGTCATGGTACAAAAACACTTAATCGTATTCCCATTGGGTAGGGGTACACATTCCAATGTTCTTATATTTTTCCTATATAAGCTATATTGCCAGAGGAATTATAAAATTAATTTTTTACTGCACGTTGTGCTGTCTTCTGTGATATGAGTGGAAGGGGTAAGTCATAAATGCACACTGTGTGCATTGCAATAGAGTAAGCTAGGAATGGCAGTGTGGAACACATTGCAGAAATACAGAAAAACATTTAATGTTTGCACCAGAATCCCGACACATTTAGTTACGCTACTGCTGGTCAACAAATCTTTGCAAAGTAAGTAAGATTTTGACAAGTCTAAGGGCCTTATTTATGATGTGCATCTTTCTTGTTGCTATAGCGCCAATTTCAGGGCATCGGCTATCACGTCTTATCTGGTGCTGTGCTGTGAACTACACTGGCACTAGTAGTCGATGTGCAGAAAACTACTAATTTACTTTGATTGTTGCATTAGGTATTGGCCGGCCTATGTCAGCGCCTGTTGGAGCCACCTGCCGATTGTCCCAGCGCCAGTGAGCGCCACTTTACAGTCACAAGAAATCACTGCTGGGGACAAACTTTACACTGCGTTTAGGCTGCATTTTAGTTGTTGTTGTCCAAATTACACATTCTTAAGCAAAAAAAGGCATTAAAATTTTAATAACCCTCCCAAAAATACATTTTGTGACATCTAAGTCTTGCGTTTCTTGACAAGTGCAAGTTCTATACAAATAAATGTGTTCAATATTAATTATAAGCATTAAACAGTTCATTCCAGTTCTGCCCATTGTGCTCTACAGGATGTTGAGCTACAGCGCCAGGTTACAACTGACTCTGGTTCAACCAGAGCGGCTGGCGCTGCTATCTTTTCCACACTAGTGTTAAATTATTGTTATATCTTAAACCGAACGCAGAGTGCTGATGAGGCCCAAAAAGGGCTCTATGTTAACTCAGTAATCATGACTCTTGCTTGGTCAATAAATAACCAGTGGGGGGGGGGGGGGGGGATGTACTGATTATTTGATGAAGTGTACCTCTGGGTGCACATTTGGTGGGTGTGAATCGCAACCTCCATCTCTGTGAACTTTTTAACATTGACACACAAAGTACAATAAAACAATTGCATAACCCATAGGGTGCTGTTGTAAAAATGTATCATCACTGGTACAGGTGATTTTTGGGGGGAGGAGTAGAACATTTTTTGAGTGTAAAGGTAAAAAGCTCACCAAGGTGCAGGTAGCAATTCACACCCAAACGCACACCTCAAGGTTAACTTGTTTCACAAAACACATTGTGAGCAATTGGGGCGAACGGCAGTGACACGGACAACAGTTCTTCAATAGCAAAAGCGGTTTTATTCAGAAAATAAAGTGTTTATCAGCAAAACAAAACGTATCTCTTACGTCAGAGAACGTTGCAGCACAAATGCAAAACATCAAGCGGTTTACTTCACCAGCTCCTGTGAAAGTCCTTGGTTTGACAGACCAATAAACTATAAGTCCAGGTTACAGGGGCATACCAGCCCATGCTGCTCATCCAGAACTCCGAGTGCAAAGTCACAAGCAAAGTCCTTCCGCTGCATACAGTTCTGTTGTTCACTTTGAGCAGGTACTGCCTGGGTTCCTTCCTCCAGGCTATTCAACAGCCCACTGACAGGCTCAGCGGTTCCTTTTATTCAGGCTTCCCCTGCAATCAGCCTCATCACCTGTGCAAGGCCTGAGATCAGGGAACAAACCTGTAAAGGACTGGGGAATGTGACCTGGGTCCTGAAAACCCGGCATGGATTGTGCCTGATACAGCACAGCAGGGGAAAAATACACACCATTTAGGACCTTTTCCATACACTTTACCACATATCCCCCCCCCCCTCTTTTTCAGACCCGCGGTCTGACAATTTTCAGCAACCATACAGTGGACTTGGGACACAGCATCTACATTCCCTTGTAACTTCCCCGGCCTACTTTAAACTTATCTCTACTTTTACCCGTGGGTACTAATACCCGAACCCGGTCCCCAGGATTAAAGGCCCTCACCCTGGCCGGCCTATTGTATAATCTGCTTTGGGCCACATGTTCAACGGACTCGACGACGGGAAGGGTTACCGATTCTGCCGGAGATACTTCGCTGACGGCTGAAGCGTTACGCCTTTCCCACAAGTCCCAGAACAAGGAAAATTCACAACCAATTATTGCATCATACATAAGGCATTTTAGCACACCGACTACATGGGTCAATGTCCCAGCGGGGGTCTCAAACATACCCACAGCTACAGGGTAAGCCACGATATCCCCGTAGATGCAAAGCACATTAAGATTTTTCTTTGGTTTATAACCTCTACGCACGAGGTTGGCCCGGACCAAAGTTACCCGGCTACCTGAGTCAAGCAGCGCCTTCACTGGGCAACCATTCATTCTTACCATGACAACCTGTGTCTCAGTCTCTGACCGCTGAATGGCGGTACACGCGGGTTCGGCGAACAGGGATCTTCTGCGGCCAGCGTCACACTCCATGGGCTCAGGGGAGAGGGGGCAATCCATGGCTATGTGTCCCCACTCATGGCACCTCCAACACTGGGGACCCCGGAGCCTCCTAGCCCGGGCGTCCTCCCTAGGATTAGGGGCCTCTGGGGGTCAGGGTCAGTCTTTCGCCCTCGTACACCCTTCCACACACCTCCAAGGGGGACTTGCTTACCCTCCGAAGACACCGGACTGCTGGTTTCGGAGGTTGCTGGTGCTGCAGGGGCATCCAGAAGGTGGTCCTCGGTCGCAATAAACCTCTCCACCATGTTGACCATTTGCTCAGCAGTCTGCGGGTCGCCTTTTCCCACCCACCGTTGTAGTTCTGGCGGCAGGGTCCGGAGAAAATGGTCCACCACGACCTTCTCGACGATCTGCGCAGGTGTGGAATGCTCCGGCTCCAACTATTTTTGGACAAGATGAACTAAATCGTACATCGACCGAGCAGGCTTCTCAACAGAAAAAGTCTAATTATGTACTCTCCGGGCCCGAACCGCAGGCGTAACACCCAGGCGAGCAAGGATCTCCAGTTTAAGTTTGGCATAGTCCCGTACCTCTTGCTTCCTGAGGTCAAAATACGCTTTTTGGGGCTCACCTGCCAGAAACGGCGCAATCACGTCTGCCCACTCGGCAACTGGCAGCTGCTCTCTCTCAGCCATGCGCTGGAACACCGTGAAGTAGGCCTCAACATCATCCTCAGGGGTCATCTTTTGTAGGACCCGCTGTACGGCTCTCCTCGCACCACCCGTCTCAACCGGGATTCTCTCTGGTTGTGAGGCTTGAGCCACCACAGTCTCTCTGAGTACAGCAATCTGTTCTATCAACAGGCGGTCTGTTTCCTGCTGGTTTGCCATGGTCTGCTGCTGCGCTTGGTGCTGCTGTGCCAGGGCTTGGTGCTGCTGTTCCAGGGCCCGCTGCTGCTGGCGGTTAGCCTGGATTAGCTGCTTAATCACCTCCTCCATTTGAGACATCTTGGTTGCCGCTTTCGCCCAGGACATCCAAAATGCAGCGTGTTTTTGTCACTCCGTTGCCTCAAGCAGCAGTCACTATGCCCGCATCCTCCACCAATTGTGAGCAATTGGGGAGAACGGCAGTGACACAGACAACAGTTCTTCAATAGCAAAGGCAGTTTTATAAAGAAAATAAAGTGTTCATCAGCAAAACAAAACGTATCTCTTATGTCAGAGAACGTTGCAGCACAAATGCAAAACATCAAGCGGTTTACTTCACCAGCTCCTGTAAAAGTCCTTGGTTTGAAAGACCAATAAACTATAAGTCCAGGTTACAGGGGCGTACCAGCCCACGCTGCTCATCCAGAACTCCAAGTGCAAAGTCACAAGCAAATTCCTTCTGCTGCATACAGGTCTGTCGTTCACTTTCAGCAGGTACTGCCTGGGTTCTTTCCTCCAGGCTATTCAACAGCCCACTGACAGGCTCAGTGGCTCCTTTTATTCATGCTTCCCCTGCAATCAGCCCCATCACCTGTGCAAGGCCTGGGATCAGGGAACAAACCTGTAAAGGACTGGGAAATGTGACCTGAGTCCTGAAAACCCAGCATGGATCGTGCCTGATACAGCACAGCAGGGGAAAAATACACACCATTTATGACATTTCCATACACTTTACCACAACCTCAATTGTTGAGTGTGTGTTGGGCTAAGTATCTTTCTAGAAATCAAATCTTCCCATGTGTACAGATGCAGCATTTTAGGAGTGACCACAGTAGTGCAATGATTACTCACACATCAAAGTCTGCAGTGAGGCTGTTTACATTGTAAAAGCACGGTCCCTCACCTATATACAACGTAACACAGTACAGCCATTTTTGCATTGTATTGTACATTGTAACAGCATCTATATGCTTGACTGCTTACAATGCAGCACAGCAAGAGCTGTCTGGCTTTTCTTACAGTGTAACAGCAGAACTGTTCTCTCCTGTATGCAGAGAAAGTTGTATTATTATAATTGTTACCTTTGTACCCGGTAAATAAGCTGTAATGGAGGATGGTCTATTTTTTCATAAATATTGGCGTTGTATGTTTAGGGGGACTTATTTGAAAGTAAGCTGTGAAAACTTTTGCGGTGAGGAATAAGGCTGTTGTGATTAGGTAGGTGCCCGCATGAGTAGCCTGTGGTTTTATCCTTTATTTGGCTCTGTTGTGGGTCTTTTATGGCAAAGCATGGTTTTTCTTTATAAGTTTTTTAACAGTTAGAATGTACTTCTAGCATTTTTTCCCTAATCTATTTTTATTAAGATCTTTCAGAAAGACATACAAAAAAAATAAATATATATAACACAAAATAGGGGGGGGACAAAAAATAATAGCAACATATGATCAACCCAGCACCATTTTTCAGGGTACTTATATAGACATTATATTATTATTATTTTGCTTGCATGGGTATTCTGTGGCTATCAATGTCACATTATATATTACATATCAAGTAATAAGTTGATCTTACCCAAGTACTTTACTGTTTGTATACCATTGTCCCACTATTTCTATTCATATCAGTATAATCATATAGATAACCATAGGCTTTAACCATCTACTCTAAACAGCGAAACCGCGTCAACGCCTCTTTTCTATGGGGGATAACCAGCTCTATTTTAGTTACTTGTCTTACATGGTATTATGGAAATGCAAATCATTAATATAGGTAACTTTGCTGAGTATGAAAAGTGGTTCCACTTAGTGCTATAAACCTAAGAAGAAGACTCAACCATTAAATAAACAAAGTAGAGAAAGAAAGAAGGAAAGAACCATTCATTCTCATTGAGCTATTGAAGAGTCTGTTGCATACCAGAAACAGTGACCAATGCCTCGCTCAGTTGAGTTTGCTTTAGGCTATCTGCATCCGTGAATCGTAGTGTTTCTGTATATAAAAAGCTCACATCAAGAGTGTTTGCCTGCCTTCTGGGGATTCTCTAAACATATCTCTAGCATATTTTAAAGATGTTAAAAGGGGGTTTTCTTTCACTATAAAAGGCTAAAGTGAACCTCTGACTTTGTTTTTAAAATTAGCACAATTTGTACTTAAGGCAGAAACTAAATATTTAAAAAATGTTGGTGGAACTGCATTAGAATAGGTACTAACTGCCTTTGTGATAATGGGAAGCTACATCAGCAGCTGCCTCCACAACCTTAGTTTAACACTTCACCGGAGTCTCTAGGCTATAAAGACAAAAACCTGATCCCATACTGTGATTAAAGCTCTACTGAATCTAATCCTTTCTGTGCTGAGAGTTAAAAAAAATGTCAGCCTGGAGCTAGCAGTCCCATTATGACAGATAGATAGGTGGCAGCATGTGCTGGTAACAGTTTAGTATTGAGTGAGCCTTTAATGACAAGGCACACAGGAAGAAGCTGGTGCTGAAGGCAATTCGGGACAGGGCAGACCTGCTGTTTCTGGACCCACAGGTAGCACCCAGCAAACCTGGAAGTGGCAAGCAAGGATGCTGGGCAGGTTGAGGTGGCAGCAGATGTGGTCACACATGTACAGAGGTCAGTAACTGAGCAAAATACTCAGGTGTGGTCAGATATAGTAGTGGTTGGTAGCAGCACTATGATGTAGCCAGACATGGCAGTAGATTGTATTTATTCTTTTACTTTACTGGCC
The DNA here is from genome assembly GCA_027917425.1 of Gastrophryne carolinensis. Taxonomy (NCBI): domain Eukaryota; kingdom Metazoa; phylum Chordata; class Amphibia; order Anura; family Microhylidae; genus Gastrophryne; species Gastrophryne carolinensis. The sequence continues at coordinate 353,318,315 of CM051235.1, forward strand.
ACTAGCCAGGTGGTGTCAGTATTTGTTTTTTCACTGGTAAATGAGGATGGGAAAAGGGACTGGGCCAGATAACACAGCAGTACTGTTGGCACCAAACTGTTCCTGGAGGAAGCTTTAAAACCAGCCACCCACAATCAGCTGAAACAGCAAGCAACTATAACGCCAGCCTGCAGTGCCAGAGGAGATCAGACACAGAGTGCTTCCCGTGTCAGCTACCAGTGGTTGCTGGGCAACAGTGTTGCTTGTGGCTGGACCAGCTGAGGAGTAGTGTGGTAGCAACAAGGAGGTAAGTGACAGTATAATGATGTGCAGTGCTGGCCTTTCACTGATGGCCAAAAAACTACATTTTGCCCACATGAGACCATACATATATTTTTCTTACTGTATGTGTCTCTTGTCAAATTGTAGTCAAGATGTCATGTGGTCCCATAAGGACCAAGGTAAGAGCAATTGTATTCATGGTCTCTCCAATCTCAGGCTCTGGCGCTTGTAACTCCTGTGAAGCTGTCATAGGTCTCTTGGTAGAAATCCAAGACTTGGAAATGTTCATGTAACCATTCCCTGACCTTTGCTTTTCAGTCAGCTTTTTGTGAAGTTGCTTGGTGTGTTTTTTTTCCTTCATAGGAAATAGATAGACGCTGACTTATAGGAGGCTTAACCTTCAGCTACCCATGTATGATCATTATTTTACTGACTTTCTTACTTGGCTGTACCTATAATGATTTAAGTGTGCCATATTAAAGGGAGTAGAGAGCTAGGCATTAATATAGCAGCTACATTTCTTATAGAGTAATACTTAACTGCCTAACCTTGGCTGGCTCCTGGAGTACTCCTTGCTGGGTCCTTTCTCCAAAAACTAGGAACTCAAGTTGAAAGTGGAGCTCCAAAAACAACCATTATGAGGGGACGAAAGGAGCCCCAGGACCTCCACCCACTTGCCCTGCAAATGGGGCCTCCACCAATCTTTGGGTTATGGTCTGGTTCTATGGTCCAGGAGGCTTTTCAGTCTTTGGTCTGATGGGCCATGGGGCCAGCAACAAAGCTATCGGCAGCAGTGGGGCCCCCCTGCACCTGGGAAAGCCTTTTTTTGTTTTTGCAAACCTGCAACCAAAGCCTCCACAAGGCAGGATGGAGAGTCAGCAACGCTACAGTGATGCGTGGGTGCAGAGCTGTCAGTTGGCGGCCGCTCACTGCACATAAGTCACCAAGCACAGCCACTGGCAGCTCAATGCAGGGAACTGTTTTCTGCTGGACCAGCTGGGGGACTACACTACATCCCACCCGGAATGGAAAATGAGGAGTTCCCGAGCAGCACGCACCCGCACAAGGGTGACACAAAGGGACACGATCTGATGTTCCAGTAAGTAGGCGGGTGCCAGACAGCCACCTTTTACTTGGCTCGACTATTACTTTTAAAGGAAAAAAAATACTGTATCTGGGGCCTTTACCAGATTTTGTGCCCAGGGGCCTCCACCACACTTCATCCGGCCCTGGGAAAACTATTTCAGATCAATGTGGCAGCCTGGACATGCTGGCGCTGGCTGCACAGAAGACCCTATGCAATAAGAGGTGCTGAAACAATGCTGAATCGCTGAAAGCGATATAATCATTCTTTTAATTACAACCTACAATAGCCTTTTAATCATTTAAATCACTTTGCAGAGCTATATTTTTACAAATAAGTCTACATATGTTGATCAGTATAAATATTTTCTCATATATACTGACATGTCATATGCATGATTTATTATAATAACTTATTATATAATTATAATGGGCAGTTTTTTACATTTGTACAGGAAGGAATATTTTACTAGGAGAGCTATCTAATTTTAGTTGCTATCTTGTCCCCTCTAGCCTGGTGAGAAATTAGAAATGGATCTTGACTGCAGAAGATACAAGGTGTCTTCTGAGGCTGAAAGTTTTTTTTCTCTTTGAGTTGGTTCTAGTCTAAATGCTTGGGGACAAGAGCTAGCCATTCATTATTCATAAGCATCCAGGGAAAGGACAATGCAAGACCAGATAAATCCTCACCTAGGTGACAGCAGGTGACAGGGGCTTCAGTTTTATTGCTCGTGTCCTGTCTCTTCATTGTGCTGAGGGCCAGGCTGGAAGAAAAGGCTGCTCACTAATGACCAGTGTGATATACGTGTAACTGCTGATTCTATGACATGAAGAGGCCTCTGCTGAACATTGCATTCAGGGGAAGTATCAGAAACGGGGACATCTCCAGTGGCAGGAGTAGGATAAGAGCTGGGATGCTGTATCACATACGATTCTACTTCCCAGTGTTACAGTGAAATGTCCCAAAAAAAACCTGCAGGCCATATTGTTTGCCTCAAAATAGAGCAATGTCCTAGCAAAACTTTAGATGAATAAGTGTGAAGCACTTGAAGGGGATCTGCCATCCAAAGCCATTGTAAGAGGTCATTTCTGGAAGCTAAATCATTATTTCAGGTAATGAGTGTACGCCGAGAGTACGGATATTGATGAGCTCCAGTGATCCAAAACCCACCAGTGATGCAAAATCCAAATGAACTCTTCCTGGGTGTAAAAAATAAATTGCTATTTTCGCTTAACCCTATTTTCTATAACTACAGTATTGCTCGGAAAAGGCAGAAAAAAGGGAAACCATCTGAAACGGCACCCTGATTTAAAGTGGACCAACACCCAAGCGGATCGGCCCGGGAACCTATAAGATTCCTGGGCCGATCCGATCCCTCCCTGCGTGGCATCTAAAATCGGGATGCCCCGCTGTGTGAAAACCCCCCAGACGCCCAGAAACCTTACCTGGATCCTGATCCACCGGCGCATGCGCGGGCCGCGGCCGCATCTCATGCTTCTCTCTAGCAGGCACGCTCCCTGTTAGAGGGAAGCAAGAGATGTGGCCGCCAGCGTGCTTGGAGCCGCTGTGGTTGGACGCCGCTTGTACGTGCATACCACAGCGGCTCTGAGCACGCTGATTGGGTGAGCGGCTGCGCATGCGCCGTAGGAGCGTGGTAGGGTGAGTTTTATCAGGCTTTCTGGGGGGTTTCAAGTAGCGGGGCACCCTCGATCGGGGTGCCCCGCGGAAGTGGACCAAAACCCAGGATAGTGAAAATCCTGCGTGTTGGTCCACTTTAAATAGTAAGTATAGCCATATTTAAGAAAGTGGGCCTGGTACTCACCTTTACTTACCCACAGCACATGATCTCCAATACTAGGGCAGTTTTTAGGGGAGGGCCAGTAGGGCGACTGCCCTGGGTCACTGTGTATTTGGGGGGAGCCTTCATCCCAGCCATCCTGTTTTTTTACAGATGGGTCATTTTTAGTGGTGCCAGCCTGACACCAGGCTCCTGCTAGGGAAGAGGCAAAGCATGGCACATACCTGTCTAGCAGCAGCATCAGCGCCATGGGATGGACTTACTGAGAGCTACTTTGTCTAGACACTTCCCAGTCTAGTATGTACCAGTGAGGAGTTCTTGCTCTGGGATCCATGCATGCCCTCTGCTGCCTCATGATGAACCACTAAGTATTAATCATCTGGACATGAAGGGATGTGCATAGAAGCAGAATGGTACATACACAAACTTGCCATATGTAATTGTTTTTCCTTCAAGGAAAATACAGAAACAAGCATGGCTGAATGTTATCTAGCATATTTAGAGGTTTTTTATTATTAGACCATATTTTTTACACAATAGTAATCCTTTACCAATGAATAGCAACACTAATAATAAAGCTAACTTGGTGTCAGAATCTGTGAGATTCTCCTTGTATTAAAGAGCCCTCTCACCTCTGTTCTGATATTCAAAGAATTTGTGTTTAGGAGCTAAGAGCACTTTAAGATGACTTCATATAGCCTTCATACAGAATAGTATTCAGAGAAAATGTACACAGGACAAGGTCTGTGATCGCTGTAGATGCCTGTTCAGGAAAGAACAAATTCCCCCTGCAGGCAGACTAGTTGTCACTAGTAGCTCAGGGCCAGGTCGTAATACCTGTCGCTTGTAGTAGGCACAACTAAGCTTGAAATGAGTTGATTAAGTACCTGGACATATAAACAAACAGGGATACTGAACACGAAAGAAACAAAATGTAGCCACCTAAGAAAATGAATCCCTGTTTAAGCAATACTTTGATATTAGATTGTTGACCACTATAGGCTGTTAGCTCAAGTTCAGCATTTCCTTAAAGCAGACCACACCCCTTCCTTCTCACCACTGCCCCCCACCCCACAAAAAATATGATTGCAGAAAGCAGATGTGTATATTTGTTTTATTTTATGCCCAAGTCAGACCTAGCAGAGGTGGCGGGGAATGTTGAGTAGCATACTATGAATTTTTTTTTCAAAAAGTAGAGGCTAGAGAGCGAGATTTGATCACCTTTTTGTGTAATGAAAAAATATGAAATAACTGCTCAAAGGATCATGACAAAAGGATTTAAAAATGACTTGAATAGGAAAGAAAGTTTAAAATAGCAGACTCATTTTGTTTAAAGGTAAATTAGAAGACTAGTCATGTTCAAAGGTGAACATGTGAACCCATGAAAGTGGTGGGCCAGCTTTTCCTATGAGGGTGACATATGGTTTGGACTCAGAGAACAGATGAGTCTTTCCTTACTTTTTCACTTGGCTCAGTTTATCTCAACACATGTTATTTGGTCAGCTTTGAAATAAAACATTCTTTCCCAATATGGTGTCATGAGATATAATATAGGAGTCCATATGTAGCCACCCAGTGGTTGGAATGTGGTTTGCAGCATCTCATAAAATGTGTTAGCAGTTCTCACTGGCTTCCTTTACTTTTATGCGCTGTGTTGCACTGCATGTTGCAAAATACTGCAGGCAGTGTTTTACCCACAGAGCAAGTGAAAAGCAGCTTATAGATGTCGAGGGACAGCTCAGGTAAAGAGCATGTATTGCGTTTTACCTGTGCCACATTGCTGTGCAATTAAAGAGCCTCCCGCTCCATCAGCAAGTGTCTGGGTGTGTACTGCTCTGTATTGAACTGCACTGCACTGCAACTATGTGTAATGCCCTTCTAATGTGTTGTAAGTCAGAATGCAACAAATATACATCAATAATAGGATACATAAGGAATGAGGGCAGTAATCTAAAGGGTAATCACAAGGTTGAGTTATACGAAGCATGGTGGCAAGGACTCTGAAGGGTGTTAATGTAAACTGTCAGCTTACAGGCTCATAGGAGTAAATGCATTTTTAGGGTACTTTGGAATACTTAGAAGGTTGGGGTGTGGTAAATCGCATGGGAAAGGGCATCTCAGAGCATCTCATACAAAGTCCTCGTGGGGGAGGTCATGGGCAGAGAGCATTTACTGTGAGTAATATGATAAAGGTTGGGTCAGGAAGAAAGCCTAATCTCTACAAATGTCCTCTGGTTAAGTTGCTAAAGTCCCAGACCAGGCAGACACTAACTTTCTCCCACCTTATGTCCCTTGGAAACATTGTAAAATGAGTAAATACCTTATGTAATCTAAGCAAAGCCACTTTCTTTACTCAAAACTCTGGGGCGAGGCTGAGCCGGGAAGGGTATGCCATGATTCAGCTGCATGAGTCTTGAGCATGTGCTGCAGTGGCCAGAGATTGTGGCTTGTCGTGCTCACTCTGAGAGCACCAAGGAACAGAAAATATCACGTAGCAACCTCTCCTACCGTTAAGTGCCAGCTACTAGCTACTGTCAGTAACCGCTTACCTGGACCCCGTTCCAGCGTCGTCTCCAGGCGGCCGGCCGCAGCTGTCACTGTGCGGCGGCCGCGCCGAGCGGCGGCGGCTCAGGCGGCGCCGAGCACGCCCGCTCTCCTCCCTCGCGTCACTGCTGCACGTGATTGTTTTGTCCTCCGGCGGCGCTGTACTCAGCGCGCCCGCCGGAGGCTGTGATAGGGCCAATGTGCCCAGAAGTTGTGATATGGGCCAATGAGCCCGTGGGCTGGTGTTTCTGGGCCATGAGCCCAGGGGAGGTTGGGCTTTCGCCCTCCCATTATTGTGCAGCCAATGAGCTGTTGGTTCCTATGTGCACCAATCACACACACACCTACCCTTGTAGTCTGTCCCTATAAAGGTTCTCCCTATCAGTTACCCGATGCCTGTGATAGCGCCTTGTATCTAGTATTGACCTCTGTGTATTTGTTCTGAACCCCTGTTGCCGACCACCGCCTGAACCGAGCATTCTCGATCTGAACCCCTGTTGCCGACCACCGCCTGAACCGACTATCCTCGATCCGAACCCCTGTTGCCGACCACCGCTTGAACCGACTATCCTCGATCCGAACCCCTGTTGCCAACCTCCACTTTGAACCTTGACCACGAGTTGCCTAATCCTTTGTACCGCCACAATCTCTCTCTTCCCGCTGTCGACCTCTGGCCTGTCTCTGGACTTCCGTCACCCACGCTCTAGCTATTGGTTCTCCAGACCTCTCACATATAAGCTCACATCCTTTGAGCCATTAAGTCCTGGGGGCAACCGATCCCGGGTAGGCGTATCTTGCGTCCCGGCAAGCGGGGGCTCCTACAGGTGAAGCTGGCTGTGGAGATTGGGGGTTGTGGGCTTATTAAAAGGGCTGGAGTTACCCCGAGCGTGACATTATCACAGGCCCAAGATGGATGACCTGGTACAGCAGGTGCAAGCTATGGCCACGGCGATAAACCAGCTCGCTCAAAGAGTGGCCACTCAGGAGTCTCGTCAGTTACCGGCATCCTCTGTACCACCTCATATCTCCGAACCAAAGATTCCACTGCCTGAAAAATTTTTGGGATAACGAGCAAAATTTTCCAATTTTAAGAATGCCTGCGAACTGTATTTCAAGCTGAGACCCATCTCCTCAGGCACTGAGTCCCAACGAGTAGGCCTAGTCATTTCTCTGCTTCAAGGAGACCCGCAGTCCTGGGCCTTTAGTTTACCATCTCATGATTCTGCCCTACAATCTGTTACAGCATTCTTTAGTGCTATGGGCGTTTTATATGCTGATCCTGATCAACAATCTACGCCAGAAAATAGGCTTCAGGCCTTAAGACAAGGACGGAATTCGGCTGAAGATTATAGTGCTGAATTCCGCCGCTGGGCTATCGAATCTAGGTGGAATGATCCTGCTCTGTGTAGTCAGTTCAGGGTGGGGCTGTCGGAAAGCATCAAGGATGCTTTGGTCAATTTTCCTCCACCCGCAGACCTGGACCAATTAATGCAGGTCTCCATTAAAATAGACAGACGTCTTAGAGAGAGGGCTAGGGAGAGAGCCAGGGCTCCCACGTCCTTCAGGTCCTTCCAGAGTCTTAGTTTCCCGGCTACCCATGGGGAAAATACCTCATCTTCTTCCCAGGAAGAACCCATGCAATTAGGGAGAACCCGGTTATCCCAAGAGGAAAAGCAGCGTAGGCGATCCAAGGGGTTATGCCTATATTGTGGGAACTCGGGACATTTCGCTGGGTCCTGTCCAAACAAGGGGAAGCCGGCGGAAAACTCACAACACCTAGATCAGAGAGAGAGTGCTGGTCTAGGTGAGTCAGTTTTCGCCAAAATAAAATGCTAGTGCCTATTGACCTGTTTTGGGGTTCTTTATAGCAAACAGTTTCCGCCTTTATCGACAGTGGTGCGGCGGGAAACTTTTTGGACAGGAGTATGATCTCCATTTTAGGTATCCCTTTAGTTCCTCTTGAAAGATCCCTACAAGTTTTGGCTATCAATGGGAAGGCTATCCAGGGGGGACCAATAAATACCAAGACCCCACCTCTTCGGTTAATTGTTGGCTCTTCCCACTCTGAGTTCTTAGAATTCTTCATCTTCGACTGTCCAGAAACTCCGGTGGTTTTGGGATACCCCTGGTTACAACTCCACAACCCGGTGTTAGATTGGCGGGCTGGGGAGTTGATCAAGTGGAGTGATCATTGCAAAAATCACTGCTTTACTACAGGCCTCAAAAGTGTGCAAGTTTTACCCCAGGGATTACCTCAGCCATATGCAGACTGGGTAGATGTCTTCTCTGAACGTTCTGCTGACACTCTTCCTCCACATCGGTCTTATGACTGCCCTATTGACTTGCTACCTGGCACGATTCCCCCGAGGGGAAAAATCTATAATCTTACTCTGCCCGAGGAGCAAGCAATGAGGGAGTACATTACCGAGAATTTAAGGAAGGGATTTATCCGCCCCTCTACTTCACCTGCTGGGGCCGGATTCTTTTTTGTAGAGAAAAAGATGGCGGCCTGAGACCATGCATTGATTATCGAGCCTTGAATAAGATCACTGTTAAGAACCGATACCCCTTGCCCTTGATTGGGGATCTGTTCAATCAAGTCACAGGGTCCCGAATCTTTTCCAAGTTGGATTTAAGAGGGGCATACAATCTGATTCGCATCCGGCAGGGGGATGAGTGGAAAACTGCATTTAATGTGAAAGACGGCCATTACGAGTACCTGGTCATGCCCCTTGGTCTTTGTAATGCGCCAGCCGTCTTTCAAGATTTTGTTAATGATATATTCAGAGAGTATCTCGGTAGATTTGTGGTCATCTACTTGGACGATATTCTCATCTTTTCTAATTCTTTATTGGAGCACAGACGCCATGTTAAGTTGGTATTACAAAAATTAAGAGAGAACAACTTATATGCTAAACTTTCTAAATGTGTGTTTGAAGTCACCACTGTTCCCTTTCTAGGGTATGTTATTACCAGCCAGGGTTTGGAGATGGACGCGGATAAAGTTTCGGCGGTTCAGGATTGGGTTCAACCTAAGACTTTAAAAGAATTACAACGTTTTCTAGGATTTGCAAATTTTTATCGGCGTTTCATCAAGGGCTTCTCCCATGTTGTAGCTCCACTTACCAACCTGACCCGAAAGGGGGCTTTTACTGCTAACTGGTCTCCCTCTGTCTGTGAGGCCTTCCAGACCTTGAAACGAGCCTTCACTTCGGCGCCTGTGTTAGTTCATCCAGATGTTCAAAAAGCCTTCGTTATTGAAGTGGATGCTTCAGAGCTGGGAGTGGGTGCAGTTTTGTCACAATATTCTGGTAACCCTGAGCGCCTACATCCATGCGCCTATTTTTCACGTAAATTCAGTACCGTGGAACAAAATTATGACGTTGGTAATAGGGAATTATTAGCTGTTAAACTGGCATTTGACGAATGGCGACACTGGTTGGAGGGTTCATTGCATCCGATAACTGTGTATATCGATCACAAAAATCTCGAATACATCGGTTCTGCCAAGAGGCTGAACTCTCGCCAGGCACGTTGGGCATTGTTCTTCTCGCACTTTAATTTTATAATTACTTTCAAGCCGGGGGTAAAAAATACTAAAGCTCTCGCATGTTTGGTGGATGTAAGGATCGGGGTGATACTGGTGAACCTATTCTACCCACGGGTTGTGTGGTCGGGGCGTTACTTCCTGATCTCTCCAATACCTTGGCGTCGTTTCAAGATGAATCTCCTAGTGAAGTTCCCTTGGGGTGCCAGTTTGTTCCGCCGCACCTGCGTTCGGATGTAATTCGCGAATTTCACGATGCTAAAACTGCTGGTCATTTGGGTAACCGTAACACGTTTATGCTTGCCCGTCGCCATGTGTGGTGGCCTACCATGAGACGCGATGTTACTGCCTTTATCGACGCTTGTTCCATTTGTGCGCGAAGTAAAGGGGTTCACAAGGCTCCTAGTGGCGGTTTGGTGCCTCTTGAAGTTCCTGCGGAACCTTGGACTCATATTTCAATGGATTTTATAGTAGATTTGCCTCTCTCACATGGTAATACTGTAATTTGGGTGGTCGTGGATCGTTTCAGTAAGATGGCACATTTTGTACCTTTGCCCAAGCTTCCATCGGCCTCTGAGCTTTCGCGCTATTTACTTCGCATATTTTTCGTATTCATGGTATTCCGTTGAATATAGTCTCTGATCGGGGTGTCCAATTTACTTCCCATTTTTGGAAACATTTCTGTTCACGACTAGGGATACAGATCTCCCTTTCCTCTGCTTACCATCCCCAGTCTAATGGGCAGACGGAAAGAACTAACCAAACTTTGGAACAATACTTAAGATGTTATGTCTCTGATGCCCAAGAGCAATGGGCGGAATTTATCGATTTTGCTGAGTTCGCTTACAATAACGCACCTAGTGAGAGTACTAAGGTGTCTCCTTTCTTTTGTAATTTGGGAAAAAATCCTAGAGCTTCTTCCCTTTCAGGGTAACCTTCCAATTTGCCAGCATTGGAAGAGTGGCTTCAAGAATGGAAGAATATCTGGACCCGCGTTCAGGAGATTCTCAAAACCACGGCCTTGAGATATAAGAGATTTGCCGATCGTCGCAGGTCGCAGGAACCAGTTCTGCAGGTGGGCGATCTAGTTTGGGTCTCCACCAAAAATATTGCGCTCCGTCAACCTTCTAGTAAATTAGGTCCCAAGTTCATTGGACCTTATCTTATTATCAGGAAGTTGAATAATGTGTCTTTTAAGGTGCAACTCCCGCCGACTATGAAAATATCCAATTCCTTCCATGTTTCTCTGTTAAAACCTGCTAAGAATTCTCCTATTGCTGGTCCTTCGCCAATTCTCGTTGATAATGAGTCAGAATATGAAGTGAATAAGATCTTGGATTCACGTAAAGTGCGTAATTCTTTACAGTATTTGATTGACTGGGTTGGTTATGGTCCAGAGGAGAGATGTTGGGTTGCAGCCAAAGATGTGCACGCTAGAGCTCTCGTTAAGAAATTCCATCGTGACAATCCAGGGAAACCGGGTAAGGGTCCGGAGGCCCCTCGTGAAGGGGGGGTAGTGTCAGTAACCGCTTACCTGGACCCCATTCCAACATCGTCTCCAGGCGGCCGGCCGCAGATGTCACTGTGCGGCGGCCGTGCCGAGCGGCGTCGGCTCAGGCGGCGCCGAACACGCCCGCTCTCCTCCCTCGCGTCACTGCTGCTCGTGCTCGTGCCCGCGCGCGAGCACGTGATTGTTTTGTCCTCTGGCGGCGCTGTACTCAGCCGGAGGCTGTGATAGGGCCAATGTGCCCAGAAGTTGTGATATGGGCCAATGAGCCCGTGGGCTGGTGTTTCTGGGCCATGAGCCCAGGGAAGGTTGGGCTTTTGCCCTCCCATTATTGTGCAGCCAATGAGCTGTTGGTTCCTATGTGCACCAATCACACACACACCTACCCTTGTAGTCTGTCCCTATAAAGGTTCTCCCTGTCAGTTACCCGATGCCTGTGATAGCGCCTTGTATCTAGTATTGACCTCTGTGTATTTGTTCTGAACCCCTGTTGCCGACCACCGCCTGAACCGAGCATTCTCGATCTGAACCTCTGTTGCCGACCACCGCCTGAACCGACTATCCTCGATCCGAACCCCTGTTGCCGACCACCGCTTGAACCGACTATCCTCGATCCGAACCCCTGTTGCCGACCTCCGCTTTGAACCTTGACCACGAGTTGCCTAATCCTTTGTACCGCCACGATCTCTGTCTTCCCACTGTCGACCTCTGGCCTGTCTCTGGACTTCCGTCACCCACGCTCTAGCTATTGGTTCTCCAGACCTCTCACATATAAGCTCACATCCTTTGAGCCATTAAGTCCTGGGGGCAACCGATCCCTGGTAGGCGTATCTTGCATCCCGGCAAGCGGGGGCTCCTACAGGTGAAGCTGGCTGTGGAGATTGGGGGTTGTGGGCTTATTAAAAGGGCTGGAGTTACCCCGAGCGTGACAGCTACCAGCTACTCAACTAGCTGAGTTTAATCCACCACACCAAAAAAGTATAAAAGTTAAAAGTTAAAGTTGCATGTCCCAACTTTGGGGACTCAGAATTAAGAGTAGGGACCACACTAAACACAGAGTGCCTTGCCGGGGCAGTGTGGCTTCCACATGTATCTGCAGATATATGCAACCAAATCTCTGTCTTTCCACATAGCTAGACATGTTTGTTGCTTGATATTTAGTTGATGAGAGGGTTAAACTGGGCGGTAAATTAGTTCCCAGGCCCTGAATAATAATAATTTTGTATAAATAGTGATTGAGTTGCTCCCACCCCCCTTTATTCATTTGAATTGCCATGAGCACAAGCAGGAAGGAATTCAGTCAATATGGATTTCTCCCTGTGAAGTGTTCGAAAGGGAGGCTGGCTGCTTCCCAGGTGAGTAGCTCCCAGATATTTGTCTGCATTGCATGTCCCAACTTTGGGGACTCAGAATTAAGAGTAGGGACCACACTAAACACAGAGTGCCTTGCCGGGGCAGTGTGGTTTCCACATGTATCTGCAGATATATGCAACCAAATCTCTGTCTTTCCACATAGCTAGACATGTTTGTTGCTTGATATTTAGTTGATGAGAGGGTTAAACTGGGCGGTAAATTAGTTCCCAGGCCCTGAATAATAATAATTTTGTATAAATAGTGACTGAGCTGCTCCCACCCCCCTTTATTCATTTGAATTGCCATGAGCACAAGCAGGGAGGAATTCAGTCAATATGGATTTCTCCCTGTGAAGTGTTCTAAAGGGAGGCTGGCTGCTTCCCAGGTGAGTAGCTCCCAGATATTTGTCTGCATTGCATGTCCCAACTTTGGGGACTCAGAATTAAGAGTAGGGACCACACTAAACACAGAGTGCCTTGCCGGGGCAGTGTGGCTTCCACATGTATCTGCAGATATATGCAACCAAATCTCTGTCTTTCCACATAGCTAGACATGTTTGTTGCTTGATATTTAGTTGATGAGAGGGTTAAACTGGGCGGTAAATTAGTTCCCAGGCCCTGAATAATAATAATTTTGTATAAATAGTGATTGAGCTGCTCCCACCCCCCTTTATTCATTTGAATTGCCATGAGCACAAGCAGGGAGGAATTCAGTCAATATGGATTTCTCCCTGTGAAGTGTTCTAAAGGGAGGCTGGCTGCTTCCCAGGTGAGTAGCTCCCAGATATTTGTCTGCATTGCATGTCCCAACTTTGGGGACTCAGAATTAAGAGTAGGGACCACACTAAACACAGAGTGCCTTGCCGGGGCAGTGTGGCTTCCACATGTATCTGCAGATATATGCAACCAAATCTCTGTCTTTCCACATAGCTAGACATGTTTGTTGCTTGATATTTAGTTGATGAGAGGGTTAAACTGGGCGGTAAATTAGTTCCCAGGCCCTGAATAATAATCATTTTGTATAAATAGTGATTGAGCTGCTCCCACCCCCCTTTATTCATTTGAATTGCCATGAGCACAAGCAGGAAGGAATTCAGTCAATATGGATTTCTCCCTGTGAAGTGTTCGAAAGGGAGGCTGGCTGCTTCCCAGGTGAGTAGCTCCCAGATATTTGTCTGCATTGCATGTCCCAACTTTGAGGACTCAGAATTAAGAGTAGGGACCACACTAAACACAGAGTGCCTTGCCGGGGCAGTGTGGCTTCCACATGTATCTGCAGATATATGCAACCAAATCTCTGTCTTTCCACATAGCTAGACATGTTTGTTGCTTGATATTTAGTTGATGAGAGGGTTAAACTGGGCGGTAAATTAGTTCCCAGGCCCTGAATAATAATCATTTTGTATAAATAGTGATTGAGCTGCTCCCACCCCCCTTTATTCGTCTCTGGGTACTCCCCTCCATTTGACTGTGCATCACTGTGGAGGGGAGGGGCATGGAAGTGCAATATCCCAATGCCCCCCCTCCTCATAATGACAGCACAGGACAATATGGCAAAGGTGAGAATAATATATTGTTAGATTATTAATATTCACCTTTATACTAGTTCAAAAGGTAGAGCGGCTGTCCAGCCACCTGCCTGACATGCTGGCGGGTAGCTTGCCATTCCACCCACCCTATAATTTGTATCACAACTGTCCAGAGGGGTGTGGAAGAGCCCAGTGTTTAAAATGGCACAATACTTACCCTCCCATAGACATTTACTGTATTTGGCATTCAGGAGTACCGAATGCTGGATACCTGGGGATATCTGATCAGCGCTTCCAGTCAGAGCAGGCAAGTTGCATTCTCTGCACCTTAACCACAGCCAAACGGAAATATGGAAGAGAAAAAAACACAATGCTTTATAAGGGTCACACGTGGTAACCCAGGGTTTGAAGGCCAGCCCTGACCTGTACCAAAGGAGTTTGTACACTTGCATGAACACAAGCCGTCCGCTCAGCCTTTAAGCCCTTATACCTGTTGTGGGGGCTTGTACAACTTATCTGCACAAATTCTGCTTAGCTTTTTTTTATTTTTTGACTACAATCAACTGACAGGGGATCCCTGGCCTGCTTGGAATGTATTTTACACACATTAAACTCATTTTTTTTTTTATTAAACTATTTTTGACTGCCCTTTAAGTGACAGTGGCTTTGCATGTCCCCAATGTCAGCACATGTTTTTTCACTGGGTTGAGTGTCCTCTGGCTCTTTTATAGTATTTTTAAATGCTGCATCAGGTGCTGTACATCTTAGCACCCAGTTTTACAGTGCCCACACTTTCGGGCATTCAGAAATGGTGTTCGTCCAGTGCAGCGTTCTATGTTAAATGTTGAGGCTACTTTCTCAAATTCGCACCTAGCGCAGCCTAGCGTTCTCCTAAATACAGGCAAATAGCGGCACTGTCATTGTGAAGCACGCTGTCGTAGATGCTCCGCTATCACTGGTCTGCTTTCGGTTTCGGCTTGTGCACTTCCGGTTTGCCTCCGCAAACCGTTTGTACACGGGGTCGACGTACCTTAATAATCTGGCTGTCGGACTGACAGCCAGATTATTAAGGTACGTGTATTTTGTGTGTATGCTCCACCTGTAATTTTCATGTGGGCGTGTCTTTACTTCTGTTTTATTTCTGTTTCCTTTTTCTCTATTTTCTGTTCCTCCCTTATTCCTTTTTGTCAGTGTTTTTTTCAACAGTTAATCTTGCTATGTGCGTTTTTGGCCGTGTTGTCCCTTCAACTTTATTCCTGAATTAGGCCTCTTGTGGCAACTTTATCGTTTTTTTAAAATTATTTTTTTATAAATACAGAGATCTTGGAATTACGCCACATGTATTCTTCCTATTTTGGTCATTCTCATCAATTAGTGTGCAGAAATGCATTTTTATTTAAATAATAACATATTGGTGGTTAAGGTTATTTTTTTATTATTTTTTTTTCTATTTTTCAGTCTTTGCATTTTTTCATGTAGGGCATGTGCCAGCGGTAATATAATTATTGCCTACCCCAGCCAAGATGGAGGAGATTAGGGTCAATCTACAGGCTCTGTTGCCTATGCCTCCGGTCAGTGAAAAAAGTGAAACAGCATTGGTTGGTGTAGGGGCACAATCATGGACTTGTACTTAATGCCTTTTCTTGTCTTGTGTCTTCACAGATAAGCAGTCTCCACTCCTTAAGCATGGCAAGGAGGTTCTCCCCTGCCCCGCTAACGCTGATCCCAATACATCTGCGGGGGGAGGCTCCTTCACATCGTTGCTTGTTGGAGGACCCAGGGGGTGTAGGGGACAAGGCTGAGGATGTCCCACAGGAGGTGGCTGTATGAGTCATCAGCTCCTCCCATGAGGAAACGTTGGAGTCTGGCTACCAGGAGGGCCAATCTCAGGTGGGGAGTCTCGAGGTAGAGGAGGTGGTGGATTCCCCACCACTCCATGAGGGTGCAGTTGGGGGAGTGGAGGAGTCTGGCCCCTTGGAGTTGGGCTCCAGTGGAACAAACTGGGGGAGTGAAGCCCACACCTCTTCCCCTCACAGCACTCCCTGGTTTGAGGCCAGCTCCTTGTCCTTTGTGTATATTATTGTGTTGAACTATTGTGGAAGTGACAAGTGTGTGCTTTATTTTTATTTTTTATTTTATTTTTCTTGTTTCAGGGCATTATAGGCCAGTGATCTCCTTCACACCCCTGTTTTTTCTCTGAAAGAAAACATACGCCACAGATCCTCCCCCCCCCCCCCCCCGTACTGTTTTATTGCACAGCATCTCCACCATTGACACCTGGACCTGTGTTTGTTAAGTCCCTCAGATAGTTTGTGTGTATGTGTGTTTTAAGAAAACAACATTAGGTTTAAATGTTTCTGATGTTTAGACATACATAATCATCACCATGTATTGGCCTAGCTGGTATCTGGTTTCTGTGTTTCACAAACATTTTGCTACCTTCAGAACAGTTGTTTTCAGATTCAAAACATGCATCCCCTTCAGCTACAGAGTTTTAGGATACTGGGATTTGTTATTTTAAAATGTAAGCTTCATTTAAAGTGCTACTGCAGGAGAAGGTAATTGTAACATTGTTATGTTGGACTACATTTGGTACCGTCCTAAAGTGTTTTGCATTTGTAATTTGAATCAGAAATGGCTGAGATATTAGGGTTTACAGGTTTAGCCAATGACATTCCCTTTTTCATCCTGTCCCCTAATAAGCTCAGCAGAGGGGGCAGGATTGCTGGTCCCTCCCTTCCCCGCACCTTACTCTGGCTCCTCCTCCATCTTCAGATTCATCACATTGCAGGTTATTATGCAGATTCACAGATCTAAGTGCCATGGCCATTTTTTTCAGAAGAGAAATCCAGTGGAGAAAGTGTAAACCTCAATATCTCAATCATTTCTTCTTCTATTTAAAAATGGAAAATAGGACAGTGCAGTTAACCCATTATATGTTTAAATTGCACATTTATTGTCGCTCCTTACAGAAATACAATATGTTTATAATATATAGGGACGCCACATGTACATGTAGTTTGCGTAGCGCCTCAAAGTCTGACTAATCAATCGTGTCTATCTTAATATCTTGATCAATGTTGTATTTAAAGCAGGATGCATGTGAAAGTCCTTGACTTCATATTTTGCCTGTGCACCATTGTGTAAGGACCGCCAGAAAAACACTTGTATTTTTGGCTAGCAAGTTTGTGTTATAATCTGTTTCTTGTTGGACACTGTTTCCAAATGTTAGCGCAATACACTATTTGTTGGAAGGAACATGTTGTCAATCAAATTTGTCAAAGTATGTAATATTCCATATTTTCGATACAGCTTGCATATGTGGGCATCACAGACTCTGGCAATAAGTGCTCGAGTCACAAGCTTTGCTGATGGACCTGTGTGAGAAGATGCTGGGGAGGTACAAACAATAATGTAGCTGATGTGTAGCAGTCTAATTTTTTTATTTGGCGATGTTGGCCTTTTTGTATGCTAAAAAAATAAAAATTATTTCCAATTTGATACATTTTAGACTTACGTGTTATTATTCAACTTACTTTTATAGTTTTGTGTGAGTGTTTTGTCCAACAATATACAATGTTTTCATATTCCCATTTCCCATAAACACCTTAAACTGTATTGCTTGTGAAAAACAAAAAAATATTGGCAAAACTGCCCACAAAGATGAAATTGTCCAACTTCCAACATTATCATGCCCCATCACGCCCATATGTAGTTTGACCATCATGGTTTCCCACATCCAGGAATTTGCAGCCTGGAGGAACAGGTGGTAATGTTGTGGTTGTTGCTGGGCCATTGTGCACTGGTGGATTGTGGCCAGGCCCGGCCCCAATCGAAACAGTGCCTGGAAAAATATGTTTTGCTGCTGCACCTGCTGGTTGTGTACCTACAACAATTCTGCCATTTCTCTCTTACTCTATTGTATTGCTGCTATTATAGCCACATGTTGTTCCTATGCACATGCTGCCTGCTGTTTAGCTCCACCTATTGCTCCTGTGCCAGTGCTGTCTGTGGGTCTAACGTGATGTTGTTGCCTATTGTATGCATCCAGACGATTTTGGATGCCCCGTGGGAAGGGAATGGATCGGCCCGGGAATCTTGGTCCACTTTAACACCCAGTTGGCTGTGGCGGATTTTAGTGATGAGGAAATCCGCAGTCGCTTCAGGCTGAATCGTGCTGGCCTTTTGAAAATGTATGACCAAATCCACCACTAAATTGCGCCCACCACTGGCCGCAGCCATGCAGTCCCTGGAATAGTGCGCCGCATTAAATATCCTTGTAAGGGGCACATTTCAAGCCTAATGTTTAAGAGGCATTAGCCAGCTTACCATGAGCCATACATTTCATGAGGTGGTCCTGGCCATCTGTGACCTCATCCCTTACTACATCAGGTTACCATACGATAAGGAAGCGGTCCAAAACATAAAAATGACATTCTATCGGATGGCAGGAATCCTAAATGTGCTTGGCTGCATTGATGGTACCCAGACTCCCTTCCGCCCCCCTTGAGCACAAGAGATGCACTACCGCAACCGGAAAAGCTCTATTCTATTAATGTGATGGTGGTGTGTGATCACGTGATGCTGCTGCGTGCTGTGAGTTCTGGCTTTCCGGGATCCTGCCCTGACTTGTATGTGTTGCACCAATCTGTCCTGTGCAGAAAATTTGAGAACAACGAAATGCCACCTTGATGGCTACTAGCTAAGTACGTATCCACATTGTTAGATCTCGAACAGTGTAGCTGCAGAACTAGGGAGAACTGGAAGGTGAAGGCAAAATGCATTAACGCAGGTTGGGGTGTGCCTTTGTGTAGCATCCAACATTAACCCATGTGTTTGGATTTAGCTGATAAGGGATACAGGCAGAAGATGTGGCTCATGACCCCCATGAGGAACTCACAGACCGCAGCTGAAGTGCGCTACAATGCTGTTCACCACAAAACCAGATGCATTGTTAAAAGACCCATCAGCTTGCTGAAAGCACATTTCCTATGTTTGGCCCGTGCTATGGGGGGAGATGCTGTACAGCCCAGAGCAGGTGTCCAACATAATCCTCGCTTGCTGTGTGCTATACAATATCTGCATACTCCATCGGATGGAAGAGCCCGAGCAAACGCTACTGGTGCCTGAAGTACCAGACATGCCCACAGACAGTGCAGAAGACACACAGACTTGCTTCGCTCGGAGGCCACAAATTAAAAATTCATTTTTTCAGGTAAGAGATACAAAGTGGCCTTGGACTGCTGCAGTAGCTAAAGCAAGAAGATGTGCACCCAGCTAAAACAGACCAAAAATGTTGCTAAATACTAGGGATGAGCGAACTTTTGAAAAATTCGATTCGGCTGATGCGCCAAATTTTCAGACAAAATTAGTTTCGGTCCGAATTTATTTGCGACGAATCGCTATTAAAAACGCTATTTCTGAGCTTCCTAGAGCCTCAATAGGGTTGTAAACCATTCTGCCTTGCTGTAACACGCATAGGATGCGTTCTGGGTTAGTGAAATAATACTGTAAATAATTGACATGCAGATCAGAGGCATCGCTATTAGAATCACAGAGCGGCACAATTGCAGAGAGTTGAGGTGGCATCACTATGAGGGGCCCCTATATTGCCTGAAAAACACACCCTGGAGCTGGCAGCAGCAGGAGCCCAAATATTGGCTGAAAGACATCCTGGAGTTGGCAGCAGGAGCAGCAGGAGCCCAAAAATTGGCTGAATGACACCGTGGAGTTGCAAGCAGCAGCAGCAGGAGCCCAAACATAGCTTGAAAGAGACACTGGAGTTGGCAGCAAGAGCCCAAAAATTGGCTGAATGACACCCTGGAGTTGCAAGCAGCAGCAGCAGCCCAAACATAGCTTGAAAGAGACACTGGAGCTGGCAGCAGGAGCCCGAAAATTGGCTGATTGACACCCTGGAGTTCCAAGCAGCAGGAGCCCAAACCAAGTTTAAAGAGACACTGGAGTTGGCAGCAGGAGCCCAAAAATTGTCTGAATGACACCCTGGAGTTGCAAGCAGCAGCAGGAGCCCAAACATAGCTTGAAAGAGACACTGGAGTTGGCAGCAGGAGCCCAAAAACTGGCTGAATGACACCCTGGAGTTGCAAGCAGCAGCAGGAGCACAAACATAGCTTGAAAGAGACACTGGAGTTGGCAGCAGGAACCCAAATATTGGCCTAAAGACACACTGCAGTTGGCAGCAGGAGGCCAAAATTTGGCTGAAAGGCACACCCTGAAGTTGGCATCAGCAGGAGCCCAAAAATTGGCCTAAAGACAAAAATATGTTTTGCACCATTTAGAAAGTGTAAAATGTGGCACCATGCTGAATCTAGTCGCATGCATCAGCCATTGGTGGGTGGAAATCCTGGCTGATCCATCCCTGATTAATTTTCACAAAGGTGAGTCTCTCCATATTTTTAGTTGACAGACGAGTTCTCGCCGTAACTATGGCCCCCGCCGCACTAAGCACCCGCTCAGATGGCACACGCTACTTGCCGGGCAGGACAGCTTTTCCAGGGCAAACTCAGCTAGCTGCGGCCACAAGTCAAGTTTGGCTGCCCAGAAGTCCAGCAGATTCTCAAGGTGTGTTGGCATGGTCATGTCAAGGTATGACATGACCTGCTGGTTCAGGTCCTGCTCCAGGTCTTCCTGCTGCTCATGAGTAGACTCACTATGCGGGTGAAGAAAGCTACTCATTAGTGACTGAAGACTGAGGCTGCTGCTGATGGAGCTGCTGCTGCTGCTCCTGCCAACCCCCCCAGCAGCCATGGCAGGGGAAGGTGAGTGCAGAGGTCCCCCTGAGTCAGACCTGCGAGAGTATGGACCATGGCGCAGATAGGCATCGGCCAACTGACTATCCCCTAATCCTGGCGACTCACAAATAAAGTGGCTTCCTCAAAGGGCCTGAGCAAACGGCAGGTGTCACGTATGAGCTGCCACTGGTTGACATTGAAGTTACACAGGGGAGTCCCCCTATCCGCTTGGATCATCAAGAAATCCGTGATGGCTTTTCTCTGTTCGTATAGTCTGTCCAACATATGGAGGGTGGAATTCCAACGGGTGGAAACATCGCAAATCAGACTATGTTGGGGGCTACTGTTCTGATGCTGTAGCTCAAGAAGGGTGTGCTTGGCGGTGTATGAGTGGCTGAAGTGCATGCAAAGTTTCCTTGAAGTTGTTAGGATGTCTTGCAGATGGGGGGAAGACTTCAGAAACCGCTTCACAACCAGATTGAAGACGTGAGCCATGCAGGGCGCATGGGTCAGCCTTCCTTGTCGCAGCACAGACAAAATGTTCTTCCCATTGTCAGTAACCATGGTTCCCATTTTCAGTTTTCTTGGAATAAGCCATGTTTGGATTTCTTGATGAATAAATTTAAGCAGTTCCTCCCCTGTGTGACTCCGTTCGCCAAGACAAACCATGTGAAGCACAACGTGACACCCCCATGCCCTGCACACATGGTAAGCTGGAGGGGCACTGAGACTTGAGCCTACAGTGGAGGGTGATGGCGGATGAGGAGGCCGAGTCGCACGGTTTCACAGGCACAACGGCCAGGGAGCACGGAGGCTGAAGCATCGTGACCTGTCCAAGTGTGCAGCGCTGGTACTGCCTTCTTGGCAAAGAAATGACGGCTTGGGACTCTCCAACTCGGCTCGGCACAAGCCATCAGTTCTCTGAAAGGTGCAGAGTTCACCACCTGAAAAGGGAGCGACTGCATCACCAGCAACTTGGACAGGAGCACATTCAGCTTCTGCGCCGTAGAATGAGTGGGCGCATACTGCTGTCTCTTGGACATGGCTTCGCTGATGGATTGCTGGCGGGATGCATGACTTGGAGGAGGAGGAGCAGGAGTATCTGGAGTGACAGAGGATGGGTATGATGCACAGCTGCCTTCGGCTGAGGTGCTAGAGCCTTGGTCGCAGAAATTTGGAGCGGCGTGCCACTTGATGAGGAAGCAGCCTGGACCACCTCTTCGGAGCCTCGGGGTTCTCACCTTCTGCCTACACATCTTGCATGTGGCCATGTTACCCTCCTGCGGATGCTTCAGGAAAAACTGCCACACTGCCGAGTAGCTAATTTTCCCACCAACAGCCCGCACTGATTCACTGCTACTGCCGCCAACTCCAGGAACCCCTGCTCCACTACCTCCCGAGAAGGTAGCCTGCCGCAGGTGCTCTACCCCGGCCCCGTTTGGCTCCAGGCTTTACAATTCTGCCCCCATGCTGTCTGCCAACCATGCTGCTAACACCTTGCTGCCTCAGCTGCTGACTCCAGGGCAACCTGCACCCCTCTTCTCCTGTTTATGAGGATGAAGCCCCTTCTGCACCCGGCTCCCAAGTGCGATCGGCTTCATCATCATCATCATCACCGAGTTGTGGCTGCACGTCACTGATTTTCTCGGTTTCCTCAACAGTGTCTGGCGCAGGAGCTGGAACGCTCGCAACAACACCCACGCCACTCTCCACATCACTATTTGTCTGCCTAGCGAAGGAAGCCACCTCCATTTCTTGGCTGGGCAGTAGCTGCTGACTGTCCTCTATCTGATCGTCCTCCGCACTAAAGAGTGGCGCTGAACCCAAAGCATAGGATACGTCGCTGGGGGAGGGAACGGCGTAGGACAGAGGCAATGGGAGGACAGGGACTGCTCTCGGGCCATGCAAACTCAGGGTTGTGTCAGAGGAACCTACCGACCCTAGACTGTGGGTGTCAGATGTAACTTGTGATGATGTGGATGACCGTGTTAACCAATCTACCACGACAGATGCGTTACTGGTGGAGACACGACCGCTAGCAGATGCTGGCAGATCAGGTCTCTCACCGCGACTCCTGCTGCCACTCGCCCTAGTCTGCCTGCAGAATCTAGGCCTCTGTCACTCCCCTTTGAACATCCTGGCACTTGTCTGCCTGACATTTTTATGTATTTGAAATGCGCAATAGGCACTTAAAAAAATGTGTTTACTTTAAAAAGCAGAAGCTAAATAAAGTGAGATACTGCTTCTCTGCACCAGATACTATTAAAATGGCAATATGGGATACCCTGCGGGCTGGTGTTTTTACAAGACGCAAAAAACAATTCAAAATGCAATATATTAATAAAATAGAGCCTGTAGAAGCTGCTTTAGTATAACAGGCTGAAATGTGCCGGTTTGCGATACCCTGCGGCCTGGTGTTTTTACAGGACGCAAAAAAAAATTCAAAATACAATATATTAATAAAACAGAGTCTGCAGAAGCTGCTTTAGTATAACAGATAGGGTGAAATGTGCCGGTTTGGGATACCCTGCGGCCTGGTGTTTTTACAGGACGCACAAAACCAATTAAAAATGCAATATATTAATAAAACAGAGCCTTTAGAAGCTGCTTTAGTATAACAGATAGGGTGAAATGTGCCGGTTTGGGATACCCTGCGGCCTGGTGTTTTTAAAGGACGCACAAAACCAATTCAAAATGCAATATATTAATAAAACAGAGCCTTTAGAAGCCGATTTAGTATAACAGATAGGGTGAAATGTGCTGGTTTGGGATACCCTGCGGCCTGGTGTTTTTACAGGACGCAAAAAAACAATTCAAAATGCAATATATTAATAAAACAGAGCCTGTAGAAGCTGCTTTAGTATAACAGATAGGGTGAAATGGGCCGGTTTGGGATACCCTGTGGCCTGGTGTTTTTACAGGATGCAAAAAAAAATTCAAAATGCAATATATTAATAAAACAGAGCCTGTAGAAGCTGATTTAGTATAACAGATATGGTGAGATATGCCGGTTTGGGATACCCTGCGGCCTGGTGTTTTTACAGGACGCACAAAACCAATTCAAAATGCTATATATTAATAAAACAGAGCCTTTAGAAGCTGCTTTAGTATAACAGGGTGAAATGTGCCGGATTGGGATACCGCACAAAACCAATTCAAAATGTAATATATTAATAAAACAGAGCCTTTAGAAGCTGATTTAGTATAACAGATAGGGTGAAATGTGCTGGTTTGGGATGCCCATGTGGCCTGGGGTTTTTACAGGATGCACAAAACCAATTCAAAATGCAATATATTAATAAAACAGAGCCTTTAGAAGCTGATTTTGTATAACAGATAGGGTCAAATGTGCCCTTTTGGGATACCCTGCAGCCTGATGTTTTTACAGGACGCACAAAACCAATTCAAAATGCAATATATTAATAAAACAGAGCCTTTAGAAGCTGATTTAGTATAACAGATAGGGTCAAATGTGCTGAAATAGTATGCCCATGTGGGCTGGGGTTTTTACAGCATACAAAAAAAATTAAAACTAATCGAGTTATAAGAAATGCTTGTGTGTAACAGGTAGGGTTAAATATGCCACTGCCAAGATGGGATGCACAGTGGCCAGGAATATTTACAGCACAAAAAAAAGCAATTTAAAACTGATCTGGCAAATGAAGTGAAGTGAAAATAAAAAAAAGGTTTCCCTGTCACTTTCTCTGCTGTCCCTGCCTGGATCGTTCCCGATTTTTCCCTATCTTTCCCTGGCTCTCCCTGGCACTGTGTGGGTCTCTGTGGGTCTCCCTGACTCTCCCTGCCTGTCTGTAAGTCTCTCCCTGTCTGCAGCAACCTCCGTTCTGTTTGCAATGCAAGGCTGAAATGCGCACAAGCAAGATGGCTGCCATTTATATAGAACTGTGATGTCACCGGGCTTCCTGGCTGCTGATAGGCTGCATGTGACCTTCCCATGATAACTTGCCCCAGGGGACATGTCCGGACATGTCCATCCACCATTTTACAATGGCTGTAATTGAAATAAATGGAGTTTAAAGGAAAACTTCGATCGATCGAATCGCGGGGAAATTCGGATTCGTTCAGAATCAAATTTTTCCTGAAATTCGGAACGAATTCGGGTTCGTCCGAATCGATTCGCTCATCTCTACTAAATACTGTAGTTTAAAGACATACTGGCAACTATCAAAAGGTGTCTAACAGCTATAGCTAGAGAACCCCTAGATAGTTTTTGACATGTAAAATAAACTAAATTGGAAGTGAATGATAAAAATAACATGTTTTTTCCCTTTGACTTCTAGGTACCACAAAGTGGATAAAGCACATTTATTGGTGTTATTGTGATTTATTTGTTGATATTTAATATTTTTTAAGTTTCAAAACATGGCTAATAAGAATATACCTAAACAATGTGTTTGATCTATATTGGTTGTTGTAGTAGTAGAGAACGCTCCTGTGGAATGTCTATAAGCAACCAGCAGCATTGAATGGTAGAGACAGGATTTAACACAGGGAGTCCACGTCATGAGGGCCCAGCGTTCATGACTTTTATAAAAGTCGGACCGAAAAACGCAGCGCCACTTAGCAAAAAACGCTAACCGGCAATGGCGCATTTGGCCTTTCTGCAGCATTCCGCCACGGATGCTGTCAGCTCCTCTCCTTATCAGAAAAATTGATGCTCAGTGCAACTCACTAGCAATTAATTTTCTCCACGTGTGTTGCCCTGTGCACTGGGTTACTGGATGTTGTGAAATACTGTGACCTTAGGAGAATTGTAGTAGGTAATTAGTTAAGTGGACATGTTGTTGCTTTATAGCGCATAGATTGTTGGTCTTATTATTATATTGTATTTAGAGTTTGGTATTGATAGTATACAAGTAGTCACACATTATTTATTGTTATCTATAACACCATCTCTTTCTTTCCTTTCCTTTTACATCTCGATTGTCCAGGCAAAAAAATATAGGGGACGTGCCTCCTTCATTGTGGCAAATAGAGAGGACTGCCAATTGTCATGAAGGCGCGGATGTGACTGACAATTGGGCCTGGGCAACACAGGCTATCAGGTAAAATCCACAGCGCTGGACTAGGAGTGGCATTTTTTCCAACTTTGCAAGACAGTTGCATCAACAGCATCAATAAACTCTACTTTGTTGTTAATGTTATCAGTCAGTGTCTGTTTACACAGACCTACAGCACTCTGTCAACTATAAAGTAGGTTTTACCTGGACAATTTTAAGGATTTAAGTAGTTGCATAAAAGGTTTTGATTTTATTACATTGTGCAATAAAGGGTAAGTGGGAAGTTTTGTCATCTATATAGTTTAGCTGTGTTTATTGTCCAGGTTGTTGTCACATACTTTTGTTGGCAGTTTGCTAACTATAGAGGTCTTCAAGAAAAATACAGCCAATACCTTGATGTGCTACTTTGGTGAAATACTGTGAGGGAGGGGGCTTGGCTGTAAGCTGGTTTTGCAATGCCCAGTATACAAAGTTTGCACAATAATAACCTTTATTGTGGACCATAAACGGGCACAACAACCTTCATATAATCAAAAAGGTTACTTTATTTTAATATGTTACAAGCCAAACCAAAAAATCTAAAAACATATAGACACCGACTCTTTTAAAACCAATTGTGTACCCTGAACTATAAATAACATCAATATTATACAATAAAGGGTTAAATACCACAGGCGGTGTTTCTTGTCTCTACCTCTTAATAATACAATACACATGGAGGTATCACAGAGTGACCTCCATATTCTCTATCTAAAGTGCACACCAATATATCTTGATAAACAAAAGAGGGGATATATGCTTATATACAATCCTATAATAATCTTTATAAAGTGCGAGTGCTATAATTTAGAGGTGATACCTCCATGTGTATTGTATTATTAAGAGGTAGAGACAAGAGACACCGCCTGTGGTATTTAACCCTTTATTGTATAATATTGATGTTATTTATAGTTCAGGGTACACAATTGGTTTTAAATGAGTCGGTGTCTATATGTTTTTAGTTTTTTGGTTTGTCTTGTAACATATTAAAATAAAGTAACCTTTTTGATTATATGAAGGTTGTTGTGCCCGTTTATGGTCCACACTAAGGGTTATTATTGCGCATGTCTAGTTTAAAAGGTGGGACCATCGGAGCACCTCTTTCTATTTATTTTTTCATTAGTCTTATTAGAATAGTGGTGCCCGCACAAATATTTAAACGTTCTTTCCTGCCAGTATACAAAGTTGACATTGACATGATAAGTAGTGGTTTAATAAATTTCAATTAAAACATGCATTTTTTCATCACATAGAGATTAGTGGGTCATAGTGGTTGCTGTAAATTATAGTATGAGCCGTGCTGTTCAATTAGATTTTAAGAGCCTTTGGAATTTTTTTTACATATAGGCTGGATTCTTACATTTGACTACATTTCAATATTAGACTTGATTCAGAGAAACAAAAAAAGACTTTCGTTTTTGTGCCAGTTTTTTTTTTGAAATTTTCCCGCTCTCGTATGAGTGTGCGAGTGATTCTATGCATGCATTGCTATCCTGTAAAGTTTTCGTCCGTTCGTATGCCAGAGTACGAGGGTGTCGTTTTCCAGCGTGACTTTTCTGTTTCATTTTCTCATGTTACAACGTCGGCTGTTTTCCATTTTTCAATAAATAATCGTCCGGACGTAAATCCTTACGATCTTGCGCCTGCGCACTACAAACTTAACTCATTAAAGTGCTCGCCTACATATTTGGCTCACTCACTTCTAATACAATGCTTAGCTAAATCACTTTGCGCTTTCCTACATCTTCCATGTTTCACCCCTAAAGCTTACCCAAATCACTTCCTGGTTAGGTTCTTCTTCCATTTTCGGCCCCTAAAACGTACCCAAATCACTTCCCGGTTAGGTTCTTCTTCCATTTTAGGCCCCTAAACTTACCCAAATCACTTCCCGGTTAGGTTCTTCTTCCATTTTCGGCCCCTAAAACTTACCCAAATCACTTCCCGGTTAGGTTCTTCTTCCATTTTCGGCCCCTAAAACTTACCCAAATCACTTCCCGGTCATCTGAATCTTCATCTCTAAATGTTTATTTCACCCTTCGTTTGGTGTTAATGTATTTGTGAAAAAAAATGACACTGAAACTTTATTTTTTTATTTTTTTTTTTATATTAGAAGGCCAATTTTTTATGGCTTTTTTTCAATTTTGTTTTTTTTTTTTAATCTTACAATCTTTTTTTTTTTCAAAAAACATTAAAATGTTTTTAAACTTAAAAATTAAAAAAAATTTACAAAATAAATACACAGTG
Source organism: Gastrophryne carolinensis (assembly GCA_027917425.1). Taxonomy (NCBI): domain Eukaryota; kingdom Metazoa; phylum Chordata; class Amphibia; order Anura; family Microhylidae; genus Gastrophryne; species Gastrophryne carolinensis. Next base: position 353,345,987 of record CM051235.1, read on the forward strand.
ACAGGACCCAGGACACTAGTCTTCTTCTGTTGTCCCCGAGTCACGCAGCTGCTGCATATTGGCCACCAACTCAAGGACCCTTGGATTCATTTCTTCTACTCTTGCCCGTGTGGTCCCTGTATCAAATTGATAAAAAAACATTAGTTTGAGACAAATACATGTTTCTCACCTGTGGATGGAATGTTTGTTAGTTGGCACCCTAAATCATGACGACATATGTCATTCTGCTAAGTCATTAATGTAAGGAAGTGGGCAGAGGTCATTATGCTAATGCCATTGACTATGGCTTGATGTATCTGGGTGATCATGTCAATTACCACATACTGCAAAAAATGACATTCCAACTTACTTGGTTGGTGGCTGACGCCTGCCTTGTTGGGGACAACCCTCCGTCCTGGGCCCTGCCACTGCTGTGAAGTAGAGGCTGAAGAGACATAGCAAATAGGGTCATTTATAATGTTTAAGTCAACAGTAATCAAATGTCAATTTCAATGTGTGTGTCACATCACTCACCTTCTCCCTGTGCCTCCTGGGCGAGATCTGCTGCAGACTGCACATCTTCACCCGCTCCAGAAGCATCTAGAAAAACAGATTTAGGGAATTAGCTTTGTAGTAAATAGCATGTATATGTGTGTGCGGTTACATGAAGAGTCACATACCAGAGGCTCCCGCCTGCGTCGCTGGGTACGACTGCCTGCCCACGCCGTGCCGCCCCTCCTCTGTGGAAAGGTCCAGGGGCTGGTCGGAGGACCCAACAGAGGAGCGGTAGGACTGTCGCTCTGGAGAAACACCACCTTCACTTCCTGCTGCCGATTCATGCAGCACTGGTCGGCCTGTGCGCCTCCGGGTGCGGCGGATTCGGTACTCCATTTCCAACACTAGAAAAGAAAAGCAATTATAACTAAAGGCCTACCTTATGTATTAGTTACATCTTGCATGCAATCGCTATGTACTTACTAGGTAAATGGAGTTCGAAAAACCGCCACACCCGGGGCATGTGCAGCCGTATCAGGTCCGATCAATGCTGCATGATCTGAGTGTGGGTGAAGCTGGTGTCCGTCTGATGTTGGATTCTGGAAACTATCTCCAGGGCGACGGTCCGCTTCTCAAATGAGTTGGGCAGGTAGTCGCACCTGCGCTCCAGCATAGTCTACAAAACAAAACAAAAAACACATTCGATCAAACTGCATACAAATATCTGTCACAAATCGACCATTTGACCAATGACATTAACAGACACATTTCTAGCCTAATACAATCCTTGTAGCTGGCATAAGTCTTTGTTCGCACGTGTGGGCCCTAACTTCTGTTTGGCACAGAGTTTTAGACACTTTTAAAACAAACCATTTAGATGGCAAATCAAAGGTATTAAAAGACACTTACAAGCATGATGATTGGCGGGTGAAGATTGTGGTCGCCATCTTGCCTCTTGTCTGCAGCAGATAAGTTATGCCCCGGCCGTGCGAGCGTGTAAGCGTCAGACTCTTTTATTCTTATTTAAAGGGTCCTGGACACACAGCTCATTCTCTTTGAGAGTCGGTGAGTAATGGCACCCAAAAAAGCGATACCTAAAGCAGCAAAGGAGGGCAGCAGCAAACAGACATCAAAGCGGCAGGAGCCTTCTGCAGGCCCAAAAACTCGCTCACAGATGCCCAAAACTAAGCTGCGGGCCACCCACAGTGCTCAGCCAAAGGCACCAACAACAACCAGCCAAGAAAAGGAGCCAGCGGGAAAGAGGAAGCCACAGGCCAGCAAGCCAACACCAAAGGCAGGAAAAAAAGGTACAAAGATGGTGTGAAGCCCCAGCCACAGCAGGCCAAGAAGCCCAAGAAGGCCAAGAAGCCCCAGCAGGCCAAGAAACCCCAGCAGGCCAAGAAGCCCAAGGTCACCATCCCCACCCGCACGGGTCTCCAAATCCTCTTGCAAGAGTGCAAGGCACCAGTCAAGAAGCCAAAGCTCTGCATCACCCCAGGACCGTCCTACAACCTCCAAGGGGAATGCAACTTCTAAGGGCCTACAGAGGCACAGGGCCCCAAGCCCAAATTCATCAAGCACACCCTCTCCTCCTCGGCCACATTCTCCATCGGCACAGGTGGCAAGGCACTCACCATATGCCACATCTACACCTGCTACTTCAGTGGCCACATAGCCAAGAACACCCAGTCCCTTTCAAAGTCCTGTTCAATCTAGCCAGCCAGCAGTCATTAATTTCACCCCAACACAGCCAGGCCAGAATGTCCTTTGCCTGCAAACACTGAGGAGCCAGAACCGCAAGCAACAGGGTGCACATTGCGCAGAGGCCACTTGAGTGGCAGGTTTGGGGAGGCCCAAACTCTGGCATTGGCTTGTGGGCTCACCTTACATTATGATGAACTATATGGGCGCAGATCCAAATCAACCAGCAAACAGCGCAAATCTGAAATGTTAGAGGAGCTCACCAGACAGGTCAATGCAGCGGAGAAGAGCTAAAAGATGTTGAGCAGATTCAACGCAAAATATCGGACCTGAAATATGCAGCACGGATGAAAGAAAATAAACGGCGTAATTACAGGTACATATCTACTTTGTGAATTTTTCTGCTTCTTGTATGATCAACATTTAGCTAAATTTGCCAAACTATTTTTTTCAGCTTACAAACTGGCGGAGGCTTCCCCACTAAACTTCAATTTACCCCAGCTGAGGAGATGGTGCTGGGCCTGCTACATCCCGTGGCCTTAGAGGGACACTCGGGGCGACGGGACACGGACATCCCGACTATTCCTGCAGGTTAGTAATGTTAGTGTGTATGTGATATGTTTTCTACATGTAAAATGAGGCACCGGGATTTGCCCCAGGACCTGAATAGGCATCCGACTATCGAGGCAACACTGAGGGTCTTTGGGAGGTACAGATCCTATCCGGAGATCTCCCCGTTACCTTCCCCCATGATACCCCTAATCACTAACCCGTTGCTGGCCCCTGGGTCATCCAGAGCAGACCTCAGGGAGTGGAGTACGTTGTGTCAGCTGAGAGCTGGGGACTTGATTTCGGAGAGTGGGTGGATATCACTGTCTGATTTGAGATCCAGGTGGGGAAACGCAGACCTTGACCCCTGGACCCTAATTAGATTGCAGTCCTTTGTAGCTGGGCAGGGGCTGCGGAGAGATAGGTGCAGGTCTCATACTGAGTTGGAGAGGATTTGTCTGGGTGAGACTCCAAACGACCACCTGACCTCCAAATTATACTCGCTATTAGTGGGGGGGGTGTGACAGCCCCCCTACCTTCTGGAGGGAGTGGGAAGCCGACTTAGGGGTGGAGTTTGATGAGAACCGGAGAGAGAAGATTGCCTCTCTTGCTCACAGATCCTCGATAGCCACCAGAGTGCAGGAGTCTAACTATAAGGTTTTGACCCGATGGTACTACACGCCCGACAGACTCAATAGAATGTCCACCTCGGTGGATCCACATTGCTGGATGTGCGGGATCGAATGGGGCACTCTGATTCACATCCTCTGGTCCTGCTCCAAGATCCGCGCGTACTGGGATGGAGTGTTGGCTGTTGTTTCCCAGCTAACAGGGGACAGACCCTCACAGACCCCGCTCAGATCCTGCTGCATTCAACGAATCGCCCTCTAAGCAAATATAAGAAATCTCTGCAGGTTCATCTGTTGAATGCAGCTAAATTAGTGATTCCAAAATTCTGGAAACAAAAAAGAGCCCCCACTGTGAAGGACTGGGTCGTGGAAGTGTTGAGCATCTCGGAGATGGAGGATCTCACACTTGCGATCCATGACAGAGACGAACAGTACAGACGCACGTGAATGCCCTGGTTGATTTACCAGGAGTCTGCAGAATTTAAGCAGCTGTTTGATGACCCAGCTGGTTGACGATTAACCTATACCAATATACCGCTGTTCCACTGTGGAGGCTTGTCCCCGCCCCCCCTCTTCAGTCTCATTGCAGCGGGTCTAACCTTAACTCCAATCTGCCTCGGGGGTGCTACTCCGCCCTTACCCAAACCCAAATCCCTGTCCTTATACCCTCGGTTTCCCTCCCCTAATGTGTATTGTAATGTAATGCAATCTGTATCTTTTCTTGTATATGTTTATATGCAAAAACCTTTAAATTAAAAAAAAAAAAAAATGAGGCACCAAGGCATATATTAACAAATGCCCCGAGGGAGTGCCTTGTAGTGGAGGTAAAAATTTAACCAGGGTCTGTCATGTCGGTGAAATGTTAATGTTCTAATTTGCTTGGTCATACATGACCTTTGAGAGTATTTATGGACACTATTAAAGTATTTAGCAAAGGACTGCCTGTTATGTTCTTCTAGTCAATCGGATTCAACACTTCCATCTATAACTTTAGCCCACTTGGGTTTGAGCTGTGCTTTGGTCAGAAATACTTTATCTGGGGTGCTTGAAAGGTTTACCTAGGAAGAATGGCAACCACCATAATCTTAATCCAAATGCTATTTGCAAGCTGAGTGTGGGCCCCTAATGGCCCTTTATGGATGTGGAAGCCTCATAACAGCCAGTACATGCATGTTTTGTTTGGTTTAGGTGACAAATGTGTATGTACTTGTTGAGTAATACATATAACAGATAATGGTATTCATAGTGAAGGTCAACTTGGACCGTTGGGGGAGTTGCCATTCCTGCTTGTCCACGTGTTGTAGTGAAGCATATGTATTAATACACATCAACAATGCATAGTTGTGTGTTTACATGCCTTTTTTTAATCAATGCAGCCCAGCATCATCCCTCAGCTACTGTGGAAGCCTCAGACAGTTTGGCCACACCGTCAACTTTCATGCTGCCTAGGACCCAGGATCCGATATATTCGGTAAGTGTCTTTTTCTGAATTTGCTGATGCATGTGAATTTTCTTTTTTTTTTGTCAGGAATTACATATGTAGTGCACAAACTGAACCTTTTTTTTTTACATGTCCCAACAGACCCACACATTGATGGAGGAAATCCAAGAGCTGGAGGAGGATGGGACCTTCATGGGACCTTCTGTACAGCCCCCTCAGGAACATAATCTGCAACTGTCCCAACATGTTTCTCCACCAAATCCTCAGCAGCAGAATGAAGCTGGCTGCATGCTGCCAGCCCATCGTGGGCAGCATGCAGAAACTGAGCCTACAGTCCCCAGTGTTAGCTCTGCTGCCGAGGATTTGGCAAGCAGATCTGTGGCTGTTGGTCGAACTAGAGGAACATCATCAGCACGCGCCCCAACCCGGGGGAATTGGGAGCCGTAGTCAGCTACGTCGCCCAGTTTCCCAGGGGAGGCGCGTGCCGATCATGGAGTCAGCATGGCACCATGAGAGGCGTTTATTTCGCATACAAAATCAAAGAAACAACGAACAGCATCATGCCCAAGTAGAGACATTAAATAATACATTAAACAGCCTGCTGACAGAATTTAGGTCGACCAACAGCCACATGGCCACCTTATCAAATAATTTCAGTGCCATGCTTGAGGAAGTTAGAAATAGCAACAGCCACATGGCCACCTTAACTAACAATTTCAGTGCCATGCTGGCTGAATTTCGAACTACCAATAGAAACATGTTGGAACAGTTGCAGATTATGAATGCCACACATGCCCAGGTGATGGGCCACCTCCAAGGCCCACCACCAGGGTTTTATGGGCATCCCCCATTTTAAGGCCTATTTGTACTGTATCTGCTCAACATCTTTGCTCTACATCCCCACTGTATTGACCTGTATGGTGAGCCCTACAAAGATCCCCTTAGGGTATGGCTTTGCTTGTATGCTTTGGATCGGCGCCCATATAGTTCATCATAATGCCAGGTGAGCCCACTAGCCAATGCCAGAGTTTGTGCCTCCCCAAACCTGCCACTCAAGTGGCCTGTGCGCAATGTGCGCCTTGTTGCTTGTAGTTCTGGCTCCTCAGTGTTTGCAGGCAAATCGGGTGACATTCTGCCCTGGCTGTGTGTGAAATGTATGGCGGCTAGCTGGAGATTAGAGCTGGACTTGGATTGAGACTGGGGCTTCTTGTTTGGGTGGCCCACCGAGTAACAGGTGTAGATGTGGCATATGTATGGCTGCTTTCCACCTGTGCCTGTGGCAAATGTGGCCAAGCAGGAGAGGGTGTGTATGTGCCCCTATTTCTTTGCTAAAAAATATTGTCATGCCAATGCTTGTCCCATATGTGTGTGTATTTTATATTTGTTTGCAACTTCGGCCTGGAGTGCATTACTTTAAAGATACTGCCTGTGGGCAATTGCTATGTGCCATGATTTGTCACTAATAGAATTTGTTGTTTTAACATGTATTTTAATGAACTATGGGAGTGACCATCAACTCCAATTTAAAGTTCTAAAATGTAATAAAAACGATTGTGACTTGACCTGTGGTTGACAGTTGATGCCTTAAGCAATTTTTTTTATAACATTACTTAAAGTCTGCACTGGAGTTGGCAACAGCAGCAGCAGGAGCCCAAACATTGCTTGAAAGAGACACTGGACTTGGCAGCAGCAGGAGCCCAAACAATGGCCTAAAGACACACTGGAGTTGGCAGCAGCAGCAGCAGGAGCCCAAACATTGGCTGAAAGAGACACTGGAGTTGGCAGCAGGAGCCCAAAAATTGGCCTAAAGACACACTGGAGTTGGCAGCAGCAGGAGCCCAAACATTGGCCTAAAGACATACTGGGGCTGCCAGCAGCAGGAGCCCAAACATTGGCTGAAAGAGACACTGGGGTTGGCAGCAGGAGCCCACAAATTGGCCTAAAGACACACCCTGGAGTTGGCAGTAGCAGGAGCCCAAACATTGGCCTAAAGACACACTGGGGTTGCCAGCAGCAGCAGCAGGAGCCCAAACATTGGCTGAAAGAGACACTGGAGTTGGCAGCAGGAGCCCAAAAATTGGCCTAAAGACACAATGGAGTTGGCAGCAGCAGCAGCAGGAGCCCAAACATTGGCCTAAAGACACACTGGGGTTGCCAGCAGCAGGAGCCCAAACTTTGGCTGAAAGAGACACTGGAGTTGGCAGCAGGAGCCCAAAAATTGGCCTAAAGACACACTGGAGTTGGCAGCAGCAGCAGCAGGAGCCCTAACATTGGCCTAAAGACACACTGGGTTTGCCAGCAGCAGCAGCAGGAGCCCAAACATTGGCTGAAAGAGACACTGGAGTTGGCAGCAGGAGCCCAAAAATTGGCCTTAAGACACACCCTGAAGTTGGCAGCAGCAGGAGCCCAAAAATTGGCCTAAAGACACACTGGAGTTGGCAGCAGCAGCAGCAGGAGCCCAAACATTGGCCTAAAGACACACTGGGGTTGCCAGCAGCAGCAGCAGGAGCCCAAACATTGGCTGAAAGAGACACTGGAGTTGGCAGCAGGAGCCCAAAAATTGGCCTAAAGACACACCCTGGAATTGGCAGCAGCAGGAGCCCAAAAATTGACCTAAAGACACACTGGAGTTGGCAGCAGCAGGAGCCCAAAAATTGGCTGCAAGAGACACTGGAGTTGGCAGCAGGAACCCAAACCTTGACTGATAGACACACCCTGGAGTTGGCATCAGCAGGAACCCAGAAATTGTCTCAAAGGCACACCCTGAAGTTGGCATCAGCAGGAACCCAAAAATTGTCTCAAAGGCACACCCTGAAGTTGGCATCAGCAGGAGCCCAAACATTGACCTAAAGACATAAATATGTTTTGCACCATTTGGAAAGTGTAAAACGTGGCACCATGCTGAATCTACTCGCATTCATCAGCCATTGGTGGGTGAAAATCCTGGCTGATCCATCCCTGATTCATTTTCACAAAGGTGAGTCTCTCCACATTTTTAGTTGACAGATGAGTTCTCCTCGGCGTTACTATGGCCCCCGCACACCCGCTCAGATGGCACGCTACTAGCCGGGCAGGACAGCTTTTCCAGGGCAAACTCTGCTAGTTGTGGCCACAAGTCAAGTTTGGCTGCCCAGAAGTCCAGCGGATCCTCAAGGTGTGTTGGCATGGTCATGTCAAGGTATGACACGACCTGCTGGTTCAGGTCCTGCTCCAGGTCTTCCTGCTGCTCATGAGTAGCCTCACTATGCAGGTGAAGAAAGCTACTAATTGGCGACTGTAGACTCAGGCTGCTGCTGATGGAGCTGCTGCTGCCGCTCCTGCCAACCCCCCCCCCCCCCCCAGCAGCTATAGCAGTGGAAGGTGAGCGCAGAGGTCCCCTCGAGTCAGACCTGCGAGAGTATGGACGATGGCGCAGATAGGCATCGGCCAACTGACTACATAGGATGTCTCTGTAGTAGGCCAGTTTGTCCTCCCTCTCAGTGGGTGTAAAAAATGCCCCCATTTTTTGCCGGTAGCAAGGGTCCAATAAGGTGAAGAGCCAAAAGTCATCCCGCTGACAAATGGAAACAATTCTGTGGTCCCTACGCAAGCACATGAGCATGCTTCGTACCATTTGTGCAAGTGACTCGGAGGGACAACCTGTCTCCATCTCCACTGCATACTGCCACGGTGTGTCTGGGTTCTCTGTCTCGCCTTCCTCATGACTCTCTAGCTCCTCTGGCTGGTCCTGCTCCTCCTCTCCTGTCAGCTGACTGGATAAACCAGCCATTTCGTCAAGCCTAAACTGTGCTTCACTGTGCCACTCCTTCTCCACCTCCTCCTCCAGTTCAGCTCCAACGGGGTTCATGTGGTCGTAAGATGTAGACGCCATGTCTCCAGTGCCCTGACCAGCCATGGTTTCCAACATGTGTTGTAGTACATGAAGCAGTGGAATCACGTCGTTCATCCCGTAATCCTGGCGACTGACAAATAAAGTGGCTTCCTCAAAGGGCCTGAGCAAACGGCAGGTGTCACGTATGAGCTGCCACTGGTTGACATTGAAGTTACACAGGGGAGTCCCCCTATCCGCTTGGATCATCAAGAAATCCGTGATGGCTTTTCTCTGTTCGTATAGTCGGTCCAACATATGGAGGGTGGAATTCCAACGGGTGGAAATATTGCAAATCAGACTATGTTAGGGGCTACCGTTCTGACGCTGTAGCTCAAGAAGGGTGTGCTTGGCGGTGTAGGAGTGGCTGAAGTGCATGCAAAGTTTCCTTACCGTTGTTAGGATGTCTTGCAGATGGGGGGAAGACTTCAGAAACCGCTTGATAACCAGATTGAAGACATGAGCCATGCAAGGCGCATGGGTCAGCCTTCCTTGTCGCAGCGCAGACAAAATGTTCTTCCCATTGTCGGTAACCATGGTTCCCATTTTCAGTTTTCTTGGAGTAAGCCAGGTTTGGATTTCTTGATGAATACATTTTAGCAGTTCCTCCCCTGTGTGACTGCGTTTGCCAAGACAAACCATGTGAAGCACAGCTTGACACCTCCGTGCCCTGCACACATGGTAGACTGGAGGGGCACTGAGACTTGACCCTACAGTGGAGGGTGAGGAGATGGCGGAGAATGAGGAGGCCGAGTCACACGGTGTCATAGGCACAACGACCAGGAAGTGCGGAGGCCGAAGCGGCGTGACCTGTCCAAGTTGCTGCTGCTGCAAAGGAACCACATTCACCCAGTGGGCCGTAAACGACATGTACTGTCCCTGACTGTAGTTACAGCTCCAGACGTCGGCGCTGCCATGCACTTTGGTACACACCGACAGGCTCAAGGACTGGCCCACCTTCTGTTCAACAAAATTGTGCAGCGCTGGTACTGCCTTCTTGGCAAAGAAATGACGGCTTGGGACTCTCCACCTCGGCTCGGCACAAGACATCCACCACCTGAAAAGGGAGCGACTGCAGCACCAGCAACTTGGACCGGAGCACATTCAGCTTCTGCGCTGTAGGATGAGTGGGCGCATACTGCTGTTTCTTGGACATGGCTTCGCTGATGGATTGCTGGCGGGATGCATGACTTGGAGGAGGAGGAGCAGGAGCATCTGGAGCAACAGAGGATGGGTATGACGCACAGCTGCCTTCGGCTGAGGTGCTGGAGCCTTGGCTGGCAGAAATTTGGAGCGGCGTGCCACTTGGTGAGGAAGCAGCCTGGACCACCTCTTCGGAGCCTCGGTTCTCCCAGGCCCCTTTATAGTAACAAAGCATATGTTGACGCAGGGCTGTGGTGCCAACATTTGGGCTCTGGCCACCTTCTGCCTACACGTCTTGCATGTGGCCATATTACCCTCCTGCGGATGCTTGATGAAAAACTTCCACACTGCCGAGTAGCTAATATTCCCACCAACAGCCCGCACTGATTCACTGCTACTGCCGCCAACTCCAGGAACCCCTGCTCCACTACCTCCCGAGAAGGTAGCCTGCCATGCAGCAAGTGATCTACCCCGGCCCCGTTTGGCTCCAGACTTTACAATTCTGCCCCCATGCTGACTGCCAACCATGCTGCTAACACCTTGCTGCCTCAGCTGCTGACTCTGGGGCAACCTGCGCCCCTCTTCTCCTGATGATGATGATGATGCCCCTTCTGCACCCGGCTCCCAAGTGGGATCGGCTTCATCATCATCATCATCGAGTTGTGTCTGCACGTCACTGATGTTCTCGGTTTCCTCAACAGTGTTTGGTGCAGGAGCTGGAACGCTCGCCACACCACCTCCCACGCCACTCTCCACATCACTATTTGTCTGCCTAGTGAAAGAATCTGATCGTCCTCACTAAAGAGTGGAGCTGAACCCAAAGCATAGGATACGTCGCTGGGGGAGGGAACGGCATAGGACAGAGGCAATGGGAGGACAGGGACTGCTCCCGGGCCATGCCAACTCAGGGTTGTGTCAGAGGAACCTACCGACTGTAGACTGGGGTGTCAGATGTAACTTGTGATGATGTGGATGACCGCGTTAACCAATCTACGACGGCAGATGCGTTACTGGTGGAGACACGACCGCTAGCAGATACTGGCAGATCAGGTCTCTCACCACGACTCCTGCTGCCACTCGCCCCTAGTCTGCTGTGACCTCTGCCTGCTGAATCTAGGCCTCTGCCACTCCTCTGTGAACATCCTGGCACTTGTCTGCCTGACATTTTTATGTATTTGAAATGCGCAACAGGCACTTTAAAAAATGTGTTTACTTTAAAAAACAGAAGGCAAATAAACTGAGGAACTGCTTCTGTGTAACAGATACTATGAAAATTGGCAATATGGGATGCCCATTGGGCAGGGTTTTTTACAGCAGACACAAAAACAATTCAAACTGTAATCTAGTTAGAAGAAATCCGCTTTAAGAGCTGCTTGTGTGTAACAGATAGGGTTAAATGTGCTAATATGGGATGCCCAGTGGGCAGGGGTTTTTACAGCAGACACAAAAACAATTAAAACTGTGCTCTAGTTAGATTAAATCCCCTTTAAGAGCTGCTTGTGTGTAACAGAGAGGGTTAAATGTGCAAACATGGCATGCCCAGTGGGCAGGGTTTTTTACAGCAGACAGAAAAACAATTAAAACGGTGCTCTAGTTAGATTAAATCCCCTTTAAGAGCTGCTTGTGTGTAACAAATAGGGTTAAATGTGCAAACATGGCATGCACAATGCCCAGGGGTTTTTACAGCAGACACAAAAACAATTAAAACTGTGCTCTAGTTAGAAGAAATACGCTTTAACACCTGCTTGTGTGTAACAGATAGGGTCAAATGTGCTGATATGGGATGCCCAGTGGCCTGGGGTTTTTACAGCAGACACAAAAACAATTCAAACTGTACTCTAGTTGGAAGAAATCCCTTTTAACAGCTGCTTGTGTGTAACAGATAGGGTTAAATGTGCTAATATGGGATGCCCAGTGGCCTGGGGTTTTTACAGCAGACACAAAAACAATTAAAACTAATCTAGTTAGAAGAAATCCCCTTTAAGAGCTGCTTGTGTGTAACAGATAGGGTTAAATGTGCAAACATGGCATGCCCAGTGGGCAGGGGTTTTTACAGCAGACACAAAAACAATTAAAACTGTGCTCTAGTTAGATGAAATCCGCTTTCAGAGCTGCTTGTGTGTAACAGATAGGGTTAAATGTGCTAATATGAGATGCCCAGTTGCCTGGGGTTTTTACAGCAGACACAAAAACAATTCAAACTGTGCTCTAGTTAGAAGAAATCCGCTTTAACACCTGCTTGTGTGTAACAGATAGGGTCAAATGTGCTAATATGGGATGCCCTGTGGGCAGGGGTTTTTACAGCAGACACAAAAACAATTAAAACAGTAATCTAGTTAGAAAAAAATCCGCTTTAAGAGCTGCTTGTGTGTAACAGATAGGGTCAAATGTGCAAATATGGGATGCCCAGTGGCCTGGGGTTTTTACAGCAGACACAAAAACAATTCAAACTGTACTCTAGTTAGAAGAAATCCCCTTTAACAGCTGCTTGTGTGTAACAGATAGGGTCAAATGTGCTAATATGGGATGCCCTGTTGGCAGGGGTTTTTACAGCAGACACAAAAACAATTAAAACTGTAATCTAGTTAGAAGAAACCCCCTTTAACAGCGGCTTGTGTGTAACAGATAGGGTCAAATGTGCTAATATGGGATGCCCATTGGCCTGGAGTTTTTACAGCAGACACAAAAACAATTAAAACTGTAATCTAGTTAGAATAAATCCCCTTTAACAGATGCTTGTGTGTAACAGATAGGGTCAAATGTGCTAATATGGGATGCCCATTGTCCTGGGGTTTTTACAGCAGACACAAAAACAATTAAAAGTAATCTAGTTAGAAGAAATCCTCTTTAACAGCTGCTTGTGTGTAACAGATAGGGTTAAATGTGCCACTGCCAACATGGGATGCACAGTGGGCAGGGTTTTTTTTACAGCAGAAACAAAAGCAATTTAAAACTGTGATCTGGCTATTAAATGAAATGAAAATAAAAAAAAAGCTTTCCCTGTTACTTTCTCTGCTGTCCCTGCCTTGATATTTCCCTATCTTTCCCTGGTTCTGTCTGGCACTGTGTGGGTCTCCCTGGCTCTCTGTTAGTCTCTCCCTGGCTCTAAACAGCTCCGTTCTGGCCGCAATACAACGCTGAAATGCGCACAAGCAAGATGACCGCCATTTAAATAGCACTGTGACGTCACCGGGGTTCCTGGCTGCTGATAGGCTGCATGTGACCTTCCCATGATACCTTGTCCTAGGGGATATGTCCAGACATGTGCATCCACCATTTTACAATGCCTGTAATTGAAGTAAATAGAGTTTAAAGGAAAAATTTGATCGATCGAATCGCGGGGAAATTCGGATTAGTTCAGAATCGAATATTTCCTGAAATGCGGAACGAATTCGGGTTCGTCCGGATCGATTCGCTCATCTCTATTTACTATTTTGGACAATACCAAACAAAAATACAAAAACTAAGCAAAATTATCTAAAACAACAATCAATACAGGGACAAAACAAACACAGACACAAAAAATTAAGAAAAATGTGTGGAAATCAAATTAGCACGCACTGCTTGCCCAGAGGCACTAGTTGGGCCACAATATACTTCATCGGGGTCCTGGCTGGGTGGAGAGGGGAGCAGATCCACATACCAGGGGACACGCTGCAAGATGGCATAATTATGTAATACAGCACACACCAGAATGATATCGATGACCTTCTTGGGATCATACTGTAGTGCCCCCCCGGTATGGTCCAAGCAACGAAAGCAGGTTTTTAATAGGCCAAATGCCCTCTCCACCACGGCCCTGGTCTTCCGGTGTGCCCGATTGTAGGCATCCTGTGCGGCATTCTGGGGCCGAAGGACAGGCATCAGCAGCCAGGGAAGGAGTGGATAGCCAGAATCACCTGAAAAAATGCATAAAAAATATCATAAATTACACATTACTCCCTAAATTGAATCCAATACAATATTCATCAACAAGACTAAGAGGCTAGGTAACATTTGAGCAACACCCTGAGCATACAGATTGCGCAGCCCAAAAAAAAAAAAAACTACATGTAATGGATGTTGGCACAATTTAAACATCAAAGATGGAGAATGATGGCAAATCAGGCAGACTGCTAACAGATGTCTTACATTTTCTGGACCCCATATCTGCTTTGTCTGAGGCAAAAACAGCTCTAACCAGGCCCCTGCACTTTATCCCACTCTCCTCTACTCAGTAAGTGTAATGCATGTAAGCAAAGATGGCGCCCTATCATATAGTCCAAAACATAATTGCAGCCAAGTGTGGGGAAGACTAAAAATTAATTTACTATAAAGTAGAAATTTCTTATTTGGAAATGCTGGACAAACATTTGACAAGGGTTTGTTGTTGGAAAAATCTAATGTTTAAGGTCGTGTTACACATGTAATGAAGGGGGAAAAATAGGCATAGTTTCATACATGGGTCAAAAACTATATTCATAGGCATACATTAAAAAGTCAATGACGTTATTGGCGTCAACTTACCAAGGAGCCATCCAACGGAGAATTCTCCAGGCTCAAACCGACGGTACAATCCAGATCTTCTCAGAATATAGGCATCATGGGATGAGCCTGGAAACCCGGCGAGCACACTAAGGAACCGCATGTCCGGGGCCACCACTGCTTGGACATTCAGGGAGTGGCCCATTTTGCGGTTCCTGGGATAAAAGAAAAAAGAATAAATAAGCAAGGCAAGGTAAACTAGTGAAACACTAACTAATAACACCCTACCAAAAACCTGTGGGCCAATACAAATAACACTAACCAAGTACATAAGTATTTTTGGATAAAAAAAAAGGATATGTATGTTGGATCAAGTAAAGAATAACTTTAAAGTGCCTATTTAAGGTCCACATTAAAATGTTTCCCTTTGGCCAACATGAAAAACATTTGAGAAGCTAAATACGGTCCATTGTTACACAGGGACTATTTACAAGGAGGGATTTTACAAGGAGGGATTTTGAAAATTGAAAAAGAACATTTAGGTAAACTATATTAAAAAATGACAGATTGGACTTGCCTGTAGATGTACTCGTCAGCTGCCGGAGGCACCAGGGCAACGTGGGTGCAGTCAATGGCACCCATGACGTTGGGCATGTCGGCGATGTTATAAAATGCCAGCTTAATCGCGTTCCTGGCTACCATGTCATCAGGAAAACAAATATATTTCTGACTAATGGTAGCCATGTCTTCCAAAAACTTGGATAGCGCGCGGCTCAGCGTAGGCTGGGAGATGCAAACGGAGAGGGAACCCAGCCTCTGGAACGAGGCGTTCGCCAAAAATTACAGGCAGCCAAGCATCTTGGTTATACCTGCAATTGCTTGCCCCTTCCTTGTGGTGCGGGCTAACCATGGCCGCAGCTTACTATACAACTTATGGAGGGAAGCGCAATTAAGTCTGGTGAGCTCGAACATCATGCATGCCATCGATGTGCATGTGTCGCCGGTGCAATCTGGTCTCGGCCCTCTGGACAATTTCTATGCCCATGAGCTGCAGATCCTCATGCTCCTCAAATGTACTAGAGTCGTCCATAGCTGCTAATCTTGAGGTCAAAATGGTCCCGTAAGGGGATCGCAAAGGAAACGGATTTATAGGGTGGTGGTCCCTCGGCAATCAGCTCTCTGAATGAGATGCAAGTCCATACCAATAACGTAAATTATCTGAACGAACGAAAAATTTTAGATTTGGATTGGAAAATGATCTGAACTAACGCAAATGATCCGATTTGCTTTCGTTCATCGAAAGCGCATATACACATTTGCCCGAACGTTCGTACAAATGAAAAATGAATGAAAAAAAACAAAAAAATTACAAACACACACAAAAACTTTCAGAGACAGCTATGGAAGTCCAGACGAATGTGCCTCTGAATCGAGCCTATTGAGCCAGAATGGTTAGGGGCATGCTGTACTTATTGTCTCTATTGCATTTTGCTGTAAAAATCAGGTTTGCCAGGTGTGCGGGGCAGGAATGCCAATTCTTTGCGGCACATTGCTGTTTGCAGCATTTTACAGCCACTGTGAGAACTCTGTTGTAGGCAAGTATTGAACCTGATCTCAGGCTTTTTGTAGAGTTATACACTGTAGGGTGAAATTCATAAGTGATCATAAAGTATTTTAAGTTCAGCAGGTTACATAGAGGAAATACTACTGATCCAACGAGAGCGTTTTAGTTTTTTGCCATTTTAGACATTCCAGATTTTTTTATTTAAAGATTCCAGATACTTTTATGTATTTAGATCTGAGTAGTAGTTGTATGCTGGTATTTAAATTCAGTAAAAAATGCAAAAGACTCTGCTGCTTTAAAATTACATTGCCACATGCAAGTGTTGGTTAGACTTGCAACCTTAACACTTTATACTTATTGTAGAGGGGTGGCATGTGTCTGCCTTCTAGGCCTCCTCTGTAAAACAGAAAAGAGTGTTATACAGCACATAGATTACTGGTTTCGAAAAAGTAGTGCAGGCATTCATTACAGCGCTATTTTATATACTCAATTTTACTTCCAATTTGTAATGGCACACTTTAATGGGGGTTACATTCTAATTTGTGAAAAAGGTCTATACCTCCCTCAATTAAAATCAGCTAACATGAAAAACGTATCTACACTGAACCATAGAACGCTAACATGTTGTCGCTATAGAAATAAAAGAGAATTAAGTGTGTGTATAAAAGGAAGTGTGTCTGTAAAAGGAAATATGTGAGGCAGTATAGTGTCTTTTCGAGCTGAAATAGTCACATCACTGAGTGCTATATGCACTTGAACACCAGCTACTGAGGAGTTCACAAAGTAAACAATGATACTTTTGCCTACAGGCAAACCTGTAACATTAATCCAGCCAAGCATTATTCCTGTAAGTGACAGAGTGTCAGGAACATCACAGTCGGTGAATAAGAAAACAAGACAATGGCGGTGTAGTGAGAAGGTGCCTTTGCCCATATCCTGTTGTCAGTAGGTTTCTGCATGAAGGCCTTAGTTTGCTAACTTTCTTTCCAACTGTCACTGTCAGATGTGTTACCTTGTACACCAACCAGGCAACTGCCTGAGGTAGAATATCTTTTGAGTTTAGGAACCAATTCAAGCCCTGTTTTCCCCACTTAATCGTTTTATAGTAAAAGAACCAACTCTCCTACTATTTTGAATAAAGCCCAGCTATAACAAAAATCTAAAAAAAGTGTGAGGTGAATAAAAACTTTCCCACCTGAGCAATAACTAGTCCAGTGGCTTCACCTGGGATTGGAGTCCATGCTGACCTAACCAAAAAATAAAATTCTGTGATTACTCACCTGTAGAATTGATTTTACTGTGTACAGCACGGCCTCTTTCATTTCAATCATTACTTCTGGGTATTCCGCCACAAGGTGGCGCAGTTGACTGCAGAAGACTTGTGGCTCCTCCCGGCCCTATAAAAAGCCAGGAATCACCCATAGACCCCAGTGTTGAAAAGCAGTTATGCAAAAAGCCGGGAGATAAACCATGATAAAAAAAATTCACAAAAAATAACCTTTGAACAAATCACCATAAAGAGGCAACCAATGAAAATGATAACATAGGAGGGATGAAGCAGGCCGTGCTGTACACAGCAAAATCAATTCTACAGGTGAGTAATCGCAGAATAGTATTTTTCCAAGTGTACAGCACGGCCTGTTTCATTTCTTCTGGGACATCCAATAGCAGTGTCCTTAAAGTTGGGTGGGATCCCCAATGAGTAACGGCAGGCAGTTCAAGCCACTACCGCCTGAAGTACCTTGCGGCCAAAAACAGCATCAGCTGAGGCCCTAACATCAACCTTGTAAAAGAAACAAAGGGGGGGTGGCAGCCGCTCAGACCATTTTATAACTAACCTGGGATGTGCACGTTAGCAGGGCAATTAGTATTCTAATTGCCCTGCTAACGTGCACCTCCCAGGTTAGTTATAAAATGGCAGACCATTTTATAACTAACCTGGGAGGTGCACGTTAGCAGGGCAATTAGTATTCTAATTGCCCTGCTAACGTGCACCTCCCAGGTTAGTTATAAAATGGTCTGAGCGGCTGCCACCCCCCCTTTGTTTCTTTTGAATTTGTGCAAGCACATGGTGTGTGGGGTCTAGGCTGTATTGCAAGGTCTTTGACCCTTCCACCCCATGGCTTGCACTTGAGAGGTTTAGGGCAACCTCAGGTAAGCCTGCTCCCAATTTATCTATTGCACTGTATGTCCCAAATGGGCTCTCAGAGCTTAGAGTTAGGACTGCACCCCACAGAGGCACTTTGGCGTAGTGGTGCAGCTTAAGCATACTTCTGCAGATGTGTGTGACCGAGTCCTCTGTTTTTCGTTTCAGTATTTTTATTAAAGTTTTGGGTTTTCAACATTACAGATATTTGGAGCTTATGCATTATATTGCCATCCCGCGCAGGGGAGGTGAAAGAAAAAGCTAACATTCTAAATTGCATAAGATTATACATAGATCACGTTGATGTTTTAATAATTTACAATGCATACAAAGCGAGGAAGCAAATGACAACGTAAAGAACATTCAACGTCTTTGCGCAACCCACTTGACCTCAGACATGTTTATACCCACTCCGGGGCCATGCAGGTCGGGAGGGCTCCGCCCTCCACGATCCACACCGCCCCAAGCGAGCCCACAGGATTTGCAGACTTGGTCAAGCGCGTTGACGGGAAAGAGTTAATGAAAGCCTTTTGGGATCGCAGTCCAAAGAGAGGAGAAACAAAGAACTGGGGGGGAGGGGAAAAGTTGGAGGGAGGAGGGGAGGTTGGGGGGGGGGAGAAGGGTCAAGGGGCTCCCGCACTCCACCAGCACACATGCATGGTTGCTACAACCTCCATGGGGGTTCGCCAGGCCAGGCAAATCTCATCCAGGGTTCCCATATCGAAAGGAATTTGTCATGGGTGTCGGTCAGAATACTAGATAGCCTTTCGTTGATGAGGAACCTGTTCATTCTGGCCGACACCTCAGATATTGGGGTAAATTGCTTTTTCCAGGCTCTGGCTATGGCCTGTTTAGCCGCCAGGAGAAGGTAGACAAAAAGTCTGTGCTGTTTGCCAGTGAGCTCCTGGGGCTTGCAGTGCAGGAGGGCAACCCAGGGGTCTTTTTTTCATGTTGGTTTGGAAGATGTCGTTAGCCAGCTTATACACCTGGTTCCAGAAGCGGGCCAACATGGGACAAGTCCACCACGTATGCAGAAAGTCCCCTTCCGCACTGCAGCCCCTAAAGCATGTTTTAGACTGTCCCGGGAACATCCTGCTCAGGTGACCCGGCACCAGGTACCAGCGAAGCATTACCTTATAGGCCGTTTCAGTTGTCAGGACATTGATTGAGCATTTGGAGGAGTTGGACCATATCTCCGACCATCCCCTCTCGCTCTGACATGGGCCCAGGTCTTTCTCCCAGCTGCTAACGTACCCATGGATCTCTGGTCCGGCTACATTTAGTGCTGAATATAGTAAGGAGATTGTCCCTCTCTGGAATGGGTTATTAGTGCATAACTCCTCAAAGGGGGTCTTCACCCGGAAGGGGGAGTGCAGCTTTGTTAGAGGCAAAATCCAGTGCCACAACTGGATATAGTGAAAATATTCCTTGCTGGGGACTCCGTACTTCTCTTGCAGGTCCTGAAAAGTCCCGAAGCCCCTCAGCGTGAGCAGGTCCGCTATCTTGTATATGCCCCGATCCTGCCACCACTTGAAGGCCAATCTATTCTGCTCCCCTGGGGGGAAGTTGGGGTTATCCCATAAGTGGGCCAGGGGGGTATGTGGGGACATCAAGGAGGCTGAATACCTCACTGAGTCCCACACAGCGAGGGAATGCTTCATTAACGGGCTGAGCATCTTGGGTCTATGTCCCTGGTCCATCCAGAGCAAACTATCAATGGGTAGTGGCGCACAGTTGGGAAGTTCCAGGAAAATCCACATTGGGGGCCTGGAAAGGGAATGCATAGGGGCCAGTTGAGCAATCTGAGCGGCTTTGTAGTACTTATGTATATCGGGCACCCCCAGTCCCCCTTGCGTTTTGTGGGCAAGCATGGTGCGCCTGGACACCCTTGGGCGTCCCGTGGACCATATGAAGGCGAAGATTCTCCTCTGCATCACCCGAAGCATGTATATTGGGATCTTTACAGGTAGTACTCTGAAGAAATAGAGCAGCTTCGGGAGTATGGACATTTTAACCGCGTTAATACGGCCTATCCAAGAGATCGGGTACGTTTTCCAGGTCTCCATAAGGCAGGTTAAGGATTTAAATAAACGAGGATAATTGGCCTTTTATAGGTTGGAATACTTGGCAGAGATGTGAACCCCCAAGTACGGAAGCGGCTCCGTCGTCCAGCGAAAAGGGAAATTAGCTTTGATCTGGTCCACCACGTCCACCGGCAGGGAGATGTTCATCGCCCTTGATTTTTCAGTATTAATCGTTAAGCCCGAGATTCAAGCGAACTGGTCCAGAATAAAAAGGAGCGGGGACAAGGGGCATCCCTGCCGGGTTCCCCTGCAAATACCGAATGGCCCAGAGGTAAAGTCCAAGTATCTTACTCGAGCTGTAGGGGCCGCATAGAGGGCTTCTATCCACTCAAGGAACCGCCGTCCAAATCCCCACTTACGGAGCACCCACAGTAGGTAGTCCCAGGACAAAGAATCGAAGGCTTTCTGTATGTCAAGTGAGAGAAGAAAGGCCGGGACGCCCCTGGAGTGGGCGTGGTGGACCAGATGCGCAACCCTCCTAACACTGTCCCCGGCCTGTCGAGCTGGTACAAATCCCACCTGGTCCCCATGTATGAGGTCTGCCACGAAAGTGTTCAATCTAGCCGCTAGGACCTTAGCCAAAAGCTTCACGTCGATGTTAATCAGGGATATTGGTCTGTGGTTGGGGATGAGTAAGCTATCTTTCTCTGGTTTGGGGATCATACATATATCCGCTAGAAGCGAACTAGGACTGAGCGAGGTTCCCGCGCGCAGAGCATTAAACAGGTTTGACAAGTGTGGGGCCAGGATGGGGGCAAACTTTTTATAATATAAGCCACTAAACCCGTCTGGGCCTGGAGTCTTGAAAGTCTTCAGAGACTTAATAGCTAGCAGCACCTCACAAGGCGTTATGGGAGCCTCCATCCTGTCCACACACCCCTGTTCAATGTTCGGTAACTCGATGCCCTCAAAAAATTCCTCCCACTTGGTTGGATTGACGTTTGCTGGGGCTGCATAGAGGGTCGACAGAAAATCCCCAAAAGCCGAAACAATCTTATTAGGGTCGGCCGTGACACCGCCCGAGTCAAGCTTCAGCTTTATAGGCTGACGCCTATCGAGGTCAGCAGCCCTTAACTTTCGGGCTAGCATTGTGTCCGGCTTATTACCCCTAGTATAGAATTTCTGCTTCGACCATCTGAGTCTTTTCTCAGCTTGGTCGTCAAGGAGCATATTGAGCTCCGAGCGCAAGTTGTCTAATGCCCTCCTATTCCTGGCGCTCGGGTTTCCCCTCCAGTGCAGCTCCGCCTGCTCAAACTTCAAAGTCAGGTCCCTTATTCTCCGTTGCCTTTCCCGCTTTTTGGCAGAGGCGATGGAGATAATGTTCCCTCTCATGGTGGCCTTTTGGGCTTCCCATAAAGATATTGGGGAGGAGACCGAATTTGTGTTGTGCGTGAAGTAATCCTGTAAAGCAACCTGAATTTTAGAGCAGGTGGAGCCATTCGATAAAAGAGAGTCGTTGAGCCGCCAGTTGTAGGAGTGCTTGGTAGTGGCCAGGAGGTCTAATACAGCCATTACTGGATTGTGATCAGACCATGCTGTGATGTAGATTTTGGAGTCAATAACAGCGGGCAACACAGATTGTGGGACCAGTAAATGGTCTATCATGCACAGAGTACCATGCGGGTTAGAATAAAACGTGAAGTCATGGGTTTTGGGATTCGTCTCTCGCCATACAACACATAAGCTGTAGTGGTTAAGGAGATCGCGAAAAGTCGTGGACTGAGCGTCCGATGTTGGTAAAGCCGTCCCCGGCTGCCCAGTGCGCCGTCTGTCCAGCCCAGGGTGGATTGTCAGGTTAGAGTCCCCCCCCCACGATCAGGGTCCCTCTTGTGTTACTTTGAACAACCGACAGTAAGTGCTTGAAGAACCGAGTCTGGAAGGTGTTGGGGGCATAGTATGTGACCAGGGTGATTTCTATGTCATGAAGCGTGCCCTGCAGTATGAGGTATCTACCCGTAGGGTCCGAAATCACTTTGGAGCAAATAAAAGGAAGGCCTTTGCGAAAGGCGATTAGCACCCCCCTTTTTTTTTCCCTGGCACAGGCAAGGTAAGACAGGGGGAAATTACCACTCAGTTAATTGGGTTTGGAACTGGTGGAAAACCTAGTTTCCTGTAAAAAAATTATATCGGCTTTGCAGGATTTATTGTAATGGAAGGCCTTATTGCGCTTGGTGGGAGCATTAAAGCCCTGGACGTTATGTGATAAAATTTTAATATTCAACCCAACCATGGCGACCGAGGGTAAGACTCAATAACGACTGGCCTGGCGGAGTACGGGAGGACCAAGTGGAGGGGGAGGGGGAGGACAAAGTGTGGATGGAGAGGTAAGGTGGGGATGGGGAGACAAGAATAACAGGAATAACGTGTACAACATGGGAGGGGCTAAATTAAGACATCGCGGACAACTATGCAGTGATGTACCGCACAGGGTCCCGCCAAGTTCTGCAATAGCAGAGAAAGGTCCATAGGGCAGGGCCACGCGTGGTCTCTGTTGGACCATTTGACAACTTGTCAGTTGGGGGGGTTATGCCCCGGAGGCACAGGGCAAACAATGGGATAAAAAATATCATCCTTTAGCGTACATAACCCAGCATGCAACAAAACTTAATTCGCGTAACATGAAATAGCATAAGGAAGCAGCAAAAAACAACACAGCACAACCAGCACGTCTAGTTTATATGGAGGGCTTAATTTCAGGGGACCACGTCGTCATCCACAGGCCTACGCAGCCGCCGTCTAATCTGGCAAAACGGAGCGGAGCACAAGACGACATCGTGTGCCAAAATAGAGGCGGGGGGCCCAATTCTAATAACTGAAGCGGCCGTCCGCCACATTGGCAAACCGTCGCCAAAGAGCCCAAAACCAATCCATCCAGGCCGTCTGAGCCGCCGAGGCATCATCCCCTCCGGCCCTCCCCAGATCCAGCACATAGTGGGTCCACAGAAGTGAACCCGGCCGACCGAGGGGGGGGGAGGGGAGGCCAAGACCGAGCCGAGGGGGCAACCGGACACCCCCGAGGGATCCAGCCCCAACCGCCACTTTGGAGTTCAAACATTAACAGCATTTAAAACAGTTGAAAAAATACATTTGAAAAAATTTCAGCAAACAACATGGTAGACCAAAACCCGGGCGGGGGGCCCTATCCTAGAAACCAATGCGGTCCATCCGCTAACCCAGCGAGCCACCAGCAGGGGGTTCAAACCAGTCCCCCAGCCCCCCCAAGGCCAGCGTGCTATGGGTTCAAAACAGAGAACCCAGCCGGCCATGGGTGGCGGGGGGAGGGAAACCAAGGCCGACCCAGGGGGGCAACCAGGCGCCCCATGGGTCCGACCCCCAGGAGGGAGGGGACAGGATCAGGAAACAGGCCCAACTGCCACTCTAGAAATTCAAAACGTTAAGAGCACGTGAAACATTCAAGGAAAAAAAACTCATGAGAAACTTTCAGAGTTATACCCGTAGGAGGGGAGTCACTCAGAATCAGATGAGACACCATTGCGACAGGCCAAGTCCTCATCCCGGAGCCGGATCGGGCCCTGAGGGACATCCGGCAGCTCGGTCCCTCTTTCTGTGGGCGCGTACTTTCTCCCACAAGGGTTGGAGCGTTGGTCGCCTAGGAGCTTGCCGGACAGACGTCTCAGGCGTGCGAACAGAAGAATCAGCAGAGATCAGGCCCAAGTCCCGCAAAATGTCCCGCAGTTCCCCAGGGGAGTCAGCTGTGTGTTGGCGGTCCGCGTGGGTGAACGCTAGTTTGAAGGGGAAGCCCCAGTGGTATTTGATGTTGTGGCTCCTAAGGATTTCCAAGCCGGGTTTCATGGCCCTTCTCCTTTGCAGAGTTTGTGGGGCGACGTCCGGAAAAATCAGGTAGCGGTGGTTCTGGAAACACAAGTCCCCTTTTTCTCTGGCGGCCATCAGGATCGTTTCTTTAGTGCGGTAAAAGGTTGGCTTGACAACAATGTCCCTGGGGAGGACATCAGATCTTTTAGGGCCCAAAGCTCTGTGGGCGCGATCCAATTCCAGACGGTCGATGGGCATAGAGGGGATCAATTCTTGTAGGAGGGCCGTAACGGTAGCTGAAACGTCCTCTATTGATTCTGGGAGGCCCCGGATGCGGATATTCACCCTCCTGGACCTGTTCTCTAGGTCTTCCAACTTGTGCTGCAGGGAGGCCATATCTTCTTTAAGGGCCGCCGACTCAGACCCCCTGCGTTCCAGGGCCACAACCACGTCATCCATCTTGTCCTCCAGCGTGCTGGTTCTGTTGCCCAAATCCTTGATTTCGCTGAAGAAACTGGTGGAAAGCTGGGTCACGGCAGCCGCCAGTTCCTGCTGGAGTAGAACTTTAAATTTGGCAAGCAGATTGGCATCCCGAATTAAAGGATCCAGGGGATCCGTGTCGTGGTTTCCGCGGTCAGATTGTGATCCACCCCCGGCAGCGTCCTCGATCAATAGCTGAGATAGATCGCTGCCTCTCGGTGAAAGCGGTTCTCCAGAGAGCAGAAGATTCTCATTAGAAAGTGACAGGGGCGAGCTGTCCTGCAAGCACCGAAACTGGCCCGAGGAAGCAGGGAAGGGGTCTGGGTGCTCATCTCTCCTGGGCTCCCTTGTGAGGTGGGCAGCCGTGTGGTGGGCGCCACTGTCAGTGCCAGCGTGGCCCTGCACCCGCTGTGGCAGTGGTCTGCTTTCCGTGGTCGATCCCCCTCCCAGGGGGGAGAATGGTGGGGGGGGATCCCCCCTCGCTGTCCTGGTCTGATGCCTCCATTGCTGGCAGGGGGGGGCGCCATGAGGTCGCCGCCATTGACGCTGGGATCGTCTGGGGAGGGTGAGAAGGGGAGCCTGCAGAGCCCACTAGCAGCCCCTCCTGTGAGCTGCGGAGGGTGGTCGCATCCCCTACCTCAGTCCCTCGTTCCTCCGTCCGGTCCGCCATGCACCGCTGATCGGGCTGTGTGAGGGGGCGGGCCCCTCCTCCTCTCCCCCGGCCGCCGCCATGCTGCGCCTATGCTGCTGTGGGCGCGCTGAAGTCCCGCCGGCTTTACCGGCTCCGTGGGCCCGCGATTTGCCCCCGGATTTCCCCATTCGGACGCAGGGGGATCTGGGGCAGCAGTGGGAGCTATGTGAGGTAGGTGTTGCGCTGCTTCGCTGGGTGGCTGGAGCCTCTGTGCCTCCGGTCGGCAGAGCCGCACTAGAAAACCGCCATCTTCACAGGCGGTCAGCCACGCCTCCCCGAGTCCTCTGTTTTTAACCAAGTTTAGAGACAGATTATAGGCTGGCCTGCAAGCTAACATGGTTGAGTGCTGTGGCTCCTTTAAGACTTTTGTATTCTAATTGCCCTGCTAACGTGCACCTCCCAGGTTAGTTATAAAATGGTCTGAGCGGCTGCCACCCCCCCTTTGTTTCTTTTGAATTTGTGCAAGCACATGGTGTGTGGGGTCTAGGCTGTATTGCAAGGTCTTTGACCCTTCCACCCCATGGCTTGCACTTGAGAGGTTTAGGGCAACCTCAGGTAAGCCTGCTCCCAATTTATCAATTTCACTGTATGTCCCAAATGGGCTCTCAGAGCTTAGAGTTAGGACTGCACCCCACAGAGGCACTTTGGCGTAGTGGTGCAGCTTAAGCATACTTCTGCAGATGTGTGTGACCGAGTCCTCTGTTTTTAACCAAGTTTAGAGACAGATTATAGGCTGGCCTGCAAGCTAACAGGGTTGAGTGCTGTGGCTCCTTTAAGACTTTTGTATCAACCTTGTAAAACTTGTAAAAGTATGAACGGAAGACCATGTAGCGACCTTACAAACTTGTTCAACAGAAGCCTGGTGTTGAAAAGCCCAAGAGGCACCAATAGCCCTAGTAGAGTGAGCAGTAACGCGGAAGGGAGGTTCCTTCCTTTTGGCAGAATAAGCTCGCACCACCGCCTGTCTAATCCACTTGCTGATAGTGGATTTGGCTGGAGGCAAACCCTTCCTAGGTCCAGAAGGAAGAACAAAAAGCAAGTCAGACTTCCTAAAGGGCTCAGTAGCAATTAGATAATACTTGAGCGCCCTGACCACATCCAGAGAATGAAGGTTCTGTTCCTTGGAATTAGCAGGGGCAGGACAATAGGAAGGTAAGACAATGTCCTCATTGAGATGAAAGGCAGATACAACCTTGTGCAAAAATTCCGGGTTAAGACGGAACACCACCTTATCCTGATCAAAATAATGAGGTTTCATGGAAAGCGCCGCCAGCTCTGATACTCGACGCACCGAAGTAATAGCGACCAAAAAGGCTACCTGAAGAGTCAGAATGGACAGAGCGGCCTTACACAGAGGCTCGAAGGGAGGACCCTGTAGAGAAGAAAGCACCAAGTTTAAATCCCAAACCGGTAACAGAGGCTTACGCAGTGGATGCACATGAGTAACTCCCTGGAAAAAAGACTTGACAAGCCTATGATTGGCAAAAGATCTTTGAAAAAAGATTGCCAGAGCCGAAACCTGTCCCTTAAGGGTACTAAGTTGTAGTCCCGAATCCAGACCATGCTGCAAAAACTCCAGAATCCTGGGAATGGAAAATTCACGACAAGATAGAGACTTGGACTCACACCAAGCAATATAAGCATGCCAGACCCTGTAGTAAATAGTGGATGAAGATTTCTTCCGAGCCTGAATCAAAGTATCAACAACGGAGGCCGGCAAACCCTTGCCCATCAAGATGGAGGTTTCAGCAGCCAAGCCGTTAAAGCCAGCGTTTGTAAATTTGGATGGAGCAGCTGCCCCTGAGTGAGAAGCTCTGGATCGTCGGGCAAAACATACCGATCCACCGACATCTGGACGACGTCCGCCAACCATACCCTCCTCGACCAGCGGGGGGCCACTAGAATGGCTGGTACCCCCTCCTGGGGTATCTTGCGCAGCACACGACCCAGCAGAGGAAAGGGAGGGAATAAATAAAGGAGCCGAAACTCTGCCCAGGGAATCGCTAGCGCGTCCGTGGCGAGGGCCAGAGGATCCTTTAACAGGGAGATGAATCTTGGAAGCTTGTGATTGTGACAGGACGCAAACAGGTTCACATCCGGCTGACCCCAGCGGCGGCACAGAGCGTGAAAAACCTTGTTGCTGAGAGACCATTCCCCCAGACGAGACGTCCCCCTGCTCAGGGAGTCCGCCTTCTGGTTCTCCACCCCCGGAATGTAAATCGCCGAGATGCAGGGAACAGTCTCCTCCACCCATGATAACATCAGAGACATTTCCTTGAGGGCTCGCTTGCTTCGGGTCCCTCCCTGGTGGTTGATATAGGCCACCGCTGTCTGATTGTCCGAGCGGACTTGTACGGCACGACCCCGAAGGTGGGGAGTCAACTGGGAGAGCACCAACCTGATCGCCCTCAGCTCTAGGATGTTGATGGGTGCGTGGGCCTCCTGGAGACCCCACTGACCCTGGAACTTCAGCCGGTCAGACTGGCGTCCGTGGTAACAATCTCCCATCGTGGAGGCAGAAAGGACCTGCCCACTAGAAGATTCCTCGAGTCCACCCACCACGAGAGGGACTGTCTGACCAGAGGGGACAGAGCAAACTCCTGATCCATGAACTCCTGAGTCCGATCCCAAGCCGACAAGAGATGTAACTGAAGAGGTCTCATGAGGAACTGAGCAAAGGGAACCGCCGCGAAGCAGGACACCATTAGCCCCACCAACTGCATCCCCAGACGGATGGAGGGGAGGGGTGAGGACACGACAGCAGGGCCTGCACCTGCAACTGAAGGCCCTCCACCTTCTGCTGAGGGAGAAAAACCTTGACCTGAGAAGTATCCAGCGTCATGCCCAGGAAGGACCTCGCCAAAGATGGAGATAGTGAAGACTTGGAATAGTTGATCACCCAGTCGAAGGACTCGAGAGTGGAAGGCACCACCTGAGTATCCATCTCAACCTGATGAAGAGACTAAGCAGCAATCAGAATTTTGTCCAGGTAAGGGAGGATGCGGATGCCCTGGTTCCTCAGGAGAGTCATAACACCAGCCAGCACCTTGGTGAAAACCTGAGGAGCCGAGGTGATACCGAACGGCAAGGCCACAAACTGGTAGTGTTGATCCCCCAGAGCGAACCTCAGGAACCTCTGGTGATCTGGGAAGATCGGAACGTGAAAGTAGGCATACTTGATGTCCACTGTGGTCATGAAATCGCCCGGCCGAAGGGAACTTACGGCCGAGCATAAGGTCTCCATGCGAAAGTGCTTGAACCTGACGAATTTGTTGAGACTCTTTAAGTCCAGGATGGGCCTCAGGGAGCCATCCTTCTTGGGCACTCCAGACGCCAGAAGACGTTGTACGGCCAAACGCAGTCCCTGAGCCGACACGGGGTTTAGAGATATCCGGGATCGGAGGAATCTTGGGGGCGGCCAGGCTGCAAACTCTATCTTGTATCCGGAGGAAACCACCTACTGAATCCACCGGTCTGAGACGCGCAGTCTCCAGACGTGAGCAAAAAGCCGAAGCCGCCCCCCCACCCGGTCGCGTGAGGGCGCCCCCTCATGCCTGAGGGGCCTTGGTAGGGGGTTTGGACTTGGTTCCCCAGGAGAGACCGGGGCGACCGCGGGATCTGCCTCATCCCCAAAAGTCTCTGCGGCTACCGGAGGAGGACCCACGACCTCCCCTTGAAGGACGAAAGGAAGAGGATCCCCGAAATGGCCGAGCCTGCTTTCTACGCTGGGGGTTCTACCATCCTTGGTCAGAACATCAAGATGCTCACCGAAAAGACGGAGTCCAGTGAAGGGAAGCCCAGTGAGAGACTTCTTAGCGGCAGTGTCAGCCGCCCACTGACGCAACCAGACGGACCAACGCATAGCCACCAACAGGGCCGAGGCCCTACCGCCAAACCGGACGCCATCATCCATGGCATACAGCACAAAGGCAACAAAGTCAGAGCAAAGCAAAAGGTCCTTATACTCTTCCATCTTCTTGTGAGACCGGGGGGCCTCAGCAAGACGCCTGACCTTCTTTTTAATAGCAATGGCCACAATAGCCGCCGCGCAAACCGGACGCAACCCGGCCCCTACAAAGGTGAAGGCATGACAAGCCAGCTCATCCATACGCCGGTCCACACTATCCCGCAAGGTGGTACGGTCAGGGGACGGCATGACCGAAGTGTTAGATAGCCCCAGGACCAGAGTGTCCACCTCAGGCGGACACGACCAACGCCTAACCAAATCAGCCGAGAAGGGAAACCTTCTGTCCAACCCCTTGGGCACCGAAGGTAACCTGTTAGGGCATGGGCATTCCCACTCCTTGAGGACCATATTAGAGAAATGGCTCTGTTCCGGGAACTCCAAACGTTGCTTGCCGGGACGGAAGAGCTCGCCCTGCTTCCTCTTCGCTACCTTAGGGGGGGCGATGTGTAAGGTAACAAAAACAGCCGACAGGAGCCTGTCGGTATCATCCGGGAGCCAGGTATCCTCGTCCGACCCCAGATCACTTTAATATTCGTCCTGACGATCCCCCGAGGAGTCCGAGTCACGGAACAACTCCCCCTCCTCCGGGGAATCACGGCCCCCAAAATGTCAAGGCCCTCATCCCCATCTGCAAAAAGGGACAAATCTGCATCAAGGTGCCTCTTTTTGCCAGAAGCCTTGCCCGCAGCCGGCCGGGCCAGTCGCCACTCAATGCTGGCCACGCGCAACGCCAGATCTGATTGCGACCCCCTGCTAGCTTCCCCCTCGCTGGGGGCTAAATGCAGGCGCGGGGGAGTTGGAGATGCCATAGGGAGGACAGGGCTGGAGAGAGATGCGCTCAGGCCAGCCTGTTCATTGATAATGCTTTGGGCGCACGGAACACAGACCGCGCCGCCACCACTCAAAGGGACATGACACACAGTCGGGCCCCCAAGCTCGCTATCCTCAGAAGCCTCCATATGGTGATTATCAAGAAAAGGCACAGTCAGCCCACACGGAGTAAGGACTAAATAAGAGCCCACCCGGGATGCCCCACTGAGAAGGTACAGGTGGAGGGGGGTATTGGGCCGGGAGAAAACCACAATGCTGCTATCCCGTCTGCAAGACATAAGCAAGGAAATCATGAGCATCCCACAGCACATGCACCAATATGCCAAACCCGCAGGATCAACTCACGGATCAGCTGCAAGGGACTGCAGCACGCGCAGGAGATACCAGCAAGACGATCACCAGTCAGACAGGCAGCGCACGGAAGAATGAAGCGGGAGGAGCCTGTCAGCACACCAGCAGTCGCCGCGCGGAGCCCAGTGGTTCTCCCTTCCACCTAGGCTCACCATATGCCTATGGCTGGCTACCCTTCAGTATACAGGGTCTGCAGCCTGGAGCAAAGCTCAGTGAGCACCCGACCCAGGTGCTCCCCTACCATCACCCGATCCGACAGCCAAGGCTGGGAGGCAGAAGGGTCCGGAAGCGGGTAGGAATAGGCTTGCAGGGGCCCAGGCTTGGTTGCCCCGCTCACCTGCGAAAACTTAGAGAGCCATCTTCTGGTCTTCGCAGTATGAGAAAACACTGGGGTCTATGGGTGAGTCCTGGCTTTTTATCGGGCTGGGAGGAGCCAGAAGTCTTTTGCAGTCAACTGCGCCACCTTGTGGCGGAATACCCAGAAGTAATGATTGAAATAAAACAGGCCGTGCTGTACACTTGGAAAAGCAAGTCTGCACAGGTGACTGTGGGCTTTGGTCAACCAACTGTATTATAGGTGACACCAAGAGAAACAATTAAATGTAATATAAAAAGTATATTATAGTAATACACAATAATATTTGAAACAGGAATCCTCAGGCATGAATTTTAATAACTAGAGAATTTTCCTGGATAACAGATGTAACAGTAAACATCATCTTTTTCATGACACAGAAGTGTATTAACAATATAATGAGGTTACTGTCAAGTGCTCCAGATCCCTAGCTAGTCTGTGTTCCCTTCTGAATGGTTGTCTGCCATATTGGATGGCCCTTGTGTGGGTGATGTATGGAGAATTGGAAATCACAGAACAGTCAGTCACCATGCATAGAGCACACAGGCTAGTAGGAATCCAAAGCATTAGGGCTCCTAAATTTGCCAGAGAAAATAGGGTACTTTGAAGCATAACTTGGTAACATCGTAACTCTGTTTAAGATTCCAAAAGCACTGGGTTAGGTCTTATTGGACTGGATCTAGTTTTTGCTCCACTGCTCTGGCCATAAGGCCCTCAGAACAGGAAGTGAGGGACGTGGAATTGAACAGACAAATTATTAGGCAAGGTTGGAGCAGGAAGACCAGACAGCGCTGAAGGAAAGTCAATATATCTGTATATTGACACTGTCCCTTTTATACACATTTGGGTTGATTCAAAGAAACATGTAACAGCTTGGATTTGGGTCACGATCATCCTATTTTTCCCGAACGCTCGTGCGTTCGTATGAACTTGCGAGTGATTCTATAAGCAAATACGTTTCTATCCTAAAATATACGTCCGTTCGTATGATATCTCCCGAACTTGCCTCAGTCAGTTGTCAATCGTAAAAATCACGTTCATGTGCTCACCTGTTGCGGCGGCAGCCTGTTTTTTCTGCTGCTTCCATCGTCCACCTCTTCCAATTACTTGCGTTTGCCTCTGGTTTTCATTGGTTTTTGGCCTCTTAGATTCGTGCGTTCGTATGTTTATAAGATCTTGCGCATGCGCACCCTCAACCAGAAACTTACCTAAACCCCTTAGCGCTTGCATCCAACTTCATTTCTCGGTCCCTCAAACTTACCTAAACCCCTTGGCGCTTGCATCCAACTTCATTTCTCGGTCCCTCAAACTTACCTAAACCCCTTAGCGCTTGCATCCTTCTTCATTTCTCGGTCCCTAAAACTTACCTAAACCCCTTAGCGCTTGCATCCTTCTTCATTTCTCGGTCCCTAAAACTTACCTAAACCCCTTAGCGCCTGCATCCAACTTCATTTCTCGGTCCCTAAAACTTACCTAAACCCCTTAGCGCTTGCATCCAACTTCATTTCTCGGTCCCTAAAACTTACCTAAACCCCTTAGCGCTTGCATCCTTCTTCATTTCTCGGTCCCTAAAACTTACCTAAACCCCTTAGCGCCTGCATCCAACTTCATTTCTCGGTCCCTAAAACTTACCTAAACCCCTTAGCGCTTGCATCCTTCTTCATTTCTCGGTCCCTAAAACTTACCTAAACCCCTTAGCGCCTGCATCCAACTTCATTTCTCGGTCCCTAAAACTTACCTAAACCCCTTAGCGCTTGCATCCAACTTCATTTCTCGGTCCATAACACTTACCTAAACCCCTTAGCGCTTGCATCCAACTTCATTTCTCGGTCCCTAAAACTTACCTAAACCCCTTAGCGCTTGCATCCAACTTCATTTCTCTGTCCCTAAAACTTACCTAAACCCCTTAGCGCTTGCATCCAACTTCATTTCTCAGTCCATAACACTTACCTAAACCCCTTAGCGCTTGCATCCAACTTCATTTCTCGGTCCATAACACTTACCTAAACCCCTTAGCGCTTGCATCCAACTTCATTTCTCGGTCCCTAAAACTTACCTAAACCCCTTAGCGCTTGCATCCAACTTCATTTCTCGGTCCATAACACTTACCTAAACCCCTTAGCGCTTGCATCCAACTTCATTTCTCGGTCCCTAAAACTTACCTAAACCCCTTGCCGCTTGCATCCTTCTTCATTTCTCGGTCCCTAAAACTTACCTAAACCCCT
This sequence comes from Gastrophryne carolinensis, assembly GCA_027917425.1. Classification (NCBI taxonomy): domain Eukaryota; kingdom Metazoa; phylum Chordata; class Amphibia; order Anura; family Microhylidae; genus Gastrophryne; species Gastrophryne carolinensis. The sequence goes on from CM051235.1 coordinate 353,378,724, forward strand.
TGGCGCTTGCATCCTTCTTCATTTCTCGGTCCCTAAAACTTACCTAAACCCCTTGGCGCTTGCATCCTTCTTCATGTTGACGACCCTAAAACTTACCCAAACCACATAATGTACATATGTCTATATGTTTCTAAGCGTGTTTTTTCTTGTTTGTGTAATTGTTTTTTGTGGCGCATATTAGAAAAGACACATTTATGAAGTCTTAAAATATAATTTATTTAAATTATTTTTTTTTATTTTGATATTTTTTGTTTAAACATAATTTTTTTATTGGGGTGTTTTGTTTAAAACCCCTTTTTTTTGTTTTTTTTTTTTTTTTACAAACACATTAAAACTTTTTTTATTTTGTTTTACAAACAGATTGTACATTTTTGTTTGTTGTTTTTCCAAACATATAAAAAATTTTTTTTTTTTGGATTAAAAACAGAGATAAAAGTTTTTTTTTTTTTTTTTTAAAACAAAAACTATAAAAATGTATAAACAATTATAAAATTTGTAAAACATTTAACAAAAGTAGCCAGGACCAAGGGCACTAATCCTCCTCCTCTTCTTCATCTGTTGGCCCCAACGTCGCCTGTATGGCCAGCAGCTCGGCCACCAACTCCTTTATTCTTTTTTTTTTGCCAGCCAATGTTTTTGGGATCATCCCTGTAACCAATAGAGAATTAAACATAAATAGGAGTCCCAGACCGGTTTGTATGCTGGAAATAGATTTGGGGTTAATCAAATACATGTAAATGCATGACATATGTAATTCTTCCAAGGGATAAAGTTAATGCATTTCCCACAGGTAAGTCTTTAAACTCCTTAAAGCGGACCTTCCACATTATTTAATGAAAACCAATAACTATTCCCAAATGATTCTGCACCAGATCAAAGTAAATTTGGGATGTTTTTTGATTACAGCGCCGCCATCTGGACTCTGAAGCATAACACTTAATGAGGAGTGGAGAGTTGGATAAAGTACAGGGGAGTAGGTTACAGTGGTGCGTTGGGAATCCAGAGCATAGCTGGGTTGAGGGAAAGGTCATCACTCCCACAATGCATGGCAGCACCTTACTTTTTTCAATCTGTATCCCATGCTGCCTGTAAATATTGCGCATTCCATATTCCGCAATATTGGTTTTGTTCAGTCTAATAACATGCATTAGATGGCTGAAGGGTGTTTTTCCATGTTTCTAATCTGTAGGTACAGTGTGTTGGCTAATTCTTATGTTCTTAATACAAGTTAGGGTCCTCTTTAAGCTAACGAAGTGCCCACATGAAAGTGTGAACTACACATTGGCTACGCCTTTAGTTATGTGTGTGTTATTAGCTAACCAAACATTAATATGAATAATGGCATGGAGACTTACGGAGTTGGTGGCCGACAGATGGCTGGTTGGGGCCAACAGGCTGCCCTTGGTCCTGGCTATGCTGTGAAGAAGTCCCTGGAGAAACATGTGACATTTGGTTAGTACTTGTATAGAGTCACTATTCCCAACATATCTGGCTCCCAGTCTGGCTGACATCACTCACCTTCGCCAGGATCGACTTCCAGCATCTCTGCTGCCTCCTCCTCCACTATCTCACCCGCACCAGAAGCTTCTACAAATACATAATAAAGGATAACTTAGTTTTTGGCCTGCCATGTATATCTTTGTGCCTATACATGAAGAGTGACATACCAGAGCCTTCCCCATGCCTGGCCAGGTATGACTCCACGCCCACGCGGTTGGGCCCCTCCTCTGTGGTAAGGTCCAGGGGCTGGTCTGAGGAGGCCACAGAGGAGGGGTAGGTCCGTCGCCCGGGAGATCCACCACCTTCACTCACAGATGCAGACTCATGCAGCACTGGTCGGCCTGTACGCCTCCGGGTGCGGCGAATTCTGAAATCCATTTCCAACACTACCAAAGAAAAGTCATTATAAATAAAGGCATAACTTATACATTTGGAACATATACCATGCAATTGCTTTGTACTTACTTGGGAAATGGATTCCAAAAAACCTCCGCACCCGGGGCATGTGCAGACGTTTCAGGTCCGACCAATGCTGCATTATCTGGGTGTGAGTGAAGGTGGTGCTGGTGACACGGTGTATCTCCGCGATGATCTCCCGGGCGATGTCCCTTTTCTCGCACACATTGGGCGCGAAGTCATACCGGCGCTGAAGCATGATCTGAAAAACATAATGGACACAGAGCTTTTACTTTTACACACAGACCCATATGTGTTGCATCACAAGTTGAGAATTTCATGTCATTAACACACACATTTAGAGTGGCAGCCATTTTTGGGGAGTGCCTTAAAGAGGACGTTGACTGTGAATGAGAGTCTGGTCTTATGTTATATGTATCACACACCATGTACATACAGATAATAGCCAACATCAAGAATCAGGCCACCTGCATCTATGGCATGTTAGGATGGTTTAAACATCCAAGATGTAGGCTTATGCTTAGGCTTTTGGACCACGTGTGTGGCTTCCCGTTGTGTTTTTATGGCTTAGGAAAACAGTGTTCCTCAAACATCCGCATCAAGGTCCGAGACAGGCCAGGTTTGCCAGCTAGCCCCGCTACTCCACAGGTTAATTAACTGTTGCTAAGCCTGAGCAATTGCCCTAATTAGGACATCAGCATAGACAGGTGAAAACGTGGCCAGGCTCGGCCCTTGAGGATGAAGTGTGAGGAGCCAGTTATTAAACATTAAGAGACCCCAAACTAGTTCCAAACGCATCATTTACATTTAGGCCATCATTGACTATTAGATTAAAATGCACAGGCAGCCACTTACCAGCATGAGGATCTCTTCCTGTTGACGGGTGAAGATAGTGGGCGCCATCTTTATGCTTCTTCAAGGCAGCAGATAAGTGAAACCCCAGCGGTTTCCTGGTTCCGCTCGAACGTACGTTCGTACGAGCGCGTAGTCGTGCGCATAGGCGTCACACGCTGGGCTCATTATTTAAAGGTCCCTGCACCCAAAGCTCATTCTCTTTGAGCATTTGTGGAAGATGGCACCTAAAAAGGCAATCTCCAAGCGACCCCAGCAAAGCCAGACCGCGGAGGGCCCAACAACCAGGTCCCAGCAAGGTAGGATAAAGCTGCGATCCAAGACTACTACCTCTGCCCCACCAAGGGACACTGGACCCTCTGGCAGCCAAAAAAGGGGCCCCAAGGCACGTGCCCCTGCCGCCAAAAAACAGGCAACAGCAGCACCCACCACCTCTGCCCCCAGAAGAGGCCGGCCAAGGGAGCCCACACCGGCCATGGGTTCAAGTAGGGCAGTTCGGCAACCCAGGCCCCGCAGCAGGGCCCGAACCCCATCCAGGGCCAGAAGCCCAGCCAGGGCCCGAACCCCATCCAGGGCCAGAAGCCCAGCCAGGGCCCGCCGAACCCCATCCAGGGCCAGAAGCCCAGCCAGGGCCCGCCGAACCCCATCCAGGGCCAGAAGCCCAGCCAGGGCCCGAAGAACCCCATCCAGGGCCAGAAGCCCAGCCAGGGCCCGCAGAACCCCATCCAGGGCCAGAAGCCCAGCCAGGGCCCGCAGAACCCCATCCAGGGCCAGAAGCCCAGCCAGGGCCCGAAGAACCCCATCCAGGGCCAGAAGCCCAGCCAGGGCCCGCCGAACCCCATCCAGGGCCAGAAGCCCAGCCAGGGCCCGCCGAACCCCATCCAGGGCCAGAAGCCCAGCCAGGGCCCGCCGAACCCCATCCAGGGCCCGCCGAACCCCATCCAGGGCCAGAAGCCCAGCCAGGGCCCGAAGAACCCCATCCAGGGCCCGAAGAACCCCATCCAGGGCCAGAAGCCCAGCCAGGGCCCGCAGAACCCCATCCAGGGCCAGAAGCCCAGCCAGGGCCCGCCGAACCCCATCCAGGGCCAGAAGCCCAGCCAGGGCCCGCAGAACCCCATCCAGGGCCAGAAGCCCAGCCAGGGCCCGAAGAACCCCATCCAGGGCCAGAACCCCAGCAAGGGCCCGCAGCAGGGCCAGAAGCCCCTACAGGGCCCGCAGCAGGGCCAGAAGCCCACGACCTGCCACCAGCCGGGAACAGAACCCCCGACCTGGCACCAGCCGGGAACATAGCCCCCCAAGAGGGCCCAGAATGTCCACCATGACCACATCTACACCTGGAAGTTCGGTGGCCAGCCACGCAAGAACACCCAGTCCCTTGGCCAGTCCAGTCCAGTCATTGGGAAGCCAACAATCCGGCCATTCCCCTACCCAGCCCCAGGCCATAATGTCACCACATGTGTCTGCACACATGGAGGAGCAGCCAAGCCAACCATCTGGCCGCACATTGCGCCGCGGCCAGTTGAGTGGGAGATTCTCCCATGACCAAAATATGGCATTGGCTAGTGGCCTTACATTATACTATGACGAGCTCTATGGGAGCAAATCAAAACACACCACAAAGCAGCGCAAGATGGAATTGTTTGAAACCATCCTACGACAAGTAAATGCAGCGGGGGAAGAGAGGAAAGATGTGTCCCAAATTCAGAAGAAAATCTCGGATCTGAAGTATGCTGTACGGCAAAAAGAAATTAAAAGGCATAATTACAGGTAAATAAATGATGTCTCCAAATATAAGGTTTAGGATGTACTGTATGCACCTTTTCTGAGTACCAAACGATTTTCTCTTTTCAGCCTGAAAACTGGAGGTGGCTTTCCATCAAAATTGGAGTTTACCCCTGCTGAGGAGATTGTGCTGGGACTTCTCCATCCGGTCGCGGTCGGTGGACATGCTGGTCTAAGGGACACAGACTCACCGACCCGTACCCACGGTGAGTACTCTTAAATCTGCATGTTTGCCTGTTTGCTAAATAATCTAAAGTTCACTAGTAACAAGATGACGGGATGGCCCTATGGTTTGCCTTGCTTGGCCTCGCACTACTGTGCCTGTTTGTGTCCTCTTTTGGTCCCTGTGAATCACACATTTAGGACCACATCCATTATGGCAAAGATCAAATTTCCAATTGTATTGGTCAAGTCATGAAGTTTCTCCTGAAAAGTGATATATTTTGAATCAATCACAAAACACACATCATTATGGATGGGTTGCCTATTTGTTGTGTGAGTTGTGTTTGAGTTAACAATTTAATTACCCACCCCCAAACATATCTGACCTAGAGCAGCGAGACTCAACTGGCGGCCCGGGGTCCCAATGCGGACCTTGGCACCAGATTCCAGGACCCCTGCCCAGACAGCCCTGCACTCAGTTACTTCTGTGTTGACGTGCTCAGAGCTGCCCCCTTGATCGGCGATGTAGTGGTTGTTCTCCTGCCCAATGTCATGGCTCCCTGAAACATAGCATTGCAATATGAAGTACTGCACAGGAAGTGGCATTGCAAGGTACACAGTAACTTGGTACATCTTTCTCTTGGCACAATCGTGTCCCGCTGCCCCTGCTCTGCCCCATCTGCCACAGTCCCCCCATGCCCCCCCCCCACATAAGCCCCATACATTTGTAACAGATTTGCTCCATCCATCCCATCACCATCAATTCGTGAACTCCCCCCTTTAGCCATCCAATCCCTGTCCCCTCAGCTCTGCCCCATCCAGCCCAGCAAGGGCAAGCAGCCTTTATTAGTTTGCACTTTGAAATCTCAAGCCCCTCCACCAGTGTGTTTATTTCTAACTAGACACCCCCTGCGTCAGCCCCATGGCCAGACATTCACCTCTCACCACATACCTTTAAATGGACCTTTACAAGAATTGTTTGAGTACCCCGGACCTAGCGAATGGTAGTCTTAATCCAAAAATGTGCGTTGCAAGTTGTATGCTGACTGGGTACACTTCCTGACTTAGAACTGAGGTCAGTTAGCAGTTTTCGCGAGGCATTGCACCTATCTAAACTTGCGTGTCTTTTAACAAATGTCCCCATTGCTGTAGAGTTGCTTAATATTACAAATAGTGGTTTATTTGATTACCTATCCAACAAATGGTTATGTGTGTGTTTACCTTGTTTGTTTTTCTCTTCTTCAGCCCAGCATGATCCCTCAGCAAGGGTAAACTCACCCCCCAGTTTGGTTATGCCTACCAGGTCCGTACAGCATAGGAGCCCAGATCCGAGATTTCCGGTAAGTTAATTTAGTACCATAAATACTACCAAGTGCTTAAGCATGTGTTAAACTGTGGGAATCCCAAATTTGGACGCCAACTTACATTTTTTTTTTTATATGTCCCTACAGACCCGCACACTCATGGAAGAGATCCAGGAAATTGAGGAAGATGATGTCTCCATGCAGGGCACGTCGGATGACCTCCCCCTGGGTCCCAATTTGGAACTGCTCCATAATGTTTCTCTGGCCAATCCTCAGCAGCAGAGTGAATCTCCATCCATTGTGCATGCACATGGGGAGACTGACACAACAGTCCCCAGTGTTCACTCTGCTGCTGAGGATTTGCAAAGCAGGCCTGTTGCTGTTGAGGGGACGACACCACGCGGCAGGGCACGCCCAAGAGCCAGGGTAATTGTGCGGCGGACTCCATTACGCCGCCCCACAATTTCCCAGGGGAGGCAGAGTGCCCTGCTTCAATTATGGACCCAAGAAAGGGACTCTTATGAGGCACAGCTCGCTACAGAGCGTGAGGAAAGGCATGCCGACATGGTGAACATCAATACCAGCTTACAGGGCATCCTCGCGGAGTTGCGTACCCTCAACAGCAACGTGGTAACTGCAAGTAATGGCATCCAGTCAGCCATGGCTGAGATGACCAATATGCAGAGAAACATTGTGGAGCAGTTTCAAATTCACAATGCTGCCATGGCCCAGGCTAGGTCCCATTCACATGGACCTCCACCTGGACCTCCACCTGGGTATTATGGGCAGCCACCCTATTAAGCCATGGTTGTGTGGGACATCTTTTCTCTTAACCCCCACTGTATTTACTTGTCCTTTGAGGTTTCAAACAATCCATTTTGTGTTGCTCATGCAGGTTGTGTTTTGTATTTGCTCCCATATAGCTCCTTAGAGTAATGCTTAAGGCCACTAGCCAATGCCATAGGTCTATGTGGAGTGTATCTGGCCACTTATGGCTTTAAATATGTATTTGGTTGGTGCTCCTCCTGTTTGCAGACATGTTTGTGTGACATTATGGCCATGCCCAAATATCCCTGGGCACAGGCAATATTAATGACTGGACTAGGCTGGCCTTTGGACTGGGTGTCCTTGTTTGGTTGTGCCACTCACTTCCAGGTGTAGATGTGCTCGATGTTTTTTTTGTTATCTCATCCATTTGTAACCACAGATGTATGTGGAATGTTTTCTGTTAAGCACAATAATTTTAACTTTCCTAAGTAAAAAAATCTTCGCACTTACAATACTTGTGGCGTTTTTAGTGGGAACACATTTTAAACAGCTTGGGCTAAACCAGATAATTTGGGTTTAAAGAGGTGTAACAATGCAAATATCAAGCTAAGGAAACTACATGAAATACATTAGGCAACAATTAAGGTAAAAATGTTTTACTTTGAGGTAATGCCACATTACGGCAAAACAACATATTTAACAAAAAGGCTAACACAGACACACAGAATGTTGATACACGAAATAAAATTAACTAAAATGCTGCAAGATCAAGTTTGCTCTAACTGATTGGGCAGACTCACTGGGTGGCCCAACAAAATTCTCTCCATCATCCTCTAGGGCTGTAGAGGGCAGGCTATCCACATAACGTGGGACACGTTCCAGTATCGCAAAATTGTGCAAAACAGCACATGCCATGATTATGTCGATCACTTTTTTTGGATCATATTGCAGGGCGCCCCCAGTATGGTCCAAGCAACGAAAACGGGTCTTCAACAGCCCAAAGGCCCTCTCCACAACAGCCCTGGTCTTGCGGTGCGCACGGTTGTACGCTTCCTGAGAGGCATCCTGGGGCCGCAGCACAGGCGTCATGAGCCAGGGTAGAAGTGGGTACCCGGAATCACCTTAAACAGACAATTAAATGTAATCAAAATTAAAAAGGCAACACAACAAACACAAAGAATTTTACATATATCATAATGATGTAAGGTAAAGGGCCAAAAAAAACACCCAGGGCACATTAGCAAAATAACTATTGCCACTAATGTAGTACATAATTAAAAATGGCACTTCAATATACCAATTAATTAACAAACATCTGCACGGCCAAGGGTAGTTGGAATTTAAATATATTTTTAGGTTTCTGACATGTTACAATTAGGATGCTGCTGAGGGGCTATCAACATTTATATGAAAACTACAATGTATGCAGTTTAAGTCCACTTTGCCATTTAAAGACCAATACTACAAAAGGAGCAAAAGCTCACAGATCCTTGGGTATAAACTCCCAACCAATATATTTAGGGACATGGAACTTACAGACATCCTAACTAAAGGGAAAACATTCTGAAGGACAAAGCGAGGCAAGCATTTTGGTTTGGAGTTCATAATATATGACCCAACAAAAAGGCAGTTTCTGGCTTATGTAAAGAATTCAAATACAAAAATATCAACAAATACAAGATTAATCCCACATTTAAAAGCACACAAATAGGACACACTTACCAAGCAGCCATGCACCCGAAAATTCACCTGCCTCAAATCTCCTAAACAACCCAGATCGCCTGAGGATATACGAGTCGTGCGACGATCCTGGGTAGCCGGCAAGGACACTCATAAAACGCATGTCCGGACCAACCACGGCCTGGACATTAAGGGAGTGTCCCATTTTTCGATTCCTTAAGGCAAAAACATACAAAAAGGGTAATTGATATTTGAAAAAAAAAAATAAAAAAAAAAAAAACATGTCTGCACTCTATTGGGAAAGACTAATGAAAAGCCTAGATAAAGCAGCTACACAAATGAGGGATAAACAAATATGCTGCCGCAAAGGAAAACAGGTTACATTACACGTTGGCCAACATAATAACCAATCTCAATACCTATATATATACTCGTCGGCAGCCCTAGGTACGAGTGCCACATGTGTGCAGTCAATAGCACCAATAACGTTGGGCATGTCGGCCACATTATAAAACCCAAGCTTAATGGCGTTTCTGGCTGCCATATCATCCGGAAAATAAATATATTTTGGAGTTATGGCAGCCATGCCTTCCAAAAATTTAGATAGTGCGTGGCTCAGCGTAGGCTGTGACATCCCCACGGAGAGGGCACCCAGCCTCTGGAACGAGCCGTTCGCCAAAAATTGCAGGCAGCCAAGCATCTTGGTCATACCTGAAATTGCATGCCCCTTCCTTGTGGTGCGGGCTAACCATGGCCGCAGCTCACTATATAATTTATGGAGGGAAGCGCGATTAAGCCTGGTCAGCTCGAACAGCTCAACATCATTCATGCTATCGATGTTCATGCGACGACGCAGGGGCAATCTGCTCTCAGACATCTCGATCAACTCAATGCCAAAAAGCATAAGCCCTTGATGTGCCACAAACTCGCTCCTCTCCATCCTACTCCCGAGGCCAAATAGCTGCCGGCAAACATTTCGTAAAGCAGCTCTTTAATGGGCTTCAAAACAATTAGCAATCACCTCTCTGAATTGGTCGCAAGCCCATGTGAAGGACGTAAAAAATAGGATCGGACGCAAATAATACGATTTGGACGGGAAAAACACACGAACTAACGCAAAATATACGATTCTCGTACGAAATGCGTATGTTCATATACGTCTATGCGCGAACGATCGTGCGAATACGAAATGGGCAAAAAAACAAGAAAAAATGACAAACACCCACCCAAACTTACGATTCTCGATACGAAATCAATTAACTTTTGCTCTTTGAATCGAGGGGAATGACTCTTTGACATCAACCTAAGTTATCCACAGTAAAAAGGCAACAGCACTTTTATAAATGCCTCTGATAATGTAAGCGTGATGCTTTGCTGAACCCTACTTAGTGCTGCAGCCTGGCAATCAAGTGCTTGTGAGATTTTTTACCAATACTTATTTAGGAGGACAAATGATTATGGACCCCTTTTTTCTTTAATGGTGCTTGATCTTTTGACTTCCATAACAACTTTTCTGACATTTGCAGAAATAAAAGTTGTACTTATTAGGATCACAGTTGTGAATTAATATTATTATCTATACACTAGTGTAAAGTCTATTGTTTTGTTTTAACCACCTACATTTAATGAATATGATGATTTGACTCTACACTTGAAAAGGGTTTTTTTTTTTTACATTGACTGGCTCTGTCCTGATACCCTGAATTAAGAAAACTAAAGAATCTATGAAGAAATTAGTCTGGCATAAAACCAGACAGAAGACTTTCAACCGTGCAGTACCAGCCTGCAGTTCTATTTTAGCCAGATGTCCACAAGGCATATATACCGGTATACCATATTTTTCACCCCATAAGACGCACCTAGGATTTGGGGGAGGAAAATAAAAAAAATATATATTTTAAACCAAAAACGCACCATTAAAGACAGTGTGGCATTCCCCCTATCCCATAGGCCGTGTGGGATGCCCCCATCCCATTCCCCATATAGGCAGTGTGGCATTCTCCCCCCTTCCATTCCCCGTATACCCAGTGTGCCATTCCCTCCTCCTATTCCCCATATAGGCAGTGTGCCCCCCCCATTCCCATTGGCAGTGTGGCATCCCCCTCTCCCCATTATCATAGGCTGTGTGGCATCCCCCTCCCCCCATTATCATAGGCTGTGTGACATCCCCCTCCCCCCATTATCATAGGCTGTGTGACATCCCCCTCCCCCTATTCCCATTGGTAGTGTGGCATCCCCCTATCCCCCCATTATCATAGGCTGTGTGGCATCCCTCTCCCCCCATTATCATAGGCTGTATGACATCCCCCTCTCCCCCCATTATCATAGGCTGTGTGGCATCCCCCCCCCATTCCCATTGGCAGTGTGGCATCCCCCTCTCCCCCCATTATCATAGGCTGTGTGGTATCCCCCTCCCCCCATTATCATAGGCTGTGTGACATCCCCCTCCCCCCATTCCCATTGTTAGTGTGGCATCCCCCTCTCCCCCCCATTATCATAGGCTGTGTGACATCCCCCTCCCCCCATTATCATAGGCTGTGTGACATTCCCCTCCCCCCATTCCCATATATATATATATATATATATATATATATATATATATATATATCATCTGCTTTTGACACTGTCGACCATGCACTGCTTCTCAATATTCTTTCTTCTCTTGGAATCCAAGGTCTCACACTTTCTTGGCTCTCCTCCTATCTCTCTCACCGCACATTTAGTGTATCCTACTCTAACACCATTTCCTCTCCCCGGCCTCTGTCTGTTGGGGTACCACAAGGCTCAGTCCTAGGACCCCTACTTTTTTCAATATACACTTCTGGTCTAGGACAACTAATAACCTCGCTAGGCTTCCAATATCATTTTTATGCAGATGACACTCAGATCTACCTCTCTGGCCCGAATCTCTCTTCTCTCCTCTCTCGCCTTCCTGACTGTCTAACAGCCATCTCTTCCTTCATGACATCTCGCTCCTTTAAACTAAACATGGACAAAGATGAACTGGTCATTTTCCCACCATCTCACTCCCCTCCCCTCTCTAACTGCAACTCATCAAGCTCGATGCTTGGGTGTCATTCTGGACTCCTCTCTCTCGTTCCGACCTCACATTCACTCCCTAGCCACCTCCTGTCGTCTCCAACTCAAAAATATCTCCCGCATCCGTCCCTTCCTCTCACCAGTTACCACTAAAATGCTAGTGCACGCCCTGGTCATATCCCGACTGGACTACTGCAACACCCTCCTCTGTGATTTGCCAACAAACAGACTGGCACCCCTCCAATCTATTCTAAACTCTGCTGCTCGCCTCATCCATCTCTCCTCTTGCTTCTCCAGTGCTGCCCCCCTCTGTCAATCCCTCCCCTGGTTACCTGTCTCCTATAGAGTTCAGTTCAAACTTCTAACGCTAACCTACAAAGCTCTCTCTAACCAGGCCCCTTCCTACATTTCATCTCTGATCCAGCATTACCAACCCAAGCGCAACCTCCGCTCTGTCTCTGACATTCTCCTGTCCTCTTCCTTGTTTACTTCCTCGCACTCCCGCCTTCAAGACTTCTCCCGTGCCTCCCACTTCTCTGGAATGCACTTCCCCGCTCGATCCGCCACTCTCCATCACCCCAAGCCTTTAAAAGCGCCCTCAAAACTCACTTCTTCAGACAAGCATATGACCTGGCGTAAGCAACTCCTATAACCTTCAATGGCACATGCAGCCATACTCAAGCTCTACCACTTGTGACCCCGCCCCCTTTGTCTCCACCCCCATCCTTTAGACTGTAAGCTCGCAAGGGCAGGGCACTCCTCCCTATTGTCTCCTGTGCTCACAACACTTGGTTTTAACCTGTGGCATCTAATTTTGTATTGTTCTCTGTACTATATGTTTTACCCTGTCTGTAATCATACCATGTAAAGCGCTACGGAAGTTGATGGCGCTATATAAATAAACAATAATAATAATAATAATCCCCCTCCCCCCATTAGTATAGTCAGTGCGGCACAAGTAAAAAAAAAAAAAAAGTAAAACTCACCTCTCCGCTGACACCGCTCCGTTGAGCGGCCGGCTCCGACGCTGACGCGACGCAGGCCACGCCGACCCCATTCACGGAGCTGGCCGTAAGAAGCAGCGGCGAGCTCTGCCCCGGCCCCGCCGCTGCGAGCGCTGTCTTTTAAGGCAGCAATAGCAGCGGCAGGGACAGAGACAGTGCCCGCCGCTCCTCCATCTGCTGCCTCTTCCTGGGCACACGCGAGCACCCAGTTCCGTGCAGTAGGTGGGCATGGCCTGCACCGAGTTGGTGCAGGCCACCCCCACCCGCTGCCCTGACTTGGGTGATCGGGTCTGCCCCAGGCGGAAGAGGCAGCAGATGGAGGAGCCGTGGGCGCTGTCTCTGTCCCTGCCGCTGCTATTGCTGCCTTAAGAAACAGGGATTGAAGCGGCGGGGCCTGGACAGAGCCCACCGCTGCTTATTACGGCCAGCTCCGTTAATGGGGTGTGCCTCTTCCTGGGCACACGCGAGCACCCAGTTCCATGCAGCAGGTGGGCGTGGACTGCACCGAGTTGGTGCAGGCCACCCCCACCCGCTGCCCTGACTTGGGTGCTCACGTGTGCCCCAGGCGGAAGAGGCAGCAGATGGAGGAGCGGTGGGCGCTGTCTCTGTCCCTGCCGCTGTTATTGCTGCCTTAAGAGACAGGGATTGCAGCAGCTGGGCCAGGACAGAGCCCACCGCTGCTTATTACGGCCAGCTCCGTTAATGGGGTGTGCCTCTTCCTGGGCACACGCGAGCACCCAGTTCCATGTAGCAGGTAGGCGTGGCCTGCACCGAGTTGGTGCAGGCCACCCCCACCCGCTGCCCGGACTTGGGTGCTCGCGTGTGCCCCAGGCGGAAGAGGCAGCAGATGGAGGAGCGGTGGGCGCTGTCTCTGTCCCTGGCGCTGCTAATGCTGCCTTAATAGACAGCGATCGCAGCGGCGGGGCCGGGACAGAGACCGCAGCTCCTCTGTCTTCATCTGGCCTCTCGCAGCGTGACAGGCAACACGGGAGCGTTTTTTTTTTTTTACATTTCGCCCGATAATGCACATGGACATTTTTCCCCCACTTTTGCGTCTTATGGGGTGAAAAAATACCATTTTGTGATTACTCACCTGTAAAATGGGGTATTATAAGTATGTCACACACCCCGCTTCAGAATAGTCATTACACTTGGGTTATACCAACCTGTAGAGGGTGATCTTGCAGAGATGTCATGAAAAAAAGGGAGCCCCTCCCAGTCCATAAATACCTGGGACCTCCCACTCATTCCCCAGTATTAAGACAGCAGTAAAGGGACCAGGAAGAGCCAAAATAACCAGTAACAGTAAAAAAGGTTCACCATAGAAAGGATCCAGAATACCAAAGGGCGGGGTGAAGTGGGGTGTGTGACATACTTATAATACCCATTTTACAGGTGAGTATTCACAAAATGGTATTATTCTAAGTATGTCACACACCCCGCTTCAGAATAGTCATTACACTTGGGACATCCAATAGCAGTGTCCATAAAGGGCAGGGATCCAAAACAAGGCAATAATGCACAAACTTAAACCACTGTAGCTTGCAGAACTTTGCGGCCAAAAACAGCATCCGCTGAGGCCCGCACATCAACCTTGTAAAACTTGGAAAAAGTGTGAACGGAAGACCAAGTAGCAGCCTTACAAACTTGCTCAACAGAGGCCTGATGCTGGAAAGCCCAGGACGCCCCAACGGCACGAGTAGAATGAGCAGTAACACAAAAAGAAGGAATCTTCCCCTTGGCAGAATAGGCCCCAACAATGGCCTGGTGAATCCATGTACTAATGGAAGACCTGGCGGGAGCCAAACCTTTCCTAGGCCCGGAGGGCACCACAAAAAGGGCGTCAGTCTTACGAAAAGAAGAAGTAGCCACCAAATAGTACTTCACACAGCGAACCACATCCAGAGAATGCAAGACCCTCTCCTTGTCATTGCTGGGCTTAGGACACAAGGAGGGTAGAACAATGTCCTGATTAAGATGAAAGGCAGAAACCACCTTAGGAAGGAAATCTGGCTTGAAGCGGAAAACAACCTTGTCCTGATGCCTCTCAAAGTGGCGTAACGGAAGTGATGGCAACCAAAAACGCAGCCTTCTGAGTAAGCGTAGAAAGAGCAATATCTTGCAAAGGTTCAAAAGGAGGACCCTGAAAAGCAGAAAGAACCAAATTAAAATCCCAAACTGGGAGCAAAGGCTTCCTAGGAGGCCGCTCATGCGTAACCCCCTGGAAAAAAATCTTAACCAGAGGATGAAGAGCAAAACGTTGAAAGAAAACCGCCAGGGCAGAAACGTGCCCTTTCAACGTACTAAGCTGCAAACCCAGGTCCAGACCACATTGCAGAAATTCCAAAACCCTAGGGATAGAAAAACACCCTGCAAGGCAAGGCCCAGACCTCACACCAATCAATATAAGACCTCCAAATCCTATAGTAGATGGCAGAGGAAGACTTCTTTCTAGCCCTAACCAGAGTCTGAATAACAGCATCAGAAAGACCTTCCTCCTTCAAGATGGATGTTTCAGCAGCCACGCCATCAAAGCTAGCGTTGGTAATTTGGGGTAGAGCAGTTGTCCCTGAGTGAGCAGATCCGTCAGAAAGGGCAGATCGAACTGATCCGCTGCCAACCGTACCACGTCTGCGAACCAAACCTGTCTTGGCCATCTTGGAGCCACCAAGATTGCTGACGCACCCTCTAGGGCCAGCTTGCGCACCACCTTGCCCACCATGGGAAACGGAGGGAACAGGTACAGAGACATCGCATCCACTGCCAGAGCCAGCGGATCCCGCGAGAGAGACACAAATGCCGGAAGCTTGTGATTGTGCCGAGAGGCAAAGAAGTTCACCTTCGGAGTCCCCCACCGGTGGCAAAGCGACCGAAACACCTTGGGGCTGAGAGACCATTCCCCCCGGCGAGATGAGCAACTGCTCAGGGAGTCCGCCTCCGTGTTCTCCACTCCCGGAATGTACACCGCCGAGATGCATGGGACATTGCTCTCTGCCCAAGCCAGGATCAAGGACACTTCCCTGAGGGCACGCCTGCTGCGAGTCCCTCCCTGGTGATTGATGTAGGCGACCGCCGTCTGATTATCCGACCGAACTTGAACTGGCAAACCCTGTAACTGATGAGTCAAGTGAACCAGAACCAACCTGATGGCTCTCAGCTCTAGAACATTGATGGGATCGTGAGCCTCCTGAGGCCCCCACAGTCCCTGAAACTGAAGACCCTTCCAAACCCCCCCCCAACCTGACAGGCTGGCATCCGTGGTGACCGTCTCCCAACAAGGGGTCAGAAAGGATCTGCCCCTCATCAGATTGCTTGGTTCTAGCCACCACCGAAGGGAATGCCGAACCCGGGGGGACATCAGAAAAGACTGATCCAATGACAGCTGGAGCGTCCTTGTGTGAAACTGGGCAAAGGGGACCGCTTCGAAAGAAGCCACCATCAATCCCACCAGTCTCATCCCCAGCCGGATGGACGGACAAGGGATGGATAGAAGAAGCTGAGTCAATTCCTGAATCAAAAGAACCTTGGGCCGGGGAAGGAACACCCTGGACTGAGAAATATCCAGAGACATTCCCAGGAACGACACCACCCTGGACGGAGAGAGGAAGGACTTGGGATAGTTGATCACCCAGCCGAATCTCTCCAGAGTGGATACCACAGTCCTGGTATCTAGCTCCGCCTGGCTGAGAGAGGATGCAATAATGAGAAGATCGTCCAGATAAGGCACGATGCGGATACCCTGGGCTCTGAGGAGGGCCATCACCCCCGCCAGCACCTTGGTGAAAACCCTTGGAGCCGAGGTAAGGCCAAACGGAAGAGCCACAAACTTAAAATGCCGATCTTCCACCACAAACCTGAGAAATCTCTGATGTGCCGGGAAGATTGGAACATGCAGATAAGCATCCTTGATGTCTATGGACGTCATGAAGTCCTCCTGACGAAGCGAATTTATGGCTGAGCGCAGAGTTTCCATGCAGAACTTTCTGGGACGGATAAACCTGTTGAGAAACTTCAGATCCAGGATGGGATGAACGGAGCCATCCTTCTTGGGCACCGTGAACAGATTGGAATAGTATCCCAGGCCCCGGTCCGAGGAAGGCACCGGGCAGATGACAGCCATGTCCAGGAGATCTTTTACTGCCGCCCGGAGCCCCTGCGCGGCCAGAGCATCCAAGGGCACCCGAGACCTGAAGAATCTGGAAGGAGGCCGGATCTCGAACTCCAGCTTGTAACCGGAAGACACCACTTCCCGTATCCATCTGTCCGAGACCTCCTGGTCCCAGACCTGGGAGAAGTGTCGCAACCGTCCCCCCACCCGCGAGGGTAAGGGCACCCCCTCATTGCTGAGCCGGCTTGGCAGCAGCTTTGGGCTTGGAGCCCCAGCTGTGACCTGGACGGGCACGTCCTCTTCCCCTGTTCCAGGAATCACCTCTGGAGGAGAAGACAGCCAATCCCCGTCCAGCTCTGGCCCCGCAAAAGGAAGGGGTAAAGGAAGCCGCCCCCCCGAAAGGGATGACGTTGCTTCTTGCGCTGAGGTAACCTACCTCCTTTGGCAACCGAATCCAATTTTTCTCCAAAGAGACGCAAGCCCAGAAAGGGAAGAGCCGTAAGACTTTTTGGACACAAAATCAGCCGCCCACTGGCGCAACCAAACCGACCGCCGAATAGCCACCAGCAAGGCCGAAGTTCTACTACACATCACCATGGTGTCATCCAGGGCGGCTAGCACAAATGACAAAAACAATTCGCACCACTTAAGGGCGGTGAACTCATCACTAGCCGGGTCAAGCCTGGAAGTAGACAACAGGTCCCTAACAACCGACCTAGAAGCCACTATTAGAAGCACAAACAGGCCGCAAAGCCGACCCGACACTGGCAAAACCGTGACAAGCCATCTGGTCAATGCGTTTGTCTTCACCATCCTTGAGAGTAGAACAGTCAGGAGAATGCAAAACAGAGGTGCTAGACAACCCCAAAACAGGGGCGTCCACCTCGGGAGGGGACGACCAGCGTTTCACCGCATCCACCGGAAAGGGATATTTCTTATCCCAACCCGGAGGAACACCTGGAAGCCGAGTAGGCCTCTCCCATTCCTTAAGAATAATGCCATCGAAATGCCTTTGATTACGGAATTCCAAGCGCGGCTTAGCCTCCTCAAAGAACCCCCCCTTCTGCGGAAGAGTCACTTCAGGAGGAGAAATTGCCAGAACCTCAAACATATCAGCCAGGACCTTAGGGGTATCCAAAGAATCCCACTGACCCCGCTTGGCATCGATGCCAACAAACTGCTGATAGTCAGAACCATCCGACTCCTCAAATAGCTCCCCTTCCTCTAGCGGGGGGTAATCAGACCAGTCCAGTGAATCAAACTCCTCAAAATCAGAAGCCGGCGTGGCTGGGAACAAGTGCTTTCTCTTAGTCGGGGCCTTTCTGGCAACAGCGCTAGAAAATAATTTTTCAAGATTGGACAATCTGGCACACACCTCAGATTGCGACTCCCCACTCATGACAACATCACACGGGGTACGGATTAGGCGGGAAGAGGTAGGAGAAGGGACCGGCGGCGCATGGGATCCGGACTGCCGCGTAATATTCTGCTGTGCACATGGTATGCAAAGGAATACATCAATCCCTGTAAGGGATACCCCACACCCCAAACACTGCCGTGGTTGCCACGAGGGGAGCCGGAGCCCGGTATCCTGGGAAGCCTCCATATGGTGATTTTATCGGTAGTCGCAATACCCAAGGGAATTACGCAATATAAGCGACCCGGGATGCCCCTTCTGTGTCCCGAGTGTGAGGATTTATAGGGAGTTCTTAAACTAAACCAGGGACCCTAGGACCTGGAGGACCCTTTAAGATCCAACAAGGGTCCGCCTGGAATAGAAAAGGGGAACTGTCACACATATATCACACAATGCTGTGCACATAACAGAAGGGCCAAGGCACACATACATATAAATAGAGGAATATATATATCAATCTCGCGGTGACAAGCAGCTTCACAGGCAATGAAAGACTGGAGCCCACTGGGCGCTTACGGTAATGGCGTCCTGCACGCGGCGGAGGGACTTGGCAGCAAGGATGAAGAAGTGCGGGCCGGCGCGGACCGCGCGCTGCGCCCGACCCCGCCCCTCTCTCCTGACACCAGGAGGCTCCCGGCCAGTGACCGGGCTCCGCAGCGGCACCAGCAGCCCGGGGGAAGGGAGGGGGCGGGCCGCAGGATCGCGCCCCGCCCCCCCAAAACCGCACTGGAGGGGAAGAAGCTCCCCCAAAGGCTGACAGTAACGGCCGGCGGCGTCGCAATCCGCCGGCCCGGCCATGGAACGCATCAATCACACGCACAACACACACACAACAAGTTGCACACAAGCATGCACTCTAAGGAAAGAACTAAACTAAAAGGGGGATAAGCGCCCCCCCCCTAGCAGTAGGGAACAATGGGTGAACGGGGAAGGGGGAATTAACACCCCAAAGGTGTAAGGGCGAGGACAGGGCATCCCAACCAGGATCACCAACCCGGAATACCGCCTACCCCTTAGTATGGGGGTCTCACGGTGGAGCATAGCTCCTAAAGCACCTTAAGGTGCCGTCTACCTTTGCCAGGACCCGCAGCCTAGGCTGGGAGGCTCTTTACTAAAAAGGGGGATAACAGTAGGTCCAGGCAGAAATAGACCGAAAGAGGGGGCCGGGAGTTACCCCGGCTACCTGCAAGGAGGAGACATCCATCTTCTGACTTGCTCGCCATCTGCAGAGATGAAAGACTGGGGAATGAGTGGGAGGTCCCAGGTATTTATGGACCGGGAGGGGCTCCCTTTTTTCATGACATCTCTGCAAGATCGCCCTCTACAGGTCGGTATAACCCAAGTGTAATGACTATTCTGAAGCGGGGTGTGTGACATACTTAGAATATACGGTATATATATATCTTAAGTATAACTACAGTACTGCAAACTTAAAAAAATAAAATATTAATGCACCTAATCAATGGAAAAATAATACCTTTCTAGCCATGTGTTTCTTTTTATTTAACAAGAGCATCTTTTTTCTTTCCTTGATATGTATATTTTCAAAATTCTGATCACATTCAACTATTTTTCCCTAAAACTCTCCAAGTCAGACTCTTCTCTTATTGTCCTCGGAAATCAACTCATTGTCTCTGCTCCCGGCAGAGACTTCTGAAAGCCAGATTACCAGTTCCCGTGTATTTTTATTAGCCTAGTGGAACAATAAAGGCTCAAATCTTGGTAAATATGCATTGCGTGAATGGATTATGCTGACACAGTGCTTCCCTGGCCTTCGTGAAATGAATAACTTTACAGCATGAATAAATCGCAGTGCAAGGTCCAGGCCTCTCATTAAACCAGCCCCAGTGGAGAACACAACAGGCTGTAGTATATTACTACTTTCAGAGTACAGAGTGACTCCACAGCAAGCCGCATTCTTTAGTTTGTGAAGTCTTACAACACTAAAACACATAAATTCATGTGTTAATAGGTGTAAGATGATCTATAAATGTTAAACGTTAACTGGTAACAAGCTGGTGAAACACCTTTAAGATCCTACACAAGAAAAAATACAATGGAAGAAAATGAAATTAGAATGGTGAATTTAATCTATTATCTTTTTTCGGCCATTATGTTTTTTTCCATTGTTACACTGTAGGTTCATGAGACCAATATACAATACCATCTTTAACATGAATCTCTGTACCCTTTACTAGGTGTAATGAAAATATCTCTTAAAGCCAGACGTACAACATTTACAATGTGCCCAACATGCTAGTAGAAGGGTATTGAAATGTATTTGTGGAGGCGTCCTGAGATACAACAAGTCCTAAAAGTCCAACCCTGTAAGCGAGCAACCAATCTTATATCTCTGAAATCAGTTTAAAAACAGATCTCTCGGTCTCTCAGGTCTCGGTTGACACAGATCTGCAGATGTATGTTGAAGCTGCACCACAAAACGCCAAGGTGCCTGTGTAGGTGCAGTCCTAACTTTAAAGTGGGCAAAGCTGTTTGTCCCCACCATTTTATAAGACAGTATGGGGGACATCCAGAATGCTGGAGCCCCCCACCGCACATAACCCCCCCCCAGAAGGCCTGTATATCTTACCTTTGCCTCGATCCGCCGCTGGAGACATAAGAGGTCTCGGTTGGCAAACACCTGCAGAGGCACCACCAAATGCAAAAGTATCTAAGTTCAGTTCTAACGCTAATCTAAAAAAAAACCCTTTTGGGACATATAATTATCGGGCAACCTCACATAAGCTGCTCCCAATTTGTCCATTGCATTGTATGTCACAAAAGGGTCTCATATATTATAGTTAGGACTGCACCTACAGAGAGGTACCTTGGCATTTGGTGGTGCAGCCCTGTGCCAACAAAGACCTCTGTTTTTAACCAGATTTTAGAGAGAGATTACATGATTGGTTTGCTATATATACCAAAAAATACAATTCTGTGAAACTCACTTGTAGAATTGTTGTTGGATACATCCAGTCCAGGTCGTCCCAGGAGTAATGACATGTGGGTATTCCGCCCCCAGGGGACGCTCGACTGCAAGTTCAAAAGCTGTCGCAACTCCCGGCCCCCTATAAAAGCAGGTGTCTCACTATGATTTCCCAGTGGCTAAAAAGCAGTAAAGAAACCATGTTATTTCACATAGCCTCAGCATGAACTCTCTCCAACAAAAAACTTAAGGACCACGGTCCAATATAAAAAAGGTAATCACCATAACAGGCAAACAAGAGATAATGAAACCAAGGGCGGGGTGGGACGACCTGGACTGGATATATTCAAAAACAATTATACAGGAGAGTTTCACAGAATTGTATTTTTCACTATATCCAGTCCAGGTCGTCCCAGAAGTAATTACATGTGGGACATCCAAAAGCAGTGTCCATTAGGGCGGGATCCCCAATGCGGAACAGCATGTAGTTCATTTCACTACCGCCTGAAGCACCTTTCGGCCAAAGACAGCATCAGTTGAGGCCCTAACGTCAACCTTGTAAAACTTGGTAAAGGTATGAACTGAAGACCAAGTGGCGGCCTTACAAACTTGTTCAACCGATGCCTGGTGCTGAAAAGGGAGACTCTTGGTCTCGCACCAAGCAATATAAGCGTGCCAAACTCTGTAGTATATCATGGAGGAAGACTTCTTCCGTGCCTGAATCACGGTATGCACAACCGTGGCCGACAGCCCCTTTTCCATCAGGATTGAGGTTTCAATAGCCAGGCCGTCATAGCCAGCGTCTGTAAATTGGGGTGCTGCAGCGACCCCTGTGTGAGAAGCCCTGGGTCGTCGGGCATGATGTAGCGATCCACTGACATCTGAACTATGTCTGCAAACCAACTCCTCCTCGGCCAGCAAGGGCCCACTAGGATGGTTGGAACCCCTTTCTGAGCCATCTTGCGCAGCACTCGGCCCAGGAGTGGAAACGAAGGGAATGCATAAAGGAGCCTGAACTCCGTCCAAGGAATTGCCAGAGCATCTGTGGCAAGGGACAGGGAGCCGAACCTTGGGAGCTTGTGATTGTGTCTGGATGCAAACAGGTCCACGGCCGGCTGACCCCAGCGGAGACACAGAGCGTGAAATATCTTGTTGCTGAGAGACCATTCCCCCAGGCGTGAGGCACTCCTGCTCAGAGAGTCCGCCTCCTGATTTTCTACCCCGGGGATGTAAACCGCCGAGATGCAGGGAACATTCTCCTCTGCCCAAGTCAGAATCTGGGACACCTCCTTGAGGGCTCGCTTGCTCCGAGTCCCGCCCTGGTGATTGATGTAGGCGACAGCCCTCCGATTGTCCGAGCGAACCTGCACCGCACGACCCCTTAGATGGGGAGTCAAGCGAAGAAGCACAAACCGGATCGCTCTCAGCTCCAGGAGATTTATGGGCAAGTGATTCTCCTGCGGACCCCACTGACCCTGGATCTTCTGCGTCTGCCAAACGCGTCCCCAGCCGGTCAGACTGGCATCCGTGGTAACTATCTCCCACCGGGGAGTCAGAAAGGACAGATTTCTGGAGTCCAGCCACCACAAGAGGGACTGTCTGGCCCGGGGGGACAGTGAAAATTCGTGTTCCAACGACTCCTGCGTCCGGTCCCAGCCGGTCAACAGGTTCAACTGAAGAGGTCTCATGTGGAATTGGGCGAAAGGCACTGCCTCGAAGCATGACACCATTAGGCCCACCAGCTTCATTCCCAGACGTGCTGATCCTCCAGAGCAAACCTCAGGAACCTCTGATGCCCCTGGAATATCGAGATGTGCAGATAAGCATCCCTGATGTCCATCGTGGTCATGAAGTCGCCGGGCCGAAGCGAGCTCACCGCGGAAATGTCTGACTCTGACAAACCTGTTGAGACCCTTCAGGATGGGAACAGTGAACAGATTGGAGTCGAAGCCCTGACCTAGTTCCTGACAAGGTACAGGACAAATCACACCTAACTGCAGGAGGTGTTGCACAGCCATTCTCAGGCCCTGTGCCTTCAATGGGTCCTGGGATATCCGAGACTGAAGAAATCTTGAGGGCGGCCTGACTGCCAGCTCTATTTTGTAACCGCCTGAATCCACCGATCTGAGATGCGCTGTCTCCAAATATGAGCAAATAGCAGAAGCTGTCCCCCCACCCGAATGGGTTAGGGAGCCTCCTCATGCCTGAGGAGCCTTGGCAAGGGGCTTGGACTTGGATCCCCAGGAGGGATTGGGTCGGCCACGGGACCTACCTCGTCCCCAGGAATCTCTGTGGCCACCTGAAAAAGAAGAGCCTCTTCCTCCTCAAAAGGAGCGATAGGCAGATGAACCCCGAAAGGGCCGCGCAGGCTTCCGTCGTTGAGGGAGTCTACCATCCTTGACCAGGAGGTCCAGACGCTCCTCGACCTACCTGTGCCCTACGAAGGGGATACTAGTGAGCGACTTCTTGGCCGCGGCATCAGCCGACGCAAGCCTTGAGGTCTTTATACTCCTCCGCCCGCTTGTGAGACTTAGCGATATCCACAAGATGTCTCACCTTCTTTTTGATGGCTAAGGAGTCAATAGCCACGGCACACACAGGGCGAAACCAAGCACCAGCAAAGGTGAAGGCATGACAGACCAGCTGATCCATGTGCTTGTCAGCTGGATCACGTAAGGAAGCAGTATCGGGCAAAGGCATTACCGTAGTGTTGGACAATCCCGACACAGGGGAATCCACCTCGGGGGGACGGGACCATAACCGGACCAGCTCCTCAGGAAAGGAATACCGCCTGTCCAGGCCCTTAGGCACCGATGGTAGCTTGTTAGGCCTTTCCTATTCCTTGAAAGTCATATTAGAGAAATGGGCCTGCTCAGGAAAGACTCGCCTCTGTCTCTCAGGCCGAAACAAATCACCCTGCTTCCTCTTAGCCGCTCTTGTGCAACATCTCAAAGACTGTATCATCAGGGAGCGACGTATCCTCCTCCGAGGAAAAACCAGACCCGCTGTCATAGCCAGCAGAAAAACCCACTGTGGAGATGGAGTCCTTCTGCAACTCGCCCTCCTGCCCGGAGCCAAGATCTTCAAAAAGATCATCATCATTATCCGAGTAAACGGGCTCGATGTGCCGCTTCTTACTCGTGGCCTTTTTAGGGGCCGTTCGCGAGATCTGTCTCTCGTGACTGGCCACCCGGTATGCCAAATCAACATGGGATCCCCTGCTGGCTTCCCCCTCACTGGTGGCTGAGTCCAGCAGCGGGGGTTCTGGAGAGGCCACAGGCAATGAAGGGTGGTCATGCTCCACAAAAACGCTCCTGGAGTAAGTGGTACAAACAGTGCTGAATCCGCCCAAAGGGTTTGCACTGCACATGGGGCAGAGCTTCACCCGCCCAGATGGGGCCCCTAGCTCACTATCCCCAGATGCCTCCATTATGGTGATTAGAATAATTGATATGCAGGTTACAAGGCACTGATGGCCCAAACCTAATAAGCCCTCTGAAATAGTCCCTCTTTTGTGATCCTTCTTAATAGGCAGAGGGTGTGGGGGGCGGGGGACCGGGAGGAACCACAACCCTCAATCTATCAAAGGGCCCACCTACAAGACACAAGCAAAAAAGTGGCCATCAGTATCCCACAGCACATGCGCAATACAAATAAAACAATAGATATTAGCAAGAGGGACTCATGACACCGACAGCGCTCAGCAGCTCGGAGGAATCCCAGGCAGCGTGGCAGGGGAAGGCAGCACAAGATGGCGCAGAGCCAGCAGCTCGGCGCGTTCCTCGAGGGGCGGCCGCACGGCAGTGACGTGAAAAGCTTCATCGTGCGCCCCCCCCCCCCCGACGGCGCGAACGGAGCGCCCGCCCCCAATATGGAGGACGAAGCCTTCACAGCAATAAAGACACAGGACGGCCCACAGAGGGGCCCCCGTACAAGCCCGTGCAGCATGCGCACGCGACCGTACCTCTACAGCCAGGGGAGCTGCGGCCTCAGGAAAAAAAATTCCACAGAGCGGTGCCCCCCCCCCCTCACAGCATAGCAGCCACAGATGGAGGGGAGAGAGGAGCAGGACAACTCGAGGGAGGTATGTACAAAAAAACAGTGCAGCAACCAATTCATCAAGGGACTACTTCAAAATGAGCCACTACGATGTCTGCGCAGAGTAACATAAGTGAAGGTCAAACCAAACACAACACTAAAGCTTGTGGGGCAGGGAGGATATGAAGCCAGTGGGCATAAGTGGTTCCCCCCCCCCCCCCCCCAGGCTCACCATCAGCCTATGGCCGGCTACTCATTAAACAGGATCTGCGGCCCAGAGCCTAGCTCTGCCAAACGCCTGACCCTGGCGTTCTCCCTACCTTCACAGTCCCGATCAGCCATGGCTGGGAGGCAATAGTGGGTCCACGGGATCAGTGGTAATAAGGTCGCAGCGGCCGACAGGCTAGGAGGCCCCGCTTAGCTGCAAAATCCAGGAGAGAGTATCCAACGATCTTCCATTTAAAGTGACTAGTGCAGCAAAATTCATTGCAAATGTCCAAAGATACGAACCAATATAATATCCAACATTCAAAAAGTAATCAAGTAATTAATTTCATACCTAGTTAAAAATAATACTTTTCCCTCAGTACTATATTTTTAATCATGTTTAATTTTGTTCTCTACTTGGACTTACTTTTAGAACTTCTGATGTAGCTTTTGACAAATTTTTGAAGAAATATAGAAAAATCACTGGACACGGAGGGGAATTCAGGACCATGATGACCCAGCAGTGTTTGACATGCCAAGAGCAAGGCAATAATTGTATGTAAGGTTACACAGAAACCCAAGGTAAGCGTTAAGCATTTAAATTAGTTTTTCACATCCTTTAACAATGTTAATGCTCATAATTCCAATTTCAGGATGACACTGAATAACGGTGGTGTACAAGGCAGGGTGGTAAAGTGAAAGCTGCTGATTGTATGCCTAGACAAAGTCTGTTGAAATCCATCAAGTTTTATCAAGATTTACATTTAATTGAGCTGAACCAAATGGCAAATGTTTGAGTTAAATTTTACTTTAACCCTAATCAGAAAAGCAACAGTGCCTGAAACCCCTTGACAACTAACTTATCTTTAGTTTACTCATTATGTCACATTATTCTCATTATGTCACTTTAGACTACACCAATAATCAATACCATCCGATATTAAGATAAATAATTTACGGTGAATACTTAGCTATAGCATTGTCTGATTAAATCCCCACAGTACACCTGAAAGACATGGAAAAATATTCTTAACTCTAAGATATTTATCACCACAGGCTAGTATCAGTTGTGGGCATGCTTCACTCAATTGGAAGAAAGAGCAACCATCCATATAGCAGGCCAACGTCAGACCCCAGACTATCTTGCTTGTTGCTTCATAGGGCAGAAGATAAGTTTTGTCCAGGGACAGAGCAAACACACTGTTTCCAAGGAGGCCACCATCAAGCCATCAACACCTGCCTGCAAACATTTTGGACATTGTGGTCTAAATAGATGGAAGGGAAAAATACCATTTTGTGAATACTCACCTGTAAAATGGGTATTCTAAGTATGTCACACACCCCGCTTCAAGACATTCATTACACTTGAGTATACTGACCTGTAGATGGCGATCTTGCAGAGATGATATCAAAAAAAGGTAAGACCCTCCCGGCCTATAAATACCTGGGACCTCGCACTCATTACCCAGTATAAAGATAGCAGTAAGATCAAGGGACCAGGAAAGCCAATTAAAATTAACAAAGGTTCACCATATAAAGGATCCAGAATACAAAAGGGCAGGGTGAAGCGGGGTGTGTGACATACTTATAATACCCATTTTACAGGTGAGTATTCACAAAAATACAACTCTGTGAAGTACTCACCTGTAGAGTTGGTATTATACGCATACAGCACGTCCTGCTCCAGTAGTAGTAATAACATGTGGGTAATCCTCCGCCTCCGGCGCCGTGCACTGCAGACATGTAGAAAACAAGCTCCTCCTGGCCCTACATATACCGAGGGACCTCCCACAAATCCCCAGCATTGAAAAGCAGTGAGAAGAGAGGCCAGGAGAAACAACCACCCAAAACTGGCAAAAATATCAAAGATAACAATCACCAACAGGGGATCCAGAACAAGGTGACAACAGGGTGGGGTGGAGCAGGACGTGCTGTATGCGTATAATACCAACTCTACAGGTGAGTACTTCACAGAGTTGTATTATTCTAAGCATACAGCACGTCCTGCTCCAGTAGTAGTAATAACATGTGGGACATCCAATAGCAGTGTCCATAAAAAAGGGTGGGATCCCCAACAGAAGGCAACAGCAAGCAGTCTAAACTACTGCCGCCTGCAGAACCTTGCGGCCTCAGCTGAGGCCCGAACATCAACCTTGTAAAACTTTGTAAAGGTATGCACAGAAGACCAAGTAGCGGCCTTACAAACTTGCTCCACAGAGGCCTGGTGCTCAAAAGCCCAAGAAGCCCCAACAGCTCTAGTAGAATGAGCAGTAAGACGAAAGGGGGGAGTCTTCCCCTTAGCAGTATAGGCTTGAACAACAGCCTGACGAATCCATTTACTGATGGTAGACTTGGCGGGAGCCAAACCCTTCCTAGGCCCATAAGGCACAATGAAGAGAGCATCCGTCTTTCTAAAGGCCTGAGTGGTAACCAGGTAAGACTTGACACACCTGACCACATCCAAGGAATGCAAAATCCTTTCCTTAGGGTTACTAGGATTAGGGCACAAGGAAGGAAGTACAATATCTTGATTCAAATGAAATGCAGACACAATCTTAGGCAGGAAGTCTGGCTTGAAGCGAAACACCACCTTATCCCGGTGTCTCTCAAAGTAGGGAGGCTGAATAGACAAAGCAGCCAGCTCAGACACACGTCTGACCGAAGTGATGGCTACCAGGAAGACAACCTTGAGCGTGAGCACAGCTAGAGCGGCCTCATGGATAGGCTCAAAGGGAGCCCCCTGCAGGGCCGACAACACCAAGTTCAGATCCCAAACAGGAACCATAGGTTTCCGAGGGGGGCGCACATGAGTGACCCCCTGAAAGAAGGTCTTGATAAGAGAGTGATGGGCAAAGGTCTTCTGAAAGAAGATAGACAGGGCCGAAACCTGGCCCTTCAAGGTACTAAGCTTAAGACCTAAGTCTAGACCATGTTGTAAGAACTCCAGCACCCTGGATACTAAGAATTCCCAGCAGGGAAGAGACCTGGATTCACACCAGTCGATGTAAGCACGCCATACTCTATAAAAGATGGCAGCAGAAGTCTTCTTCCTGGCTTGCACCATAGTAGCCACAACAGATGCAGACAAACCCTTTTCCATCAAGATGGAGGTTTCAATAGCCAAGCCGTCAAAGCCAGCGTTAGTAAATTGGGATGGCGTAGAGACCCTTGAGTCAGAAGGTCTGGCAACCTTAGCAGATCGTACTGATCTACTGCCATTTGAACCACGTCCGTGAACCACACTCTTCTTGGCCACCTTGGGGCCACCAGAATCGCGGGTACCCCTTCCAGAGCGATCTTGCGCAGCACTCTGCCCAGAAGGGGAATTGGTGGAAACACATACAGGAGCCGAAACTCCTTCCAAGACATTGACAGGGCATCCGTGGCCAGAGCCAGAGGATCCTGAGACAGGGATACAAAGCTCGGTAGCTTGTGATTGTGACGTGACGCAAAGAGATCCACGTCCGGCACACCCCAACGGTGACACAGTGACTGAAATACCCTGTCGCAGAGGGACCATTCCCCCTGACGGGACGACCCCCTGCTCAGAGCATCTGCTAGCAGATTCTCCGTCCCCGGAATGTAGACCGCCGATATGCATTGTACATTGGTCTCTGCCCAAGTTAGAATCAGAGACACCTCCTGGAGAGCACCCTTGCTCCGGGTTCCTCCCTGATGATTGATGTAAGCTCTGGCCGTCCTGTTGTCTGAGCGTACCTGAACCGCCAGACCCTTCAGGTGCTGGGTCAATCGTTCCAGCACCAATCGGACCGCCCTGAGTTCCAGGACATTGATAGGAAGATGGGCCTCCTGAGGGCCCCACCTCCCCTGGAAGCGCAGGAACTTCCAGAATCCTCCCCAGCCCGAAAGACTGGCATCCGTCATGACCGTCTCCCAGGAGGGAGCCAGGAAGGATCTGCCCCTTGTCAAGTTCCTGTGGTCCAACCACCACGCAAGGGATTGTCTGACCGAGGGGGGAATCACCCAGCTGTCGTCCAGAGATGCTGGGTCTTTGTTCCATACTGACAGAAGGTGAAGCTGCAGGGTTCTCAAATGGAACTGGGCAAAGGGCACCGCCTCGAAGCTTGCCACCATCGAGCCCACCAACTGCATTCCCTGCCGGATGGAGGGATGAGGGTTCACGAGCAGGGATCTCGCCTGGGTTATCAGAGCTTCCACCTTCTGCGGAGGAAGGAATATCCTTGATTGAACAGAGTCCAGAATCATCCCCAGAAATGGGGTCACCGAGGAGGGGGACAGAGAGGACTTTGGGTAATTGATCACCCAGCCGAAGGACTCCAGGGTGGACACCACCAACCGAGTGTCCAGCTCTGCCTGCCGCAGAGACTGAGAGGTGATGAGAATATCGTCCAGGTAGGGCAACACGCGTATGCCCTTTAGTCTTAAGAGAGACATCACCCCTGCCAGCACCTTGGTGAAGACCCTGGGGGCCGACGTAAGGCCGAATGGGAGGGCCACGAACTGATAGTGCTGATCCAACAGCGCAAATCTGAGGAACCTTTGGTGCCCTGAGAACACCGGCACGTGCAGGTAAGCGTCCTTGATGTCCACAGATGTCATGAAGTCCCCTGGATGCAGCGAGGCAATGGCCGAGCGCAGAGTTTCCATACGAAAAATGCCTGCTTCTGACAAACTTGTTTAGGATTTTCAAATCCAGAATGGGTCTGACTGACCCGTCCTTTTTGGGCACCGTGAACAGGTTGGAATAAAACCCCATGCCCCTGTCTCTTAAGGGGACCTCGCAGATGACCCCGAGCTCCAGAAGGTTCTGCACAGCCAGCGTCAAGACCCGAGCTGATGCAGGATCCTGTGGGATCAGAGACCCAACAAACCTGGTAGGGGGCAGCACAGCAAATTCTATCTTGTAACCGGAGGAGACTACCTCCTGAATCCACCGGTCTGGGACGAGGCGTCTCCAGACATGCTCGAAGTGCTGTAGACGTCCCCCCACCCTGACGGGCGAGGGCGCCCCTTCATGCTTGGGGGATCTTGGGGGGGGGGGGGGGGGGCTTTGGGCTTGGGCCCCCAGGAGGAGCCGGGACGGCGTCCTCTGTTCTTGTTCCAGGGTTCTGAGCGCGACCCAGAGAAGGACACCTCTCTACCTTGCTTGGTCCCACGGTAGGGGGTAGAATGGGAGCTTGGACCACGAAAGGGCCGAATCTGACGCTTGCGCTGGGGCAGCTTGCCACCCTTGGCAAAGATATCTAATCTTTCTCTGAACAGGCGCAGTCCTTTAAACGGAAGCCCCGTAAGGGCCTTCTTGGCGACGTTGTCAGCAGCCCACTGGCGTAACCAGATCGCGCGGCGTATGGCCACCACCAGAGCTGAAGATCTAGCACTCAGCTTAATAGCATCGTCCGATGCAGATAGGATATAATTCACAAAGGTCTCACAGGTGGCCAAAGCGTTGGCGGCCTCCGAGGGCAGGTCATCCGCCCCTTCCAGGGCAGTTTTAACCACCGTCCTGAGCGCCACCGCCGTGATGGCTAAGGCGCAAACCAGGCGGAGCGACGCTCCCCCAAATGCAAAGGCATGACATGCCAATTGATCAACTCACCGATCCTCTAAATCCCGCAGCGTAGTAGTGTCAGGGGAGTGTATAATAGAGGTGTTGGACAGACTCAGAATCGGGGCATCGACCTCGGGCGGCGATGTCCAACACTTAACCAGATCGGCAGGAAATGGATACTTCTTATCCACAGCCTTAGGAATCCCCTGGAGTTTACTGGGATGTTCCCATTCTTTCAGCACTAGGTTATTAAAGTGAGTTTGTTCGGGAAACTCCAACCGCACCCTAGCGGTATGAAACAGATCGCCCCTTTGCCGAGGTGCCGCGGGAGGGGGAGAGAGGGATAACACATCAAAGATCTGAGACAGCAGTCTGTCAATGTCGTCCTGGGACCAAAGATCAGAACCAGACTCCTCCTGACTCCTGGACTCGTCCTCGTAGGATCCTGAGTCAGATAGCAGTTCCCCTTCCTCTGATGGGGACTGAGCATAGGAAAGCAGTAAATCATCAGATTCTACAGGGAGAATATTAGCTTCAGGGTTCAAATGACGCTTCTTGGCAGTAGCCTTGCGCGCCAAGGAGCCAGCAATAAAGCTTTCCACACTGGCCAATCTAGAGGCCAAATCTGCGTGAGAATCCCCACTAGTATTGGGGGTTATGCTCAAGCTTGGGGGAGTAGGGGAAATAAGGCGAGGTGCGGGCCCAGCCTCGGAAGAGGTGGGGAGACCGGCTAGCGCCTGTTGAGCACAAGGTACACAGACATGTGAATTTTCACCGCTGCTAGGTGAAACCCCACAAGCTGCACACAGACGGGCTTGTCCTAGGGGGACCCCGTTCGCGATGTCCTGGGATGCCTCCATATGTCGATTATTAAATTCAATATGCCAGTAGGGATTGACGCTTTAAGCAACCCTGGATGCCCCTATAACCCGCTGGGAAGTGGGAGTAATATCTGAAAAATGGTTTGGACCGGGCGCTACGTCGGGCCGGGGGAAGCCACCGATGACCGCTGTCTGAAAGACACAAGGGGAACAGGGATGTCAGAGCCGAGCGCGAAGAAGCAAGTTAGGGAAAAGATCGCCCATGAGGGCACTTACAGGTCTGCGAGGGGAGGACCGTCTTCACCACGCGCATGCGAGAAGGAAATGGCGCCCAGCGAACCTTGAAGGGCGGGCCAGAGTGGGCGATGACGCGGAACGCGCCAGACCGAACCACGCCTCCCCCCGGAGAGCGCGAAGCTAGAAGGCGCGCAGCCAATCAGGAGAGAATGTAGATACGTCAGCATCACTTCAGAGAAGAAGTCTGACGAAGTGAGTAAGGAGATTTGAAAAACGCCGTAAGTGCTGCTGTATGCGCCTAGAGCACAGTAAAAAGCTGCGGTCAGTTTAAAACTAAGCAAGTGAAGTGCGCGCTGACACCCGGTAGCGGTAAAACGTCTATAGTGTATTTAGGGCAAGGAGTAGGCCATCAAACACACAGCCCCCCCCCCTCTTTTTCCCCCCACTAACGGGGGAATCTAGGAAGGAAGGTGACCCGAATAGAGGGTTCACCGTTAGATGGGGCATGGGGGCACTGGTGCGGGAGGGGCATCCACTGGAGGGGGATTGCGGTGGAGACTAGCTCCGTAAGCACACTAGGTGCTGCCTACCTTCACCCGACCAACGCAGCCCAGGCTGGGAGGCATTAATTCACAATGAGGACGGGTGGAAATAGCACCCAGGAGAAGTGGTTGTTAACCACGCAGCGCGTAGGTGAGGTAAGTGGGGAGGACGGGAAGGGCGCGTTATTATCTTTGCTGAGACTATGGATGATTATAATGATGATGGATGATATGCATATATGGCGCTGAACAAAGGCACATAGGGTTAGTAGTTATTAGGTATTTTTTGCACTTCAAGCACTTTAAGCACTTATCACTTTGCATGGTATTTAGAGAGATCACATGTGAGAGTAGTCATAGTTGAGATTTTTATGCACTGCATGCAGTTGAGGCACTTTTTTGTTTATGGATTTAGTATTGATTTAATTTATTATCTGCATGTATATTCAGTGGAGATTAGGTATTCAGTAAGCACTTGCACTTTACTCTGTTGAACGCCTATATATGCATGTATCTATATAGGCTTTATGCCATAATACTTATACACAATTGATCTTGGTGTCAGGATCATTAAAGTGTACCCAAATTAAGTGAAGCCCTGTGAGATCCTCCCCACTTGTTGGTTTTTAGATTGATGTTTTTTATGATGTAATGTTGTGTGATGTCAAGTATGTGTTATATGTGAATTTCTATGTGTACTATATGAATTTTTGTGAATAATAAATGGATTAATGCAATAGGACATAGAGGTGGGGCAGCCCTGGAGTCCCATCCATAAGTGTATAGATTTTGCAGTAGTGGTCCTAGGGGCTAGCACCTATAAGAGATACCTTTGGCAGTGCAGTCCCTTCTTTTTGTGGACGGGTGGAAATAGTCCCGCAGGGCCTCGGGCTGTCAAGCCCCGCTCGCCTGCGAGAGCGTGATACTTCATGTCTTCGCAGTTCCAGCACTGCAGAGAAATCTGGGGATTTGTGGGAGGTCCCTCGGTATATGTAGGGCCGGGAGGAGCTTGTTTTCTACATGTCTGCAGTGCACGGCGCCGGAGGTGGAGGATTACCCACATGTTATTACTACTACTGGAGCAGGACGTGCTGCATGCTTAGAATATTGTATTATTCTAAGTATGTCACACACCCCGCTTCAAGACATTCATTACACTTGGGACATCCAATAGCAGTGTCCATAAAGGGCGGGGATCCAAAAAACAAGGCAACAAGGCACAAACTTAAACCACTGCAGCCTGCAGAACTTTGTGGCCAAAAACAGCATCCGCTGAGGCCCGAACATCAACCTTGTAAAACTTGGAAAAAGTGTGAACCGAAGACCAAGTAGCAGCCTTAGAAACCTGCTCAACAGAAGCCTGGTGCTGGAAGGCCCAGGACACCCCAACAGCACGAGAAGAATGAGCAGTAACACGAAAAGGGGGGACCTTCCCCTTGGCAGAATAGGCCCCAACAATGGCCTGGCGAACCCATTTACTAATGGAAGACTTAGCAGGAGCCAAACCCTTCCTAGGCCCAGAGGGCACCACAAAAAGGGCGTCAGTCCTACGAAAAGGAAAAGTAGCCACCAAATAGTACTTCACACAGCGAACCACATCCAAAGAATGCAAAACCCTCTCCTTGTCATTGCCGGGCTTAGGAAACAAGGAGGGAAGAACAATATCCTGATTCAGATGAAAAGCAGAGACCACCTTAGGAAGGAAATCTGGCTTGAAGCGGAAAACAACCTTGTCCTGATGCCTCTCAAAGTAAGGAGCCTTAATAGACAGGGCTGCCAACTCCGAAACACACCGAACAGAAGTGATGGCAACCAGAAAAACAACCTTCTGAGTAAGCATAGAAAGTGCAATATCCTGCAAAGGTTTAAACGGAGGACCCTGCAAGGCAGACAAAACCAAATTCAAATCCCACACTGGGAGCAAAGGCTTCCTAGGAGGCCGCACATGCGTAACCCCCTGGAAAAAGGTCTTAACCAGAGGATGAAGAGCAAAAGACTTTTGAAAGAACACGGCTAGGGCAGAAACCTGCCCTTTCAGCGTACTAAGCTGCAAACCTTGGTCCAGACCATGTTGCAGAAATTCCAAGACCCTAGGGACAGAAAATGCCCTGCAAGGCAAGGCCCTTACCAATCAATATAAGACCTCCAAGTCCTATAATAGATGGCAGAGGAAGACTGCTTTCTAGCCCTAACCAGAGTCTGAATGACAGCATCAGAAAGACCTTCCTCCCTCAAGATTGAGGTTTCAGCAACCACGCTGTCAAAGCCAGCGTTGGAAAATTGGGGTAGAGTAGTGGACCCTGAGTGAGCAGATCTGGCAGAAGGGGCAGGTCTCTGAACTAAACCTGTCTTGGCCACCTTGAAGCCACCAGGATTGCTGACGCGCCCTCTAGGGCCAGCTTGCGCACCACTCTGCCCATCATGGGAAACGATGGGAACAGGTACAGAAACCCCAGATCCCTCCAGTTCAGAGACATGGCATCCGCTGCCAGAGCCAGCGGATCCCGCGAGAGAGACACAAATGCCGGAAGCTTGTGATTGTGACGAAAGGCAAAGAGTCCGGAGTCCCCCACCGGTGGCAAAGCGACCGAAAGACCTTGGGGCTGAGCGACCATTCCCCCCGGCGAGACGATCCCCTGCTCAGGGAGTCCGCCTCCGTGTTCTCCACTCCCAGAATGTACACCGCCGAGATGCATGGGACATTGCTCTCTGCCCAATCCAGGATCAAAGACACTTCCCTGAAGGCACGCCTGCTGCGAGTCCCTCCCTGGTGATTGATGTAGGCGACCGCCGTCCGATTGTCCGACCGAACTTGAACCGGTAGGCCCCGCAACTGATGAGTCAAGTGAGCCAGAACCAACCTGATGGCCCTCAACTCCAGAACATTGATGGGATCGTGAGCCTCCAGAGGCCCCCACAGGCCCTGAAATAGAAAATCCTTCCAAAATCCCCCCCTAACCTTACAGGCTGGCATCCGTGGTCACCGTCTACCAACGAGGGGTCAGAAAGGATCTGCCCCTTGTCAGATTGCTTGGTTTCAGCCACCACCGAAGGGAATGCCGCACCCGGGGGGACATCAGAAAAGACTGATCCAATGACAGCGGGGACCCATCCCAGGCCGCCAAGAGATGGAGCTGGAGCATCCTTGTGTGAAACTGGGCAAAGGGAACCGCCTCGAACGACGCCACCATCAATCCCACCAGTCGCATCCCTAGCCGGATGGACGGGCGGGGGATGGATAGGAGACGCTGAGTCAATTCTTGAATCAGAAGAACCTTGACTTGGGGGAGAAACACCCTGGCCTGAGAAGTATCCAGCGACATTCCCAGAAACTCCACCACCCTGGAGGGAGTGAGGCAGGACTTGGGATAGTTGATCACCCAACCGAAACTCTCCAGAGTGGACACCACAGTCCTGGTATCCAGCTGCGCCTGACTTAGGGAAGACGCCATGATGAGAAGATCGTCCAGATACGGCATGATGCGGATACCCCTGGCTCTGACGATGGCCATCACTCCTGCCAACACCTTGGTAACAACCCTTGGAGCCGAGGTAAGGCCAAACGGAAGAGCCACAAACTGAAAATGCAGATTGTCCACGACAAACCTGAGGAATCTCTGGTGTGCCAGAAATATTGGAATATGCAGGTAAGCATCCTTGATGTCTATGGACGTCATGAAGTCCCCCTGACGAAGTGAATGGATGGCTGAGCGCAGAGTTTCCATACGGAACTTCCGGGGACGGACAAACCTGTTGAGCAACTTCAGATCCAGAATAGGACGAACGGAACCGTCCTTCTTGGGCACCGTGAACAAATTGGAATAGAAGCCCAGGCCCCGGTCTGAAAGGGCACCGGACAGATGACAGCCATGTCCGCGAGACTTGCTACTGCCGCCCGAAGCCCCTGGGCGGCCAGAGGATCTGACGGCACCCGAGACCTGAAGAATCTGGGAGGGGGCCAGAACTCGAACTCCAGCTTGTAACCGGAAGACACCACTTCCTGAACCCACCTGTCCGAGACCTCTTGGACCCAGACCTGGGAGAAGAGTTGCAACCGTCCCCCCACCCACAAGGGTGAGGATGCCCCCTCATTGCTGAGCCGACTTGGCAGCGGCTCTAGGCTTGGAGCCCCAACTGTGTCCTGGACGGGCCCGACCCCTGCCCCTAGGCCAGGAATCACCTCTGGACGAAGGGAAGGCCGAACCCCTGCCAACTCTAGCCCCACGAAAGGACTGAGAGAAGGAAGCCGCCCCCCGAAAAGGGCGACGCTGCTTCTTACGCTGAGGTAACCTACCTCCCTTTGCCACCGAATCCAATTTTTCTCCAAAGAGCCGTAATCCCACAAAGGGAAGGGCCGTGAGCGACTTTTTGGACACAAAATCAGCCGCCCACTAACGTAACCAAACCGGCGGATAGCCACAAGCAGAGCCGTAGCTCTTCTACACATCACCAATGTGTCATCCAGGGCGGACAGCACGAGGAAAAAAAAAACTCACAGCGTTTAAGGTCGGCAAATTCCTCACTAGCCGGGTCAAGCCCAGAAGAGGTCAATAATCCTCTAACATCCGACCTGGCAGCTACCAATACAAGTGCAGAAGCACAAACCGGCCGCAAGGCCGATCCAACACTGGCAAAACCATGACAAGCCATCTGGTCAATGCGTTTATCCTCACCATCCTTGAGGGTAGTGCACTCCGGAGAATGGAGGACTGAGGAGCTGGACAACCCCAAAACAGGAGCATCCACCTCGGGGGGAGATGACCAGTGCTTCACTGCGTCCGCCGGAAAGAGATATTTCTTGTCCCAACCCGGTGGGACACCTGGAAGCCGTGTCGGCCTCTCCCATTCCTTGCGAATGATACCATCAAAATGCTTTTGATAAGGAAATTCCAAGCGGGGCTTCATCACTTCAAAGAACTCCCCCTTCAGCGGAGGAGCCGCCTCGGGGGGAGAAATAGCCAGGACCTGAAATATATTAGCCAGGACCCTAGAGGTATCCGAGGAATCCCCCTGGCCCTGCTCGGTATCAGCGCCCACAAACTGCTGATCGTTGGAGTCATCAGACTCCTCATACAGCTCCCCTTCCTCACGCGGGGAACAATCAGACCAATCCAGGGAGTCAAAATCCTCCCTATCAAAGGCCTGCGCAACCGAATACAAACGTTTTCTCTTTGCCGTGGCCTTTTTTGCAACGTCTCTGGAAAACAATTTTTCTAGATTGGCCAATCTGGCACACACCTCAGATTGCGACTCCCCGCTAATGCCCACATCACAAGCCCGTGTCAGGCGAGGGGGAGACGGGGAGGAGACTGGCGGAGCAGAACCAGACGCCTGAGATCCGGTCTGCCGCGTAATAGACTGCTGCGCACAGGGTACACACAGAAATACATCATCCCCCAAAAGGGATACCCCACACCCCAAACACAGCCTGGATTGCCCCGAGGGGGGCACAAGCCCAGTATCCAGGGAAGCCTCCATATGGCGATTTTTTAGTAATATAAATATATATATAAATATATGTGTACAATGCTCTTTTTTATTTTTGGGAATTACGCAATAATGCAACCCGGGATGCACCTTTAAATCCCGAGTGGGAGGATTTTAAGCCAGCTAACCATTAACCAGGGACCCTGGACCGGGAGAACCCCCCTTTAATATGATCAATGGTCCACCTGGAACACAAGAACACAAGCACACACTCAGACCATGCAAAATGTACAAGGAGTTAAATAACAGATGACAGTGATGGCCATCAGGCCCCTCAACCGACCTTCGGTACCGCAGGCCAGGCACCAAGACGACGCGCAGTTTTCAGTAGGAGGAGGACGGGCCAGAAGCCGGGACATGAAAGACGCGCTCGCAGCACGGGGGCGGGCCGTAGGCGCGCGCGAGCGCCCGGCCCCGCCCAGAGGAGAAGAAGACCTCATGGGCTAACCGCCGCCTTTGCAGACAGCTCCCTTAGCGCGCCATCTAAAAGTGAAAGTAAAATCACACACACACAGTAAAACATACACACACACATAATTGATAGGAATCCATAAGGGACCCGCCCCCCCCCTCTAAGAGTACCCGGGAGAGGGGGAATCAATGCCAGGGAAGGACCAAGGGACGGGGCATCCCAAACCGGGATCACCGACCCAGATAGCCGCCTACCCCTTGTTATGGGGTCTCATGGCTCCTAAGCACCAGGGGTGCCAGCTACCTTTGCCCAGACCAGCAGCCTAGGCTGGGAGGCAGGGAATATTAAACAAAGGGGATCCAGGCAGGAATAGAAGAAAGAAGGCCGGAAGTCATCCCGGCTACCTGCAAGGAGGAGACATCATCTTCTGACTTGCTCGCCACTGCAAAGATGAAAGACTGGGTAATGAGTGGGAGGTCCCAGGTATTTATGGGCCAGGAGGGTCTTACCATTTTTTGATATCATCTCTGCAAGATCGCCATCTACAGGTCAGTATACCCAAGTGTAATGAATGTCTTGAAGCAGGGTGTGTGACATTATTAGAATAGCCAGGCATTTGATAACTGAATGAATGAGAATGCCCCTAATACTGAAGTGGCCTTTGGAACAGCCTTAGTCTTGCTGAGCCACTGTTTGTTGCTCTTGAATTAAACCTAGTTCTGGAGTTCTTAGGGAAATTCTATTAATGCATATATAATTCAGTACACTCAGAGCACCCCTCAGAAGAATGATTCCCCTTATAACAACAAAATGGTATCGACATGCTAAATGCCAGCTAAGATACCTGTTGATTTGGGATCAGCCAATCAGAGATCACCTGAGCCTGTCTGAACAAAAGCTAGGGAAAAGAGATGCTGCTGGGTGATGAAAAGAAAGATTTTCTTGGGAGCATTGTGTCTGTGTTAGCAGAGCATGGAAACATTTGTGTCGCACATTTAGCAAGTAAGGTATAAATGACTATATGAAGTGCATTGTTAGTATTTTCTTGAAATGTACTGTTATATGAACTTATTTAGACAAACGAGGTGCAATTAAGTTGAGATATTTGAGCCTTTTAATTACCTTATACATTTAAGGGCTGCAAAAATACTCATAGATTTAGAATCTATGTATATAATATATATTGCATCCGAGCATTACACGGGTGACGATGCCCTGTGTCCTTCTGTGCGGAAGCCGCAGACTCGGTAGAATGTCGCTAAACAACAGATCAGTTTTTTAGGGGAGTGACTGGAAGCAGCACCAGATGAAACCATAGAGCACATTGGGCAGAACTGTATTGTACCGTTTATTGTTTATAATAGTAAACACATTTTATTGTACAAAACTTGCATTGTGACTTGTCAATAATTAATCGTAAACATATTTTATTGTACAGAACTTAAAATGTGACTTGTCAGTAATTAAAACACAGCTCCGAGATGGGCCAAAATGTTTTTTGGGGGGTTATTACATTGCAATTGCTTCTTTTGTTTCACAATGTGTAATTTGTACACCAACAACTAAAACACAGCCTAAACACACTGTAAAGTTTGTCCCAAGCAGGTATTTATTGTAACTGTAGCAGTTTCAAGGAGGAAATTCATCAATATGCTGAGGAGTGCCGGAATAATGGCAGTAAGTGCCGCTCACTGGCGCTGGCAGCGGGTCCAACAGTCACTGACATAGGCCAGCCAATACCTAAGTGCAACAATCAAAGCTAATTAGTAGAGTTCTGCGCAGCGACTGCTAGCGCCAATGTAGTGCACAACACAGCGTCAGATAAGATGGGAATGCCGGCACTCTGAATCTGGCGCTATAGACACAAAAATTATGCTAAAAGACACATCATAAATAAGGCCCATAAATTCAAAGAGGAGCACTTACTAATCACCATATGAATTTCTAATACTTCGGCTTCTGATATTATATAAGCTGTTTGAATGATGCACAAAAGGGAAACTGCTAGGAAAGAAACACCAATGGTGTCTTGATATTAACAACTAAAATGCTGATACAAAAACTGTAGAAATAAAAAATAGGATAGCGAGAGAATAGCACTTACATAACAGCTCATACATTATGCTGGCGCTCCAGAGGGCTGTTTAATGGATTGTGGATCAGAGATGAAAAATTACTCCTCTATGCTTTGATAACAGGAACAGTTTGCACTAAGGACAGCACAATGTAACCAGACAATTCACTGCTTTCACATTCGTTAATGCTATTTTATATCCTATGGTACAATTCTCTCCAAACTAGTGTAATGTTTTATTTTTTAACAAGCACCAGATACTAAGGTGTATGTTGAGAATATAAGTCATTACAGGACATGTAAGAACAAGACAATTCATTTATAAAAAGGCATACAGTAGCTGTCAGATTTGTTTCTGTTTTGTACAATGTTTGGTAGAGGTTCCTACTAACATAGATCTCCAGCACTTAATACTTGCAAAAATTTTTTAGATATGACTTGAAATTTTTTCCATGTCGAATGTTATTTTGTTGTACCAGCACATTCGAACACTGTCTTATACATTTTAACTAAAAAGTATAGTAATGTAAAATGTACCAAAGGTCCAAATCGACTACTTAGGGGGCATCCCGGGTTTGTAAACTTTAAATCTTTATCTGTATAATGACACAAACCTTCATTCGGGTTCCCACAGTGATGACATTTGGCAGCAGCAGATGGTGCTACTGAGCAGCCACATGTTTCGTCTCTCGTCTCTGTAAGTCACTGCCAGGTGAGTTGGAGAGGAGAGATTGCAGAAGAGGTGAGTATTGGTGGCACCAGGGTCTATGTGTGGGAGGGGGCATCAACAATCAGGATGATTCCCCCAGTTACAAACTGTGGGGCTGCTGAGATATAGTGTGTGGAGTCTATGGGATGGAAAATTTGAAGGACATTATGCTAGTAAAAAAAAAAAAAAAGCTGTGAGGAGCGTCTTCAACCGGACCTTCAGCATAATTTAATGAAAATCCCAAACCTTTATAAAACTATTCCCCAGTATCTAAAATTCATATGTTTTTAATCACTTTTTATTCTTTCCCCCACTGGCCTGCAACTCTGTTCAGGAATCTAGGATACAGGTGCCGTCATCTTGGTTCAGTAGCATCACATACTGAGGACAGGAGAGGTGGCAAAAGTACAGGGGGCGGGGTTATAGCTGTGCTTTGCTTTGACAGAGCAGAGCTGGGGTCAGGAAAAGGACAGCAATCCCAGAATGCAGAACGGCACAGTCAGATGCCTGTCTGCAGGCAGCCTGAGACTTCATGGGCCTCCATCTTGGATGTTTAAAGGCTCAGAAAATACAGTAGATGCAGGTAGGATGATTTTTAATGTGATGAATCTGTAT
The DNA here is from genome assembly GCA_027917425.1 of Gastrophryne carolinensis. Lineage (NCBI taxonomy): Eukaryota > Metazoa > Chordata > Amphibia > Anura > Microhylidae > Gastrophryne > Gastrophryne carolinensis. The sequence goes on from CM051235.1 coordinate 353,420,355, forward strand.
GTACAGCGTGGGGGAACATATAAGATAGACTCTTATTCAGGATCAAGGTCCATTTTAAGACATATCTTCTGTAACAAAGGTGAGGAAGCAGGGGAAAGTTCTTCAGAACTCACGGCTCACGTGTGTGGGAGCCTGGGACCTGGCTAATATGTGTTCACAGCTTTTTGATATCTCAGCCACATTAGGCAGGGCATAACTATAGAGGACGCAGGGAGTGTGACAGCACCAGGGTCCAGAAGGGTTGGGGGGGGGGGGCCCATTGTCATTGTTGCCCCTCCACGTTATTCAGCTTAACTGTACTCACTTGGCATTATTTAGAGAATGGAAGCACCATTTTAGTTGTCTAGCTGCCTTCAAGTGAGTTAAAAGCCAACCTTGACAGGGCCCCGTCACAATTCTTTACGCCACTGGCATTAGGTCTACCTTGAATGTATTGTTTAGAGGATACCTCTTACAGGCTATTATTACATTTATAACCTATTTTGACAGTTGTATATTATTTGCAATATGATTAGGGATTGGACTACCTGTCATCTCTGGGGGGTATCAATATTAAGTGTTTTTAGGGAAGGGATTTGTAGTTTTTACATGCTAATACAACGTGATCTATTGTTATTTATAATGCTTAGCTGTGCTGCTCTGTTGTGGGTCCTAAACTCTGTTTTCATTTTGTTTCCATACTAAAAATTACTCAAGCCCAAGTACATAGGCAGAAGTCTGTTGCAGACAGGATCTTTACTTAAACTGGACCAACACCCATTTTCTTTAACTGTGGCCCACGTGACCGTCTGGCGGCAAATTGCGGGGCATGGGGGGGTTATGTGCTCTAGCATTCTGCATGCCCCCTCAGGTTGTTTTTTATGAAAGGCTTATGTAGCAGAGATATATTATTTTAGTGCTCTCACTATATCCAGAGAATGAAGGACCCTCTCCTTATGGCTGACCGGAACAAGCCTTGTAAACAAGACACCAACAGGCCCAACAGATGCATTCCTTGACGAATCGTCGGGTGAGGGCAGGTCAAGAGATCCTGTACCCTGGTCCAGAAGTGAAAGTCTCAGTCTGTTCCGGAAGAAATACCTTAGCCTGAGATGTATCTAATGACATTACCAGGACCTACAAGAAAAATACCTCCTTTGTGGAAGTCTAGTAGAATTACCTCTAGCCTCCTTTACCATATCATCCAACTGCCCCCCCCCCCCCCCCTCCAAAAGGGTGTCCCATCAGATTCTTGTTTGAGGCAGCGTCAGCTGACCAATGCATTAGCCATGAGCGCTTTAAAGCTACTAACAGGGCTAAACCTCTGGCACTTAAAGCGGACCAACACCCAGGGGGGATCGGCCCGGGAATCTATAACCCGATTTCGGATGCCCCGCAGGGTGAAACCCCCCAGGAAGCCCACAATCCTACCTTTTCCACTTTCCAGCGGCGCATGTGCGTCCGCCGCCTCCCGCGTGTCCCTCTAGCAGGGCGCACTCCCGCGCCGGCCATTTGTGAATGGCCGGCACGGGTGCGCTCCCTGTAAGAGGGACACGCGGGAGGCGGCGGCGGACGCGCTCTGCTTGTCCGGCGCTGCCTCTCGCTTGTCCGCCGGCGGGGATTGGCTGCAGCGGTCACGCGGGAGCGGGGTGAGGCGAGTTTTCGGGGCTTTCTGGGGGGCTTCACACAGCGGGGAACCCCCGACCGGGGTGCCCCACCGAAGTGGACCAAAACCCAGGATAGTCAAAATCCTGGGTGTTGGTCCACTTTAACCTAACCAAATCATCCATAGCAGATATGACATACCTGTTAATATCCATACTGGTCTTACTCAACTGGGAGCATGCATTCCGTGAATGACCCCTAGACTGAGTCTTAGAATTCGTTAACTTTCTGTTCGCCAAAGATGCTATGGAAGTGGCACAGGCTGGCCATAAATTCGATCCTACAACAGAAAAAGCATGACGTGCCACCTGATCTATGCGATTATCTGCTGGATCCCTTGGGGAGGCACTATCAGAGGATGACATAACAGTAGTCTTAGATAAACCTGAAACTGGAGCGTCTATCACAGGAGGGCGAGACCATAAATTAATTAAATCTAGGGAAAAAGGATACTTAGTATCTAGCACTCTAGGAAGTGGAGGAAATCTATCCGGCTTCTGCCATTCCTTTTGAATACGTTTGGGAAAATGGGTTTTCTCAGAAAATAATTGTTTTTCCAGCTTAAACAAACCTTTAACCCTTTAAGTGCCAAGCACGTAACACCTACGTGCTGGCTTGTCAAGGTGTTACGTGCTTGACTTTCCCCCCCTTTTAGTTAAAAAAAAAATAAAAAATAAAAAATACTCACCTGACCCCTCGTTGGATCCGGCCGGGTCTCCTCTTTAATCTGGTGCCATCCGATCCCCCGTGGGGGCTCGGATGGCTCCAGGAGAGCCCCCGGAATAGCCCCCCCGCTTCGGCAGCAGCTGCTAACTGTAAAAACAAAAAAAATTAAAAATGATATTTACTTACCGCGCTGCCTCCCGCCGTGTCTCCTCTTCACTGGGGGGCCTCCGATCGCCCCCCCCCCCAGGCTGCTTAGTCTTCAGGAGAGGGCTCAAAATGCCCTCTCCCCCTTCCTTCCAATGGGCACCGCCATCTTGACGGGGCGAAGCTTATGACGTCACTCCCGGGTGTCGTCCCGGCTCTCCTCGGCCCAGCTGTCAGATGCCCTGGTGATCGCTGGGCAGAGCAGTGGAGGGGTAGGGGATGTCTGATCCCCTGCCCCCCCTCCTCTGGCCAGCGATGACCAGGGCATCTGACAGCTGATCGACACAGGAGCTGACAATCGGGGCAGGTGAGTAAAGAAAAAAAACTTTTTTTTTAATAAATGACATTTTGTGTGGTGTGTTTTTTTTTTTAATGTTAACCCTTTGTGAACTGGTAAGGGGTCCATGAGACCTCTATATCAGTTCACAAGACTGGGGGCTGGCAAGTCACCTGCAACTAGCGGGTGACTTGCCATTAACCCCCGCACCCCCAATTACCTGCCTCCCCAAAGCCCGGGGGGGCAGAAGAGCCCGGGCCCACACTGGCTATGTGGGCTTGTAGGCTTCAGGGTGGGGGGCCTCCACTCAGTTCCTACAAGCCCCCATAGCTGGTCCCGGGCTGGTTATGACGGGTAGGGGGGACCCTACGTCATTTTTTTTTATTTTTAAGGGTTAGGGTTAGCCTAACCTGAACCCTTAAAATTCCCCCCAAAAATGGGGTCCCCTATGTCATTTTTGGGGGGATTTTTAAGGGTTAGGGTTAACCTAACCCTTAAAATTCCCAAAAAAAATAGCCCCCCCTCCCCCGGGAGGAGAGACCCTATGTCATTTTTGGGGGATTTTTAAGGGTTAGGGTTAGGCTATGTCATTTTATTTTTATATTAACCCCTTATGCTCTGTCACCCAGCAGCTATAAAAGGGGCTTCCAGCAGCAGCAGGAGAGCAGAAGCCAGAGTGATCAACGTGGGACACGGTGCTCCAGGATGGATGGGAGGTAAGTATAAAAAAAATATATATTTTTTTTCTCCATGTGTCTTTTTTTACTTTTAACCCCTTGTGAACTGGTAAGGGGTCCATGAGACCCCTATACCAGTTCACAAGGCTGGGGGCTGGCAAGTCACCTGCGGCTAGCGGGTGACTTGCCATTATCCCCCGGCACCCCCAATTACCTGCCTCCCCAAAGCCTGGGGGGGGCAGAAGAGCCCGGCCCACGGAGCTCGTAGCCGGCAGGGTGGGGGGCCACCAAAACTGGCCCCTTCGCCCTGTTCCTACAAGCCCCCATAGCTGGTCCCGGGCTGGTTATGATGGGTAAGGGGGGCCCCACGTAATTCTTTGGGGGATTTTTAAGGGTTTTTAACCCTTAAAATTCCCAAAAAATGCCCCCCCCCCCCCCCGGAGGGGGGACCCTATGTCATTTTTTTTTTTTATTAACCCCTTATGTTTATAGTGTGGATAGTAGTATTTTATTTGTAAATGTTATAAAGTGCTCTTTTCAGTTTGGGGGGTCTCCTGGGCAAGAATGGGGGGGGGCTACCAATACATATGTGGTACCGTTGTAATCAGGAGAAATGGGGCTTTCACATGCAATATGGTTTTCATTAATAAAACAAGTTTTATTTAAAATGAAGGGGACAATTTCTAAAAAATATTTTATTTATTTTTTTGTTTTTTTACGCAAAAATATTTAAAAAACAGTAGAAAAATTACAAACAAGACATTTCATGTTAAAGCCTAAACTCTGCTGCAAAATATATAAATATATATTTTCCTGAAAATTCCAGCAAAAATCACGGTTAAACATGGCACAAAATGGGGAAAAATGACCTGTCAACAGAGGGTGACAAAACTTCAAGTAGGCTGGCAATTAAAGGGGTTAATAGTACCTATGCATGTTGAGTATTGTTCTGATTGGTGGACCTTGCGCTTTCAGATTTAGCCTTTTTTTTTCTTGTTTGCATATTTATATTTTAGGAAAACATGTTATTTATTCAGTTTGTTAATTAATTTTTTTAGGGAAACCCTGTGCAACCTAAGAATTCTTCGAGGGATTACTTCCAGAAAGGTGAGCCTACCACAACAAGCTGGGTACTCTTAGAAAGCTTAACATGTTTACTTTCAGGGAATATATGGTTTATCAGGGATATTTCAAATGTAAAGGGTTGTTTTGGTTGAAAAATTGCAAGGTGCGCACTTTGTCTGCAGAGCTGAAATTTTCAAGTAAAATTACTGTTATGCGCACGCTTTACTTTGTGGTGTTTGCCAACTCTTCCCTTGACAGTACCTATGCATGTTGGGTATCGTTCTGGGGGCATGTTGCTTTTTGAGATTTTACTTGTTTTTTCTTGTTTGCATATAGTTTTTTTTAGGACAATGTGGCTTGAGTCTTCCTTTTTATTCTTTTTTAGGGAAACTTTGTGCAACCAAATACATTGAGGGATTACTTCCAGAAAACTAAGCCCACATAAACAAGCCTGGTACACCTAGAAAGCTTGAGGTGTGTACGTCCAGAGAATACAGGTCCTTCTCAAAAAATTAGCATATAGTGCTAAAGTTCATTATTTTCCATAATGAAATGATAAAAATTAAACTTTCATATATTTGAGATTCATTGCACACCAACTGAAATTTTTCAGGTCTTTTTTTGTTTTAATACTGATGATTTTGCCATACAGCTCATGAAAACCCCAAAATCCTATCTCAAAAAATTTGCATATTTCATCCAACCAATAAAAGAAAAGTGTTTTTTAATAAAAAAAAAAGTCAACCTTCAAATAATTATGTTCAGTTATGCACTCAATACTTGGTCGGGAATCCTTTTGCAGAAATTACTGCTTCAATGCGGCGTGGCATGGAGGCAATCAGCCTGTGGCACTGCTGAGGTGTTATGGAGGCCCATGATGCTTCGATAGCGGCCTTAAGCTCATCCAGAGTGTTGGGTCTTGCGTCTCTCAACTTTCTCTTCACAATATTCCACAGATTTTCTATGGGGTTCAGGTCAGGAGAGTTGGCAGGCCAATTGAGCACAGTAATACCATGGTCAGTAAACCATTTACCAGTGGTTTTGGCACTGTGAGCAGGTGCCAGGTCGTGCTGAAAAATGAAATCTTCATCTCCATAAAGCTTTTCAGCCGATGGAAGCATGAAGTGCTCCCAAATCTCCTGATAGCTAGCTGCATTGACACTGCCCTTTATAAAACAGTCGACCAACACCAGCAGCTGACATGGCACCCCAGACCATCACTGACTGTGGGTACTTGACACTGGACTTCAGGCATTTTGGCATTTCCTTCTCCCCAGTCTTCCTCCAGACTCTGGCACCTTGATTTCCGAATGACATGCAAAATTTGTTTTCATCAGAAAAAAGTACTTGGGACCACTGAGCAACAGTCCATTGCTGCTTCTCTGTAGCCCAGGCCGCTGTTTCTGGTTCAAAAGTGGCTTGACCTGGGGAATGCGGCACCTGTAGCCCATTTCCTGCACACGCCTGTGCACGGTGGCTCTGGATGTTTCTACTCCAGACTCAGTCCACTGCTTCCGCAGGTCCCCCAAGGTCTGGAATCGGTCCTTCTCCACAATCTTCCTCAGGGTCCGGTCACCTCTTCTCGTTGTGCAGCCTTTTCTGCCACATTTTTTCCTTCCCACAGACTTCCCATTGAGGTGCCTTGATACAGCACTCTGGGAACAGCCTATTAGTTCAGAAATTTCTTTCTGGGTCTTACCCTCTTGCTTGAGGGTGTCAATGATGGCCTTCTGGACAGCAGTCAGGTCGGCAGTCTTAGCCATGATGGCAGTTTGGAGTGGCTGGGCTTTTTTAAAAGCCTCAGGAATCTTTTGCAGGTGTTTAGAGTTAATTAGTTGATTCAGATGATTAGGTTAATAGCTCGTTTAGAGAACCTTTTCATGATATGCTAATTTTTTGAGATAGGATTTTGGGGTTTTCATGAGCTGTATGGCAAAATCATCAGTATTAAAACAAAAAAAGACCTGAAAAATTTCAGTTGGTGTGCAATGAATCTCAAATATATGAAAGTTTAATTTTTATCATTTCAATATGGAAAATAATGAACTTTAGCACTATATGCTAATTTTTTGAGAAGGACCTGTATATAGTTTGTGGAGGGTATTTCAAATGTAAAGGGTTGTTTTCTGGAAAAACTGCAAGGTGCGCATAGCGCAGTTGTATTTTATCTGAAAATCTCCTAAAGCTCTGTTTCAGTTTGGGGGAGTCTCCTGGGCTGGAAAGGGTGTCTATCAATACATATGTGGACCCCTTACCAGTTCACAAGGGGTTAAATGTAAAAATAAACATACTGACACTGAAAGAGAAAAAAACTCACCTGTAAAACGGGTAAAGTATGTGTGTTATACCGACCTGTAGAGGGCGATCTTGCAGAGATGTCATGAAAAAAAGGGAGCCCCTCCCGGTCCATAAATATCTGGTACCTCCCACTCATTCCCCAGTATTTAGGACAGCAGTAAAGGGACCAGGAAGAGCCAAAATAACCAGTAACAGTAAAAAAGGTTCACCATAGAAAGGATCCAGAATAACAAAGGGCGGGGTGAAGCGGGATGTGTGACATACTTATAATATCCATTTTACAGGTGAGTATTCACAAAATGGTATTATTCTAAGTATGTCACACACCCCGCTTCAGATAGTCATTACATTTGGGACATCCAATAGCAGTGTCCATAAAGGGCGGGGATCCAAAACAAGGCAACAATGCACAAACTTAAACCACTGCAGCTTGCAGAACCTTGCGGCCAAAAACAGCATCCGCTGAGGCCCGCACATCAACCTTGTAAAACTTGGAAAAAGTGTGAATGGAAGACCAAGTAGCAGCATTACAAACTTGCTCAACAGAGGCTTGATGCTGGAAAGCCCAGGACGCCCCAACAGCACGAGTAGAATGAGCAGTAACCCGAAAAGGGGGAACCTTCCTAGGCCTGGAGGGCACCACAAAAAGGGCATCAGTCCTATGAAATGAGGAACTAGCCACCAAATAGTACTTCACACAGCTAACCACATCCAGAGAATGCAAAACCCTCTCCTTGTCATTGCTGGGCTTAGGACACAAGGAGGGTAGAACAATGTCCTGATTAAGATGAAAGGCAGAGACCACCTTAGGAAGGAAATCTGGCTTGAAGTGGAAAACAACCTTGTCCTGATGCCTCTCAAAATAAGGAGCCTTAATGGACAAAGCCGCCAACTCCGATACACGCCGAACGGAAGTGATGGCAACCAAAAACGCAACCTTCTGAGTAAGCGTAGAAAGAGCAATATCCTGCAAAGGTTCAAAAGGAGGACCCCGAAAGGCAGAGAGAACCAAATTCAAATCCCAAACTGGGAGCAAAGGCTTCCTAGGAGGCCACACATGCGTAACCCCCTGGAAAAAGGTCTTAACCAGAGGATGAAGAGCAAAATACTTTTGAAAGAAAACCGCCAGGGCAGAAACATGCCCTTTCAGCGTACTAAGCTGCAAACCTAGGTCCAGACCATGTTGCAGAAATTCCAAAACCCTAGGGATAGAAAATGCCCTGCAAGGCAAGGCCCAGACCTCACACTAATCAATATAAAACCTCCAAATCCTATAGTAGATGGCAGAGGAAGACTTCTTTCTAGCCCTAACCAGAGTCTGAATGACAGCATCAGAAAGACCTTCCTCCCTCAAGATTGAGATTTCAGCAACCACGCCGTCAAAGCCAGCGTTGGTAAATTGGGGTAGAGCAGTGGACCCTGAGTGAGCAGAGCCGGCAGAAGGGGCAGATCTAACTGATCCTCTGCCAACCTTACCACGTCTGCGAACCAAACCTGTCTTGGCCATCTTGGAGCCACCAGAATTGCTGATGCGCCCTCTAGGGCCAGCTTGCGCACCACTTTGCCCACCATGGGAAACGGAGGGAACAGGTACAGAAAACCCAGATCCCTCCAGTTCAGAGACATGGCATCCGCTGCCAGAGCCAGTGGATCCCGCGAGAGAGACACAAATGCCGGAAGCTTGTGATTGTGACGAGAGGCAAAGAGGTCCACCTCCGGAGTCCCCCACCGGTGGCAAAGCGACCGAAACACCTTGGGGCTGAGCGACCATTCTCCCCGGCGAGATGAGCACCTGCTCAGGGAGTTCCGCCTCCGTTTTCTCCACTCCCGGAATGTACACCGCCGAGATGCACGGGACATTGCTCTCTGCCCAAGCCAGGATCAAAGACACTTCCCTGAGGGCACGCCTGCTGCGAGTCCCTCCCTGGTGACTGATGTAGGCGACCGCCGTCCGATTGTCCGACCGAACTTGAAGAATCTGGGAGGGGGCCGGATCTCGAACTCCAGCTTGTAACCGGAAGACACCACTTTGCGAATCCATCTGTCCGAGACCTCCTGGTCCCAGACCTGGAAGAAGTCTCATTGCTGAGCCGGCTTAGCAGCGGCTTTGGGCTTGGAGCCCCAGCTGTGACCTGGACGGGCACGTCCTCTTCCCCTGTGCCAGGAATCACCTCTGGAGGGGAAAACAGCCGATCCCCGTCCAGCTCTGGCCCCATGAAAGGAAGGGGTAAATGCAGCCGCCCCCCCGAAAGGGACGACGTTGCTTCTTTCGCTGAAGTAACCTACCTCGTTTGGCAACCTAATCCAATTTTTCTCCAAAGAGCCGCAAGCCCAGAAAGGGAAGAGCCGTAAGCGACTTTTTGGACACAAAATCAGCCGCCCACTGGCGCAACCAAACCGACCGCCGAATTGCCACCAGCAAGGCCGAAGTTCTACTACACATCACCAAGGTGTCGTCCAGGGCGGCAAACACAAGAGACAAAAATAATTCACACCGCTTAAGGGCGGTGAACTCATCGCTAGCCGGGTCAAGGCTGGAGGTAGACAACAGGTCCCTGACAACCGACCTAGAAGCCACTATAAGAAGCGCTGAAGCACAAACAGGCCGCAAGGCCGACCCGACGCTGGCAAAACCATGACAAGCCATCTGGTCAATGCGTTTGTCCTCACCGTCCTTGAGAGTAGAACAGTCAGGAGAATGCAAGACACAAGTGCTAGACAACCCCAACACAGGGGCGTCCACCTCGGGAGGGGACGACCAGCGCTTCACCGCGTCCACCGGAAAGGGATATTTCTTATCCCAACCCGGAAGGACACCCGGAAGCAGAGTAGGCCTCTCCCATTCCTTAAGAATAATGTCATTGAAATGCCTTTGATTAGGGAATTCCAAGCGCGGCTTAGCCTCCTCAAAGAACTCCCCCTTCTGCGGTAGAGCCACTTCGGGAGGAGAGATTGCCAGAACCTCAAACATATGAGCCAGGACCTCAGGGGTATCCCAAGAATCCCCCTGACCCTGCTCGGCATCAGTGCCAACAAACTGCTGATCGTCAGAACCCTCAGACTTCTCAAAAAAGCTCCCCTTCCTCTAGCGGGGGGGTAATCAAACCAGTCCAGCGAATCAAACTCCTCAAAATCAGAAGCCTGCGTGGCTGGGGACAAGTGTTTTCTCTTTCTGGCCACAGCGCTAGAAAATAATTTTTCAAGATTGGACAATCTGGCACACACCTCAGATTGCGACTCCCCACTCGTGACAACATCACACGGGGTATGGGTCCGGCGGGGAGGGGTAGGAAAAGGGACCGGCGGCGCAGAACCAGATGCAAGGGATCAGGACTGCCGCGTAATAGTCTGCTGCACACATGGTATGCAAAGGAAAACATCATCCCCTGTAAGGGATGCCCCACACCCCAAACACTGCCGGGGTTGCCCCGAGGGGAGCCCAAGCCCGGTATCTTGGGAAGCCTCCATATGGTGATTTTATAGGTACTCTCAATACCCCAGGGAATTACGTGATATAAGCGACCCGGGATGCCCCTTCTGTGTCCCAAGTGGGAGGATTTTATGGGGAGTTCTAAGCTTAAACCAGGGACCCTAGGACCGGGAGGACCCGACAAGGGTCCACCTGGAAGACAGAATACAGGGCTATTCAGCACCTCAATCATGCCCAGGCAAACACGATGCAGACATACTGACAATGCAAGGAAAACAAATGAATTGTATATACACATGTGCAGGTCAAGCAATGGCTGTTAATATAATAACAAAACGCTAAAGTATAATGCAGAGTTAGCAGGCAGTGCCTGAAATAATGAGGCCGCAGGGGCCACTCACGCGATCAGCCTTGGAGACCTGAGAAGGGCGGGCCGGCGCTGCGCCCGGCCCCGCCCCCTCCCCTGACGACAACGCCGCTCCCAGCCAGTGGCCGGGCTCCACAGCGGCGCCAAGAGCACGGGGGGTGGGCCGTCGGCGAGCGCGCAGAGCGCCCGACACCACCCCCTGCACGAACCGTACCTGAGGGGAAGAAGCTCCCCGCCGAATGTCACAACTGATACTGTTCAAAGAAAAAAAAAAAAGCGCCCAGTGAACACACGCACCCACACACGCACAGCTGAGACAAAAACGCCCAGTGAACGCACTTGCCCACACACACACACACAGCTGAACACACACACATTAAGAAGGGGGACCCTACGCTGCCCCCCCTCTAAGGAGCAAGGGCCATCCGGGAGAGGGGGAATCCACGCTGGAAGATCAGCCTTGGAGACCTGAGAAGGGCGGGCCGGCGCGGTGTGCCCGGCCCCTCCCCCTCCCCTGACGACAACGCCGCTCCCAGCCAGTGGCCGGGCTCCACAGCGGCGCCAAGAGCACGAGGGGTGGGCCGTCGGCAAGCGCGCAGAGCGCCCAACACCACCCCCTGCACGAACCGTACCTGAGGGGAAGAAGCTCCCCGCCGAATGTCACAACTGATACTGTTCAAAGAAAAAAAAAAAGCGCCCAGTGAACACACGCACCCACACACGCACAGCTGAGACAAAAACGCCCAGTGAACGCACTTGCCCACACACACACACACAGCTGAACACACACACATTAAGAAGGGGGACCCTACGCTGCCCCCCCTCTAAGGAGCAAGGGCCATCCGGGAGAGGGGGAATCCACGCTGGAAGGGCAAGGGACGGGGCATCCCTAAATGGGATCACCAGCCTGGCAAAACCGCCTACCCCTTAGTATGGGGTCTCACGGTGGAGCATAGCTCCTAAGCACCCTTAGGTGCTGCCTACCCTTGCCCAGACCAGCAGCCTAGGCATAGGGTCCAGGCAGAAATAGACTAACACGCGGGCCGGGAGTTACCCCGGCTACCTGCAAGGAGGAGACATCATCTTCTGACTTGCTCGCCGTCTGCAGAGATGAAAGACTGGGGAATGAGTGGGAGGTACCAGGTATTTATGGACCGGGAGGGGCTCCCTTTTTTTCATGACATCTCTGCAAGATCGCCCTTTACAGGTCGGTGTAACCCAAGTGTAATGACTATCTGAAGCGGGGTGTGTGACATACTTAGAACAAAATGACATTTTTTTTTTTTTACTCTACTCGCCTCCGATCCCGCTGACAGATGCCGGTAGTGATCGGAGCAGGGCGGGTGAGATCGGAGCCTTATCGCCTCTCACCCACTCTGCACCACTACTACCTGCATCTGTCAGATCTGGGTGCGGGTGAGAGACTATGACGTCATCCCACTCCTCCCACAAAAGGCGGGGCTAGGGGCGGCGGCCAGCGGTGTCAGAAGAGGTGGTGGGGACCCGGAAGAGGGTCCTCACCTGAAGCCTGTGGAGCCAGGGGGGGGGGGAATCGGAACCCCCCCTCCCCCCTTGGTGAAGAGAAGACCCGGACAAAGGGATCGGGCAAAGAGGTGAGTGACTTTTTTTTTACAGCCGAAGTGTCAGCGGCGAAAGCAGGGGGGGGCGGTCAATTTCGGAGACCCCGGGGGAGGGAACGGATGCCCCCCGGGGGAAGAGAAGACCCCCCAGCTTTACATCAATACCAGAGGTGAGTATTTTTTTATATATATATATATATATATATATATTTTTTTTTTTTTTTTTTTTTTACAGTAGCAGGGGGAAATGGCAAGCACGTAGTTTAACGGTCGGAGAAGCAACCACGTAGAAACTACGTGCTTGGCATTTAAAGGGTTAACATGACATTTCTTTTTTTCGTTTTTTAAGTGTATTCTCAATGTTTTTGGTTGAAATATGTGTGTTATTTTTGTTAAAATTCTGGTGCTTTTGTAATAAAAAAGTGTAAGTTTATTAATAAAATCTTATTTCTCCTAGTTACAGTGGTACCACAAATGTTGTCATGGTTTCAGCTTCCCCACATGCTGGTTAATCACCTTTCTGTGTGCTCTGGCTGTCAGTATGGCCGCGCATTCCCAGCATACCTTTAGGCGTGCTATCTCCTTTTATGGCAATGTTTTGCAGGCCAGCTTCCCTATAGGTATTGCTGGGGTTAAGGCGGTGGGCTGACTCTGGCCTTTTCCCTGATTGGGCGATGGCCACATAAAAGCCTCTCTCAAAATGCAATGCCCATTTTAGCTTTTGCTGGGTGCTATTGTACCACTGTTAGCTGGATTCTAATTACCTGTTGCTGACTTTCGCTTTGTCTGACCCACCTCTGATCGCTGCCTGGACCAATGCCTGCCTGACCTCGGGCAAGGATTGGCGATGCAGACTCACCTGAAGGCGGGTGTCCCATGGGGCATGATAAATGTAGTGGTAGACACCCTTTACTGCCCAGGAGACCCCCCAGACTAAACAGTGCTCTAGTAGATTTTCAGATAAAATAGAGCAGCTATGCGCACCTTGCAGTTTTTCAAGAAAAACAGCCCTTTACATTTGAATACCCCCACAAACTATATATTCTCTGGAAGTACACACCTCAAGCTTTCTAGGCATACCAGGCTTGTTGATGTGAGCAAAGTTTTCTGGGCGTAATCCCTCAATGAATTCTTTGGTTACACAGGTTTCCCTAAAAAAGAATAAAAAGCAGAATCAAAGCCACATTTACCTAAAAAAAATTATATATGCAAACAAGTTAAATCTGAAAAGGCAAGGTACTCAACATGCCTAGGTACTGTCAAGGAAAGAAGCGCCAAATACCCAAAAATAAAGCATGCACGTAAGGGTAATAACCTCTTTACCTTTGGTATACCCCCCACAAACCACACCGCGCAAAAAATAAAAAAAAAAACGAATAAATTGTCTTGTTTATTAACATTTATTTTAGTAAAAAAAACATATTGCACGTGAAAGCCCCATTTCTCCTGATTACAACAGTACCACATATGTATTGGTAGCCCCCCATTCCTGCCCAGGAGAACCCCCCCAAAACTGAAAAGAGCACTTTATAATATTTACAAATAAAATACTACTATCCACACTATAAACCGTCAAATTAAAAAAACATTCCAATTAAATAAGGGTGGCCCAGACACCCCTTTTTGGCCAGTGATGAAAACGCACCACTATATATGACTAAATCATAACAATTTTATTAAGGCATTAAATACACAGACTTACACATCCCACCAATGACCCCACCAATGTCCTACCCATCACACAATCTTTGATCTAATATACCCTCAATATAACACCAATTATTAAAAAAAGATGCAATAAAAGTAATATAGTAACAATACTAATTCTATCTCATATCAAAAATACATAGTGCAATACTTCATACCTACAGAGTTCTTAAATAGACCCAAAAATAATTAAATAAAACCTAATAACACAAAGTGCTAGTGCTCATATATATTAAGGATACTTATATGTATGCTACCAATAAATCCCGGGAAGAGGACCAGGGGGAAAACAAAAAAGGGGAAAGAGAATATATAGAGATAGTGGTAAATTCTCCTAAGCCTTGTGAACTAGTATAGGGGTCTCATATTACATTACATACATAAGGGATAATTAAATATTTTAGTTTTTGTAATACCTCCAATTCATCCCCCAGCACTGTCCCACGCCGAATCCTGTGTTGTTCGCTCTGGCTTAAAAAAAAAAATACATATAGGTTCCCCCTACCGCCGGGGGGTGGGGGATTTTGTGAATACTCACCTGTAAAATGGTTATTACGAGTATGTCACACACCCCACTTCCAAAGATCCATGACACTTGGGAAACCGTCCTGTAGAGGGCGATCTTGCAGAGATGACATGGAAAAAGGAGCCCCTCCTGGTCCATAAGTACCGGGTTCCTCCCACTATTCCCCAGTCTTTTTAGAAAGCAGTGAGAACCAGGAAGAGCCAATTATATTCAATAAATGAAAAATAATGTGAAAATAATAATCACCATATAAAGGATCCCTAGAACAAAAAAGGGCGGGGGAAGTGGGGTGTGTGACATACTCGTAATAACCATTTTACAGGTGAGTATTCACAAAATGGTATTATTCCTAGTATGTCACACACCCCACTTCCAAAGATCCATGACACTTGGAACATCCAATAGCAGTGTCTATAATGGGTGGGGATCCCCAAGGAATAGTGCATAACTTAAATTACTGCAGCTTGCAGAATTTTGCGGTCAAAAGCAGCATCTGCTGAGGCCCGCACATCAACCTTGTAAAACTTAGAAAAAGTATGCACAGAAGACCAAGTCGCAGCCTTGCAAACTTGTTCAACAGAAGCCTGGTGCTGAAAAGCCCAAGAAGCTCCAATAGCACGAGTAGAATGAGCGGTGACACGAAAAGGGGGAACCTTACCCTTAGCCATATAGGCCCCAATGATGGCCTGACGTATCCACTTACTAAGGGAAGATTTGGCAGGAGCAAAATGCTTCTTGGGCCCAGAAGACACAACAAAAAGGGCATCCGTCTTGCGGAAGGCCGAGGTAATAACTAAATAATACTTAACACAACGAACTACATCCAAAGAATGTAAGACCCTTTCCTTGTCATTACTAGGTTTGGGACACAAGGAAGGAAGAACTAGGATTTAGGTGGAAAGCAGACACCACCTTAGGAAGGAAATCCGTTTTAAAACGGAAAACAAATCTTGATGCCTCTCAAAATAAGGGGCTTGAATAGTCAAAGCCGCCAGTTCAGAAACTCGGCGGACAGAAGTAATAGCAACCAAAAAGGCAACCTTCTGAGTAAGAATAGGAAGAGGAATATCCTGCAAAGGCTCAAAGGGAGCGGCCTGCATAGCTGAAAGCACTAGGTTAAGGTCCCAAACAGGAAGTATAGGCTTTCTGGGAGGCCGCACATGCGCGACTCCTTGGAAAAGGTCTTAACCAAAGGATGAAGAGCAAACGACCTTTGAAAGAAAGTAGCCAAGGCAGAGACTTGCCCTTTCAAAGTACTAATCTGGAATCCCATATCCAGACCTTGTTGCAGACATTCCAGAATTCTAGGAATAGAAAATACTCTACAGGGCAAATCCCTGGATTCACACCAATCAATATAGGACCTCCAAGTCCTATAATAAATGACAGAGGAAGACTTCTTCCTAGCTCTAATAAGAGTCTGAATAACCGCATCAGAAAGACCTTCTTCTTTCAAGATGGAGACTTCAGCAGCCATGCCGTCAAAGCCAGCGTTTGTAAATTGGGGTAACAAAGTTGACCCTGAGTGATGAGATCTGGAAGAAGAGGCAGATGGAACCGATCCACTGCCAACCTTACGACGTCTGCGTACCACAGACGTCTTGGCCACCTTGGCGCCACCAGAATTGCTGGTGCCTCCTCCAGTGCTAACTTGCGCACCACCTTGCTGATCATGGAGAATGGGGGAAACAGATACAGGAACCCCAGATCCTTCCAGGCCAGAGACATGGCATCCGCTGCCACTGCCAGAGGATCCTGGGATAGAGACACAAAAGCAGGCAGCTTGTGATTGTGACGAGAAGCAAACAGGTCCAACCGTGGAGTCCCCCACTTGTGACAGAGGTACTGAAAGACCCTTGGATTGAGAGACCATTCTCCCTGGCGAGAAGATCCCCTGCTCAGGCAGTCTGCCTCCACATTCTCTATCCCCGGAATGTAAACTGCTCATATGCAGGGAACATTGATCTCTGCCCACTGAAGGATCAGAGACACTTCCCGGAGGGCACCCCAACTGCGAGTCCCTCCCTGGTGATTGATGTATGCAACAGCTGTTCGGTTGCCTGACCGAATCTGAACTGGCAGACCCTGTAAGAAATGGGTCAGTCGAAGTAGAACAAGACGTATGGCCCGAAGCTCTAATACATTGATTCGAGAATGAGCCTCGCGAGTCCCCCACAATCCTTGGAACTGATGCTTCTTCTAGAAGCCCCCCCAGCCCACCAGGCTGGCATACGTGGTAACCAGTTCCCAACGCGGAGTCAGAAATGACTTGCCCTTCTGGAGGTTGTGCGATATTAACCACCACTGAAGGGACTGCAAAACGTGGGGAGACAATAGACAAGTCTGATTTAATGATAGTGGGCACCTGTCCCACTTTGCCAAGAGGAAGAGCTGAAGCGTCCTTATGTGAAACTGGGCAAACGGGACTGCCTCGAATGCAGCTACCATCAATCCCACTAGTCTCATCCCTAGACGGATAGACTGACGAGGGTTGGACAAGAATAGACAAATCAAGTCCTGAATCAGAACCATTTTGGACTGAGGAAGAAAAACCTTGGCCTGAAATGTATCCAGAATCAGGCCCAGGAAGGGAATTTCCCTGGACGGACAGAGAGATTACCCATCCGAACCTCTCTAGCGTAGAGACCAACGTCCTGGTGTCTAACACTGATTGTTCGACGGAGGAGGCTGCGATAAGAAGATCGTCCAGAAAAGGCACAATGTGGATGCCCTGGAACCTGAATATAGCCATCACTCCTGCCAGCATCTTGGTAAAGACTCTTGGGGCCGAGGTAAGGGCGAATGGCAGGGCCACAAATTGATAATGCTGGTCTTCTATCGAGAATCTGAGAAATCTCTGGTGACCCGGAAAAATAGGAATGTGCAAATAAGCATCCTTGATGTCTATGGATGCCATAAAGTACCCCTGACGAAGAGCACCGATAGTTGATCGCAGAGACTCCATGCGGAATCCTCTGAAACGGATAAATTGATTGAGTCTCCTTAGGTCTAGGATAGGCCGAACAGAGCCGTCCTTTTTGGGTACCGTGAATAGGTTGGAGTAAAACCCCAAACCCCCTTCCGCTGGAGGCACTAGGCAGATGACAGCCATGTTTAACAGATTCGCTACTGCTGCCCGCAGTCCCTGGGCAATTGCCGGATCTAATGGCATCCGGGACATAAAAAATCTGGGAGGAGGCCGGGACTCGAATTCCAGTTTGTAACCGGAAGAGACTACTTCCAGAACCCAATTGTCTGATACCTCCTGAACCCAGACCTGAAAGAAGAACCGCAGCCGTCCCCCACCCGTAAGGGTGAGGGCGTCCCCTCATTGTTGAGCAGGCTTAGGGGCAGATTTGGTTTTGGACCCCCAATTCTGACTTGGACAGCCACGTCCTCTTCCTCTATTCCATGCATTCCCTCTAGTGGCTGAAAAGGCCGATCCTCTACCGGATCTGGACCCCCGAAAGGAAGGGCTAAAGGAAGCCACTCCACGAAAGGAACGACGTTGTCTCTTACACTGAGGTAATTTACCTCCTTTAGTGACAGAATCCAATTTTTCTCCAAATAGGCGCAATCCCACAAACGGAAGGGCTGTAAGCGATTTCTTGGCTACAACATCCGCCGCCCACTGCCGCAACCATACTGACCGCCGAATGGCGATTAACAGGGCAGAGGTTCTGCTGCACATGAGCAGAGTATCATCTAAAGCAGAAAGTACAAAAGATGCAAACATCTCACATTGCTTAAGAGCGGCGTACTCATCAGAGGCCGGATCAAGCCCTGAGTTATTCATTAGGTCTCTCACAACAGACCTAATAGCCACCGACATAAGCGCCGAAGCGCCAACAGGCCGCAAGGCCGAGCCTACACTGGAAAAAGCGAGGCACGCCATTTGATCAATACGTTTGTCCTCCCCATCTTTAAGTGTAGTGGAGTCAGGAGAATGCAACACAGAAGAATTGGATAAATTAAGTACAGGGGCATCCACCTCATTCTACTTTAAACTACTGTAGAAGAACCGGAAATAATGTAACACTTTTTATAATGGGCCTATTAACCCTTTAAACGCCAGCCACGTAAAATGTACGTGGCTGCCTCCCCTGCAGTTAACCGCCAGCCACGTAAACTTTACGTGCCTGACTTTCCCCCCTGCTAGTAGAAAAAGTAAAAAAAAAAGTCACTTACCTGACCCCTCGTTCGATCCGGCCGGGTCTCCTCTTCAGCCAGAGGGGCTCCTCCGGCTACAGGGGAGTGCCCAAAATAGGGTGCCCCCCCCCCGTTTCAGAAGCCGCCGGAATTGTCTGTAAAAAAAAAAAAAAAGTTACTCACATGTGTACCTGTTAGCTCCCGCCGGCTCTCCTCACTGCCGGGTGTCATCGGGGCACCCGGCAGTTCAGCTGTCAGACGCCAGTGACGGCTGGGCAGAGAAGGAGGGAGGTAGGCGATTCTCCGATCGCCTGCCTCCCCCCTTCTCTGCCCAGCTGTCACCTGCATCAATAAGATCGCCGCGGCACATTGCATATGAAGATCGGAGGTTTATTAAATTTTTTTTTTTTTTTTAATAAAGTTATTTGCAAACTGTGTGTGTTTGTTTTTTTTTTTACTGTTAACCCATTGTGAACTGGTAAGGGGTCCATGAGACCCCTTATACTAGTTCACAAGGCTCGGGGGTCTGGCAAGTCACCTGCGGCTAGCGGGTGACTTGCCATTAACCCCTGGCCCCCCAGAAGGCAGAAGAGCCGTGGCCCTAGGCTCTGACGGCTTGTAGCCGGCAGGGCCAGGGGCCACTAAAGCTGGCCCCTGCGCCCTGTTCTACAAGCCCCCATAGCTGGTCACAGGCTGGTTACGCTGGGTAGGGGGGACCTCACGCCATTTTTTGAGGGGGATTTTTAAGAGTTTTAACCCTTAAAAATCCCAAAAAAATGGGGTCCCCCTCCCTGGGAGGGGGGACCCTATGTCATTTTTTTTTTTTTATTAACCCTATGTTACCTGTAACCCAGTAGGTATAAAAGGCTTCCAGCAGCAGCAGCAGGAGAGCAGAAGCCTAAGTGATCAGCGTGGGACACAGGGATGGATGGGAGGTAAGTAAAAACATTTTTTTTTTAATAAAGATATTTTTAAAAAGTGTGTCTGTGTGTTTTTTAACTTTTAACCCTTTGTGAACCGGTAAGGGGTCCATGTGACCCCTATACCAGTTCACAAGGCTCGGGGGTCTGGCAAGTCACCTGCGGCTAGCGGGTGACTTGCCATTAACCCCTGGCTGCCCAAATTACCTGCCTCCCCAAAGCCCGGGGGGGGGGGCAGAAGAGCCTTGGCCCTAGGCTATGACGGCTTGTAGCTGGCAGGGCCAGGGGCCACTAAAGCTGGCCCCTGCACCCTGTTCTACAAGCCCCCATAGCTGGTCACAGGCTGGTTACACTGGGTAGGGGGGACCTCACACCATTTTTTGGGGGGATTTTTAAGGGTTTTAACCCTTAAAAATCCCCCCAAAAAATGGGGCCCCCCTCCCTGGGAGGGGGGACCCTATGTCATTTTTTTTTTTTTTATTAACCCTATGTTACCTGTAACCCAGTAGGTATAAAAGGCTTCCAGCAGCAGCAGGAGAGCAGAAGCCTAAGTGATCAGCATGGGACACAGGGATGGATGAGAGGTAAGTATTAAAAAAAATAATTAAAAAAAATATATATTTTTAATAAAGTTTTTAAGTGTGCCTCTGTGTGTGTTTTTTTTACTTTTAACCCTTTTTGAACTGGTAAGGGATCTATGAGACCCCTTATACCAGTTCACAAGGCTCTGGGTCTGGCAAGTCACCTGCAGCTAGTGGGTGACTTGCCATTAACCCCGAGACCCCCCATTACCTGCCTTCCAAAAAAACCCTTAAAATTCCCCCAAGAAATGGTGCCCCCCCCCCTTTGAAGGGGGACCCCACACCAATTTGTTTTTATTTAACCCTTTATTATGTGGATAGTAGTTGTATTTTATTTGTAAATGTTATAAAGTGCTCTTTTCAGTTCAGGGGATCACCTGGACAGGAACGGGGGGCTACCGATACATATGTGGTATCATTGTAATCGGGAGAAATGGGGCTTTCACATGCAATATGGTTTTCTTTAATAAAATAAATGTTTTTTTTAAAATAAAGGAGACAATTTAAAAATATATATTTTTTTACTTATTTATTTAACCTTCCTGGCGTTGCGAAACAGACAAATGCAATGGCAACGAAAGCGTTGCCATTGCATTTGTCTCTCACGCACGGCTCCGCCCCCATGAGCCTCTGCGGCTCACAGAGACGGAACCCGGAAGCGGAGACGGACGCCGCAGCCGCGGCTCTCACCTGTGATCGCGGCGGAGACATCGCTGGATCGCAGGGAGAAGGTAAGGAGGCTGCGCCGCCCGCTCTTGCTCCCAAATCGATCCCGAGCGTGACTCGGGGTCACCGCCACTTACAGCGCAAATTGACCCCGAGTCACGCTCGGGATCGCCGCCAAGGGGGTTAAAAATATTAAAAAAAGTAGAAAAAATACAAACAAGACATTTCATGTTAAAGCCTAAACTCTGCCACAAAAAGAAAATATGCCATTTTCTTGGAAATTCATGCAAAAATCAAAATGGTGAAAAATATCCTGTCAGCAGAGGGTGACAAAATCTCAAGTAGACTGGCAGTCAAAAGGTTACAGGTACCTATGCATGTTGGGTATTGTTCTGCTCGGGGGACCTTGCGCTTTCAGATTTAGCTTGTTTTTTCTTATTTGCATATTGATATTTTAGGAAAAGGTGTTTTTTATTCTGCTTTTTTATACATTTTTTTGTGAAACCCTGTGCAACCTAAGAATTCTTCGAGATATTACTTCCAGAAAGATGAGTCCACTACAACAAGCTGGGTACGCTTAGAAAGCTTAACATGTGTACTTTCAGGGAATATATGATTTATGGGGGATATTCCAAATGTAAAGGGTTGGTTTGGTAGAAAAAACACAAGGTGCGCACTTTGTCTGCAGAGCTGAAATTTTGAAGTAAAATTACCGTTATGCGCATGCTTTACCTATGCATGTTGGGTATCATTCTGTTTGGGGGATGTTGCTTTTTCAGATTTTCAGTTTTTTTCTGGTTTGCATATAGTTTTTTTTTAGGAAAATGTGGTTTTGATTCTGCTTTTTATTCATTTTTAGGGAAACCCTGTGCAACCAAAGAATACATTGAGGGATTACTTCCAGAAAACTGCACCCATGTCAACAAGCCTGGTACGCCTAGAAAGCCTGAGGTGTATACTTCTAGGGAATATATAGTTTGTGGGGGGTATTTCAAATGTAAAGGGTTGTTTTTCTTGAAAAACTGCAAGGTGCGCATATTGCATAGCATAGTTGTATTTTATCTGAAAATCTCCTAAAGCGTTGTTTCAGTTTGGGGGAGTCTCCTGGGCAGGAAAGGGTGTCTACCTATACATATGTGGTACCGCTGTAACCGGGAGAAATTGGGGTTTCACATGCAATAAGATTTTATTAACAAACTTACATTTTTTTATTACAAAAAAAACTACAAATTGTAAAAAATAGTTTTTTTTTTTTTTTGCACAATTTTCACCCAAAAATATTGAGAATACACTTATAAATATACACTTATAAAATGACAAACAAAACATTTCATGTTAAAGCCCAGGCTCTGCTGAAAAAAACAATATATCACTTTCCTGGGAAATCCCTTCAAAAATCACAGTTGAACATGGGGAGCGCAAAATAGTACAAAATAATCTGGCAACAAAGGGTGACAAAATCTCAAGGTAGGCTGGCGGTTAAAGGGTTAAACACACTCTTTGCGTGAACAAAATTCCCATAACCATACAATTAATACGACTTATCAAGTGTCAATAAATTTACCGGTCAAATTGTTCACAATCTTTGAAAGTCTTCATTGTTGTCGTCACACATTTTCTGTAACAGTAAAAATGGAAAAGGAAACCACAGATCTGTGATAACTAAAGATCATCAGACTGCAGGGACAGCCGATTTCCTGTCCCTATTTTTCCAGGGGCCCTCTGAACTGCTGGTGCTGGCACCCACAGCTGGAGGGGAGCAACTGAATGGATGTGATTACAAACGTTTTTCTTCATATGTACGACATAGAACACTAAAGTAGAGACCGCACATGTGCGCGATATTGCTGATGAGATACTAGAACTGGGAATTTCATACAACCTAGGCATCCCAAATCTGGATGCCACCTAGGTCCTCTTTAATCTGTCACAGTTAACTAGAATAATCCAAAATTAAAAATGTCGAAAACTGTGGGAAAATAAATATATATGCATATAAATCGACAGGTTCAGCGGAATTATTTAGATGTTCGGAAGATACCAGCGATCCATAGCATGTAACATCAAAAGAGCGACATGAATAGTAATTGTTAGTGTGAAGTGAACATTTAAATTCTATCAAACACTCTTCCCGAGGATGACCGCAGGGAAAAGCAAGATCTTCGATTCTTTCTGTCCTCTGAAGATCTCGACTTTTTTGATTCTGAAAACTGCTTGCAAATGAAATAACTCGGTGGTATGTTAAAAAAAAATTTTTTTTTTTTGTTTTTTTTAATCTGGCCTTTTTATCCCTAGAGGGAAACAGGTAGCAGAGGGAGAAGATATTGTGTCCAGCAGAACCTACAAGAGGTTTTGGATCAATAGCTTTATCAGCGGGATTCCGCTTAATGAAGGTTTCTTCAACAGAGAAGCCTTTTTGCTAATAACAGTAGGTATTATGGATGGCCGTGTGGAGCAAAACATCTGTAGGAGACACAAAATAATTGCTTAGTTTTGCTTTAGAAAGGATTAGGAAGAATCTAAAACCACAGCAAACCGTTTTACTTTGAGGAAGTTTAAGGACAGCTTTTCGCCATCTCTCCCCTCTTCTTGTTTGTATTGAGAAAGATAAATCATTAATACATCACCGCAGGGTGAAGAGCCGTGGTTTGTACTACACAATGAGCAATAGCTTTGAGGTCAATGATACACAGAGCAGGGAGCGGTGTACAACAAGACTGTGTGACATGTGTTTGTAGTGTACCAATTCTTTTTACGTGCAATCTTTGTGTGCATCACACAAAGGATCAGGAACGCAGGAAAATGCAATATAAATGACGCAGTTCAGATGTGTAACAAATACATGTTTATGCTGGTCATTTATAGAGGGTGACATCTAAAGAAACCTAAAAACACTGGTCCAGTTAGTTTACTACTATTTCACCAATAATAAATTTATGAACTAGTACAACCACATAGGCATTTACCTAGGAAATTCATAGTTTATTTATATAAGGCAACATTATACAGCAAAATACATAATCATCCATTCTAAGGCAATAAAATAATTGTTGCATATAACTGGGTACACATTAGAAAGAAGTACAATAAAAAAGGCGCAGTTATAATATTTGGATATTGGCTGATCAGATGGGTTTAAAAGCAATAAAAGCTTAGATAAAATAAATATATAAAGTGAACAGTGAGATCATTGCTGTATGTACAAATTAGCACCCACCCCTTACCTTGTCTGTGTGGGGCCGACAAAAGCTGCAGATCCCCAAGCAGTAAAATGTTTGAAAAAGATATATTCCTTCAAACTAGAAAATCAAATCAAAGGGCTAACAAAGAAAAATCATAACCATTTTAAAATATAAAAATCATTACACATTATGTTAATTTGTATAGGAAAGGACAAAGCGTAAACTTAAATAAAAGGACCACGACCAATAAAGCAGTTTTTAAAATATTAAATAGAATGCTACTTGCATTAACAATGAATGGTACAGTATTATAAAAAGAATTCAAAGAAAGACTTAAAAATCTTCCCAATGTTTTTCCACTGTATGCAGTTTAACGGTTTGAATTAATTACAAAAAATGGTTAAGGAACAAGAGCCAGCCTAACCTAATGGTTGCACCTTGATAAATAAATCACTGGGATTGTGGTCGATATTGAACTACCCAAAGTGCCAGATATTCATAGAGCAGCAGCCTACTGCAATGTCCCCAGCCGTTAATTTAAAAATGTAAGCAAATGAGAAGGCATAAACTTAGGACTAGGCAACTGATTAATGTATAAGATGTTAAAGAGACCATTAGTCTCTTTGTCACTGCCCCCTTTCTGACCTGCCTCATTGCAATGGATGTTCACACTAATGTCACCAGTTGTCACCAGAAGCCTTCCATCACATGATCTGACCCCCAAAAATTTGGCCATTCTTCCAATTTTTTTGTCCGAACAAAATGTGAATATTTCTCAATAAGCACTTGGTACACAGGCGACACTCATCTGCAACCTGGATTGCAGAAGTGTGGCTCCCGACTTGGAGGACCGTGCTCTAATCTCCGCTGGATTGTAGGGAAGGTAAGAGGGGATTTTTTGACGTAACCCACAAGCCCTGCATCAGCGCTAGGGAAGAGTGGCAGGACGGGGGGATGGGGGGCTTTGAAAATTTGCATGCTGGCTGCAATGGCCCTTTTATGTAAAATGTATCAATCCATGAAAACTTTCAACACCCAGATGCATGTTTTTTGGTGTTAAAGTGGACCAGTGAATGTGTGAAATACATTTGGCCAAAACTCCTTCTGATAATCCCTTCATAGGGTGTAGAGCTTTTCAAATGGTCCTGTTTTTTTTTTTTTTTGCTTTCCCTCAGTGTAAAATGGCAGGCGATCAATCATTACATAGGCATGGCATTGCCATACACAACAGTGGCAATGAATGAAGGAGGCTGAGCTTTACACCTAAAACAGACAGCATTATCTGGGATTAGAGTGAAGCAGGAGCACTGAAAAATGGCTAAATGTACTCTTGATCAGGAGAGCAATTCAGGGGATGCTAGTTAAAAAAGGGGGGTTTTGGTCCACTTTAAGAGAGCCTTATTCTGTAGGATTTGGCAGATGGAAGCATATTCTAAATAATAGCAAAACTAAATCCAACCAGGCCCCTTTATCAGAAGAAATCTACCCCTCAGTTGTGTGGCAATGAAGACCAAAGGACCAAAGTTAGATTCAAATTATGAGAAAACCGGATAGGCACACAAACAATTTACTATTTCAAGGGTCTAAATTAGGGGATTAAAGCTTCTTGTGTGCACCCTATGGTTTAGGTCCCCTCGCTTCTTGCAGGTTAATTTCAGTCTTCAACAGTGCTCACTACTCCAACATCCACTGCATACCTCCCATAGAGTTTAATGTGAGTTGCATGAATGTGACAAAGATTTCCCTCACAATTAGATTAGGACAGCACAAAGGGCTGATGATTTAAGGGGGCAGTGGGGTACATGTTTTTTTTTTCTATAGGGCCATCAGGCAGCATTTGTGGGATTCTTATAGGAAGGGTTGGCCAGTTTAAAGAATAAAGATGTTGGAATTGTGTTAACCCAATAATTTAAACATACAATATTAACACAAGTTGAAGAATCTTTGGTTATCTCCTAGTAGGAGAAATCTAACATACATAATACAATTTTAACACTGAGAAAATATATTGATTTTAAAACAGGTAAAATATCGCCAAGTCTTTTTTAATAGGCACATAGTTTTTTCCAGCATAAAAAAAGATTTATGATTGTACAGTAAGTGGCTTTAGGAACCAGTACCATAAAATATAAATAAAAAATATGTGCATCATTCTGTACTTTTAAAGACATTCCATCACTTCCGAATAAATTAAAAAATATTTTTAAGAAATGAATTTACTGGCCAAACAAAGGACTAAAATATAGTATCTACTGGTAAAGCCTTCCAGCCAATTGTTGGTTTTGGTCCTATAGGATATTGTATCTAAGCAAAAATCAAACAACTACAAAGTGAAACAGCCAGTTTACAGACGCATAGACATTAACCGGTCAGCAGAGTAACTGCTTCACTTTAGAGATGCTGAAGATAAAACAGTTGGTTTGTACAAAATAAAAGAGTTTCTGTTATAGAAAGCGGACTTTGTAAAGCCGTTTACTGTATTATGGAATACATCATAAAAGCAATTTATATTATAAATAAAAATAACTAAAATATATTTGAAAAATAGAAGGCAAAACAAAATAAAACATTAAATTGCACTATAGTTTACATCTGTAAAAGGCACGATTTTCCATTAATATTATGAACCGCAAATGAAAATTCTTGTAGTTTGAAGGATAGAGTTAAGGGGAACATTAGCCAACATGGCCTTAAGCCAAAAGTATTAATGCCTATGCACATCAGGAGTTACCATATACTTGAAGATGTTGCTCTGCTTTTACATCCCTTTGTTAATAAGTCTCAGCACATAGGACTTGATAAATCAAATGTTACATCAACAGGCACCATTTAAAGCTGATGTCACAATTATTCCTATCATTAGCCAATTTATCCATTCTATCCGCTCCATGGGCTTTGTAAAAATGCTTGTGTCCTGTCTACTGCAAAACGGATATTGCCATAGCCTAAAATTTTGAAGCACAAAAGCGCTCCAGAGCAAAGGTTAAACAATGGTACATATCTTTCCCAGTTCACAATTTGGAAAAAAACCTAGGACTTGTTATAAAAAAGGTCTAAAACGTGATATGGGCACTTTAGGCAACTGTGGCTTGCTAAGTACATGCCCTTCTTCAATTGAATACAAGGCCTTAAAATCTTGAAAATGGCGGACATTAATGAAGTCCTGGTGTGGCCATCTAGCTGCTAGCAGTCAGGGCGTGCATGCGCTTCGCAACCTCATACACATATGTAACATCTGGTCTCTTCTCCGGGTCTGGATTTATGCAAGTGTTCACCAACATACGTAACTGTGAGATGAAAAATTAAGAAAGGTTAGGTGGCCATATTCATGTATCGAAGCCAAAGCAGTAAACGGAAAACACCAGTGCATAGTGTCACACTTAAAGGGAAAGTCTTGTTTCCTGGACTTCCCCGCAGACCTGAGATCAGGGGATTCCAGTGCATGGAGGCGCCCACTGAGAACAAGAGAGTGAACTGCAGCGCAAAAGCAGGTCAGCAGAAGAGTCTCGTGCAACCTGGCATCACTTGGTCAGAGGTTTGTGACAAAGTCAATGAAAGTGCCAATTCAGTGTTCAAGAAATAAAAAAAAAATCACACAATTCTCTGGAAAATACATTTTGACCTGCCCAGTATAACTTCTGTTCGACAAGCTTTATTCTGTGCTTTGTTAAAACGATGTCAAGGAGTTTGTCGTTAGCAACACTCAAATTCTTTATGAAGTATATACCTGTAAATTTTACATCAATCAAAGGCTACTACCAGCATTATGTAGAATACAAATTAAAAACACAAAAATGGAATGGCACAGGAAGGCTTCCATTCCAGTTACAATAAAATACAATGCTACTATTGAATAAATGCCAAAATATCATTTTTTTCTTCATTGTATATTAATAAAAAACATTTTTATTTAGTCACTGATTTATATTCTAAAATATCACCTTTCTCTATAGATTATATGGCATATAATATTAGCCTGATGGCTTATGATAACTGGAACATCTCCAGCCATTAATGTTATTCTGGTGAAAATTTAAATCATTCAATCGTAGCTGTGAAGGAGTTAAGCAAAAGGTAAGTGTTTTCAGTCTGGCTTTTTTAAGAAGAAACTGAAAATGTTACAAAAATGTACCTGTCTCTCTAACTGGGAGAACCTCTGTGGGGCACAGTTTTTTTTTTTTTTTGATTTGTGCCCCTGGGCTGTGACTCCGGATCCACACTTAGCTGCAGAATCGCAGCCCTGCAGGCAGCAACGGCACGTCCGCTCCGCTGAGTGGTACCCTCATTATAATCCCTCTACAGGTTACTATGGCAACTGCCATCCTGGAGCATCCCTGTACTTTCCTAATAAGCTACCATGTGAAATGCAAATTCGGACAGTCTGAAAATTAGTCAAGGAGAATAGGCGATGAGGATGCAGATATGTGAAATATTCATGTGCACACAGGAAGAGCAAGAGAGGGGGAGAGTGAAAAGAGGGGAAAGGGAAGGACGAGACAGTATGAGTGTCAGAACAAAAGGCTACCCCTGACACTTATACTATTATTGTATATTACTGCATATGGAAAAAATAGAGCAAAGACTAAATGCATGGCTCATACACTTTAGAAAGAAGGCAGCATCAAAATGCGTGTTCACATAATAGACAGTTAATTTGCCAGAATCAATAAGTGTAAATTATAAGTAAAATACGATTATTAAAACACAACATGTGAGCATTTCTTTTTGATTCCGTGTATTTAAAAATTTGCAACATGCCTGTAACAATATACATACATTTACTATGATAAAAAGAAAATACAATTCTGTGATTACTCACCTGTAGAATTGTTATTATGAGTATACAGTACGTCCTGCTCCAGATAAGAATCATTACACTTGGGTATTACTCCGCCAGATGGCGCTGGACTGCAGAGACTGCGAAATTGGCTCCTCCAGGACCCTCAAATACCCGGGACCTCCCAGAAATCCCCAGCATTGAAAAGCAGTTAACAAGAAGCCGGGAGTATGATAACAGAACCAACTAGTAACTATAACAATGATAACAATCACCATACAGGGGATCCTAGGATAATGCAAAACCAAGGGTGGGGTGGAGCAGGACGTACTGTATACTCATAATACCAATTCTACAGGTGAGTAATCACAGAATTGTATTATTCTTAGTATACAGTACGTCCTGCTCCAGATAAGAATCATTACACTTGGGACATCCAATAGCAGTGTCCATAAAGTAGGGTGGGATCCCCAAAGGTAACAACAGACAGGTCAGACCACTGCCGCCTGCAGAACCTTGCGGCCAAAAGCAGCATCAGCTGAGGCCTTAACATCAACCTTGTAAAACTTTGAAAAGGTATGAACAGAAGACCAAGTAGCGGCCTTGCAAACTTGTTCAACAGAAGCCAGGTGCTGAAAAGCCCAAGAGGCACCATTAGCATGAGTGGAATGAGCAGTAAGGCGGAAGGGAGGATTCTTCCCCTTAGCAGAGTAGGCCTGAATCACAGCCTGACGGATCCATTTGCTGATAGTAGATTTAGCAGGAGCCAAACCCTTCCTAGGCCCAGAAGGGACCACAAAAAGAGCATCAGTTTTCCTGAAAGGTGCAGTAGCCACCAGATAGTACTTCAGACACCTAACCACATCCAAGGAATGCAAAACCCTCTCCTTAGCGTTACTAGGATTAGGGCACAAGGAAGGAAGAACAATGTCCTGATTCAGATGAAAGGAAAACACGACCTTAGGCAGAAAATCAGGCTTGAAGCGAAACACCACCTTGTCCTGGTGTCTCTCAAAGTAGGGGGGCTGGCTGGAAAGCGCCGCCAACTCAGAAACACGCCTAACAGAAGTGAGAGCCACCAAAAAGACAACCTTGAGAGTAAGAATGGCCAGGGCAGCCTCCTGCACAGGTTCAAAAGGAGCACCCTGCAAGGCAGACAAGACCAAGTTCAAATCCCAGACAGGCAACATAGGCTTACGTGGGGGACACACATGAGAAACCCCCTGGAAAAAAGTCCTGATCAGAGAATGCTGGGCAAAGGACCTCTGGAAGAAAACAGTCAGGGCAGAGACATGGCCCTTCAGAGTACTGAGTTGAAGTCCCAGCTCCAACCCATGCTGTAGGAACCCAACAGGGGGAATGGGGGAAAGACATACAGGAGCTGAAGGTCCTGCCATGACATTGCTAGGGCATCCGTGGCCAAGGCCAGAGGATCCTGGGACAGGGAGACAAAGGCCGGGAGCTTGTGATTGTGACGGGACGCAAACAGATCCACATCTGGTTGGCCCCAACGGTGACACAGAGGTTAAAACACCCTGTCGCAGAGGGACCATTCTCCCAGGCGAGAGGTCCCCCTGCTCAGAGAGCCTGCCTGCAGATTCTCCACCCCCGGAATGTACACATCTGATATGCAGGGAACATTGTCCTCCGCACAGGCCTGGGAAAGGGATACCTCTTATCCCAACTCTTAGGGACTCAGGGGAGCTTGCTGGGACACTCCCATTCCTTGAGCACGAGATTATTAAAATGGGCTTGCTCAGGAAACTCTAAACGAGGCTTAGCAGTATGAAACAATTCCCCCTGCTGCCTAGGGGCCGCAACCGGGGGAGAGATAGACAGTACCTCAAAAATCTGAGCCAATAGCCTATCAGTATCATCTGGGGCCCAGGGGTCAGAGCCAGAATCATCATGACCCCTGGGCCTCTCATCAGATGACTCCGAGTCAGAGAACAACTCCACTTCTTCCAAGGGGGTATAAACCAGACAGTTCCAAAAACTCCGCCTCCATAGGGAAAAGAGTGATATCAGGCGTCAATTGCCGCTTTTTAGCAGCGGCCTTAGGCGCCATGGTATTAGCAAGCAACTTCTCAACACTAGCCAGTCTAGCAGACACATCAGGCTGAGAATCCCCACTTGTATGCAACTCAATGGGAGTCAAATTCAAGCTTGGGGGAGTAGGTGAGGTCATACGTGGCGCAGGCTCAGCCGCTGGTAAACCAGGCTGCAGCGCAAGCACCTGCTGGGCACAAGTTATACAGACCCGCACATTGTAAGCACTAGTAGGGGACACCCCACAAGCTACACACAGCCGGGATTGTCCCGAAGGAACCCCGAGCACATTATCCTGAGACGCCTCCATATGGTGATTATAGCGGCACAATAGGCCGATAGGGATTAACGCTATAAAAGCAACCCGGGATGCCCCATTAGCCCGCTAGGGAAGTGGGAGTAATAATACACTAGGCCTCACAAGTTTAATAACTAAATAGAGGGAGTAGGGCCGGGGGAAACCAATAGAGTTCGACCCGCCTGAAAAACATAAGCGAAGAGGACCCTATAAGCGACATGCATAATGATATAGGGTAAATAAAGCCACCCGCGAGGGCACTCACGGACCGCGGTAGCTAGCAGCCAGCCACGCAGCAGACGTAATCAGAGAAAAATGGCGCCGAGTGTACCTCGAGGGGTGGGCCGCGGAGACCGTGACGCGGAACGCGCCAACCGCGGGCCCCGCCCCCCCGAAGAGCGCGAAGCAGCACACGTGACTAGCGGCCAATGAAAGCGCATCAGCGCCTGAGGTAATGCCGCCACCAACCGCGGAACGCAGTGGCAGCGCGCGCTGCGGCATTTTCAAATCACAACCAGTGCAACCAAGTCAGCGCGGAGACTGACAAAAACAAAAAGCACATAACCAAGTGAAGCACCAATGCATACACCCCCCCCCCCCCGAGAGCTACAAGGGAGAGCGAGGGAGAGCAGTGGCCACTTAGCAAAGGGCCCACTGATAGACAGGGGCAAGGGGCAATAGTGCGGGAGGGGCATCCCATAGAGGCTCACCATATGCCTATACCGCCTACCCTTTGGTGGGGGATTGCGGTGGAGCAGCGTTCCTAAGCACCTGACAGCGGTGCTGCCTACCATCACCCGGACCAGCGCAGCCAAGGCTGGGAGGCACATTAATAATGGAACGGGTGGGAATAGTCCTACAAGGCCACAGGCTAATAGCCCCGCTCACCTGCGAGAAGAGAGAGCCAACTTCTTGTCCTTCGCAGTCCAGACTGCAGAGAAATTCTGGGGATTTGTGGGAGGTCCCGGGTATTTGAGGGGCCGGGAGGAGACAATTTCGCGGTCTCTGCAGTCCAGCGCCATCTGGCGGAGTAATACCCAAGTGTAATGATTCTTATCTGGAGCAGGACATACTGTATACTAAGAATAAGGTTTCTACCTGGTGCAAAAAAAGAAACCGCCGATGATTAGCAGCTCTGTGGTTTAAAACAGAGATCTCTAATCGCTATTCAGCCTTTCTGTTACAAGTCATGTTTCTATATTAACTGGATAATAGCCAAAGTTATTGAGAGTAGGTGTCTGTTTGGCGCCCTATATATTGTGCTGATGAATTCATTAGCCATTATAAATGTAAGTAGATGGAAAAATTAAGTTTACTACATATTTATTTTCTTTTCTTATCAGTAAACAGTGCCCATTTGCTCAATTAACATGTTGTGCAGAAGAAGCAGCCATTTGAAATACAAAAACACATTAAAGTAGACCAAACCCAGCATTTTAACTATCCTGGGATTTGGTCCTTGCCTCCCGGGAACCCGGATCAGGGGTGTCCCGTTGTGTGTAACCTCCCAGGTCGCCCAATCTGACTTACCCTTCCCCGGTCCTACGGCATCTGTGCGGCTGCTGGTCCAATCAGCAAGCTCAGATATGCTCCTGTCCCCTTTGTCTAAGCTATCGTCTAAGGGAACAGAGTGTGCCCGCAGCCAAATACCCTGCTTCGTGGGTTTTGGTCCACTTAAAATCTATTAAGGAGGTTAAACCCTAAGGTATTTTTTAGGTGGGTAACCATTTTTATATAGATGTTAGAACTAGGTTTTTTATGTACTAAGAGAGAAGGAGTTTGGTATCTAGCTAGAGCTGGCCACATGGTAACAAACTAACATGTTTTGCAAGGTAGGCAGAAACCACGAGGTTTTCTTTTCTCTCTCCTAAAAAAAAATATAAAAAAAAAAAAAAGGAGTAAGAATTTTCACCTGGCTCTGAATAGACCACACAGTCCTCAATCCCCTTTTATGGTCCTTTGTTACCCATTTTCAAAATAAAAAATTGGGTTGGTGTTGGGTTTTAAGGTAAATAGCATAGGCGAGCATGAGATATGGTTGTAGATATCAAAGTGGAGCATGTACTTTCACATAATTAGCAGCATACATCTTAGTCATACCCTTTATTTTGTCTTTAATATATAAGATATGGCTCACCAGTCCCAGAAAAAACAACCAGAACCCAGAGTAAACGTTAAAAATATGTTAATAAATGAACACCCCCGACTGTCAACTCTGGCGTTCTGCCCCTCAATTCTATTGGGGCTACATAAACTTACGGTTCAGTAATGTAAAAGAAAAGTCTGCATACCTCCTCAGAATAATGATCAGAAGGCAAAGGAGGATAGTCACATTGCTCTATCTTCTTACACAGGGAGTATAAATTCATCTTGTCTCCATAAAATGGGCTTTGCAACGCTGCCATCTGTAAACAAAAAATAAATAAACACAAAGTCTAAGGCTGAATTCACACAGTGTCGCATCCACAGTGTCGCATCCGCCTGTGAAAAGCTGCCCATAGTATGCTATGGGCGCTTTCACATATCCCTCAGCGTTTGCAGAGCGCTCAGCAAAATCCCTGCCTGCAGCATTCCGAGGGCACAGCGCTCGTGATCTCCCTCCATTAAGTGGAGAGCGCCCTTCACACGCCAACACCAGTGACTGGGGGTGCATGGCTAAAAGCACGAGAGCTCCACAATCGGACCAGTCTGAACCCAGCCAAAATAAGCACTCAATATAATTTTGTTTAATCCCACAAGTTAGGAGATCAGTACAGCATAGGCAGCAGTGCATATAACTATACAGAAAAGCCTATCCTGCGTACTTGTTACTGAAGGAAATGGCAATTACATATACATTGTACCCTTTTAACTACATAGCCCCCAAAACACTTCAAGCTTAGCTTGATAGATTCCAATGTGTGGTCCAGTGATCACTGGTGGTCCCAGAGATGTGCAAGAAGGTCCACTTTAGATTAAGAGGGGGGGGTGGATCCCCTATTTTTCCCGTGGGCCCCCCGGTGGCTCTATTGGGTCACTGTGGTTTTATTCACACACTGTATAATATGTTGCTTAGGTGAATTTATTTTACATTGCATACGTTATAAAACGTATTTACAGTACACACCCAGCATCTGCAAATGTAAGAAAAAAAAAGGAGAAAATCATTTTTTTCTCTGTAAATTTTCTCTTTTTTTTTTTACATTTGACTGGGTGTGTACTGTTTTATAACAAATGCAATGTAAAATAAACTCACCTATGCAACGTATTATACAGTGTGTGAATAAAAGGTATTAGAGGAGCCACCAATTTTTTTCTATAAACCACTAAGTGACCCAATAGAGCCACCAGGGGGCACGCGGGAACTCAAAAGGTGCCCACAGGGCCCACTAACTTATCACCACTGTTACCTAATAAGCACTGCTACTTACAATCTATACACACAACACCTTCCCCATTTTACCGCCCTTTGCCACTTTAGATTAACCCATTTCAATTTTTTTTATTTTAATAGTGGTTCCTTGCACATGGAGAGCCCAAAAATAAGTCTGGATTATCAAAATGCACTTGCTGAAAATGTCACTGTTAAAAGCCATGAAACAAAGAGCACTGTTCAAGTGGTTTTACATCAATAACATGGGCTTTTAAGTAAGAAACATCTAGATTTTATTTTATATTCTTGCCTAGATTAGGGTCAGTTAAAGAGCCACTCCAACCTCTTTCCAAAAAAGATAACATACCCCCTGCCCCCTGTAATTAGTGATACCCCAGCTGGATTTGGGGTGAAAGTGAGTGTCTTTTTTTTAATTAGACATTCAGCATCACTAATAAGAGGGGGCAGGGCAGGGGTATGTCATTTTTTGGAGAGGGGCTGGAGTGCCCCCCCTCCCCCCACAGTATTTACGTCTTAGTTTGGTTGAATAAAACTTACTGGGTCCAGTGGTGTGCAGGCCCGCAATACTGTACGGTGGCTACTACAGTGTCAGACAACCCCAATGCCTCCCTATGACTCACCAAGTCACCGTAATGGAGCCGTCAGCACACCGCCTCCATTTCAGTAAATAGAGCTGTCATTGGCAGTGACTGTAGCTGTTGGATCAGGGGTGGCCATTCATCATGATTCTTGGCTGCGAGTGGGGATGCCGCAGTCCTGTAAGTTTAATTCAACAAGGCTAAAATGGAAAGGCTATGAGGAATATTAATGTTTTTGTAGCCTTGAGCTTTCAGTTAGTGGTATATGTACCTTAGAAGGTACAGTGCACTTGTTTAAAAGGTAATTCTACTTTCAATGGCATTTTCAAAAGTTTATATTATTGTGTCTTCAAAAATGATGTCTTCAATGTGCTAAGCTTATCTGCTATGTTTTTAAATTGTATTTGTAGAAATAACGTTTTGTGATTACTCACCTTTAAAACGGATATTATAAGTGTGACATACACTCCGCTTCAATAAGTCTTGACAGTTGGGTTATTCTCCAGTAGAGGGCGAACTTCTGCAGAGATGAATGCAAAAAAAGAAGCCCCTCCCGGTCCATAACTACCTGGGACCTCCCACCAATTCCCCAGTGTAAGATAGCAGTAAAGGGACCAGGAAGAACCAAATATAAGAATATTAACAAAAAACAATGGTTCACCATATAAAGGATCCAGAATACCAAACAGGGTGGGTGAAGCGGAGTGTATGTCACACTTATAATATCTGTTTTAAAGGTGAGTAATCACAAAACGGTATTATTCCAAGTGTGACATACACTCCGCTTCAATAAGTCTTGACAGTTGGGACATCCAATAGCAGTGTCCGTCAAGGGTGGGAACCATAAACAGTAAAGAATGTACCAACTCAAACCACTGCAGCTTGCAGAACCTTGTGGCCAAAAACAGCATCCGCTGAAGCCCGCACATCAGCCTTGTAAAACTTGGAAAAAGTATGAACGGAAGACCAAGTAGCAGCCTTACAAACTTGTTCAACAGATGCCTGGTGCTGAAAAGCCCAGGATGCACCCACAGCACGAGTAGAGTGCGCAGTGACCTTAAAAGGGGGAGTCCTCCCCTTAGCAGAATAGGCCCCAACAATGGCCTGACGAATCTATTTGCTAATCGTAGACTTAGCAGGTGGCAAACCTTTCCTGAGCCCGCAGGGCACCACGAAAAGGGCGTCTGTCTTGTAGAAGGAAGAAGTAGTCACCAAATAGTACTTCACACAGCGAACAACATCCAAATTGTGCAGAATCCTCTCCTTGTCATTGTTAGGCTTAGGACACAAGGAAGGGAGAACAATATCCTGATTGAGGTGGAAAGCAGACACCACCTTAGGAAGGAAATCCGGTTTAAAACGAAAAACCACCTTATCCTGGTGTCTCTCAAAGTAAGGGGCCTGAATCGACAGAGCCGCCAACTCAGCGACACGCCGAACCGAGGTAATCGCCACCAAGAAGGCAACCTTCTGAGTGAGAACCGAAAGAGCAATATCATGTAGCGGCTCAAAAGGCGGACCCTGCAGAGCCGAAAGAACCAAATTCAAGTCCCAAACAGGAACTACAGCTTTTCGAGGGGGCCGCACATGCGCCATCCCTTGGAAAAAAGTCTTAATCAGCGGGTGTAAAGCAAAAGACCTCTAGAAGAAAACTGACAGAGCAGAAACCTGTCCTTTCAAAGTACTAGGCTGGAACCCCAGGTCCAGATTATGCTGAAGAAACTCCAAAATCCTGGGCACAGAAAAAACCCTGCAAGGCAAGGCCCTAGCCTCACACCAATCAATATAGGACCTCCAAGTTCTATAGTAAATGCCAGAAGAGGACCGCTTCCTAGCCCTGATCAGGGTCTGAACGACCGCCTCAGACAAACCTTCCTCTTTCAAGATGAAGGTTTCAGCAGCCAGGCCGTCAAAGCCAGCGTTTGTAAATTGGGGTAAAGTAGATGACCCTGGGATAGCAGGTCCGGTATCAGAGGAAGCCGGCACTGGTCTACGGCCATCCTTACGACGTCTGCGTACCAAACCATTCTTGGCCACCTTGGGGCCACCAGAATTGCTGGTGCCCCTTCTAGAACCAGTTTGCAAACCACCCTGCTCAGCATGGAGGTGGAAACAGGTACAGAAAACCCAGGTCCTTCCACGCCAGAGACAAGGCATCCACTGTCAAGGCCAGGGGATCCTGAGAAAGAGACACAAATGCCGGAAGTTTGTGATTGTGCCTCGAGGCAAAGAGATCCACCTCCGGAGTCCCCCACTTGCGGCAAAGATCCAAAAAGACCTCGGGTTTGAGAGACCACTCTCCGTGGCGAGAGGACCCCCTGCTCAGGGAATCCGCCTCCGTATTCTCCACTCCCCGGAATGTAGACTGCCGAAAGGCAAGGAACATTGCTCTCCGCCCATCGCAGGATCAGAGAGACTTCCCTGAGGGCACTCCTGCTGCGAGTCCCTCCTTGGTGATTTATGTAGGCCACTGCCGTTCGGTTGTCTGAGCGCACCTGAACCGGAAGACCCCGTAACTGTGGGGTTAACCGAGCCAGAACCAGACGAATGGCTCGGAGCTCCAATACATTGATGGGGGTGTGAGCCTCCTGGGGACCCCACACCCCGCTGAACTGATGACTCTTCCAATAACCTCCCCAGCCCGACAGGCTGGCATCCGTGGTAACCGTCTCCCAACAAGGGACCAGAAAGGATCTGCCCTTCACCAGATTGCTCGAGTCCAGCCACCACCGAAGTGACTGCCGAACCCTGGGAGACATCCTGAAAGGTTGATCCAAAGACTGGGCTCCTGTCCCAATACGTCAATAGGAGAAGTTGAAGAGATCTCATGTGAAATTGTGCAAACGGCACCGCCTCGAAGGAGGACACAATCAGGCCCACCAGTTTCATCCCCTGTTGGATAGAGGGGCAAGGGCTGGCCAGAAGAAGACGGATCAGGTCCTGAATCCCCTGCACCTTGGTCTGGGGCAGAAACACTCTGGCCCGACTGGTATCCAGATTCATGCCCAGAAATGAAATCACTCGAGACGGGGAGAGAGAAGACTTGGTGCGGTTGATCACCCACCCGAATCTCTCCAGGGTCAACACCACCTGGAGGGTGTCCAGTTCTGCCTGCTGAAGGGAAGAAGCAGAAATCAACAGATCGTCCAGATAAGGCACAATGTGAATCCCCTGAGATCTGAGCAGAGCCATTACGCCCGCCAAAACCTTGGTGAAGACCCTTGGTGCCGAGGTCAGACCGAAGGGAAGAGCTACGAATTGATAATGTTGATCCCCCACCGCAAACCGGAGGAATCTCTGATGTGCCTGAAAAATCGAAACATGCAGATACGCATCCTTGATGTCTATGGATGTCATAAAATCCCCTTGGCGAAGGGAATTGATAGCCGAGCGCAGAGTCTCCATGCGGAACTTTTTGGCTCTGATAAACCTGTTGAGAACCTTGAGGTCTAGAATGGGTCTCACCGAACCCTCCTTTTTGGGGACCGTGAAAAGGTTGGAGTAGTAACCCTTGCCTCTTTCCAACGGAGGCACCGGGCATATAACCCCCATATCCAGAAGGCTTTACACTGCCAACATGAGCCCCTGCGCAGCCTGAGGGTCCGAGGGCACCCAAGACCTTAAGAATCTTGGGGGCGGCCAGTACTCGAACTCCAGCTTGTACCCGGAGGAGACCACTTCCAAGATCCAATTGTCTGTGACCTCCCGGGCCCAGACCCGGAAGAAGAGTCGCAACCGTCCCCCCACCCTTACGGGTGAGGGCGCCCCTTCATTGCTGAGCCGGTTTAATGGCAGGCTTGGGCTTGGAACCCCAGGCAGCCACGGGACGTGCCCAACCTCTGCCCCTGTTCCAGGACGAGCACCTGACCCCCGAGAAGGCCAGACCCCTAGACGCTCTGGCCCCTCGAAAGGAAGGAGTGAACGAGCCCGTCCCCCGAAAGGGACGGCGCTGCTTCCTCCACTGAGGTAACTTACCGCCTTTAGCAACAGCATCCAATTTATCTCCAAACAGCCGCGGGAGCTGTGAGTGACTTCTTGGCTCCAACATCCGCTGTCCACTGACGGAGCCAGACCAGTCTGCGCATGGCCACCAGCAAGGCTGACGTCCTACTACACACGACAATGGAGTCTTCCATCGCAGCCATGACAAAATCCATGAACAATTCGCACTTCTTAAGTACAGCGAACTCAGCGCTAGCTGGATCCAGCTGAGCGTTATTCAGCCAGTCCCTGATAAGAGACCTGGTAGCAAGCGACACCATGGCAGATGCACTAACCGGTCGCAGGGCAGAGCCCATGTTGGCAAATGCGTGGCACGCCATCTGATCAAGGCGCTTGTCCTCGCCATCCTTAAGGGAAGAGGCGTCAGGGGTGTTCAGTACAGAAGAGTTGGTCAACCCTAACACAGGCGCGTCAACCTCGGGAGGAGAAGACCAATGCTTGACCGCCTCCACCGGAAAGGGATACTTCTTATCCCATCCCTGAAGCACACCAGGGAGCCGACAGGGCCTCTCCCATTCCCTAAGTATCAGCGCATCAAAGTGACCCTGGGTAGGGAATTACAGATGGGGCTTGTAGGCCCCAAAAAATTCCCCCTTCTTAAGAGGGGGCGCCTCAGGTGGATCAATATCCAACACCTCCAATAAATGTGACAAAACAGTGGCCATATCAACGGCAGCGCCTGCCCGGCATTGGAATTCCCAGGCTGATCATAGTCAGCCTCTGAATCCTGATACAATTCCCCCTCCTCAAGCGGGGAATAATCGGACAATTCAGCGGATTCATCGACAGTGTCCCACAAGGGCTGGGCCGACGACAACTGTCTCTTTTTAGCCTAGGGCTTCTTGCCCACCGTGCTAGCCATCATTTTCTCTATGCTGGCCAACTTAGCCCAAACATGAGAAAGCGACTCCCCACTAGTACCAATGTCACTTGTGGTACGGATCAGGTGGGGAGGGGAAGGCGATGAGGCGGGAGGAGCCGACCAAGAAGGCTGGGTACCAGACTGCCACGTTATGGCCTTTTGTGCGCATGGTATACAGATCAGCACATTCTCCCCCGTAAGGGATACCCTACACCCCACACATGGCCCGGATGGTCCCGAAGGGATCCCGGGCCTGGTATCCTACAGAGCCTCCATATGGTGAATTTTTGTGGTCAGTCGCAAGACCGCAGGGAATTACGCATAAGCAACCCGGGATGCCCCTTAAAGTCCTGGTGGGAGGATTTTTTGGGGGTGGACAATATTTACAGCTAGGGACCCCAGGACCAGGAGAGACCCCTTAAAATGCACTTATACGGGGACACCTGTAACACACAAAAAAGGACACATAAGAGCAGTGCATAGTAAGGGATGCCCTAGCATATACAGTCACACTGCCGAAATATTCATATAAGGTATATGACTGCGTATACATATAAATATATCGCCAAGCAGCCATACAGAGCAATTAAAAGGGCATATAGGCACACACACACACAATTATACATATATTGGGATAGTTTTGGATGGTTCTGGTAGCAATAGGGACAAAAAAGGGGGGCCGGGCGCGAGCCCGGCTTACCTGCAAGTAACAGAAGGTTCATCTTCTGTCTTGCTCGCTCCCTGCAGAGAAGACAACTGGGGAATTGGTGGGAGGTCCCAGGTAGTTATGGACCGGGAGGGGCTTCTGTTTTTGCATTCATCTCTGCAGAGGTTCGCCCTCTACTGGAGAATAACCCAACTGTCAAGACTTATTGAAGCAGAGTGTATGTCACACTTAAATAAAATAAATAGTTTTCCATAGCAACATTGTGTTTAACTTGGCTATGTACACCAAAGCAAACATTTTCCAGTACATATCATAGAATTCCTCACTCTATCTTGCTAATCATCTGATTGGCTAAGGCATGAGTGACAGTTTTATGAGTCATGTGTGACTGAAAAGTGCGTTTTATGGGCGAACTATATGGTATATATTAAAGTGTGTGTATGTGTTTTTTTTTTTTTTTTTTTTTTTTTTAACACTTGAAGTGATTCTATACACAGAAATGTAGTTTATGTCATGATCTCCGTTCCAGTTCCCCAAAAAAGCCTGTGTTTCTTTTTTTACTAAAGCCTTTGCCCAATAGTCATAAAAACATTAACCAGATCTGGTGTTTAAATGGTCCGCCATATAGCTTCCTGGTGCTCTCCAGGGATAATACATTCAGTTAAATATAGCTCAGACTTATCAGATCTAATAACTGCCATTAAGTGAATGAATTAGAATATGGTAGGCCATTCGACATCATATTGCTTCCTATTTTTATATAAAAAAGGGGGGGGAAGACACCGGCTGTTTTGGGGCACTGGGCTGGGGATAGAAGGTGACAACAAACTTCCTATCTAGGTATATGTACACTTTAACCCTTTGTGAACTGGTAACCAGGACCCCTATGCAGTTCAAAGGGCAGGAGGGGCTGGCAAAACCCCCACCCCATTATCTGCATTCCCAAAGTCTGGGGAGGTGCAGAAGAGCCCGGTGCCCATGATGGGCTAGTAGCCTTCAGGGGCAGTAGGTGGCGCTCTGCCTCCATGCCCAGGTCTACCAGCCCCCACACCATTGTAGTTAGCTTCAGTTATAAGTGTCTCCTGGGCATCTACAGATACATATGTGGTACTGTAATCGGGAGGAATGGAACTTTTACATGCAATATGGTTTTCTTGAAAACTTTACTTTTTTCCACATAGTTCACCAAAAAATAAAAAGAAAGCAGTGAAAAAAATTACAAACAAGACATTTCATGTTAAAGTGGACCAACACCCGATGCTGATCGGCCCCGCTGTGTAAAAACCCCCCAGAAAGCCCCGAAATCCCTACCTGCTCCTCGATCCAGCGCCGCTGCTCAGGCATCCCTCTAGCAGGGCGCGCACGCGCTCCTTGTAAGAGTGACGCACGGGAGGCGGCGGCGGGCACGCTCGCTTGTCCGTCGGCGGGGATTGCCTGCAGCGGTCACGTGGGAGCGGGGACAGGTGAGTTTTGGGGGCTTTCTGGGGGGGTTTCACACAGCGGGGCATCCCCGATCTGGGTGCCCCACCGAAGTGGACCAAAACCCAGGACAGTCAAAATCCTGGGTGTTGGTCCACTTTAAAGTCCCAAGTCTGCTGAAAATAATATAATGGTCTATAATATAATAATAAATAGCCTGGCAACAGAGGGTGACAACTCTAGGTAGGCAAGCAGTTCAAGTTAAAGACTAAAAAAAGAAAAAACAGCCATCACAGAGCCGGCTGCATCGCCCGGGTAATCAGATGGGGAGGGCAGGTGGGGGGCGAAGGGGTCTGCAAAATGAGCTTTGTGCCGCTTTAAACTTGCATAAAGCCATACAGCAGGGAAATAACGGAAAAAAAAGTAACTTTTGTCCTGCGCCGCTGGTCACTGCAGGTCGGATCACTTTACAGGGCCCCCTGCTGCAGCAGCTGTATCCCGCGCCATCTGGGGGCCTGAATTTCAATTCTCTGGCACTTCCGTGCCAGACCACGCCCCTGCCATCAGTCACAGGGGGTTGGCCACACGCCTTCAATTCACATTGGAGAGGGGGCGTGTAAGGCTTCACACACTACCTCCATTGCAATGTATGGAGAGGGCATGGCCACAACCCGGTGACTGATAGTGAGTAACGATTCCATCCCACCATCAATCGGGGGAGTTCTGGAGCACGGAACCTGCAGTGACCAGAGGCGCAGGACAAAAAGGTAAGAAGCCTGTTTTTTTTTTTTTTTTTTTTTATTTCCCTGCTGAATCCCTTTAATAATGACCCCTATTGTGTAGATATTCAGAATACATGGCTAGTCATTTTCAAATAACCTTAAAGGGACAGGGACATTCCAGGCAAAGGGATAAATAATCCTGCTTTCTGCTCTCCCGGTGGCAGGTAGAAGAATTAGGTAACTGAGGGATGCCCAATGTCTGAAACCTCCCAGTTCGCCGAGTATAATCCTGATTGGATGATAGTCTAAGCATGCGCCATTGGAGCAGGGAAAGGTGAGCTTTTAGGTGCC
Organism: Gastrophryne carolinensis; assembly: GCA_027917425.1. Classification (NCBI taxonomy): domain Eukaryota; kingdom Metazoa; phylum Chordata; class Amphibia; order Anura; family Microhylidae; genus Gastrophryne; species Gastrophryne carolinensis. The sequence goes on from CM051235.1 coordinate 353,463,392, forward strand.
ATGGGGGGTGTCACACAACGGGGCATCCAGATTATGGGACTTTGTTCCACTTTGAGTCTGCTTTAAATACATTTGAAAAAAACAAACATTTACCACCAGGAGATTTAATAAGCTTGAAGTAAGTGCGTGTACTTAAAGCTAGGTTTCAGGAAGGTGATAAGCACAGTATGTTCTAATTGTGGAGGGTAGTGTTCGCTATTGACCTTCCCCACTACTGAAGGGTGGTGCAGCAGCTGATATACAGTGATTCATGCCCTACTGCCTCTCATTAGCTGGTGATGTACCCCCCAGATGGAAGCTCGAGTACTGGACCCCTGATTGGGAAACACAGATCTAGATCATTTACAACAAAACATAACTTAAACATAAGCTCTGAATACACAACACCCTGAAGGGTCCATTTAGAAACAGATACGCTAAATGAAAGGGATTGACCAATCAAACTTAAAAATCTTTTGCCTGCCAGATAACCCCATGCACTTGCTCTGGTCACAAAAAGGCAGGGGGAAGTAAGGAATTTATTTTTTGGATTTATTTTAGTTGCAGAGGTAAGAGCATTTTTATAACTGTGCCTGGACACAAGCTATAAGTCCATATAGATGTAGCATTCCTTGATAAGCATACTTTATAGTTAGATTAATTTGCCACAAGTCAAATAATTGAAGACCATTGACGATTTCAAAATAATGTTCTGTGATATAGTTTAGAAGACCAAAACCTGGGATCTTTACTATGTGGTTTTACCGGTGCATCCTGGTTTGGGCTGGGGGGGGGGGCATTGCATTTGCCATGGCAGTGCCAGTTTGAAGTAACGGCAAATGGGAAGAGGGGTTCACAATGCCTTACCATTTAAAGAATTGCCCTCACCGCCTATAGATTGGATTTTCACGGCGAGCAGAAATCACCACCATTCACTTGTATTGTGGCTATTATTTCCTTTGGGGGTTTGGCTCCTGTAGAGCATATCTTGGTCATATTCATAGCTCAACCCCCCCCCCCCCCCGGCAGCACATACAGGGGCTGCTCGTAACCCCGTACGGTAGTGGTAAAGAATGTCACAAAGCAGAGCGGGTCATGGAAAAGGCTTAAGGATCTGCTACATCTGCATGTTTGAATCTTGTACTAGCAAATATCACATGACTAATTTCTCTGATTGCAACACTGCCAATGTTGTCTATCTGGTCACATGTGGCGAATGTGCAATTTAATATGCGGGTGCATGAGTTGCCCCCTAAAAAAACGATACATTAAACATGTTTATGATGTGCAAGGTATCGGGACAAAATCCAACGTGGCCAGACACAGTAGAGATGTACATCAGGGTGATATTACAGTTTGTAAAGTCCAGATAAAGTCCAGATAAAACAGAAAGTGACCATGAATTGAAGGGGAGGCGACTTACAGAGGCAACTTTTGGCATTAGAGGCCAAATGGAACTTTGATCTGGAAACCAGGATGCTGCACGGTCTTAAAGCGGGCCAAAACCCACTGAACTTGGGAAATATATTTGGCAATAGTCCCTGCTGATATTTCCATCTTAGGATGTAGAACTAGAAATGGATCGTTTCGTTTTTTCAAATCATCCTGGAACACTTTTTTTTTTTTTTTGCTGTTCCTCTCTGTAAGATGGCAGGTTATCAGTCATTGCATTGGTGTAGCAATGATATCATTGCCACACACAACAATGGCAATCAATGAAGGAGGTGGAGCTTTACAGCTAAAACAAGGGCCATTATCTGGAATTAGAGTGAAGCAGGCATTGGCAAAAGATACTCTTCATGGGGGGAGCAATTCAGGGGATGCTAGTTAAAGTGGACCTTGTTCCTTTCCCAGGAAACTTTACGAAACACCCCTAGATCACCGCAGCAACTCACCTTATCCCGGTCCCATGATGCGTCTAAGAGCAGCGGCTCTGACGGCCACATCCTCCACCTCCCTCTAACAGGGAGCGTGCCTGCAACGGTCATTCACAAATGCCTGGCGCGGGCACGCGGACTGCTGGAAGGAAGCAGAGATGCGGCGGACAGAGATGCTGCTCTCAGACGCGCCATGGGACTGGGATAAGGCGAGTTGGCTGCGGCGATCTGGGGGGGGGGGGGGCTTTCACACAGCAGGATGCCCCTGGGAAAGGACAAAAGCCCAGGATAGTCAAAATCCTGGGTTTTGGTCCACGTTAAAAATGTGGGTTTTGGTCCGCTTTAATGGCCAGTGGGACATTACAATGCGCACTAAGCTTTAAGCCTGTCAATCTTTTATATAGAGGATTTCTGAACAATTAGCATCTAGTATCAGCAGGGGAATACACCATATATTTCGATATATACCCTTATACTACTCACATACTAGCACTACTAAAACTCCTGGGTCCAACTCATAGGTACACATTGATCCTATATATCATATACAGGAGGAGTTAATACATAGATAGGGTTCCTGTTACAAGAATTGATATTACTTCAACAAAGGTTTTTCTAAACTCAATAATACCATTTTGTGAGTACTCACCTGAAAAATGGATATTGTCAGTGTGCCACACACCCCGCTTCCCCTTTAATTCTTACGATCGGGTTACTCCACCAGCAGGTGGCGACGTTGCAGGGAGAAGTCTTGAAAACGAGCCCCTTCCGGCCTATATATACCTGGGACCTCCCACTTAACACCAGTGATTTAAAAAGCAGAAAGACAAGGTACCAGGAAATCCAACGGTAACCTCAAAATAAAGAAAAGCTTCACCATATAAAGGATCCAGGATACCAAAAAGGGCGGGTGAAGCGGGGTGTGTGGCACACTGACAATATCCATTTTGCAGGTGAGTACTCACAAAATGGTATTATTCTCAGTGTGCCACACACCCCGCTTCCCCTTTAATTCTTACGATCGGGACATCCAAAAGCAGTGTCCACAAGGGATGGGTATCCGAAGGCAAAGTGAAGCATAACTTAAATGACTGCAGTCTGCAGAACTTTGCGGCCAAACACAGCCTCCGCTGAGGCCCGCACATCAACCTTGTAAAACTTAGAAAAAGTATGAACAGAAGACCAAGTAGCGGCCTTACAAACTTGTTCAACAGAAGCTTGGTGCTGAAAAGCCCAAGACGCTCCAACGGCGCGAGTAGAATGAGCAGTGATACGAAAAGGGGGAACTTTCCCCTTAGCAGAATAGGCCGCAATAATGGCCTGACGTATCCATTTGCTAATGGAAGATTTGGCCGGTGCCAAACCCTTCCTAGGCCCACAGGGCACAACAAAAAAGGCATCAGTTTTACGAAAAGGAGAAGTAGTAATCAAATAGTACTTAACACAGCGTACTACATCCAAACAATGCAAAACGCTCTCCTTGTCATTCTTAGGACACAGGGAGGGAAGAACAATATCCTGATTCAAATGAAAAGCAGAAACAACCTTAGGAAGAAAGTCCGGTTTGAACTGAAAGACCACTTTGTCCTGATGCCTCTCAAAGTAGGGCGCCTGAATAGACAAGGCCGCCAACTCCGAGACACACCGAACCGAAGTGATAGCTACCAAGAAGACAATCTTCTGAGTCAGGGTAGACAAAGCAATATCTTGCAAAGGCTCAAAGGGAGGAGCCTGAAGAGCAGAAATAACCAAATTCAAGTCCCAAACAGGGAGTAATGGTTTTCTGGGAGGCCACACACGTGCGTAACCCCCTGGAAAAAAGTTTTAACTAAAGGAAAAAGCGCAAAACGCTTCTGAAAAAAGATAGATAAGGCAGAAACCTGCCCTTTCACAGTACTCAGCTGAAGACCGGAGTCCAGCCCTGATTGTAAAAACTCCAGAATCCTGGAGACCGAAAAGACCCTACAAGGCAAGGACCTAACCTCACACCAAGCGATATAGGCTTTCCAAGTCCTATAGTAGGTGATAGAAGAAGACCTCTTTCGGGCACCGATCAGAGTCTTAATAACCGAGTCAGAAAGACCCTCCTCCTTCAAGATGGGGGTCTCAGCGGCCAAGCCATCAAAACCAGTGTTGGTAAACTGGGGTAAGACACCCGACCCTGAGTGAGCAGATCGGACCGAAGAGGCAGAATGAGCTGATTCACTGTTAGCCAAACGATGTCTGCGCACCATACTCGTCTTGGCCATTTCGGGGCCACGAGAATGGCGGACACCCTTTCCAGAACCAGCTTCTGTACCACCCAGCCTAGCATGGGTATCGGAGGAAACAGGTACAGAAACCCCGGGTCCCCCCAGCTCAGGGATATGGCTTCCGCCGCCAGAGCCAGAGGATCCTGGGAGAGCGACACAAAGATCGGGAGCCTGCAATTGTGACGAAAGGGAAACAGGACCACCTCCGGTGTCCCCCACCGGAGCGGACTGCAGACTGCCGAGAGACAAGGAACATGTGCCTTCGCCCAGGTCAGGATCAGGGACACCACTCTGAGGGCACCCAGACTGCAAGTCCCTCCCTGATGACTGATGTAAGCAACCGCTGTTTGATTGTCCGAGCGAAGCTGAACCAGAAGGCCCAGACCCTGATGAGACAAAAGAGCAAGAACCAGACGGAAGGCTCTCAGCTCCAGAACAGACGGCCGAGGATTGGAAAGAAGGACCCAAGCCAACTCCTGAATCAGACAAATTTTGGACTGAGTGAGAAACACCCTGTGTTGACCGGAATCCGACCGCATTCCCAGAAAGGACACCACCCTGGCCGGAGCAAGGGAGGACCTGGGAAGGTTGAAAAACTTCAGATGCAGGACGGGGCAAGCCGACCCGTCCTTCTTGGGGGCTGCGAAGAGAATGCAGCAAAAAACCGAGGCCCACCTCTAAGCGCAGCACCGGCCGGATGCCCGCCATTCCCAGGAAAAACCGTGAAGGAGGGCGAGACTCGAACTCCGGTTTGTAACCGGGCGACACCCCCTCCCAGATCCATGTGTCCGGAATCTCGCGGCCTTAAACCAGGGAGAAGTGTCGCAATCGTCCCCCCACCCGGCACGGGTGAGGGCAGCCCCTCATTGCTGAGCGGGCTTAGCAATAGGTTTGGGCTTGGCGCCCCAGGACTGACCGGGACGGCCACGACCTCTTCCCCGGGACCAACCTACACCCCCGGTAACGGGAAGGGAAGCCCCCCTGCCCGCTCTGGCTCCTCGAAAGGAGGGACTAAAGGAACTCGCACCCTGAAAGGAGCGACGAGGCTTCTTGAATTGAGGCAACTTACCATCCTTGGTAACAGCATCCAATTTCTCGCCAAAAAGGCGTAAACCTAAGAAAGGTAGCGCTGTAAGCGCCCTTTTAGAGTTAAGGTCCGCCGTCCACTGGCGCAGCCATATAGACCGACGAATAGCCACCAGCAATGCCGCTGTCCTGCTACTCGTCGCAAGAGCATCGTCCTGAGCAGTCAGGACAAAAGAAACAAACGACTCACACTGCTTGAGAGAACTAAACATATCACAAGCGGAATCAACCCTAATAATGGATCTAACTGCCAGCAGAAGAAGCGCCGAAGCACAAATTGGCCGTAGTGTCGACCCGGCACTGATAAAACCATGGCGAGCCAATTGATCAACCCGACGATCCTCACCATGCTTAATGGTAGTGGTGCCAGAAAAGTGCAACGCAGCCGAGCCAGTCAACCCTAACACCGGGGTATCGACGTCGAGGGGCACTGACCAAAGCTTCACCAAGTCCTCCGCTTATCCCAGTTAGGAGGAGTTCCAACCAGGCGCGCGGGTTGTTCCCATTCCTTAAGGACAACCCTCTCAAAGTGCTGTTGCCTGGGAAACACCAAACGCGGCTGGGGTACGTCAAACAACTCACCCTTTGGCAGAGGGACCACCGCAGGCGGATCCAAGGCCAAAACTTTAAACATTTGAGCCTAAATGGAAGGAGTGTCAGTGGACACCCCCACAGCCTGATCACCAGCAGTGTCAAACAATAGCTGGTCTGCAGGCTCATCCGACTCCTCAAGGAGTTCCCCCTCCTCAACAGGGGGACAATCGGACCAATCCAAAAATTCAGGTACCTCACCCTCCAAAGCAGGGACTGCCGGAGAAAGGTGCTTCCGCTTTGCCGTAGCCTTCTGAGCCACTGAAGCGGAAATTATTTTCTCGAGGTTGGCCAACCGCGCATGCACCCCGGAATGCGAATCCCCATTTTTGACAATGTCACACGGGGTCCGGACTAGGTTGGGGGGGATAGGAGATGACGGAAGTTGCGAGGAGCCAGAAGCCGGAGCAACGGACTGGCGCGCAATGTTCTGCCTTGCACATGGAACGCATAATATGACATCATCGCCTGGGAGCGGAGCCCCACAACCCCCACACAGCCTGGATAGCCCCGAAGAGCCATTTCCGGTAATGTTGGAAGCCTCCATATGGTGAATTTGTGGTATTCGCAACAACCCAGGGTTTTTTACGTATTAAGCAACCCGGGATGCCCCTTTGTAATTAAAGTCCCGGAAGTGGGAGGATTTATTTTTTATTTTTTTATTTTTTTAAGCCTAGGAAAATCCCAATTTAGAGACTAAGACTAGCCAGGTATAACAGACCGGGAGAGCCACTGCAGTGAGGGGATCCCAGAATCTGTGGGGGAAAAGAGACCACAGTCAGTCCCCCAACCAGTATGCACCACATTCATACATAACCAACAAGGCAAACATATATGAATAGTTTAAACATTATGAATAAAATATACATGACACATGCTATTTCAAGGCAAAGCCAGAGAGTGCATCAATAAAAAATAAGAGTATATACCTGCATAAATATATATATATATACACATAAACAAATATATACATACATATAACCACACATACACACACACATACCCAAATACAGGCATTTGACCCATACATAAGCAGAAGTGCCCCAGGAAAAAACGCTATACATGGCAGGCAATAACAAAGTACAAGGACGGCCCCACGTGCGCAATGGTGGGGACCGTTTACCTCTACAGCTCAAGCCATACTGGACCTCTTCCCCCACCGGCTTCAGCACACCTGTCTCTAATGAGACAGGGGAAGTGAAGGGCGGGCTCAGACACAGCAAAAAAAGGGGGGAAATTTGAAAGTGCAACACAAACAAAGGCCCCAGCAGCCCAAGCCACGCGCCGCCACCGCAGCGCTGCCCTGCCAAAGCACTTCCACACATAACACTAAGTAAAGCACCTCATGCAACACGCACCCCCCCCCCCCCCCCTATTTAGCGAAGGGAGAAGGGACCGAGCGGGAGAAGGTGGCCAAAGGGAACATCGGGACAGGGGCATCCCAAATCCGGATCACCATGCCGGATAGCCGCATTGCCCCACAAGTGGGGTCGAGCGGAGGAGATAAGCTCCTAGGCACCTAAAGTGCCATCTACCTTTGCCCAGCCAGCAGCCTAGGCTGGGAGGCTTCCGTTTAACTAGGCATAAACAACACAATAGAACTGGGCAGAAATAGACCAAAAGGGGATGCCGGGTTTGACCCCGGCTACCTGCAAGCAGGAGACTTCTTTCTTCTGTCTTGTCGCTTCATGCAGAGAGAAAAAACTGGTGTTAAGTGGGAGGTACCAGGTATATATAGGCCGGAAGGGGCTCGTTTTCAAGACTTCTCCCTGCAACGTCGCCACCTGCTGGTGGAGTAACCCGATCGTAAGAATTAAAGGGGAAGCGGGGTGTGTGGAACACTGAGAATATACACTCCATATAAATGATTGCAGCTAAAAGACAGGGGTAACAACTATCAATTATAATATTAGTAATGGACTTACTATATTTGACTCATCTCATAGTTGCACTTTATATAGGTACACACTAAATATATATGGATTTAATTGGTAAAATTCTTTCAGTCCACAGACTCTAGATCTGTTTATGTAGGTACGTATTATGTTAGGACTTTTAGATATGCTGCAACAGAAGCATTTTTCTTTTGTCCTGTCCTCTGGCCATTTGCCCATTTGTTTTCTTACACGTTTAATTGATTTTAAATGTGACAAGTTGTCAGGATTATGCACAGATATTTCATGTGTGAAGCAGTTTCCTGTCCCGGGGGCCGTTATGCCTGTCCAAGAGCTTACACTCCATTTGGTAGCCCACCAGCCATTGGCTTGTCTGGACCAATCAATTTTCAGGGACAGGGAGCTCGGGGCTGCGGGTAACGTGTCGGCCCTCCTGCCCCCTTCCCCCTCTCCGGCTGATGGCCTGCCTACAGCAGGGTGGCAACAGTCCCCTGGTGACCCTGGGTGCTGCTAGCACCACCCGACTTCCTGCACAGCGTTGTAGGGTGCGACCAGCCTGAAGGGGACCACCACAATAAATTAAATGTCACAGACATGCACACTAGGTAAGATTAAGGACGCGACCCCCCTGAAACACATCACTGTGTGAAAGGGGACACGTAGTTGCTGTTTTTACATGTGAACTAATACATTTTGGAGTGCTGGATCACTCTTTTTATTCACATTTGGAGCTGCCGGAGTCCCTTTGTCTGCCCAGAAACATGTCGTGGGTGAGTGGTCCTTTTCTATTAAATGGCCTCTGTAGAAGTCTTAAAATATATTCCTGCCTAAATGTGGTGACAAGCATTAAAAAAGGTTGATAGAAATTCCTTCCAAGAAGGTTTACAAGTGTCCCAAAAACCAGGGTGGTATCAATGACATAGGAACCCAATATAACTTGTTGGTCACTCCTTGTTAGGTCCACTTCAATGAGAAAGCAGGATGTGGGCCTGGGTCTACACATGAGGGTTACATCCAGCAAAAATGTTTGTTCATACCTAAATAGATTGCTTTCCTCCAGCCTTATCTGAAATCCCAGAAGCACTTCACAAATTTTAAGTTTATCCCTAACCTTACACTAGGACGTGCACAAATATGCGTAAAGAAAAATTCTACATTTTGTCCTCAGGCCTACTATTAGAATAATCCAAGCTAATAGAATACTAATTCCATATTTTTGAAAGGCTTGATTTAGCATTTTCATGTACAGTACAATAAAAATACTGAAATAAACGGGCCGATCCAATCCCTCCCCGCGGGGCATCCAAAATTGGGATGCCCCGCTGTGTGAAACCCCCCAGAACGCCCGCAAACCTTACCTGGATCCCGATCCAAGGGCGCATGCACGGGCCGCATCTAGCGCTTTTCTCTAGCAGGGCACGTGCCCGCGTCGGCCATTTGTGAAAGGGAAGCGCAAGATGCGTCCGTCAGCATGCTCGGAGCCGCTATGCTTTGACGCCGCTTTGACGCGCATAGCTCAGCGGCTCCAAGCTCGCTGATTGGACGAGTGGCCGTGCATGTGCCATAGGTTGGGGTGCCCCGAGGAAGTGGACCAAAACCCAGGATAGTCAAAATCCTGGGTGTTGGTCCACTTTAAAGATTAGCAGGCCATTATCACTGACCTACTTGTCTTTTTTTACATGTGGTACCCTCTTGTAATTTCTAGCTTGTACAGCGCCACAGACTATGATGGCACAAACAATAATAATTTATAGTGTAGTGTAGCCAAGTTAATGAATATAACGGAATGAGCGTATGGATTTTTTGTTTAAAAACGTTATCCCCAAAATTGGTTTCAAGTATTAAAATAATCATAGGTTGTTTACACAGTCACAAAATTCGGCCTAAAAAATTTTAGTCTATGAACAGGGCCTATGGCACAAATAATGTCTTTTGGTGCTGACAATTGAAAGGGTTTAAAATCAAGAAAAATGCAATTTTGGTAGAAAAGTGGCATTTGTGCTAAAAGCCAGTGGTAAGTGGAGTTGTATAAGCCATTTGGCAAAGGAAAAGTATATTTCTGATGGTCTAGGGCAGGGGTTACTAATCTTTTATTTCATCAAGTACCACTTATTTTCTAGTTATATCAAGTACCACCTGGATGGCCCATGTGAGTTGTCAGTCACCTAAAATCAAGGTAAAAAGACACAATAAACTAAGTTAATGTGAAATCAACATGTGCATTTGTAATCACTCTGCAGCATTTTTGTACTTATGGAGCAAATCAGACTTGTTTCATGTTCGGTCATGTTTAGATGGCAGCAGATAAACTTGGAGTAGGGGTCAATCTTCAGCCTTGTTGAGTACCGCCTGTTAGGATCTTCAGTACCACTAATGATACGAGTACCACTGGCTAAGATATCCCTGGTCTAGGGGCTCCAGGGACCAACACAGCCAGGGTCCCATAGGGGAGTTTTTCACAAGTTTGATGAACACCACTTTACCTTTAAACCAATGTAGCATATGACCTGCATTAAAAAAAAGAAAACTACCAAGACAACCAGCATAAAAGCATCTTCTAATATAGAATTGCCCCTACAACCCTATATAAGCAAATAGGAAGAGTTGCACCATGTTTCCTCATGTATCGAGATTAAAATAATATATTCCCAAACACTTTTACATTTAAAATGCTATATATATATATATATATATATATATATATATATATATATATATATATATATATATATATACACACACACACACACAACTATTTAATAATAGGCATGAAAATATTTATGTATTCCTTAACCCAGAGACAGGCACACACTAAATAATGCAGTATCACTTACATTCAGAGCGTATAAATGTAATTTAAAAGAAAATTTCACATTTAAGTTTTAGACATTTCAAATAGCATACACAAGGGTGACGAAAATCTAATTTTAACTGTATCAAACTGTCATGAAACATAGGCAGTGAAAAAAGGGCCCTAACAGAGCACAAGAAGGATAGTGTAATTAAGTGTTACAAGGAACTCTGTGTTGTCCTTAAAATTAAAAGTGTAAGTGAAGAGAATCCGGAGCATTGCAGGAGACCCCGGGTCATTGCCACTCACTCACACACTACAGAATCTGCCAATCACCAGCTGCAATTTGTACACGTGCAAACATAGCCAGGAAATGCCAATAGTGCAAATTAGACAAGATGCGTGCAAGTATGCCAGAACTGTTTACAATAAAAGCAACCAAAATAAATACTTTGGATATCAGGGAAATGTGTGGCAATTAAGTAGATCTTTTAAAAGGAATCTAACCACTATACAGTGAATACTGTAAAGGTGCAGATTGCAGCTGAAAGGAGGGTAGTGCTCAAAGCACACAACATAAGCATTAAAAGACTGACAGAAAGCATTGATGATAGTTTCAGGATAGATAAATACCACCTAGGATTTATAGTAAAACAAAAAAACCTATGCCTATATGGTATGGCAGGTAAAAACGTAAAGTGAATTTGTTATGTATACATATAAACACACTACCTAAACAGGCCCTTCTAAAATAAGCTGCTATTTCCAATGCAGCAATATGATTCTTTTATCTATTCTATTGCATGTATTATATATAAATATTAAATCTCAGCACTTTTGCAAGTTCTTTCTCTGGCTCTGCAATTTTATAGTGCCAAGTAGTGCCTTGCAGGGTGCCTCTGTCAGTGAACAGGTTAATGTCACACGTTGTAGGTGGGAAGGGAAAAAAAATAATAAAATAACACGAAGAACGTCCCCTGGAGGAGCCAACCGCGACTAGTATATTTTCATGCATCTCCTGCTTTGACAGATGAAAAATGTCAACTGTCCTGTTTTTATTTTGAAGCTTTATGCACTATTCATCTGCTTCATTAGTGTATCTTCCCGACTTCTCTCTGACAGCTGCTCTCTCCCTCCATCTCCCTCTCCCTCCCTCCTCTCCACCTCACCCCCCTTTTATTTCTCCTCTCCGCAGCTGAATTTTTCAGGCTAATTTGATCTTGCACACTGAGCCGATCTTGGGGAATGATTGACTTGCTCTCCTGACCTCACGGCCTGATTAGCATTCCTGGGGTGTCCTGGAAGGACAGGATCTCACTGTCTGTCTTTTAGGCTGGTGGCAGTCTATCTCCCTCGCTTTTGCTTTCTCTCTGCATGCTGTGTTGAAAAGCCACCAACTTACAACCTTGTCAGAAATCCAGTTGCTGTGCTAAACAATAAGACAAAGAGAAAAAAATGGCATGTAATACCCATTTTTGCATGTAAAGGTCTGTGTTTTGAAAGTGAATCTTCTTAGTATTAATTAAGCTTACATTGTTCACATTTCAATTGAAAATAAAGAATTACAGGGCTCAATCTAACCATAATATAGTCTCTGCAATTTCCAATCTGACCCTCATTAACTTAATTGTTGCATATATTAAATAAAAGTTAAACATTCCCTTTGAAGAAAGATTGTCATATTCCTGAGTGCAAAGCACAATTTAGCAAATTGGTGACCTTCTTTATACACTGGGCAACTTGCCCCGTTGATCAAAAAAAGGAGAAGATCATACTTTGTTTTCTATGAATTGCAACATATTAGCAGAATCACACAAGTGCATTTAAAACCCAACACAAGAAAGAACAGCAATTAATTAAGATTACGGTAGGCTTGAAAGCCAAGGTACTTTTATACATGGATCAACTGAAGCACTTTCAAGATGGATTTTTGGTAGACAGAGGTACCTGCCGAGTGACCAGCAACACTTACCTCTAACATAACAATGTGAATTAAAAAAATAAATACAGGAAAGTCACTACACATTTCCTTCCATAATTAATAAAATGGGCAACAAATCAGGCCAGTCATTGCAGAACTTTTTCCACCTTTAATGTCGCCTATAATCTGTACAATTCTATTGAAACACATTGAAATCTTTAAGTAAGATAATGTGGTGACTTTAATCTGCACACCTTTTTGGGTAGGGACACAGCACATCTATGACTGGCAATCTTTGTTCAAATTTCGAGCAAAAGCACTCCAAATTTTCTAACACCCCTCAGGTGACCCTTCTCTCCATGGTCCCCGTCCGGTCAGAGTCTAAATCCCTTCAACCTGATCCAAGCTAATAATACAGATAACATTGGAGGAATCTGATATATCTTTCATGTGTTTATTGATTATGTTTTATTTTGTTGTAAAATTGTAACATGCAACCAAGAAAATGACAGGAAAATCCTACTAGACCAGCTGAATGTTATATGTGGTTAATCAGAATCACTTTAAAAGGGACACTGATGACTTTAATGTGTCAGATCAGGGGGTTAAAAACACAATTCTGTGATACTCCCCTGTAGAATTGGTTTTTCTGTTAATCCATTCCAGGCCGTTCTTACTCAATACAATTGGGTAACTGAACTATCTATATACACAAAAGGACAAGGTTGAGTGTGGGGCTGGCATCTAAGGCTCTTAAAGGAAAAACCTCCAAATGTAGTAAATGGCTTTAATGAGTTATCAAAATTGACACATAACAAATACCATCGGGCACAAATACACGAATAAAATACACTTATAGGTGACAATAAAAGAAAGGGGGGCCCCCCCATGCAGCCACAACAGCCACACATACACGTCACAAATGCCTCCGGCCTCACCACACACACATGCCATGACAAGGAGATCCAAGTTGAAAATTTCCCCCACCAGGGAATATAAGTAAAGTCTCTCCCGACGCTGTATTGAAATCTGGCCAGATATAGTCAGCAGAGATAAATGAGACCAATTGTATTAAGTCCAGCACCTTCAATCACGGGTCTAGGGGTGTATACCCCGTGTCCTAAATGCATATGACTCCACTGGGGGATAGCCTGCTGTAGTTAGTATATGTATGTTATGTAGACCCCCGCCCGTAGGGCACACTGGTACTTAGCTTGTACTTGCTTGCATTGCGTCTCTGAACCCTGTCCTCATCGGCCGCCGTCGCCGCTGTATCAGGGGCCTGTCGCGCTCATCCTCAGAGCTGCACCTCATAACTCATTAAAGCCATTTACTACATTTGGAGGTTTTTCCTTTAAGAGCCTTAGGTGCCAGCCCCACGCTCAACCTTGTCCTTTTGTGTATATAGATAGTTCAGTAATTTTGGTTTGTGGGACGCCTAGATTTGTAGGCAGTGCACTGGCTGTGATTGATGGGATCTCCCCTCTTTTTATCTGGAATTGATACAATTGGGTAACTCCTGCCCGAAGGGGCGTGACTGCAAGACAAAAGCGTGGCTCCGGCTCCCGGCCTATATCCTTCCGGCTGACTTCCGAGATTCCAGTTAATTAAAAAGCAGTATAACCAGCCGCCCGGGAGGCATACCTATATCTCTTTGGAGACAAAAGGGCTGGAGACAACATAAAAGACTCTCTGATTATAAATATGTACCATTTCATTATTTTTTTTTTATATATCCACAAGACTAGGCATCCAAGACATGGATATATCAACCTAGCATTCTTTTCAATGCAAAATATTATTATAAAAAAAGAACACCATAAAAAGGGTATCAAGGATAGATCGTAACTTCCTATATTCCCCCAAAAGAGGCGGGTCGGACGGCCTGGAATGGATTAACAGAAAAAACAATTCTACAGGTGAGTATCACAGAATTGTGTTTTTTCTTCCAATCCATTCCAGGCCGTCCTTATTCAATATGATTGGGATATCCAAAAGCAGTGCCAAATATGGGCGGGATCCCCAACGCGGAACAGCAGGTAGTTCCTTTCACTACCGCCTAAAGAACTTTTCAACCAAATACAGCATCAGCTGAGGCCCTAACACTTACCTTGTAAAATTTGGTAAATGTATGAACCGAAGACCAGGTGGCAGATTTACAAATCTGTTCCACAGAGGCCTGATGCTGAAAAGCCCAGGAAGCACCAATGGCCCTAGTGGAAAGAGCTGTGACCCAAAACAAGGGGCTCCTTCCCCTTGGCAGAATAGACTCTTACTACTGTCTGTCTAATCCCTCGACTGATGGCAGACTTAGCTGGTGGAAGACCTTTCCGTGGACCCTCAGGTATGACATAAGAAGTTCAAACTATGGAAAGATTGTGTAATAGTGAGATAATAGTTTAGTGCCCTCACTACATCCAACAGTGAAGAACACCCCTTCCTTATTAGACACTGGAACAGGACATAAGGAAGGCAAAACCATCTCTTCATTAAACTGAAAAGATACCTTTAGGAAGAAAACCTAAAACACTCAAATAACGAGGCTTACTGATAAGCTGCTAATTCAGAAAACCACCTGCTGAGGTCATTGCCACATAGAGATAACTATAAGCGCCCTTAGACTTAATGACGCATCTACCATGGTTCAAAAAGGAGGACCCTGAAACAAGTTCAGGCCCCAAGCCGGCATAAGTGGATTATGAGGAGGCCGCACATGAGCGACTCCTTGTAAAACAAGTTCTGATAAAAACATTCTCAGCTATGAGTTTCTGAAAGAAAATAGCAGATATTTGTCCTCAATTGAAGACCTTCATCAAGACCTCTGCAAAAATACAATTCTGTGATTACTCACCTGTAGAATTGGTATTATGAGTATACAGTACGTCCTGCTCCAAATATAATACTTACAATCGGGTTATACTTTGCCAGATGGCGCTGGACTGCAGAGACATCGAAAATAGGCTCCTCCCGACCCCTCAAATACCCGGGGACCTCCCACAAATCCCCAGCATTGGAAAGCAGTTGACGAGAAGCCAGGAGAATTAAACAACCCAACTATCAACTATAACAATAACAACAATCACCATACAGGGGATCCAAGATAATGCAAAACCAAGGGTGGGTTGGAGCAGGATATACTGTATACTCATAATACCAATTCTACAGGTGAGTAATCACAGAATTGTATTATTCTTAGTATACAATACGTTCTGCTCCAAATATAATACTTACAATTGGGACATCCAATAGCAGTGTCCATAAAGTAGGGTGGGATCCCCAAGAAAAAAGACAGCAGCAGGCAATTTAAACCACTGCCGCCTGCAGAACCTTTCGGCCAAAAACAGCATCAGCTGAGGCCCCAACATCAACCTTGTAAAACTTTGAAAAGGTATGAACAGAAGACCAAGTAGCGGCCTTCCAAACTTGTTCAACAGAGGCCTGGTGCTGAAAAGCCCAAGGGGCACCAATAGCACGAGTGGAGTGAGCAGTAAGGCGGAAGGGAGGATTCTTCCCCTTAGCAGAGTAGGCCTGAATCACAGCCTGACGAATCCACTTGCTGATAGTAGACTTGGCAGGAGCCAAAACCTTTCCTAGGACCAGAAGGGACCACAAAAAGAGCATCAGTTTTCCTGAAAGGTGCAGTAGCCACCAGATAGTACTTCAGACACCTAACCACATCCAAAGAGTGCAAAACTCTCTCCTTAGCATTGCTAGGATTAGGGCACAAAGAAGGAAGAACAATATCCTGATTCAAATGAAAGGCAGACACTACCTTAGGAAGAAAGTCAGGTTTGAAAGAAACACCACCTTGTCCTGGTGTCTCTCATAGTAGGGGGGCTGAGTGGACAGCGCCGCCAATTCAGACACACGCCTGACAGAAGTAATATCCACCAGAAACACAACCTAAGAATGGCCAAGGCAGCATCCTGCACAGGTTCAAAGGGAGCACCCTGCAAGGCTGACAGGACCAAGTTCAGATCCCAAACAGGCACCATAGGTTTACCTGGGGGACGCACATGAGTGACCCCCTGGAAAAAAGTCCTGATCAGAGGGTGCTGAGCAAAGGACTTCTGGAAGAAAAGAGCCAGGGCAGAAACCTGACCCTTCAGAGTACTGAGTTGGAGCCTCATCTCCAACCCATGCTGCAGGAACTCCAGAATCCTGGGAATAGAGAACACACGACAGGGAAGAGACTTAGACTCACACCAGTCAATGTAGGCACGCCAAACCCTGTAGTAAATTGAAGAGGAAGACTTCTTCCTAGCTTTAATCAAAGTATTCACAACTGAGGAAGACAGCCCCTTCTCCATCAAGTGGCGGTTTCAGCAGCCAAGCCGTCAAAGCCAGAGTTTGTAATTTGGGATGGCGTGAGCAGATCTGGCACCAAGGGCAGAACGTACTGATCTACTGCCAGCTGCACCACGTCTGCGAACCATACTCTTCTTGGCCACCTGGGGGCCACCAGAATTGCTGGCATCCCTTCCAGAGCAATCTTGCGCAGAACCCTTTCCAGCAGGGGAATTGGAGGGAAGACATACAGGAACTGAAAGTCCTTCCATGACATTGCTAGCGCATCCGAGGTCAGGGCCAGAGGATCCCTGGGCAGAGAGACAAAAGCTGGGAGCTTGTGATTGTGGCGGGACGCAAAACAGATCCACATGTGGTTGGCCCCAACGGTGACACAGAGATTGAAACACCCTGCTGCATAGGGACCATTCTCCCTGGCGAGAGGTCCCCCTGCTCAGAGAGTCCGACAGGTGATTTTCCACCCCCAGGATGTACACAGCTGAAATGCAGGGGACATTGGCCTCCGCCCAAGTCAGGACCAGAGACGCTTCCTGGAGGGCCCCCTTGCTCCGGGTCCCTCCCTGATGATTGATGTAGACAACTGCCGTCTGGTTGTCCAAGCGCACCTGAACAGGCAGGCCCCCGAAGATGAGTAGTCAAGCGAGCCAGAACTAACCTGATCGCCCGCAGCTCCAAGACATTGATAGGTGTGTGGGCCTCCTGAGGGCCCCACCTCCCCTGCAACCACAGGGACTTCCAGAAACCACCCCAACCTGACAGACTGGCATCCGTGGTGACCGTCTCCGAGGAAGGGGCAAGAAAGGATCTGCCCCCCAACAGGTTCCTTGAGTCCATCCACCACAAGAGGGACCTCCTGACCAGGGGGGAGAGCACACAGACCCTGCCCAGGGACGCTGGGTCCTTGTCCCATACAGACAATAGGTGAAGTTGCAGAGGCCTCAAGTGGAACTGAGCATAAGGGACCGCTTCGAAGCACGCCACCATCAGGCCCACCAGCTGCATCCCCTGCCTGATGGAGGGATGGGGACAAGCTAGGAGGGACTGAGCCTGTGCAATCAGACTGTCCACCTTCTGCTGAGGAAGGAAGATCCTTGCCTGAACTGTATCCAGATTCATTCCTAGGAATGGAGTTACCAAGGAAGGGGACAGTGAGGACTTGGGGTGGTTGATCACCCATCCAAATGACTCCAGAGTGGACACCACCAGCTGAGTATCTAACTCTGCCTGATGTAGAGACTGGGAAGTGATGAGGATGTCGTCCAGAAGCACGTGGACGCCCTGACATCTGAGCAGAGACATCACTCCAGCCAGCACCTTGGTGAACACCCTGGGAGCTGAAGTGAGGCCGAAGGGCAATGCCACAAATTGGTAGTGTTGATCCATCAGAGCGAACCTGAGGAACCTTTGATGGCCTGGGAACACAGGAATATGAAGGTAAGCATCTTTGATGTCCACAGAAGTGCAGTCTCCCCATGTGAAAGCGCCTGCCCCTGACAAACTTGTTGAGAATCTTTAAGTCCAGGATGGGCCTGACAGAACCATCCTTTTTGGGTACTGTGAATAGGTTGCAATAAAAGCCCTTGCCTTTTTGTCTTAAAGGGACCTGGCAGATGACCCCCAGCTCCAGGAGACCTTGCACTGCTTGCACTAGCTCCTGAGCTGACACAGGGTCCTGAGGAATCCGTGATCTGATGAATCTTGAAGGGGGATCGGCAGCAAACTCCAACTTGTAACCGGAGGACACTACCTCTTGAATCCACCGGTCTGAGACATGAAGCCTCCAGACGTGAGTGAAGTGCTGCAGCCGTCCCCCCACCCGGATGGGTGAGGGTGCCGCATCATGCCTGAGGGGGCTTGGGAGAGGATTTAGCTTTGGGACCCCAGGAGGAGCCAGGACGTCCACGTCCTCTGCCTCTACCCCAGAAATCTCCCCGGGCCCCAGGGAAAGAAACCCCCCTTCCCTGTCTTGCACCACGGTAAGGGGAGGAGAAGGATCCCTGACCCCGAAAGGGCCGTGATTGCCGCCTGCGCTGGGATAACCTGCCTCCCTTAGCAAAAAGGTCCAGGCGGTCTCCAAACAGACGCAGTCCTTTAAAGGGAAAACCAGTGAGGGCCTTCTTGGCAGCGTTGTCAGCAGCCCACTGGCGCAGCCAAAACGAGCGGCGTATAGCCACCACGAGGGCAGAAGTTCTGGCACACATTCTGATGGTGTCATCCAATGCTGATAGGACAAAATTTACAAAAACATCACAACTGGAGAGTGCATTAAACACCTCACAAGGCAAATCATCAGGGGCACTATCAAGTATATTTCTGATAAGGGTTCTAGTGGCCACAGTAGTAATGGCAGAGGCACAGACCAGCATCCCGCAGGGTAGTAGAATCAGGGGAATGCATGACAGAGGTGTTAGATAGCCCTAGGATCGGGGCATGACCAACATTTAACCACCTCAGCAGGAAAGGGATACTTCCTATCCCAACTCTTTGGAACCCCGGGAAGTTTACTGGGGCGCTCCCATTCCTTGAGAACAAGGTTATGGAAATGTGCCTGCTCTGGAAATTCCAAACGTGATCTTGCTGTATGGAAAAGCTCCCCTCTTTGCCTGGGAGCCTCAACAGGGAGAGAGATAGACAGAACCTCAAAAATCTGGGTCAATAATCTGTCAGTGTCATCCGGGGCCCAGGGGTCAGAGCCAGAATCGTCATGACCCCTTGGTCTCTCATCAGATGAGCCTGAATCAGAAAAGAGCTCCCCTTCATCAGACGGGGTATAGCCACACAGATTCCAAAACTCCTCAGTTCCCATAGGGAAAACAGTAACATTAGGCGTCAAGTGCTGCTTCTTAGCAGGGGCCTTACGCGCTAAGGACTTCGCAATAATCTGTTCAACAGTAGCCAGTCTAGAAGACACATCAGGCTGAGAATCCCCACTAGTATGTAACTCAGCAGGAGTGAGATTTAAGCTTGGGGGAGTAGGTGAAGTGAAACGATGTGCAGCCACTGGCAGGCCAGATTGCAATGCAAGCACCTGCTCAGCACAGGGTACACAGACCTGCGCCTTGTCAGCTTCAGCATGAGGCTGCCCACACGCTACACACAGCCGGTCTTGTCCCGAAGGGAACCCGGTCACATTATCCTGGGATGCCTCCATATGGTGATTATAGCGGAGCTATACGCCGATAGGGAATAACGCTATGTAGCAGCCCTGGATGCCCCAATAACCCGCTAGGGAAGTGGGAGTATAATTTTTACAAGGCCTACAAGCAATATACTAAAACAGGGCCGGGAGAAGCCAAGAAGGGTTCGTCCCGCCTGAAAGACATAAGCAGACAAGACCTTAAGTACATCGTAACCAAAGTGAAGGAAATAAAGCCGCCCGCGAGGGCACCTACGGACCTCGGTAGGTAGGAGTCCGTCGCGCATAGGCCAAGCAAGCAGGAAAGATGGCATCATTATACCTCGAGGGGCGGGCCAGTAACAGTAATGACGTGGAACACGCCAAAGACGGGCCCCCCCCCCCCCCCCCCCCCCCGAAGAGCGCGAAGCCAGAACGGCCAACAGCCAATGATGGCGCACAAGCGGAACCAAGTCAGCGCGCGGCGGCAAATTTAAACAGCAGTAAAGACAAGTGAGCGCGGCGGCTGACACAAGAATAAAGGCATAAATAAATAAATAAAGATAAAGCACAGACTGCATAACATACATATCTATACACATACACCCCCCCCCCCTCTTTTCCCCCGAAGACTACAAGGAGGATGAGGGAGGCCACTTAAATAGGGCGCACCGATAGGCAGGGGCAATAGTGCAGGAGGGGCATCCCATAGAGGCATATTAAAAGTGGAACAGGTGGGAATAGTCCTACAGGGCCACAGGTTAATAACCCCGCTCACCTGCGAGTAGAAAGCCAATTTCTCGTCCTTCACAGCCAGACTGCAGAGAAATTGTGGGGATTTGTGGGAGGTCCCGGGTATTTGAGGGGCCGGGAGGAGCCTATTTTCAATGTCTCTGCAGTCCAGCGCCATCTGGCAGAGTATAACCCGATTGTAAGTATTATATTTGGAGCAGGACGTACTGTATACTAAGAATAAAACACAATATATTCTGTAAACAGAACAGCACTACAAGCGAACCCCTGGATTCACCGATAATTGCTTGCAACACTCAATAATAGATCATTTGGTAAAGATTTCTTCCTGGCCTGAATCATAGTCTGGATAACTCTGGCAGAAAAAAACCCTTCTGCCAAGATAAAGGATTCAATAGCCAGGCAGTCCAAGGCAGAACTGTGAACTGGGATGCCTTAGAGGCCCTTGTGAGAGAAGATCTGGATCGTCTCCTCCAAAAGTTGCGCTGTGACATCCTTACTATGTCTGAGAACCAGCTTCTTCTTGGCCACAGAGAAGTCACCAGAATGGTTGGGACTTCCTTGTGAGCTAAACTTTTTTAGTACACGACCCAGGAGTGAAATCGGAGGGGAATGCATAAAGAAGCTTGAATGCTGACCACTAAGGGGCGGGGCAGGGCATCTGTTGCTATTGTTAGAGGATCCCTGGACAAACTTCGGATCTTCTGACTGTGCCCTGATGCAAGAACTACATCTGGGATCCCCAAGCACATGCATAGGGATTAAAAAATCCTCTGGCTAAGAGACCAAATACAATAGAATCACTCTCAGTTCCAGGACATTTACGGAGAGTCTGCTCTCCTTCAGACTCCATTGTCACTGAATCGTTTGTGACTCCATGACACTCCCCCAACCATATAGACTGGAATCCGTGGTGCGGATCTTCCACTGTACTGGAAGAAAGAATTTGCCAATCTGAAGAGGCTGAGGACCAGGCTAGAGACCGCCTTGCTGACTGTGTCATGTAAAAAGAGTGATCCAGAGTGTGTGGGTCCCAATCCCAGATTGTGAGCAATACCATCTGCAGTGAAACAGTGCAAAAGATACTGACTCAAAGCAAGATACCATCAGGCCCAACAGACATATTCCTTGATGAATCTTCGAGTGAGGACAAAACAAGAGACCCTGTACCCTGGCCTGAAGTAAGAGTCACTTCTGTGTTGGAAAAACACTTCTGCCTGAGACGTGTCTAATGACAGTCCCAGAAAAGAATAACTCTACAAGCTATGAAATGATGTTTGACTTAAGAATTCGACTGGATAGACACTATATCCTTCTGGGCCCCCTGATATGATGGGGCCCATATCAGCCGATAGACTCAGTAATGGATTACATGTATCCCTGACTTCTTAGAGAAAAACATGAAACCTGCCAACACCTTGGTAAACACCCTGGGGCTGATGATAGACCGAAGGGTAGCGCCACAACCTGAAGAAGTAGGACCACCTAAGAAAATGTAGGTATGCATCCTTATATATACACTGTGGTTATAAAAACTCCAATCTCTAAAAAGGTGAAAACGGCAGATCTCAATGCTTCTGCTTTCTGCTGAATTCGGGATACCCCTGACCAGAGATCTCTGGGGTCTGGTTCCTAAAATGATTTTGTAACCTGAGGATACCCTTCCTGTATCCAAATATCTGTTACATGCAGCCTGCAAAAATGAGCCAAATGCAGAAGCTCCCCCCCCCACACCTCAAGGGCGGGGGCATCCCTTCCTGCCTGAGCCAGCTTCGAAGGGGATCTGGCTTTGTTCTGCCAGACACCTGTTGCCTTAATTTGGAACTTTGGGATAACGAAGAGAATTTATCTCTATCTTTTTATTGGAATAAGACAAAGAGGCTGAACCTCTAGCCGGAATCCCGGAGTATTAGAGGCCCTGCGGAAGCAGGATTAAACTTCGGTTTTAGTAGCAGATTAGATCACTTACCACTAGTAGCATGCTTTACCATGTCAACCAAGCCTTCCAACAGACGCCCCCCTTAAAAAGGAGTCCTTTCATATTCCTTTTAGAGGCTATGTCAGCTGCCCATTGCTTAAGCCATAAAGCACGCCTCAAGGCGACCCCCAGAGCTAGGCCTCTGGCACTTAACCACATCAAATCCTCCATAGCCAGGCCTGTTGGAGTCAAACTGATCTTGAACAATTGGGAGCATGGCTTCCAAGAATGACCCAAGAGTCAGAGACCAGATGCTCCCAAAATTCTATGAATGTAACACCGGCCGGCCCCAAGGTCGACCTCATAATAGATAAGCATGACATGCCACCTGATCCACGCATTTATCTGCTGGATACTTTGGAGAAGTACTATCAGAGGATGGCAAAAATCTTAAAGAGACCTGGCACCAGAGCGTCCACCACAGGAGGGTAAGACCATAATTCAATCTGATCTGGAGGAAGAGATACATAGTATCTAGTACTTTAGCAATGGTCAGAAGACTGACTTCTGCCATTCCCTATTGATCAGATTATAATAATACAAATGCTCTGCAACATCCTCCAGAAATGGAGAAAATCAACCATCCATCCAACTTCTCCTTAACCGAACACCCCATGTGTAGAGGACTCTCCAACAGATAACTTCCTGGGAGACTATGGCCGACAATATCCTCTTCCACTCAGAGGAAAAAAATATTTTCTTTTAAAATTTCTTTTTTTTTTTTTCTCAGTAGCCAATACTCCATTATGACACTCTAAAGGTTTTAGGACCACTTGAGGGCTGCTGACAGATATTAAAGACTCAGAAAGAGACTATGGCAGCCACAATATCCTCTTCAAATCAGAGGAAAAATTATTTTCCTTAAAACCTTTTTAGTAGTCAATACTCCATGATGACTCTATAGGTTTAGGACCACTTGAGGGCTGCCGACAGTTTACAGACTCAGAAGGGGCCTATGGCAGCTACAATATCCTCAGAGGATTTCTTATATATATTTTTTCAAAAAACCCTCTTAGTAACCGGTACGATTCACATCACGGTCCGCATGAAAACTGCCAAGGGGTTTCTCAGAAAGCACCGGCGATAGGGGTCAGAGCCCCTTCAGGGAGGAGACAACTGTCTCCCTATCCACTACAACCATAGCATAATCCCTGCGCACCGTGCTATCCTTATCCAGTGCCACTGCATTCCACTGGATATGGGGTAAATCTGATAAAGACCAGATGACTAGCCCAGATGCCTCCGCCATAGTTAAATTAATAATACTAGTTTATGACCCTGGGGATCTGAGACCAAGTATATATAGGTTCTCGACAGTCACCTACTGCGAGTCCTCTGAGGGTAGACCACCATATAATTATATATTACAATATAAATTATGTTACCTTGCCCTTTCCCAATCAATAAAAAATTAATTAAATAAAAAATAACCTACCAAAAGGTTTAGGTCCACTTGAGGGTAGCCGTGCAGTGGCTTAGAGAAGCCCTTTTTCGATCTCTGGCGATGTTAGGCACCTTGCCTAGCCGAAAATGTTTGAGCTTGGTCGACGAGAAAACCGTGCCCCGTCACGGAGGAGAACCGGCCATTTCAGCGGAGCTGGTGACTTTCGCTAAGCCGAATAACTTCCCCGGCTAGAGAAAACGCGTAGTACCGCTGAAGAGAACCAGAGATCTCAGCGGAACTAGCTGCTACGCTAAGCCGAAAATCTTTCCACAGAGGCGGACGGAGAAAGCGCTCTGCGCCCGGTACTCGGAACTTCACCAAGCCGAAAATCTTTCCACAGAGGCGGACGGACGAAGCGCTCTGCACCCGATACTCGGAACTTCGCCAAGCCGAAAATCTTTCCACAGAGGCGGACGGAGGAAGCATTCTGCACCCGGTATTCGGAACTTCGCCAAGCCGAAAATCTTTCCAAGGCGACGGACTATTTCCTCGTTGCAGCTTTAGCTCCGCCCCCTGAAAAGGCACGCAAATTTTGAATTTTTCAACCAGAGAACAAAGAAACACATGGGAAAGAGCAATAAAAACCAATAAGAGAGGGAAAATCATTTCCTTGGTCACCCCCAATCAGGCTCACCAGACAAAAACCTGTGGCTGCTTATACTTTTCCATGAAAGCCTTCAGCCAGAGTGCCAAAGCACTAGAAAGCGCACACTGGACCCTGCGCTTACCTTACCATCCTGATCCGGGTACAGTTTTACAGAACTTCGCCAAGCCAAAAACTGAGGAGGCCTAATGGGTCAATCCAGATCAGAGCAGCATAAGGGACCTAGGAAGACAGACATGGTCTTGCCCCCCCTTCAAAGGTATAATCTGAGAAACAAAAAAAAAAAAAAAGTAAATGGAAGAGGAGTCTAGAGAGCCATGCAGTCATCCCAACTGCAAGAATGAAAACTGGAATCTAGGAAGTCAACTGGAAGGATATAGGCCGGGAGGCGGAGCCACGCTTTTGTCTTGCAGTCACGCCCCTTCTTGCAGGAGTTACCCAATCGTATTGAATAAGGACGGCCTGGAATGGATTGGAAGAAAAAAATGCACAAAGTCCCCACATCAGAGCATATCAACGATGCTTCTCACATCACACCCTGTTCTAGGCATAGGCAAAAACCTATAATTTTAACAGGGGTGTTTATGTGAACTATTAGAGAAGTTTAAATGTAGTCCTAAATGCTTAGTTTAAGGGCTAAGGACGTGAACTCTAACGTCCAAGAGGGCGGACACCCTCACCTTTTCCCAACCTGAGATAGATGCTATTATATCCCAATACGGAGACACCTCTAGCCCCCTTAACAAAGATAACATCCTGCTCAAACGCCATTTTGTGCAATTTCAATTACACTCAGTAACTCTAGTTGAATACCTAAGGGATAAAAGAATACCCAGAGGACTGAGAGTCAATTTGAAACCCTCATTCTGCAAAGATGACCCCACATTCTGTAACCAGTGGAATCAGATTTTAAACAAATGTAGTTTAGACCGCCTTAACCATTCAAGGCATTCAGGAGCAACTCATCTCTTTGCAGAATTCGGTTACCCATACGAAAGAAAAACTAGCCAATACCCTTTCCAGCTCAGATCTCCAGACCTATTTAGAATCCCTGGAGATCTCCTTGGAACAATATAAGAAAGATACCCTTACTACTAAACTAAATAAATATCAAAGAGACAAAGAACCACAGCCTTTTTTAGATATAGCCCAAAATTCCCAAGGCCCAAACCCAAGAAGACGAGGTGGGGGAAGAAACATCCAAGGTCCTCCGGGCCCGCAAAGAATACTCCGGAGCCAGACTCAGGGGCACCACTCCTAGTGGTTAACTTGTCCTCTAGACCGCTCAGCACAATCGAAACCAAGGTACTAAAGAAGGGTCTGGGCTTTGTGCCAACTCACCGGGGCAATGCACTAGAGTTGGATATTGATTAAAATAATTTTTTTCGCACCATCAGGTTACAATCGCATTTTGACACTTCTGCCATGTCTTACCCTACCACCTCATCCGAGCTTACGCTGATGGGAGTGGACTTGAGCGGATGTCACCCCCCCCCGAGTAAGTGGTTTCCACCCACTATGCCTCATAGTGTTGAAACGTATATTAAAATCCAGAGGGATATTTCCAATTTGAAGTGGCACCCCCAAGGCTCACGCTTTATAAGCAACATGACGAAATTAGAAAGAGAAGCTTTAGCAGACTTAAACAATGACAAATCTATCATAATTAAAGCCGCAGATAAAGGGGGTGCCACTGTCATATTGGATTCCTCATACTACAATGAAACAGTATTGCAACAACTGTCCGACTCACAGGTATATGAACCATTACCAAGAGATCCACTACCCGAAATTCAAACTACCATAAACCAAGTGGTAGAAAAAGCCTTTAGTGAATCCCTTATTGATCGGAAGGTAAAAGCGTTCCTACAACCCGCTCACCCTATGACACCACTATTCTACATTTTACCTAAGATCCATAAACACCGCACTAGACCACCTGGACGACCAATAGTAGCCGGAACCAATTCCATATTCCAACCCATAGCCATCTTCCTTGATAAGATTCTACAAACCAAGGTGCTAAAGATCCCCTCATTCCTTCTTGATACAGGGGATTTCCTGAACAAACTGGCAGCCCTAGGCCCCATCCCATCACAAACCATTCTGTGCAGTATGGACGTTAATAGTCTATACACATCCATACATCACACACTTGGAATCTCTATAGTCAAGAAAAATTTGGACCAGATGCCACTTACACCCGCATACAAAACTTTCTGCATGACCTTACTTGAGATAATACTCACCAAAAATTATTTCTGGTACAACGACAAATTTTTCCTACAGAAGCAAGGCACTGCTATGGGCTCCAATGTTGCGCCAACATACGCAAACCTTTTTATGGCGGAGTTTGAAAAGTCCGTAGTTTACTCTCACCCACTATTCCAAGACCATGTCCTCATGTGGTATAGATACATTGATGACGTGCTTTTTCTTTGGACAGGAAACCCAGATGACCAACAAACTTTCAAAAATGACTTGGACAAAGCTTGGCCCACGATCTCTTTTACTTTGGAAGCCGAACCAGAGAAGGTACATTTTCTGGATGTCTGGGTTAACTGCTTTAACAACATTTTGCACACTGACCTCTATTCTAAACCCATAGACCGCAACACATACCTGCATTCAAAGAGCTTCCATCCTAAAAGACTTAAGGACGGTCTACCTTATAGTCAATTTATTCGCCTTAGGCGAATCATAGATAATGGCGACACCTTCCATGTCAGAGCAATCAAAATGTCCAAAGACTTTGAAGAACGAGGATACGCTCCACCAATCATTGACAAGGCCATGAAAAAATGTACTGAGATCATCCCTCCTACAATACAGACCAAGACAGTCCCAGAAACGTATCCCCTGTATCCTCACCTACAACACACATAGCAAATCGGTACAATCGATAATCAATAAACAATGGCACATACTCACGTGCGACGACAGACTAAAAGACGCCTTCTCCCAACCTCCAATGTTCACTTATAAAAGATCCAAAAATCTTAAGGATACTCTGATACATAATCACCCCACCACAGGAAAGTCATACCAATTAAAGGGATTCCTTAACTGTAATACCACCGAAGTAATCTATTGAAATGTCCTTGTGGTATGGCTTATGTAGGCAAACACAGCGGGTGGTTAAGACCCGCATCAGCGAACACAGGAGTGCTATCCCCCATTTTGATTTTAATTCCTCAGTTGCTCGTCACTTCGCTGAGGCCAATCAACAAGTATCACAATTCAGATATTTAGTTATTGAAAAAGTCACTCCACATAAAAGAGGTGGAGACCTCACTAACAGACTTCTGAAACGGAAGCTCTTTTGGATCTATGAGCTTAGAACAAAAATCCCCATGGGCATGAATGAGGACAGCGACTTGTCCCCATTTTTTAACTAAAAACCATCTCTATTCAGCACTCCCTGAATATACAAGGACTGTCTGACGGGACCTAGTACACAAACTCCATGGATCTTATACTTCCATAGGTGTATCCTCAGCCCCCACAATAGAACCGATCATAACTATCACACTCTTTTTCCCTCTCCAGTCTTGTTGGCACTGGATTAGTTCTACAATTCATGTTTTACTGCTATTATTTTATACTCTTCATTTAGAAGCACCTCCCTCACCAGGCAAAATACGGGATACCCCTCAATACGAATATGGCAACTATAACCATGTCTGATGAAGAATTGTAAAAATACAATTCTGTGATTACTCAACTGTAGAATTGGTATTATGAGTATACAGTACGTCCTGCTCCAAATCTAATACTTTCAGTTGGGATATACTCCGCCAGATGGCGCTGGACTGCAGAGACATCGAAAATAGGCTCCTCCCAGCCCCTCAAATACCCAGGGACCTCCCACAAATCCCCAGCATTGAAAAGCAGTTAAGGAGAAGCCGGGAGAATTAAACAATCCAAACTATCAACTATAACAATGATAACAATCGGCATACAGGGGATCCAAGATAATGCAAACCAAGGGTGGGTTGGAGCAGGACGTACTGTATACTCATAACACCAATTCTACAGGTGAGTAATCACAGAATTGTATTATTCTAAGTATACAGGACGTCCTGCTCCAAGTCTAATACTTACAGTTGGGACATACAATAGCAGTGTCCATAAAGTAGGGTGGGATCCCCAAGAAAAATCAGCAGCAGGCAGTTTAAACCACTGCCGCCTGCAGAACCTTGCGGCCAAAAGCAGCATCAGCTGAGGCCCTAACATCAACCTTGTAAAACTTTGAAAAGGTATGAACAGAAGACCAAGTAGCGGCCTTGCAAACTTGTTCAACAGAAGCCTGGTGCTGAAAAGCCCAAGAGGCACCGATAGCACGAGTGGAATGAGCAGTAAGGCAGAAGGGAGGATTCTTCCCCTTAGCAGAGTAGGCCTGAATCACAGCCTGACGAATCCACTTGCTGATAGTAGACTTGGCAGGAGCCAAACCCTTCCTAAGACCAGAAGGAACCACAAAAAGAGCATCAGTTTTCCTGAAAGGTGCAGTAGCCACCAGATAGTACTTCAGACACCTAACCACATCCAAAGAGTGCAAAACCCTCTCCTTAGCATTGCTAGGATTAGGCACAAAGAAGGAAGAACAATATCCTGATTCAAATGAAAGGCAGACAATCAGGTTTGAAACGAAACACCACCTTGTCCTGGTGCCTCTCATAGTAGGGGGGCTGAATGGACAGTGCCACCAACTCAGACACACGCCTGACAGAAGTGATAGCCACCAGAAACACAACCTAAGAATGGCAAAGGCAGCATCCTGCACAGGTTCAAAAGGAGCACCCTGCAAGGCTGACAGAACCAAGTTCAAATCCCAAACAGGCACCATAGGTTTACGTGGGGGCCGCACATGAGTGACCCCCTGGAAAAAAGTCCTGATCAGAGGGTGCTGAGCAAAGGACTTCTGGAAAAAAATAGCCAGGGCAGAAACCTGACCCTTCAGAGTACTGAGTTGGAGCCCCATCTCCAACTCATGCTGCAGGAACTTCAGAATCCTGGGAATAGAGAAGACACGACAGGGAAGAGACTTAGACTCACACCAGTCAATGCAGGCACGCCAAACCCTGTAGTAAATGGAAGAGGAAGACTTCTTCCTAGCTTTAATCAAAGTATCCACAACTGAGGAAGACAGCCCCTTCTCCATCAAGATGGAGGTTTCAGCAGCCAAGCCGTCAAAGCCAGAGTTTGTAAATTGGGATGGCGTAGTGAGCCCTGAGTGATCAGATCTGGCACCAAGGGCAGAGCGTACTGATCTACTGCCAGCTGTACCACGTCTGCGAACCACACTCTTCTTGGCCACCTGGGGGCCACCAGAATTGCTGGCACCCCTTCCAGAGCAATCTTGCGCAGAACCCTGCCCAGCAGGGGAATTGGGGGGAAGACATACAGGAACTGAAAGTCCTTCCATGACATTGCTAGCGCATCCGAGGTCAGGGCCAGAGGATCCCTGGACAGAGAGACAAAAGCTGGAAGCTTGTGATTGTGGCGGGACACAAACAGATCCACATCTGGTTGGCCCCAACGGTGACACAGAGATTGAAACACCCTGCTGCATAGGGACCATTCTTCCTGGCGAGAGGTCCCCCTGCTCAGAGAGTCCGCCAGGTGATTTTCCACCCCCGGGATGTACACAGCTGAAATGCAGGGGACATTGGCCCAAGTCAGGATCAGAGACGCTCCCTGGAGGGCCCCCTTGCTCCGGGTCCCTCCCTGATGATTGATGTAGGCAACTGCCATCTGGTTGTCCGAGCGCACCTGAACAGGCAGGCCCTGAAGATGAGTAGTCAAGCGAGCCAGAACTAACCTGATCGCTCGCAGCTCCAAGACATTGATAGGTGTGTGGGCCTCCTGAGGGCCCCACCTCCCCTGGAACCGCAGGGACTTCCAGAAACCACCCCAACCTGACAGACTCCCAGGAAGGGGCAAGAAAGGATCTGGCCCCCAACAGGTTCCTTGAGTCCATCCACCACAAGAGGGAGCTCCTGACCAGGGGGGAGAGCACACAGACCCTGTCCAGGGACGCTGGGTCCTTGTCCTATACAGACAATAGGTGAAGTTGCAGAGGCCTCAAGTGGAACTGAGCATAAGGGACCGCTTTGAAGCATGCCACCATCAGGCCCACCAGCTGCATCCCCTGCCTGATCCACCTTCTGCTGAGGAAGGAAGATCCTTGCCTGAACTGTATCCAGATTCATTCCTAGGAATGGAGTTACCAAGGAAGGGGACAGTGAGGACTTGGGGTGGTTGAACACCCATCCAAATGACTCCAGAGTGGAAACCACCAGCTGAGTATCCAACTCTGCCTGATGTAGAGACTGGGAAGTGATGAGGATGTCGTCCAGATAGGGAAGCACGCAGACGCCCTGACATCTGAGCAGAGATATCACTCCAGCCAGCACCTTGGTGAACACCCTGGGAGCTGAAGTGAGGCCGAAGGGCAAGGCCACAAATTGGTAGTGTTGATCCATCAGAGCGAACCTGAGGAACCTTTGATGACCTGGGAACACAGGAATATGAAGGTAAGCATCTTTGATGTCATGAAATCCCCTTGGCGCTTGGAAATGATGGCAGAGCGCAGAGTCTCCATGCGGAAGCACCTGCCCCTGACAAACTTGTTGAGAATCTTTAAGTCCAGGATGGGCTGACAGAACCATCCTTTTTGGGTACTGTGAATAGGTTGGAATAAAAGCCCTTGCCTATTTCTCTTAAGGGGACCTGGCAGATGACCCCCAGCTCCAGGAGGCCTTGCACTGCTTGCACTAGCTCCTGAGCTGACACGGGGTCCTGAGGAATCCGGGATCTGATGAATCTTGGAGAGGGATCGGCAGCAAACTCCAACTTGTAACCGGAGGACACTACCTCCTGAATCCACCGGTCTGAGACATGAAGCCTCCAGACATGAGCGAAGTGTTGCAGCCGCCCCCCCACCCGGACGGGTGAGGGCGCCCCATCATGCCTGAGGGGGCTTGGGAGAGGATTTTGCTTTGGGACCCCAGGAGGAGTCAGGACGTCCACGTCCTCTGCCTCTACCCCAGAAATCTCCCCGGGCCCCAGGGAAAGACACCCCCCTTCCCTGTCTTGCACCACAGTAAGGGGAGGAGAAGGAAACCTGACCCCGAAAGGGCCGAGGTTGCCGCCTGCGCTGGGGTAACCTGCCTCCCTTAGGAAAAAGGTCCAGGTGGTCTCCAAACAGACGCAGTCCTTTAAAGGGAAAACCAGTGAAGGCCTTCTTGGCAGCGTTGTCAGCAGCCCACTGGCGCAGCCAAACCGAGCGGCGTATAGCCACCACGAGGCCAGAAGTTCTGGCACACATTCTGATGGTGTCATCCAATGCTGATAGGACAAAATTTATAAAAACATCACAACTGGATTCCTGATAAGGGTTCTAGTGGCCACAGTAGTAATGGCAGAGGCACAGACCGGGCGCAGCGCCGTCCCCGCACATGCAAAGGCGTGGGATGCCAGCTGATCAATACGCCGGTCTTCAGCATCCCGCAGGGTAGTAGAATCAGGGGAATGCATGACAGAGGTGTTAGATAGCCCTAGGATCGGAGCATCCACCTCGGGGGGGGGGGGGGGGGGATGACCAACATTTAACCACCTCAGCAGGAAAGGGATACTTCCTATCCCAACTCTTTGGAACCCCGGGAAGTTTACTGGGGCGCTCCCATTCCTTGAGCACAAGGTTATGGAAATGTGCCTGCTCTGGAAATTCCAAACGTGATCTTGCTGTATGGAAAAGCTCCCCTCTTTGCCTTGGAGCCTCAACAGGGAGAGAGATAGAACCTCAAAAATCTGGGTCAATAATTTGTCAGTGTCATCCGGGGCCCAGGGGTCAGAGCCAGAATCGTCATGACCCCTTGGTCTCTCATCAGATGAGCCTGAATCAGAAAAGAGCTCCCCTTCATCAGACGGGGTATAGCCACACAGATTCCAAAACTCCTCAGTTCCCATAGGGAAAACAGTAACATTAGGCGTCAAGTGCAGCTTCTTAGCAGGGGCCTTACGCGCTAAAGACTTCGCAATAATCTGTTCAACAGTAGCCAGTCTAGAAGACACATCAGGCTGAGAATCCCCACTAGTATGCAACTCAGCAGGAGTGAGATTTAAGCTTGGGGGAGTAGGTGAAGTGAAACGAGGTGCAGCCACTGGCAGGCCAGATTGCAATGCAAGCACCTGCTCAGCACAGGGTACACAGACCCACGCCTTGTCAGCGTCAGCATGAGGCTGGCCACACGCTACACACAGCCGGTCTTGTCCCAAAGGGACCCCGGTAACATTATCCTGAGATGCCTCCATATGGTGATTACGCCGATAGGGAATAACGCTATATAGCAACCCTGGATGCCCCAATAACCCGCTAGGGACGTGGGAGTATAATTTTTACAAGGCCTACAAGTAATATACTAAAAACAGGGACGGGAGAAGCCAAGAAGGGTTCGTCCCGCCTGAAAGACATAAGCAGACAAGACCCTAAGTACATTGTAACAAAAGTGAAGCAGATCAAGGCCCGCGAGGGCACTTACGGACCGCGGTAGGTAGGAGACCGTTGCGCATATGCCAACCAAGTCAGAAAAGATGGCGTCGGTATACCTCGAGGGGTGGGCCAGTAATAGCGATGACGCGGAACGCGCCAAAGATGGGCCCCGCCCCCCCCGAAGAGCGCGAAGCCAGAAAGGCCAACAGCCAATGATGGCGCACCTGAGGAAATGCCGCCGCCAAGCGCGGAACCAAGTCAGCACGCGGCGGCGGTAATTTTAAAAGCAATAAAGACAAGTGAAAAGTGAAAGCACAGACTGCATAACATACATATCTATACACATAAACACCCCCCCCCCTTTTCCCCCGAAGACTACAAGGAGGATGAGGGAGGACGGCGGCCACTTAAAAATAGGGCCCACCGATAGGCAGGGGCAAGGGGCAATAGTGCGGGAGGGGCATCCCATAGAGGCTCACCATAAGCCTGAACCGTCCACCCTTTGGTGGGGGATTGCGGTGGAGCAGCGCTCCTAAGCACCAACGGCGGTGCTGCCTACCTTCACCCGACCAGCGCAGCCAAGGCTGGGAAGCATATTGTGGGAATAGTCCTACAGGGCCGCAGGTTAATAACCCCGCTCACCTGCGAGTAGAGAGAGAATTTCTCGTCCTTCGCAGCCAGACTGCAGAGAAATTCTGGGGATTTGTGGGAGGTCCCTGGGTATTTGAGGGGCCGGGAGGAGCCTATTTGCGATGTCTCTGCAGTCCAGCGCCATCTGGCGGAGTATATCCCAACTGTAAGTATTAGATTTGGAGCAGGACGTACTGTATACTAAGAATAGTTAGAGGTTCCCCTTTGGTGAGAAAACATTTTTATATTCGGCTTGCTTTAGATCCCCTTTAAGGATTGCATAGGGCACATCAACATATGAGTTTAAGATGTTATCCTTTATTATTGAGGGACTAGATCTATATCTCCTTACTATTTATATTTAAACTCCTGATCTAGTGGTATATCATCCATTTTCTTCCAGGTTCAGGATATAGTAAATGGTTAAATTATAACCCTCTGGCAATTAATGTTACCAGCTTCAATGCCAGGCAAGCAGTACTGCTAGCGTCTAGCGCTCTAAATATATTAATAAACTGTACACTTGTATAATGTTCATTTTTATTGCCTGCTAGTAACACTTGTATTTGTGTATCTTTATTGCAGATACATCCCCCGCATTGGAATCCTCCACTATCAGCGTACTCACCTTCACTCGCTCCGCTGACATCCGATGTGGCAGACCGGAAGTGACGTACGGATGTTCGCGTCATGGCAGCGTCACAGGGCCAGCCCTGGGGGATACGCACGCTTTAGGTGCATATAACAGCTGTCATAGCCACACACAGCAGGCACCACTTTCCGCCGCAGGATGCACATTACAGCCACGTTCTGAGGAAGGGAAATCTCCCGAAACACGTGTCAGCAGCATAAGCAGCATACTGATCAGGACGCTACCAGCGAGCTTCGGTCCTATCAAGCCTCTTACCCTTTTGAGACCAGGAGAGTCTCCGGACATTCCAAGCAATTGATTCATTGTGCCTCACGCATACGATTTAAAGGTATAGCCACTCATCAAAACGCTTCTTTGCATGATTACTATATATACTGTATTGAAGTGGCTCTAACATTCAGCTACCATTGTTTGCATTAACTGCACTGCATTTTCTTACAAAGGAAGCTTTGCCCCATGCAAGATTCAGCATTCCTATTAATCTTTTATATATAGTGTACAGCATTTATAATATGGTGGTATAATTGTGAAAGGTGTCCTCACATTATGTGTTATTCCATGACATGGGTATACTGTATACCCACTGCCCATGACACTTTATGTACTTATATTATGCTTTTGAGTCTTTAAATACAATTTAACCCTTTTTGCAACAAAACTCTTAGGGGTGCCCCCGGCATGTGCCTGACCACAGTACGGAATGCACTTATTGAGATCAATAGAAGCCTCCATACACCAGGAAATTCTGGTGCCGTCGAAGTTCATGGGAGAGCTCCATATTGAGACCACGCCCACCCGCAGGGTCAGCTTCTCATATCGGCATTGCAGGTGAGAGATGTTCCATTTCCTTTAAGCTCAGGTTAGATATTAGGAATAAGTTCATATGTGGGGTTATTTACAAGTGAATGAGATTTGCTCTACATAAAACACCAGGTCTTACTATTCCTTTTCTGATACAATTGATGAACCATTGATGAAAATCCCAGCACCAAGGAGCTTTACATTCAGTGCCTGTTTATAAGCACAATTATAAATTCCTATATTTGTGACTGCACATCCCTACTAAGCTCTGCATAATAAAATTGGATTGTGAACAATTACCTCGTACAATAAACATCCTAATGACCAAATATCGGATTTGAAATTGTATCCATTTTCATGTATTCTCTCGGGAGACATGTAATAAGGAGTACCCACTGTAAAAAAAAAAAAAAAAAAGTTGTGTTTAATAAATACAAATAGACAGTACAAATATTTATTCACTACATACATAACAGAGCAAATTCCATGGTTTATTGATTTATTTATTGAATGCAAGACCCTTTCCTTAGCATTACTAGGATTAGGGCACAATGAAGGAAGAACAATGTCCTGATTCAAATGAAAGGCAGACACTACCTTAGGCAGAAAATCTGGCTTGAAGCGAAACACCACCTTGTCCTGGTGTCTCTCATAGTAGGGGGGCTGAATGGAAAACGCCGCCAACTCAGACACAAGCCTAACAGAGGCGATAGCCACGAGAAAGAAAACCTTGAGAGTAAGAATGGCCAGGGAAGCATCCTGCACAGGTTCAAAAGGAGCACCCTGCAAGGCTGATAAAACCAAGTTCAAATCCCAAACAGGCACCATAGGCTTACGTGGGGGACGCACAAGTCACCCCCTGGAAAAAAAGTCCAAATCAGAGAATGCTGAGCAAAGGACTTCTGGAAGAAAACAGCCAGGGCCGAAACCTGACCTTTTAGAGTACTAAGTTGGAGCCCCATCTCCAACCCATGCTGTAGGAACTCCAGAATCCTGGGAATAGAGAACACACGACAGGGAAGAGACTTAGACTCACACCAGTCAATGTAGGCACGCCAAACCCTGTAGTAAACAGAAGAAGAAGACTTCTTCCTAGCCTTTATCAAACTATCCACAACAGAGGAAGACAGCCCCTTCTCCATCAAGATAGAGGTTTCAGCAGCCAAGCCGTCAAAGCCAGAGTTTGTAAATTGGGATGGCGTAGTGAGCCCTGAGTGAGCAGATCTGGCACCACGGCAGAGTGTACTGATCTACTGCCAACTGCACCACGTCTGCGAACCACACTCTTTTTTGCCACCTGGGGGCCACCAGAATTGCTGGCACCCCTTCCAGAGCAATCTTGCGCAGAACCCTGCCCAGCAGGGGGAATGGAGGGAAGACATACAGAAACAAAGTCCTGCCATGACATTGCTAGATCATCCGTGGTCAAGGCCAGAGGATCCTGGGACAGGGAGACAAAGGCCGGCAGCTTGTGATTGTGACGGGACGCAAACAGATCCACATCTGGTTGGCCCAACGTTGACACAGAGATTGGAACACCCTGATGCATAGGGACCATTCTCCCTGGTGCGAGGTCCCCTTGCTCAGAGAGTCTGCCAGGAGAGTTTCCACCCCGGGATGTACACAGCTGATATGCAGGGAACATTGGCCTCCGCCCAGGTCAGGATCAGGGACACTTCCTGGAAGGCCCCCTTGCTCCGGGTCCCTCCCTGATGATCGATGTAGGCAACTGCCGTCTGGTTGTCAGAGCGCACCTGAACAGGCAGGCCCTGAAGGTGAGCAGTCAACTGAGCCATAACTAACCTGATCGCCCGCAGCTCCAAGACATTGATAGGTGTGTGGGCCTCCTGAGGGCCCCACCTCCCCTGCAACCGCAGGAACTTCCAGAAACCCCCCCAAACTGACAGACTGGCATCCGTGGTGACCGTCTCCCAGGAAGGGGTCAGAAAGGATCTGCCCCCCAACAGGTTCCTTGAGTCCATCCACCACGAGAGGGACCTCCTGACCAGGGGGGAGAGCATACAGACCCTGTCCAGGGACGCTGGATCCTTGTCCCATACTGACAAGAGGTGGAGTTGCAGAGGCCTCAAGTGGAACTGAGCATAAGGGACTGCCTCGAAGCACGCCACCATCAGGCCCACCAGCTGCATTCCCTGCCTGATGGAGGGATGATGACAAGATAGCAGGAACTGGACCTGTGCAATCAGACCGTCCACCTTCTGTTGAGGAAGGAAAACCCTTGCCTGAACTGTATCCAGATTCATTCCTATGAATGGAGTCACCAAGGAGGGGGACAGTGAGGACTTGGGGTGGTTGATCACCCATCCAAATTACTCCAGGGTGGACACCACCAGCTGAGTATCCAACTCCGCCTGAAGTAGAGATTTGGAAGTGATGAGAATGTCGTCTAGATAAGGCAGCACGTGGACACCCTGATACCTGAGCAGAGACATCACGCCGGCCAGCACCTTGGTGAACACCCTGGGAGCTGAGGTAAGACCAAATGGCAATGCCACAAACTGGTAGTGTTGATCCTCCAGAGCGAACCTGAGGAACCTTTGATGACCTGGAAATACAGGAATATGAAGGTAAGCATCCTTGATGTCCACAGAAGTCATGAAATCCCCTGGGCGCAGGGAACTGAAGGCAGAGCGCAGAGTTTCCATGCGAAAGCGCCTGCTCCTGACAAATTTGTTGAGGATCTTCAAGTCCAGGATGGGCCTGACTGAACCATCATTTTTGGGGACTGTGAATAGGTTGGAATAGAAGCCCTTGCCTATTTCTCTTAAAGGGACCTTGCAGATGACCCCCAGCTCCAGGAGGCCTTGCACTGCCAGCACTAGTTCCTGAGCTAACACAGGGTCCTGAGGATCTGATGAATCTTGGAGGGGGGCAGGCAGCAAACTCTATCTTGTAACCGGAGGACACTACCTCCTGAATCCACCGGTCTGAGACATGAAGCCTCCAGACGTGAGCAAAGTGCTGAAGCCGTCCCGCCCACCCGGATGGGTGAGGGCGCCCCATCATGCCTGAGGGGGCTTGGGAGAGGATTTAGCCTTGGGACCCCAGGAGGAGCCAGGACGTCCACGTCCTCTGCCCCTTCCCCGAGAAATCTCCCCGGGCCCCAGTAAGGGAGACCCCCCTCCCTTGTCTAGCGCCACGGTAGGGGGAGGAGAATGAGCCCTGACCCCGAAAGGGCCGAGACTGCCGCCTGCCCTGGGGTAACCTGCCTCCCTTAGCAAAAAGGTCCAGGCGGTCCCCAAACAGACGTAGTCCTTTGAAGGGAAAACCAGTGAGGACCTTCTTGGCAGCGTTGTCATCAGGGGCACTATCAAGTATACTTCTGATCAGGGTCCTAGTGGCCACAGCGGTAATGGAAGAGGCACAGACCAGGCGCAGCGCCGTCCCCGCACATGCAAAAGCATGGGACGCCAGCTGATCAATGCGCCGGTCCTCAGCATCCCGCAGGGTAGTAGAGTCAGGGGAATGCATGACAGAGGTGTTAGATACCACCTCGGGAGGGGATGACCAACACTTTACCACATCAGCAGGAAAGGGATACTTCCTATCCCAACTTTTAGGTACACCGGGAAGTCTACTGGGGCGTTCCCATTCCTTGAGCACCAGGTTATTGAAATGTGCTTGCTCAGGAAATTCCAAACGTGATTCCAAAGCTCCCCCCTTTGCCTGGGAGCCGCAACAGGGGGAGAAATGGACAGAACCTCAAAAATCTGAGTCAGTAATCTGTCAGTGTCATCCGGGGCCCAGGGGTCAGAGCCAGAATCGTCATGGCCCCTTGGCCTCTCATCAGATGACCCTTCATCCGAAGGCGTATAGCCACAAAGATTCCAAAACTCCTCAGTTTCCATAGGGAAGAGTGTGACATTAGGTGTTAAGTGCCGCTTTTTAGCAGGGGCCTTACGCTCCAAGGTATTAGCAATCAACTTCTCAACAGTAGCCAGTCTAGAAGACACATCAGGCTGAGAATCCCCACTTGTATGCCACTCAGTAGGAGTGAGATTTAAGCTTGGGGGGGTAGGTGAAGTGAAACGAGGTGCAGGGCCGGCCACTGGAAGGCCAGATTGCAGCGCAAGCACTTGCTCAGCGCAGGGTACACAGACCCGCGCCATGTCAGCGTCAACATGAGACTCCCCACACGCTACACACAGCCGGGCTTGTCCCGAAGGAACCCTGGTCACATTATCCTGAGATGCCTCCATATGGTGATTATAGCGGCACTATAGGCCGATAGGGATTAACGCTATACAGCAACCCTGGATGCCCCAATAACCCGCTAGGGAAGTGGGAGTAATTACACTAGGCCTCACAAGTTAACCAACTAATAGAGGGCCGGGAGAAGCCAATGGATTCGCCCATCTGAAAGACATAATAAAAGGGGCCGTAAGCAGACAGTAATAAAAAGGTGGTAAGAAAGCCACCCGCGAGGGCACTTACAGACCGTGGTAGGTAGAGGTCCGTCACGCATAAGCCGACCAAGCAGACAAAATGGCGTCGGTATACCTCGAGGGGCGGGCCGGCAACAGCAATGACGTGGAGCGCGCCAGTGACGGCCCCCATCCCCCGAAGAGCGGGAAGCCAACACGTGACAAGCAGCCAATGACGCGGAACATAATGACAAAAAGGCACGCGGCGGCAATTTTAAATATATACATAGTAAAGCAAGTCAGCGCGGCGGCTGACACAAAGCATGAATGAAATAAAGCATAAGCCAATACACGTAAATACATAGCATACACACAGACACAACCCCCCCCCCCCTCTTTCCCCCTGAAGGCTACATGGAGAATGAGGGAGGACAGCGGCCACTTAAACAGGGCCCACCGATAGGCAGGGGCAAGGGGCTATAGTGCGGGAGGGGCATCCCATAGAGGCTCACCATAAGCCTGAACCGCCTACCCTTTGGTGGGGGATTGCGGTGGAGCAGCGTTCCTAAGCACATAACAGCGGTTCTGCCTACCATCACCCGACCAGCGCAGCCAAGGCTGGGAGGCATATTGCTAATGGAACGGGTGGGAATAGTCCTACAGGGCCGAAGGCTAATAGCCCTGCTCACCTGCGAGTAGAGAGAGCCATTTCTCGTCCTTCGCAGTCCAGACTGCAGAGAAAATCTGGGTATTTGTGGGAGGTCCCTGGGGGCCGGGAGGAGCCTATTTTCGATGTCTCTGCAGTCCAGCGCCATCTGGCGGAGTAAAACCCGATAGTAAGTACTATATCTGGAGCAGGACATACTGTATACTAGGAATAAAAAGTTTGTAGTATCAATAATGCCATCATCCCTTTCTGGCACCCTTCATCCTCTTTACAGTCATGGCCACCAAAGACTCTGGTCATGTGCATCTGTTTCAAAGTTTCCATCCTTATTCACTGTCTTATTTGAAGATATTTTGGTCCCCAGTTGGTAGGGATTTCCTTATGGATACCTGCAATCAGGGACTCTCCCTTGCGAATCTCAACGCCTGGAGTTTATGTTTTGTTCAGTTTCCTCAACACTGTTATCCAGGGTAGATTTTAATGCATAAGTTAGGGTTTTCTTTCCAGGCGCTTCTCCTATCTCTGCTGCTAAATATCTGGATATCCTAGTACTTCTTGGATAAAAATAATGCAAGGGTCCTTATCCCCAAAATCTGTCTCCTTCAAAAAACTGATTGAGGGAGCATCCTCATACCTTGACTGATTTAAATCTAAAAATGCAAACATTAGACTAGGTCTCCAAGCACAGTAGATTAGGGTCAATAGATCTTCTGGTATGGCTGATACGCATGAAAGAAAGCAATGCTTTGAGTAGCCACTGACAAACTGAGCTCTACATTACTATACTTAACCCCCCCCTCCAACCTAATAGCATAATCTAAAACGTGCCCTCAAACTGCCACTTATAACACCTTGGGGCCATACCAAGTCCAGATGCTTTGACTTATTACTACACATACAGAATACCATGGCCTGGAAGAATGAAAACCTTGAAACAAATTGTGTAACGAAACTGGAGGTACAGATGAAAAAAGAAAAAACATTAAACATACTCCATTGCAGGAATCAGATCTGGAACCCCTGGAGCTGCAAAGCAGGCATGCTGACTACTTATTCACCTACTGTAAATTATATTATACTACATATAGGACTTAAACGTACCACTACACTGGCATTTATGTGTTCTGCAATCT
This sequence comes from Gastrophryne carolinensis, assembly GCA_027917425.1. Taxonomy (NCBI): domain Eukaryota; kingdom Metazoa; phylum Chordata; class Amphibia; order Anura; family Microhylidae; genus Gastrophryne; species Gastrophryne carolinensis. The sequence goes on from CM051235.1 coordinate 353,504,751, forward strand.
CAGTTTTTTTATAAGCACCATAGCCACATGTAACATTATAACAAAAACACAATATGCAGCAGGTTACCATGTTGTCCAATATACTTTGGAGGAGACTATAAACACATAGGTCTTCATCTTTGAAATGTTCACTTTCTTTCATGCTCATTTAATTAACTGAACTTTCTGTGCAGTAATAACTTTTCTTATAAAAGCACCTTGTACCAGCATTTCCGTTTCTGACATGTACAGACGTAATGGAACAGGTAGGAAAAAAAAAATCAACTCGTCTGATTAGCAAGGTCATGTATTTGGGACCAAATAAATGGGTTCCTTTTTATGGAGCCCTTGTAATTCTTTATTCATTATACCACTGCTAAAACCTCCTTCCTTCAGAGGCTAGTCACTGAATTTCTTTCTCCCCTTTAAATTTTAACAACGCGACTATAAAATAAATAATCAGTGGTTATGGTGGCAGCGGATTCTTTAAAGTCAGCTCCAAGGTCAGAGGTCGTCATAACAGGAAACTCCTGAAAGCTACATGAAATTAATAGTGTGCCTCGACACAGGTTAATAAGGCTTTCCGGAGGGGGCTGTGGGTTTCACAGCTGACACATGGCATCAGTCGGGACAGTAAAACACTCACTCAGTACCCGTGCCTCTCAGGACAGCTTACCTAAAGAATGTGCAGCTGTGGTTTTGGAGCTGAAGAAGCGGCCCAAGCCTAAATCCCCCAGCTTCACCACGCCTGTGGCTGTTATAAACACATTGGCTGGCTTAATATCTAGAGGAAAAAAAAAAAGATATTCACAAAGTCAAAGCAAGTGCACCCAAATGAATGAACTAAAGCAATGTAAAATATCACACAATTGATAGAACAGGTAAACTATTGTACTGCGTTAGCCATCAAGGTAACCAAAAGATTTTAAAAGAGGAACATCGGCCTCCCTGGAGTCTAAAAGGGAAGTAGGAGGGCTTCTGTCTTGGCCCCGGGCAGAGGGGTGAGATGGTGGCTGCCGAGTCACCCCTGAGGGCAATTTGGGGGGGGGGGGGGGGGGGGGCGGGGATGTATATATATAATTTGATATCTTGTGCTCTTATGCTGATGCATCCTTGTGACATATTGGCTTCCCTTCTTGTGTATTTTTGTGATTGTTTATTCCCGCCTTGCAGGGCGAACTGTTTTGTAAGCTGCTACTCTTTGATAAATAAAGAATATTAAAAAAAAGGGAAGCAGATGTTCCTATCCCTGGTATCTTGATTGAGCAAATGTGTGAAACTCCAGCTATCGTCCAGCATACTCAAATTGTCTGCAATCCCACAGCACATGTATGGGCCGCTACTCACTTCTATCTGAGGTACGTATATGTGCCAGACATTTCTGAATGGCTGCCGCATTTACATGGGGGGCCGGTCAATGGCTTGGCCTGCATTCAGTGTTACGTTGCCCTAACATTAACGAGGCTCATAAAAGCTGAATCAATAGTTTAAGAACTTGAAAGCTGTCAATTTTCTTGGCAACGGGGCATCCCTATTTTGCAGATATCAGTGCAGCTGAATAGAACATATAATGGTAGTTAACTGAGCATCCCATGAAAGAACCAGGAAGAGGCGAGTTTTCGGGTGATCTGTGGGAGTTATTGCTCTTTAAAGTCAAAATCCTGAGTTTTGGTCCTTTCCCCCTTGAGGCATCCCGATAGGGGTTGCCCTGCTGTGTGAAACTCCCTAGATCGCCGAAGTCAACTCACCTCTTCCCAGTCCTACGATGTATGACCGGCCGCTCGTCCAATCAGCGCGCTCTGAGACGCTGACTTCCCTTTAACAAGGAGCATTCCCGTGCCGGCCATTCACAAATGCCCCGGATAGCGGGGATGCGTACGCGGGTCAGCCATGCGCCATTGGACCGGGAAACCAGGTAAGTATGTGAGGCGACCTGGGGGTTTCATATAAAAATCGGGATGCTCCTGGAGGAGGGGATTGATCTTATAGATTCCCCGGCCGATCGTGGTGGGTTTTGGTCCACTTTAATAAAGTTACTTGTTACTTTTATATATGTGAAGCTTAATGTTCCCTCTTTGCCCAGCAATTATTGAAAGGATGGTTAAATAGATAATCACCAGATGAAACTTTTTATGAGTGCATATGTATTCTTGAAGAAGAGGGGGGTAAAAGAAAAAGTAAATATATATTTGTAAGGAAGCTACAAGTAAACATCTCATAAAATGTTTTGAGTAGGGTTATGGTTTGTTTAAGAGGGTATTACGCAGAATGGCAAAAGCTGATGAATTGTCAATTATCAGATGCAAAACAGTGCTTTGGTCTGAAGGACCAAAAGGACACCCAAATTACACCCAAATACAGTATGACTGGAAATCATTTGTTTACACTGCAGTCACTATCTAATTTGTTTAACTGAAAACTTCACAGGAGTGCAGCCATACATAGTATGTAGTAGTAGCATTAAAAATACAATTCTGTGATTACTCACCTGTAGAATTGTTTTTACTGTGTACAGCACGGCTTGCTTCATTTCAATTCTTCACGATTGGGGAATCCGCCACAAGGCGGCGCAGTCGACTGCAGAAAGACTTGTGGCTCCTCCCGGCCCATAAGAAGGGCAGGAATAACCCAGAGACCCCTAGTGTTTGAAAGCAGTAATGCAAGAAGCCGGGAGGCAAGACCATGTTAACAAAAAACACAGCCCCAATAAAAATAACTCTCAAGAAAATCACCATAACAAGGCAAAATAGGATAACGATAACAAGGGAGGGATGAAGCAAGCCGTGCTGTACACAGTAAAAACAATTCTACAGGTGAGCAATCACAGAATTGTATTTTTCCTTGTGTACAACACGGCTTGCTTAATTTCAATTCTTCACGATTGGGACATCCAACAGCAGTGTCCATGAAGAAGGGTGGGATCCCCAGTGAGCAACACCAGGCAGTTCAAGACACTACCGCCTGAAGCACCTTGCGACCAAAAACAGCATCAGCTGAGGCCCGATCATCAACCTTGTAAAACTTGGAAAAAGTATGAACAGAAGACCAAGTAGCGGCCTTACAAACTTGTTCAACAGAAGCCTGGTGCTGAAAAGCTCAAGAAGCACCAATAGCCCTAGTGGAATGAGCCGTAACACGAAAAGATGGTTCCTTCCCCTTAGCAGAGTACGCTTGCACCACCGCCTGTCTAATCCACTTGCTGATAGTGGATTTGGCTGGAGGCAAACCCTTCCTAGGCCCGGCAGGAAGGACAAACAGAGAATCAGACTTCCGAAAAGGCTCAGTAGCAGTCAAATAAAATTTGGGCGCCCTGACCACATCCAGAGAATAAAGGCTTTGTTCCTTAGAATTAGAAGGGGCAGGACACAAGGAAGGCAAGACAATGTCCTCATTGAGATGAAAGGTAGAAACAACCTTGGGCAAAAATTCAGGTTTAAAACGGAATACCACCTTATTCTGATGCCGTTCAAAATAAGGAGGCTTAATAGAAAGCACCGTCAGCTCAGAGACACGATGCACCGAAGTAATAGCCACCAATAAGGCCACCTTAAGAGTCATAATGGCCAGCGCAGCACTGTACAAGAGCTCAAAGGGAGGACCCTGGAGAGCAGAAAGCACCAAGTTCAAATCTCACACCGGTAGCAGGGGCTTACGCGGTGGACGTACATGAGTAACTCCTTGGAAAAAAGTCTTGACAAGCCTGTGATTGGTGAAAGATCGCTGGAAAAAGATTGCCAAAGCTGAAACCTGTCCTTTGAGGGTAATCAGTTGTAGACCCGACTCCAGACTCGCACCAGGCAATGTAAGCATGCCAGACCCTATAATAAATCAAAGAAGAAGATTTCGTCCGAGCCTGAATCATAGTACTGACTACCGAAGCTGGCAGTCCCTTATCCATCAGGATGGAGGTTTCAGCAGCCAAGCCGTCAAAGCCAACACTTGTAAATTGGGATGGCGCAACTGTCCCTGAGTGAGAAGTCCTGGATCGTCGGGCAGGACGAAGTGATCCACCGCCATCTGGGCGACGTCCGCGAACCATGCTCTCCTCGGCCAGCGGGGGGGGGGGGGGCCACCAGAATAGTCGGTACCCCCTCCTGGGCTATCTTGAGCAGCACCCGCCCCAGGAGAAGAAATGGAGGAAGCGCATAGAGGAGCCGGAAAGCTGTCCAGGGAATGGCTAGAGCGTCCGTGGCGAAGGCCTGTGGATCTCTTGACAGAGACGAATCTTGGAAGCTTGTGATTGTGACGGGACGCACACAGGTCCACGTCCTGATGACCCCAGCGGTGACACAAAGAGAGAAAGATCTTGTTGTCGAGGGACCATTCCCCTAGACGAGACGTCCCCCTGCTCAGGGAGTCCGCCTCCTGGTTCTGCACCCCTGGGATGTAAACCGCTGAGATGCAGGGAACATTCTCCTCTGGCCAAGACAATATCAGGGACATCTCCTTGAGGGCTCGTTTGCTCCGAGTCCCGCCCTGATGATTGATGTAAGCGACAGCCGTCTGAGTAGCGCTCACCCCAGCCTGGTCTGCAAGGACACTCTGAGCGCAGGGAACACAGACCACGCTGCGACCGCTCACAGGGGATGCCCCGCACATGAGACACAGCTGAGCCCGCCCCAAGGGCCTCCAAGCTCGCAATCCCCAGAAGCCTCCATATGCTGATTACAGAAATCGCGAACAATTAAGCCAGGCACGGGCGCTCGGGGCTATGAGACCCCACCTGGGATGCCCCCACGTATCCCTTAACAAGAAAGGAGGAGGGGGAGTGGGGGTACTAGCCCGGGAGAAACCACAAGTGCAATAAGTAGGCCCGTCTGAAAAACATAATAGGAGCCCATGAGCATCCCACAGCACATGCACGGACTGTGCCACCTTGTGGCGGATTACCCAATCGTGAAGAATTGAAATGAAGCAAGCCGTGCTGTACACAAGGAAAAGTAAAGTAGTAGTCTGTGGGAGCCAGGTGGTCTGAGCATTTGGGTTCAAAGAACAATATGAATTTGAGAAATGACTTTTAAACTAAAGGTACACAGATATGATGGTCAGCTGACCAGGTTACTGATGCCATAAGCTTTGCCCAATACCAAACCTACATATCTGATGGGACCACAAATGACAAAAACCATTACATGGGCTAAAAGGATAGGAAAAAAGTCTTATTTGGACTTCTTGGAGGGAGTACAATGAGATGGTTCTAAAAAATACAATTCTGTGATTACTCACCTGTACAATTGGTATTATATGTATACAGCACGTCCTGTTCCAGAAGATATTCCTTACACTTGGGATACACTCCAGTAGATGACGCTGGACTGCAGAAACAGAAAAGTGGCCCCATAAATACCCGGGACCTCCCACAAAATCCCCAGTATTGAAAAGCAGTTAGCAAGAGACTGGGAGAACTATAACCATAATATGAAAATTTGAACATAAAAACAATCACCATAAAAAAGGTAACTAAAGATAGTGATAACAAGGGTGGGGTGGAACAGGACGTGCTGTATACATATAATACCAATTCTACAGGTGAGTAATCACAGAATTGTATTATTCTAAGTATACAGCACGTCCTGTTCCAGAAGATATTCCTTACACTTGGGACATCCAATAGCAGTGTTCGTAAGGTAGGGTGAGATCCCCAAAAGTAACAGCAGACAGTTCAAACCACTGCCGCCTGCAGAACCTTGCGGCCAAAAGCAGCATCAGCGGAGGCCCTAACATCAACCTTGTAAAACTTTGAAAAAGTATGAACAGAAGACCAAGTAGTGGCCTTGCAAACTTGTTCAACAGAAGCTTGGTGCTGAAAAGCCCAAGAGGCACCAATAGCACGAGTAGAATGAGCAGTAAAGTGGAAGGGAGGTTCCTTCCCCTTAGCAGAGTAGGCCTGAATCACAGCCTGACGTATCCACTTACTGATAGTGGACTAAGCCGGAGCCAGGCCTTTCTTAGGTTCAGATGGAAGCACAAAAAGAGCATCAGTCTTCCGTAAGGATTCAGTAGCCACCAAATAGAACTTCAGAGTTCTGACTACGTCCAAAGAATGCAAAACCCTTTCCTTAGGGTTACTAGGATTAGGACACAGAGAAGGAAAAACAATGTCCTGATTGAGATGAAAAGCAGAAACAACCTTAGGTAGAAAATCTGGCTTAAAACAAAACACCACCTTGTCCCGGTGTCTCTCAAAATAAGGAGGCTTGATGGAAAGCGCCGCCAACTCAGAAACACACCTAACAGAAGTGATAGCCACCAAAAAGACCACCTTAAGCGTAAGAATGGACAAAGGGGCCCTTGCAAGGGTGTCCCTGAGTGAGCAAATCTAGAACCTGTGGTAGAGCAGACTGATCTACTGCCAACTGCACCATGTCTGCGAACCACACTCTTCCTGGCCAACAGGGGGCCACCAGGATGGTTGGCACCCATTCCTGTACTATCTCGCGCAGCACCCTGCCCAGCAGTGGAAACAGGGGAAACACATACAGGAGCTGGAACCCCATCCAGGACATTGCCAGGCATCCGTGGCCAAGGCCAGAGGATCCTGGGACAGAGAGACAAAGACTGGAAGCTTGTACTTGTGACGAGAAGCAAATAGATCCACGTCCGGCTGACCCCAGCGGTGGCACAGGGAGCTTAACACCCTGCCGCTGACGGACCACTCTTCCAGACGAGAGGTCCCCCTGCTCAGAGAGTCTGCCTCCAGATTGTCCACCTCCGGGATGTACACAGCTGAGATACAGGGAACATTTTCTTCCGCCTAGGACAGTATCAGGGACACTTCCTTGAGGGCCCTCTTGCTCGGGGTCTCTCCCTGATGATTGATGTAGGCAGGTCCGCTCAGACAATGCCGTCTGGTTGTCTGAGCGGACCTAAACAGCCCGACCCCTCAGGTGAGGGGTTAAGTGAACCAACCTGATTGCCCTCAATTCCGGAATGTTGATAGGGGCATGGGCCTCCTGAGGGCCCCACTGACCCTGGAATTTCAGGGACTTCCAGAATCCCCCCCAACCTGTCAGACTGGCATTCCTGGTGACAGTCTCCCAGCAGGGGGCCAGAAAGGACCTGACCCCCAGCAGGTTCCCTGAGACCAACCACCACACTAGAGACCGCCTGACCTGAGGGGGCAAGACAAACACCTGATCCAGGGACACAGGGTCCCGATCCCATACTGGCAAAAGGTGAAGCTGAAGAGGCCTCATGTGGAACTAAGCATATGGAACCGCCTTGAAGCAGGATACTATCAGGCCCACCAGCTGCATTCCCTGCCTGATGGATGGATGGGGACAAGACAGCAGGAGCTGAACTTTCTCTTGAAGGACCTCCACCTTTCTTCTGAGGAAGAAAGATCTTGACCTGAGCTGAATCCAGAATCATGCCCAGAAAAGACTTCACCATGGAAGGAGACAGGGAAGATTTGGGGTGATTGATCACCCAGCCGAATGATTCCAGTGTGAACACCAGAGTGTCCAGCTCTGCCTGATGGAAGGACTGAGAATCAATAAGCATGTCGTCCAGGTAGGGAAGAATGCGAATGCCCTGAGATCTCAGCAGGGCCATCACTTCTGCCAGCACCTTGGCGAATACCCTGGGGGACGAGGTGAGGCCGAAGGGCAAGGCCACAAATTGTTAGTACTGATCCTCCAGAGCAAACCTGGGGAACCTCTGATGACCTGGAAAGATAGGGACGTGAAGGTAAGCATCCTTGATGTCTACCGAGGTCATGAAGTCCCCTGGGTGTAGGAAAATCACAGCTGAGCGCAGAGTCTCAATGCGAAAGTGTCTGAATCTGACAAACTTATTGAGAAGCTTTAAATCCAGGATAGCTCTGATGGACCCATCCTTTTTGGGCACAATGAAAAGATTGGAATAAAAGCCTTTGCCCCTTTCCTTCAAGGGCACCCGGCAGATGACACCTAGGTCTAGAAGGCCTTGGACAGCCAGGGAGAGACACTGAGCTGACAAGGGGTTTTGAGCTACACGAGATTTGATGAATCTTGGGGGCGGCCAGGTTGCAAACTCTATCTTGTAACCAGAGGAAACTACCTCCTGAATCCACCGGTCTGAGACATGATGCCTCCAGACGTGAGCCAAGAGCCGAAGCCGTCCCCCCACCCGGATGGGTGAGGGCGCCCCTTCATGCCCGAGGGGGCTTGGGGGAGGACTTAGTCTTGGGACCCCAGGGAGGGCCAGGGCGGCCACGTCCTCTGCCCCTGCCCCAAAAATCTCCACGGGCTCCAGCAAAGGAAGCTCCCCGTCCAATTCTGGAGCCCCTGAAGGAAGGAGAAAAGGCACCTGAGTCCCGAAAGGACCGGGGCTGCCTTCTACGCTGAGGTAACTTGCCTCCCTTAGCAAACAAGTCCAAACGTTCCCCAAAGAGGCGCAGCCCCTTGAAGGGAAAACCAGTGAGGGCCTTTTTGGCAGCATTGTCAGCTGCCCACTGGTGCAGCCAGACCGAGCGGTGTATTGCCACACATTCTAATGGTATCATCCAGGGCAGAGAGAACATATGCAACAAATTCATCACAAAGCAGAAGAGCTCTATACTCTTCACTACCAGCATTATCAGGGGCCCCATCTAAGAGACACCTGAGCAGGCTTTTAACAGCAACAGCCGTGATAGCAGAGGCACAGACCGGACGGAGCGCGGTCCCAACACAGGCAAAGGCATGGCAAGCCAGCTGATCCATGCGCCTGTCTTCCCCATCCCTAAAGGTAGTAGTGTCAGGGGAATGCATGACAGATGTGTTAAGACAACCCCAGAACTGGTGCATCCACCTCTGGAGGACATGACCAAAGTTTAACCATTTCAGCAGGAAAGGGATACCTCTTATCCCAACTCTTTGGTACCCCGGGAATCCGGCTAGGCCTTTCCCACTCTTTGAGAATCAGATTATTAAAGTGAGTTTGTTCAGGAAACTCCAAACGAGGCCCGCGGGGCCACGGCAGGAGGAGAGATACAGAGCACTTCAAAAATGTGAGTCAAAAGTCTGTCAGTATCATCCAGCCCTCCAGGTAAGCCCTCAACCCCCAATCTCCGCAGCCAGCTTCACCTGTAGGAGCCCCCGCTTGCCGGGACGCAGAATACGCCTGCCCCCAGGACTTCAATGGCTCAAAGGATGTAGGCTTACTGTTGGGAGGTCTGGAGAACCAGTGGCTGGGAGCGGTATTGAGCGAGCCCAATAGCAGGAGCGTTTTAACAGGAAAGTCCAGACAGGCTAGGGGTTGGCAACGGGTGTTTCTGAGATGGCAGTGGTACAAAAGGAGAAGGCAAATCGTAGTCTAGGTTCAGAGCAGAGGTCGGCAATAGGATGTCAGATCTAGGATGGTCGGTACAGGTGATGGTCGGCAACGGGAGTTCAGATCAAGGATGGTCGGTACAGGTGGTGGTCGGCAACGGGAGTTCAGATCAAGGATGGTCGGTACAGGTGGTGGTCGGCAACGGGAGTTCAGATCTAGAATAGTCAGTTCAGGCGAGGGTCGGCAACAAGATCAATCATGAGACACATGCAAGAAGGCTAGGTACTAGGCGCTATAACAGGCACTGAGCAACTGGTGGGGTAAACCTTTATAGGAAACGGATATGATTAGGGCTGGGAGTGAGATTGGTGCTACTAAGAACCAGCACCTGATTGGAACATAGGGCGTACAGCCCAGCAACTCCTATTGGGCTCATTGGCCCAATTCACTATAGAGGGCGTGCTTACCCAGCTGGGCTCATCGGCCCTTTAACTGAAAGGGGGCGTGTCCCTCTGACTGCTAAATTATTCACCTCCTCCGGCGGCCGCGCTGAGTGCAGCGCAGCCGGAGGGCATAGAAGGAGACGCCGGCAGAAGAGGAAGAGGGGGGCGCGCCCGCAGCAGAGCGAGCAGCCGCCCGGCACGGCCGGCACTTGAACGATGAGGCGACGGGGACACCGCTGGAACGCGGCACAGGTAAGCTGATTGTGACAATGCCTTTCAATGCTGGCTACCCGAGTAGCCAAATCAGGTTGAGACTCCCCACTGGTATGCACCTCACTGGGAATCAGGTGTAAGCGTGGGGGGGTAGGCGAAGCCAGAGGGGGCGCCGCACTAGGCCCAGCCGCAGGTAAACCAGACTGCAGGGCAAGTACCTGCTGGGCGCAGGGTACACATACCCTGACATCATCACTTATAGGGGATACCCCACACGCCACACACAGCCGGGCTTGTCCCGAAGGAACCCCGAGCACATTATCCTGAGAAGCCTCCATATGGTGATTATCACGGCGCAACAAGCCAATAGGGATTGACGCTAATAAAAGCAACCTGGGATACCCCAATAACCCGCTAGGGAAGTGGGAGCAATGGTATGTAATAGCCCTCCAATAAGAGTAAACACTAAATAGAGGGGATAGAACCGGGAGAAACCACAAAGTTTGACCCGCCTGCAAGACATAAGCAAAAGTTCCCATAAGCGATATGCAATATAGACAATATATATATATATATATATATATATATATATATATATATAAAATCAGCCCGCAGGGGCACTTACAGACCGCGTCAGTGAGACGCCAGAGAATTAAAATGGCGCCTGCATATATCTCGAGGGGCGGGCCGCGGAGACCATGATGCAAAACGCATCATCCGCAAGGCCCCCCCCCCCCCCCCCGAAGAGCGCGAAAATACAATTTTGTGATTGCTCACCTGTAAAATGGATAAGTATGTCTCACACCCTGCTTCGGATAGATTAATTACACGTAGGTTATGGTCCAGTAGAGGGCGAACTTCTGCAGAGATGACTAGAAAAAGAAGCCCCTCCCAGTCCATAAATACCCGGGACCTCCCACACATTCCCCAGTATAAGAAAGCAGTAAGGAGACCAGGAAGAGCCAATAAAATCCATGAGAAAAATTTTTGTACCATATAGAGGATCCAAGATACAACTCGGTGGGACGAAGCAGGGTGTGAGACATACTTATAATACCCATTTTACAGGTGAGTAATCACAAAATGGTATTATTCCAAGTATGTCTCACACCCTGCTTCGGATAGATTAATTACACGTGGGACATCCAATACCAGTGTCCAAAAAAGGGTGGGGATCCCAACAGGCAATAGTGCACAAATTAAACCACTGCAGCTTGCAGAACTTTGCGGCCAAAAACAGCATCCACTGAGGCCTGCACATCAACCTTTTAAAACTTGGAAAAAGTATGAACAGAAGACCAAGTAGCAGCCTTGTTAAACAGAAGCCTGGTGCTGAAAAGCCCAAGAAGCCCCATCAGCACAAGTAGAATGAGCAGTGATCTGAAAAGGGGACCCTCCCCTTGGCATTATAGGCCCCAACAATGGCCTGACGTATCCATTTACTAATGGTAGACTTGGCAGGCGCCAAACCTTTCCTGGGCCCGGAGGGCACCACGAACAAAGCGTCCGTCTTACGAAAGGAAGAAGTAGCCACCAAAAGTACTTCACACAACGAACCACATCCAAAGAGTGCAGGACCCTCTCCTTGTCATTGCTAGGCTTAGGATACAAGGAAGGGAGAACCACATCCTGATTGAGATGGAAGGCAGAAACCATCTTAGGAAGGAAATCTGGCTTAAAGCGAAAGACCACCTTGTCCTGGTGTCTCTCAAAGTAAGGGGCCTGAATGGACAGAGCCGCCAACTGACACGTCGAACAGATGTAATACCCACCAAAAAGGCAATCTTTTGTGTAAGCATAGAAAGTGCAACAACCTGCACTAGCTCAAAAGGAGGCCCCTGGAGGGCCGACAGAACCAATTCAAATCCCAAACGGGCAACAAAGGCTTTCTAGGGGGCTGCATATGAGTGACCCTCTAGAAAAAAAATCTTAACCAAGGGATGCAGAGCAAAGGACCTTTGAAAGAAGACCACCAGGGAAGAGACCTCCCCTTTCAAGGTACTAAGCTGAGACCCCAGGTCCAGACAGTGATGAAGAAAAACCAAAATCCTAGGAATCGGAAACACCCTGCAAGGCAATGCCCTAGTCTCACACCAGTCAAAATAGGACCTCCAAGTCCTGTACTAGATGTTAGAGGAAGATCTCTTCCTAGCTCTAACAAGTGTCTGAATCACAGCAGCAGACAAACCTTCCTCCTTTAAGATGGAGGTTTCAGCAGCCACGCCGTCAAAGCCAGCGTTTGTAAATTGGGGTAACAAAGTTGACCTTGAGTGATCAGATCCGGAAACGGGGGGCAACCTGTACTGATCTACCGCCAGCTGTACGACGTCTGCGAACCAAACCTGTCTTGGCCACCTTGGGGCCAGCAGAATTGCTTGCGCACCACCTTGCCTACCACGGAGAAGGGGGGAAACAGATACAGAAAACCCAGATCCCTCCAGGCAAGAGACAAGGCGTCCCCTGCCAGGGTCAGAGGATCCTGAGACAGAGACACAAATGCAGGAAGCTTGTGATTGTGACATGAGGCAAAGAGATCCACCTCCGGAATCCCCCACCGTCCTGGTGTCTAGCTCCGCCTGTCTGAGCCGTAATGAGGAGGTCGTCCAGATACGACACAATGCGAATGCCCTGGGCTCTGAGAAGGGACATTATACCCGCCAGCACCTAGGTGAACACCCTTGGTGCCGAGGTCAGCCCGAATGGGAGGGCCACAAACTGAAAATGCTGATCTCCCACCACAAACCTGAGAAATCTCTGGTGTGCTGGGAAGATCGGTACATGAAGGTAAGCATCCTTGATGTCTATGGTCGTCATGAAGTCCCCCTGACGAAGAGAAAGGATGGCTGAGCACAAAGTCATGCGGAACTTGGTTCTGATGAACCTGTTGAGAAGCTTCAAATCCAGAATGGGTCTTATGGATCCATCCTTCTTGGGCACCGTGAAGAGGATGGAATAATAGCCCCGGCCTCTCTCTGACAAAGGCACCGTGCATATGACTTCCATGTCCAGAAGATTTTGCACTGCCAACAGGAGCCCCTGCGCAGCCCGGGGGTCCGAGGGGACTCGAGATCTGAGGAATCTGGGAGGAGGCCAGTACTTGAACTCCAGTTTGTACCCGGAAGAGACCACTTCCAAGATCAACTTGTCTGTGACCTCCCGGGCCCAGACCTGGAAGAAGTGCCGCAGCCGTCCCCCCACCCGCAAGGGTGAGGGCGCCCCCTCATTGTTGAGCTGGCTTGGCAGCGGGCTTGGGCTTGGAACCCCAGACAGGTCCTGGACGGGCCAGTCCTCTGCCTCTGTTCCAGGAATCACCTCGGAAGGCAGAGTAGGCAGCTCCTCTGCCTGCTCTGGCCCCGCGAAAGGAAGGATTAAAGGAGCCTGCCCCCCGAAAGGAGCGACGCTGCTTTTTGCATTGCGGTAGCTTTCCTCCTTTCGCTACTGAATCCAATTTATCTCCAAACAACCGCATACCCTGGAAGGGTAGCCATATAAGTGACCTCTTAGCCGCAATGTCAGCCGCCCACTGGCGCAACCAGACAGATCGGCAAATAGCCACCAGCAACGTTCTGCTACACATTCATATTGTGTCATCCAAGGCAGATAAGACAAAGGACATGAACAATTCACACCGCATAAGCGCTGCAAATTCATCGCTGGCCGGGTTAAGCTGGGAACCACTCAACAGGCCTCTAACCACAGATCTGGTAGCCACAGCCGTGAGCGCAGAAGCACAAACAGGCCGCAAGGCTGAACCCACGCTAGCAAAGGCATGGCAAGCCATTTGATCAATACGTCGGTCCTCACCATCCTTAATCGTGGTGGCGTCTGGAGAGTGCACAACAGATGGGCTGAACAATCCCAGAACGGGCGTATCGACTTCGGGAGGGGACGACCAGCGCTTCACCGCGTCCACCAGAAAGGGATACTTCCTATCCCATCCCTGAGGAACACCGGGAAGCCGGCTAGGTCTTTCCCATTTCTTAAGAATCAGATTTTCGAAATGCTTCTGATTTGGGAACTCCAAACGAGGCTTAGAGTTCCCAAAAAATTCCCCCTTCTGTGGAGAAGACTCCGCCGGAGGAGAAATAGCCAGCACCTCAAATAAAAGGGCCAGGATCTTGGGGGTATCCACAGCATCCCCATGCACCTGCCCAGCATCAGCATCCAAAAACTGCTGATCCTCAGAGCTATCAGATTCCGCAAACCGTTCCCCTTCCTCAAGTGGGGAGTAATCAGACCAGTCAAGGGAATCATAATCATCAAAATCCAGAACCGGCGCGGCCAGCGACAAATGTCTTCTCTTAGCCGGGGCCTTTCTGGCCGCAGAGCTAGAAATCAATTTTTCGATGTTGGCCAATCTAGCACATACATCAGATTGCGACTCCCCGCTAATGACAGTGTCACTAGGGGTATGGATCAGGAGTGGTGGAGTAGGTGATGAGATCGACGGCGCTGACCCAGACGCCTGGGACCCCGACTGCCGCGTTATGGCTTGCTGTGCACATGGTATGCAATCCAGCACATTATCCCCCGTAAGGGACGCCCCACAACCCAAGCACTGCCGGGATTGCCCCGAAGGGAGCCCGAGCCTGGTATCCTGGGAAGCCTCCATATGGTGAATCTTATGGTAGTCGCAATGACCAGAGGGAATTACGCTAGAAGCTACCCGGGATGCCCCTTAAGTCCGTTAGTGGGAGGATTTTATTAATAATAATAATAATAATTATGCCCCAAATTTAGCCAAGGGACCCTAGGACCGGGAGAACCCCCCTTTTAACTAAGCAGGGTCCTCCTGAAAGACATAAAAAGAGAGGGGAACCCTGTAAGCAAGGCACTCTCTCCACAGCAATCATACATGCAGAAAATGTCAATATATAATTTAAACACAAATGTGCAACAGATACATGCGTTATTAATGGCAGCCGCCGCGCCAGACAAAAAAGGCGCATATAACTTAAACAAGTATATGAAAACAACAAGAAGCCCCGCAGGGCACTCACAACGCAGTAATGGCGCCTCTCTGACCGAAATGTGCAGACAGCAGGAAGAAGAAGGGCCAGCGCAGATCACGCGCCGCGGTTGGCCCCGCCCCTTCCCCATCATTGCGGTTCCCGGCCAATGCAGAGCACCGCAAAGGGCGTCAGAGAGAGAGTGAGAGAGAGGAGGCGGGCCGCCACCAGCGCACCGAGCGCCCGGTCCCGCCCCCTCCCCAGACAGACAGGAGGGGAAGAAGCTCTCCCCACCGAGCACAGAGCTGTCGGCTCCAGGCCACGCTGCGGCTCCCAAACAGGCGCATCAGTACAGTGCAAGCACCACACACCCACACAATCACACAGAAACAAAAAGGTGAAGGATCATGAGTGAAAGGACACAGCCCCCCCCCATTGCGGGAAAGGGAGCAATGGAAGGGGAAGGTCCCCAACTACAGTAGTAGAGACTGGGGAAACGGACAGGGCATCCCAAACCAGGGTCATCAACCTGGTAGCCACCTACCCCCTGTTATGGGGTCTCACGGAGGAGCAAGGCTCCTATAAGTACACCTGTTAAGGTGTACCCTACCCTCACCCGGACCTGCAGCCTAGGCTGGGAGGCATAGGGGTTTAAAATTAACTAGGTCCAGGCAGAAATAGGGACAAAGATGGCCGGGTGTGAACCCGGCGTACCTGCAAGAAAGAGAAAGCCATCTTCTGACTTGCTCGCCGACTCCTGCAGAGAATACTGGGGAATGTGAGGGAGGTCCCGGCTATTTATGGACTGGGAGGGGCTTCTTTTTCTAGTCATCTCTGCAGAAGTTCGCCCTCCACTGGACCATAACCCACGTGTAATTAATCTATCCGAAGTAGGGTGTGAGACATACTTGGAATAACGCGCCCACCTGACAAGACCAGCCACGAGGCGATGCCACGGAGCGCAGTACAAACGTGTGGCGGCGGCAAAAGAAACCAGTGCAATCAATTCACAGGGATCATGCACCCCCCCCCCCCCCCCCCCAGAACTACAAGGGAGAGCGAGGGGAAGCAACGGCCAGTCTAAAGGGAGCCAACTGTGGGGACAGGGGGCGAGGGGCATGCCATAAGGCTCGCCATGGGCCTGTACCGCCTACCCTTTGGTGGGGGACTGAGGTTGGAGAAGCGCTCCTTAGCACCTGACAGAGGTGCAGCCTACCTTCACCTGAACCAGAGCAGCCTGAGCTGGGAGGCAGTAGAAGGAAACGGGTGGGAATAGTCCTACAGGGCCGCAGGCTAAAAGCCCTGCTCACCTGCGAGTAGAGAGAGCCATCCTCTAGTCATCGCAGCCAGGACTGCAGAGAAGAACTGGGGATTTTGTGGGAGGTCCCGGGTATTTATGGGGTCGGGAGGAGCCACTTTTGTGCCTCTGCAGTCCAGCGCCATCTACTGGAGTGTATCCCAAGTGTAAGGAATATCTTCTGGAACAGGACGTGCTGTGTACTTAGAACATATGACTTTCAGCCCTGTTATCTTAAGCAGGCTATTCTCATCATTCGTGTACCTCTCACAGCAGGAAATTATTTCCATCATAGGCAAAGGATTACGGTTTATTTCCTCTTATTTATTTTAAAAGCTACTTGCCATATATTTGTATGTCTTTTTATGTCATTCATTTTGATTGTAATTTCTGTATGTGCAGTGCCTCTTTATGGGTGAATTAAATCCTAAAAATGTATAAAGTGGCTTCTGTGTGCTAAACAACATCATCTGCATAATTCAGGAGAGACATTGTAGGTGTGCTAAACCTTTTGCCCTGTATGATTGGCTGTGTGTGACTATCGCTACCAGCGTTTGTCTGTTTGGGGAATTGGGATCGATTAACAATCGGGAAATCTTGTGACGATGGTGGCGGGTGTTCTCAAAATGTGTGTGGGGGGGGTAAAGTGCGATTGTAACCCTGTCTCTGATTGGGTCCCCCCTGAATCATGACAATATTATGTAATATACAGTAAAAATAAATGTCCGTCCTCTATAGACTTCTAAACTGTTTGATCCCAAATTGGCCATGCAAGTACATTTGGTGCTTGGGAAGGTTATAGCGAAGTTCCGGTCCTTGCCAGATGTACAGGAGAGTGCAAATGAATAGGAGAACCTCCACACAAACGCACAGGTGACAAAATTTGAGCTGCAGCTCTCCCCAGCAATGCAAAGAAATAAATGGTAGAAAGTTCTGAAGATCACATTTTAGCTCACAAAAATGATGACAGTGTCTGACCACATCCCCCTCCTCACACACACTTACCTTATGAGATAACTCGACAGTTGGTATATAATGTAGATAATGGTAGTTGGGAAGGTATACTGAAGCCTTAGCAACCAATCTCATTACTACTTTCATTTTTCAAAGGGAGCTGGAATCTGACTGGTTGCTAGGGATGGCTGACTCATTTTTCTCTAACAATAGTTCAGTGAAAACATCTCCCATTCTATATTCTGCTCTTAGGGAACATACTAGAGTTTTCATTAATAACAGAGAGGTGTGACAACCTGCAGCTGAACTTACTGACTTAAGTGGCATCTTTTTTTTTTTGATCCACTAAGTTAAACCAACATCAGTACTGACTTACAGCCACTCTGCAAATGTGAAATCAAAATCTTGTAAACAGAGTGTCTGTAAGTCAGTAATGACCTTGGTTTAACTTAGTGGATCCAAAAGATGCCACTGAATTCAATACACTTTACAAATGTGAAATCAAAATCTCACAAAGTGTATTGTACTTGACACCACTACATCTTTAGGGTCTAATGGTAACTTCAATTTGGCAAAATGCCTCCAAAGAAAACTTGTTTATTTGCAAGGAAAACTTACATGGATTTGCAAGGACTCCTCAGCAAACTCAGGTATAACTGCAAGCTGATAAAATGCACCATGCTGCTGCTCAAGCTTCCGAAACGCCTCAGGAAACTCAGGCCAGACAGCATCAGATGCATCAGATGCAGCTGCTGCTAGGGCTGCTGAAATGATTCAGGAAATTTAGGCCAGACTGCAAGCGGATTAACCCTCTAAATGCCAAGCACGTAGTTTCTACGTGGTTGCCTCTCCTACCGTTAAGTGCCAAGCACGTAGAAACTACGTGCCTGGCATTTCCCACAAACAGTTAAAAAGATAGAAAAAAAAAACACTTACCTCCGGTATCCCCGTGAAGCTTGGGGTCCCCTCTTCCTGCGGGGGGCATCCGATCGCCCCCCCCGTCGTCCTCCGTCTTCAGGGGGGGGCCCGAAACCAGCCCCCCCCCCCCCCCCGTTTCCAGCGCTGACATCGGCGCTGTAAAAAAAAAAAAAAAACAAACTGTCATTTACTCACCTCCGCGCCCGAGCCTTCTGTCCGGGTCTCCTCTTCACCAGGGGGGGGGGTCCGATCCCCCCCCTGGGCTGCGCAGTCTTCAGGTGAGGACCCTCTTCCGGGTCCTCACCTCTTGTAATGGCGGCGATGGCCGCCGCCGCTTAGCTCCGCCCATTGTGGGAGGAGCGGGATGACATCATCCCGCTCCTCCTATACCCCCTCCGAGCTCCGGCATCTGTCAGATGCCGGTGGTGATCGGAGCAGGGCGGGTGTCAGGTGAGGAGGCTCCGATCGGAGCCCCCTCGCCTGTCACCCGCCCTGCGCCGATCACCACCGGCATCTGTCAGTGACAGCGGCGCGGGACATACAGCGGCGAGGGACATCGGATCGGAGGTGAGTATAGTGTAAAAAAAAGAAAAATAAAGATTTTTTTTTCTCTGTGTCTGTGTGATTTTTTACTATTAACCCCTTGTGAACTGGTAAGGGGTCCATGACCCCTATACCAGTTCACAAGGCTGGGGGGATGGGAAGCCACCTGCGCTAGCGGGTGGCTTGCCATTAACCCCTGGCACCCCCATTACCTGCCTCCCCAAAGGCCAGGGGGGGGGGCAGAAGAGCCCGGGCCCACATGGGCTATGTGGGCTCGTAGGCTGCAGGGTGGGGGGGCCACAAAAACTGGCCCCCCCACTCTGTGCCTACAAGCCCCCATAGCTGGTCCCGGGCTGGTTACTGTGGGTAAGGGGGACCCCACGTCAATTTTTTTTTTTGATTTTTAAGGGTTTTTAACCCTTAAAAATCAAAAAAAAAATGGGGTCCCCCCCCCGGGAGGGGGGACCCTATGTCATTTTTTTTTTTGATTAACCCTTTGTGTTCTGTCATCCAGCAGCTATAAAAGGCTTCTAGCAAGTGAGCAGAAGCCAGTGATCGCCGAGGGACAGAGGGCTCCAGGATGGATGGGAGGTGAGTACAGTGTAAAAAAAAAAAAAAAAAATTAATAAAATATTTTTTCTCTGCTTGTGTCTGTGTGATTATTTACATTTAACCCCTTGTGAACTGGTAAGGGGTCAATGACCCCTATACCAGTTCACAAGGCTGGGGGGATGGCAAGCCACCTGCGCTAGCGGGTGGCTTGCCATTAACCCCCGGCACCCCCATTACCTGCCTCCCCAAAGGCCAGGGGGGGGGCAGAAGAGCCCGGGCCCACATGGGCTATGTGGGCTCGTAGGCTGCAGGGTGGGGGGGCCACAAAAGCTGGCCCCCCCACTCTGTGCCTACAAGCCCCCATAGCTGGTCCCGGGCTGGTTACTTTGGGTAAGGGGGACCCCACGTCAATTTTTTTTTTGATTTTTAAGGGTTTTTAACCCTTAAAAATCAAAAAAAAAAATGGGGTCTCCCTCCCCTGGGAGGGGGGACCCTATGTCATTTTTTTTCTCGATTTAACCCTTTGTAGTGTGGATGGTAGTTGTATTTTTTTTGTGAATGTTATAAAATACTTGTTTCAGTTAGGGGGGTCTCCTGGGCAGGAACAGGGGGCTACCGATAAATATGTGGTACCGTTCTAATCGGTAGAAATGGGGCTTTCACATGCAATATGATTTTCCTTAATAAAATACATTTTTTATTTAAAATAAAGGAGTCAATTTTTTTAAAACATTTTTTATTTATTTATTATTTTTACTTAATAATATTGTAAAAAAAAAAAAAAAAATTTACAAACAAGACATTTCATGTTAAAGCCTAAACTCTGCTGCAAAAAAATATATATATAATTTTCCTGAAAGTTCCAGCAAAAATGGCGCAAAACATGACGCAAAATGGGGAAAAATGGCCTGTCAACAGAGGGTGACAAAATCTCAAGTAGGCTGGCAATTAAAAGGGTTAATAGTACCTATGCATGTTGGGTATTGTTCTGTTCGGGGGACCTTGCGCTTTCAGACTTAGCTTGTTTTTTCTGGTTTGCATATTTATATTTTAGGAAAAGGTGTTTTTTATTCAGCTTTTTTATAAATTTTTTAAGGAAACCCTGCGCAAACAAAGAATTCTTTGAGGGATTACTTCCAGAAAGATGAGCCCACTACAACAAGCTGGGTACCCTTAGAAAGCTTAACGTGTGTACTTTCAGGGAATATATGGTTTATGGGGGATATTCCAAATGTCAAGGGTTCTCCAGGTAGGCTGGCACTTAAAGGGTTAAATACCGCACACTTCAAGAAAATCAGGCCCATCGAAAAAAAAATACAATTCTGTGATTACTCACCTGTAGAATTGGTATTATGAGTATACAATACGTCCTGCTCCAGATATAATACTTACTATCGGGTATTACTCCGCCAGATGGCGCTGGACTGCAGAGATATCGAAAATAAGCTCCTCCCAGCCCCTCAAATACCCAGGGACCTCCCACAAATCCCCAGAATTGAAAAGCAGCTAACAAGAAGCCGGGAGAATTAAAACAACCCAAACTAGTAACTATAACAATGATAACAATCACCATACAGGGGATCCAAGATAATGCAAAACTAAGGGTGGGGTGGAGCAGGACGTGCTGTATACTCATAATACCAATACTACAGGTGAATAATCACAGAATTGTATTATTCTTAGTATACAGTACGTCCTGCTCCAGATATAATACTTACTATCGGGACATCCAATAGCAGTGTCCATAAAGTAGGGTGGGATCCCCAAAAAGGTAACGGCAGACAGTAAACCACTGCCGCCTGCAAAACCTTGCGGCCAAAAACAGCATCAGCTGAGGCCCTAACATCAACCCTCTAAAACTTTGAAAAGGTATGAACAGAAGACCAAGTAGCAGCCTTACAAACTTGTTCAACAGAAGCCTGGTGCTGAAAAGCCCAAGAGGCACCAATAGCACACGTAGAATGAGCAGTAAGGCGGAAGGGAGGATTCTTCCCCTTAGCAGAGTAGGCCTGAATCACAGCCTGACGGATCCATTTGCTGATAGTAGACTTGGCAGGAGCCAAACCCTTCCTAGAACCAGAAGGGACCACAAAAAGAGCATCAGTTTTTCTGAAAGGTGCAGTAGCCACCAGAGAGTACTTCAGACACCTAACCACATCCAAAGAATGCATAGCATTACTAGGATTAGGGCACAATGAAGGACGAACAATGCCCTGATTCAAATGAAAGGCAGACACTACCTTAGGCAGAAAATCTGTCTTGAAGCGAAACACCACCTTGTCCATAGTAGGGGGGCTGAATGGAAAGCGCCGCCAACTCAGACACACGCCTAACAGAGGTGATAGCCACCAGAAAGACAACCTTGAGAATGAGAATTGCCAGGGAAGCATCCTGCACAGGTTCAAAAGGAGCACCCTGCAAGGCTGATAAAACCAAGTTCAAATCCCAAACAGGCACCATAGGCTTACGTGGGGGACGCACATGAGTCACCCCCTGGAAAAAAGTCCTAATCAGAGAATGCTGAGCAAAGGACTTCTGGAAGAAAACAACCAGGGCCGAAACCTGACCTTTCAGAGTACTAAGTTGGAGCCCAAACCATGCTGTAGGAACTCCAGAATCCTGGGAATAGAGAACACACGACAGGGAAAAGACTCACACCAGTCAATGTAGGCACGCCAAACCCTGCAGTAAATGGAAGAAGAAGACTTCTTCCTAGCCTTTATCATGGTATCAACAACCGAGATAGACAGCCCCTTCTCCATGAAGATGGAGGGTTCAGCAGCCAGGCCGTCAAAGCCAGAGTTCGTAAATTGGGATGGCGTAGGGAGCCCTGAGTGAGCAGATCTGGCACCATGGGCAGAGCGTACTGATCTACTGCCAGCTGCACCACGTCTGCGAACCACACTCTTCTTGGCCACCTGGGGGCCACCAGAATTGCTGGCACCCCCTCCAGAGCAATCTTGCGCAGAACCCTGCCCAGCAGGGGGAATGGAGGGAAAACATACAGAAACTGAAAGTTCTGCCATGACATTGCTAGTGCATCCGTGGTCAAGGCCAGAGGATCCTGGGACAGGGAGACAAAGGCCGGTAGCTTGTGATTGTGACGGGACGCAAACAGATCCACATCTGGTTGGCCCCAACGGTGACACAGAGATTGGAACACCCTACTGCATAGGGACCATTCTTCCTGGCGAGAGGTCCCCCTGCCCAGAGAGTCTTCCAGGAGATTTTCCACCCCCGGGATGTACACAGCTGATATGCAGGGAACATTGGTCTCCACCCAGGTCAGGATCAGAGACACTTCCTGGAGGGCTCTCTTGCTCCGGGTCCCTCCCTGATGATTGATGTCAGGCCCCGAAGGTGAGGAGTCAACTGAGCCAGAACTAACCTGATCGCCCGCAGCTCCAAAACGTTGATAGGTGTGTGGGCCTCCTGAGGGCCCCACCTCCCCTGGAACCGCAGGGACTTCCAGAAACCCCCCCCAACCTGACAGACTGGCATCCGTAGTGACCGTCTCCCAGGAACGGGTCAGAAAGGATCTGCCCCCCAACAGGTTCCTTGAGTCCATCCACCACGAGAGGGACCTCCTGACCAGGGGGGAAAACACACATACCCTGTCCAGGGACGCTGGATTCTTGTCCCACACTGACAAGAGGTGGAGTTGCAGAGGCCTCAAGTGGAACTGAGCATAAGGGACCGCCTCGAAGCACGCCACCATCAGGCCCACCAGCTGCATTCCCTGCTTGATGGAGGGATGATGACAAGATAGCAGGAACTGGACCTGTGCAATCAGACTGTCCACCCTCTGTTGAGGAAGGAAAATCCTTGCCTGAGCTGTATCCAGATTCATTCCTAGGAATGGAGTCACCAAGGAGGGGGACAGCGAAGACTTGGGGTGGTTGATCACCCATCCAAATGACTCCAGTGTGGACACCACCAGCTGGGTATCCAATTCTGCCTGATGTAGAGATTGGGAGGTGATGAGAATGTCGTCCAGATAAGGCAGCACGCGGACACCCTGAAACCTGAGCAGAGACATCACACCAGCCAGCACCTTGGTGAACACCCTGGGAGCTGAGGTGAGACCAAAGGGCAATGCCACAAACTGGTAGTGTTGATCCTCCAGAGTGAACCTGAGGAACCTTTGATGACCTGGAAATACAGGAATATGAAGGTAAGCATCTTTGATGTCCACAGAAGTCATGAAATCCCCTGGGCGCAGGGAACTGATGGCAGAGCGCAGTTTCCATGCGAAAGCGCCTGCTCCTGACAAATTTGTTGAGGATCTTCAAGTCAGGAATGGGCCTGACTGACCCATCTTTTTGGGGTACTGTGAATAGGTTGGAATAGAAGCCCTTGCCTTTTTCTCTTAAAGGGACCTTGCAGATGACCCCCAGCTCCAGGAGGCCTTGCACTGCCTGCACTAGCTCCTGAGCTGACACAGGGTCCTGAGGAATCCGGGATCTGATGAATCTTGGGGGCGGCCAGGCAGCAAACTCTATCTTGTAACCGGAGGACACTACCTCCTGAATCCACCGGTCTGAGACATGAAGCCTCCAGACGTGAGAAAAGTGCTGAAGCCGCCCCCCCCCACCCGGATGGGTGGGGGCGCCCCATCATGCCTGAGGGGGCTTGGGAGAGGACTTAATCTTGGGGCCCCAGGAGGAGCCAGGACGTCCACGTCCTCTGCCCCTACCCCAGAAGTCTCCCCGGGGCCCCAGTAAAGGAAACCCCCCTCCCTTGTCTAGCACCACGGAAGGGGGAGGAGAAGGAGCCCTGACCCCGAAAGGGCCGAGACTGCTGCCTGCTCTGGGGTAACCTGCCTCCCTAAGCAAAAAGGTCCAGGCGGTCCCCAAACAGGCGTAGCCCTTTGAAGGGAAAACCAGTGAGGGCCTTCTTGGCAGCGTTGTCAGCAGCCCACTGGCGTAGCCAAACCGAGCGGCGTATAGCCACCACAAGGGCAGATGTCCTGGCACACATTCTAGTGGTGTCATCCAAGGCAGAGAGGACAAAATTTACAAAAACATCACAACTGGAGAGTGCATTAAACACCTCACAGGGAAAATCATCAGGGGCACCATCAAGTATACTTCTTAGCAGGGTCCTAGTGGCCACAGCAGTAATGGCCGAGGCACAGACCGGGCGCAGCGCCGTCCCCACACATGCAAAGGCATGGGACGCCAGCTGGTCAATGCGCCGGTCCTCAGCATCCCGCAGGGTAGTAGAGTCAGGGGAGTGCATGACAGAGGTGTTAGATAACCCTAGAACCGGGGCATCCACTTCGGGAGGGGATGACCAACACTTTACTACATCAGCAGGAAAGGGATACTTCCTATACCAACTCTTAGGTACACCGGGAAGTCTACTGGGACGCTCCCATTCCTTGAGCACAAGGTTATTGAAATGTGCTTGCTCAGGAAATTCCAAGTGTGATTTAGCGGTATGGAACAGTTCCCCCCTTTGCCTGGGAGCCGCAACAGGGGAAGAAATGGACAGAACCTTAAAATTCTTGGTCAGCTATCTATCAGTATCATCCGGGGCCCAGGGGTCAGAGCCAGAATCGTCATGTCCCCTGGGCCTCTCATCAGATGACCCTGAGTCAGAGAATAGCTCTCCTTCATCCGAAGGGGTACAGCCACAAAGATGCCAAAACTCCTCAGTTTCCATAGGGAAAAGAGTGACATTAGGTGTTAAGTGCGCTTTTTAGCAGGGGCCTTACGCGCCAAGGTATTAGCAATTAACTTCTCAACAGTAGCCAGTCTAGAAGACAAATCAGGCTGAGAATCCCCACTTGTATGCAACTCAGTAGGAGTGAGATTTAAGCTTGGGGGGGTAGGTGAGGGGAAACGAGATGCAGGCCCAGCCACTGGAAGGCGAGATTGCAGCACAAGCACCTGCTCAGCACAGGGTACACAGACCCGCGCCTTGTCAGTGTCAACATGAGACTCCCCACACGCTACACACAGCCGGGCTTGTCCCGAAGGAACCCCGGTCACATTATCCTGAGATGCCTCCATATGGTGATTATAGCGGTACTATAGACCGATAGGGGTTAACGCTATACAGCAACCCGAGATGCCTCAATAACCCGCTGGGAAGTGGGAGTAATTACACTAGGCCTCACAAGTTAACCAACTAATAGAGGGCCGGGAGAAGCCAATGGATTCGCCGTCTGAAAGACACAATCAAACGAGCCGTAAGCAGACAATAATAAAAGGGTGGTAATAAAGCCGCCCGCGAGGGCACTTACGGACAGTGGTAGGTAGAGGTCCGTCACGCAGAAGCCGACCAAGCAGACAAAATGGTGTCGGTATACCTCGAGGGGCGGGCCAGCACAAGCAATGACGTGGAACGCGACAGAGACAGGCCCTACCCCCCCCGAAGAGCGTGAAGCCAACACATGACAAGCAGCCAATGACGGCGCACCGGCGCCTGAGGTAACGTTCCTAAGCACCTAACCGTGGTGCTGCCTACCATCACCCGACCAGCGCAGCCAAGGCTGGGAGGCACATTACTAATGGAACAGGTGGGAATAGTCCTACAGGGCCGCAGGGTAATAGCCCTGTTCACCTGCGAGTAGAGAGAGCCATATCTTGTCCTTGGCAGTCCAGACTGCAGAGAAAAGCTGGGGATTTGTGGGAGGTCCCTGGGTATTTGAGGGGCCGGGAGGAGCCTATTTTCGATGTCTCTGCAGTCCAGTGCCATCTGGCGTAGTAATACCCGATAGTAAGTATTATATCTGGAGCAGGACGTACTGTATACTAAGAATATACAGCATGCTGCGGCTCGAGCAGCTGAAACACCTAAGAAAACTCAGGCTAGAAAACAAACTGATAGAGCAAATCATGTTGCTCAGCGTGCTACTGAGTGGGCTTTCATGATGCTGCTTTTGCCTTTGCTGGCCATAGTCTATGGTTGGTTCACAGACTGATGCGATTGGCAAAATGGAAGTTTTATGTGCTTCCTGTGGTGCTTTAAAGTTTACCAAGGAGCCACCAGGTATGTGCTGCTCTGGATGCAAGGTTCAGATACCAGATTTGCCAACTCCTCCGGAGCCACAAGTCATTGCTTCCTGGCAATAGCAAAACAAGACAATCTCGGGGGGGCATCAAAAATGTTGGAGTCCCCCCTGCACATAACCCCCCAGAACGCCTATAATCCTCACCTTCACTACGAGCCAGCACAAGGAATGGAGTCCTGCGATTGCCACCGACGCAAAGGCCACTGGAACGACCCTCTCCATGACCGCCCAACCAGCCAATCACGGGACTCCGTTCCCAGCGCTGGCTCCTAGTGAAGTTGAGGATTACGGGCATTTTGGGGGGTTACGTATATTTTGGTAAATTAATTTGCTCTGCTCTGTTCTCTCAATTGCTTCTGATGCTTGGCAATGGTGTAGTCCAACAAGATGCAGATGGCAATATATCACTGTGAAGGAACGATCCAGCTTAAGTGCAGAAACCTCACATATCCAAGTCTGGAGTTACCCTTTTACTTCCCCCTGTTATAAATGCACAGGTCCTTATGTCTTCAGGAAGAGAAATTAGCATTTGTGTTGGACAGCGCAGATCACAGACCCCCCCCTGCTGACTGTCACACCTCTAGCCTGGTAAGGCTCCACTTGGTCTGCAGCTCGCTGGACCCCTGGCTGTGAATTTGTCACATGAAAAAGGGGAACAGAAATCGGACCATAGCTGCGCCCCCATGCGTCCCAGCACCAAACCAGGTACAGAATCAGAACTGGCTCACAAAACCGCACACGGGGATAGGTAATGGTGGGCTCAGCAATAAAGGAAAAGCTGGAAAACGGAGATCTAAGGTTTTGACCCGCTTTGGGACCCCATTTCTGGACTCATCGGATGCCTGGCGTCCAGCCCAATCGTTTGGTACTGCTTCCAAAGCCATACGACCCCCCCGCTCCAAGTTATAACCCCTAAAGGGTTTTAGGGGCTAAAGCGAGCCCCAGAACAGTGGGAGGTGACAATTCATCCCATAGAGGGGAGGGGGTGGAGGGGTCTCGCCGCATAAATAGGGTAACCCTGAGCCAGGCATTTGTCACATCTGGAGAGGTCACGAGTCACCCGTGCTGGAGGTGTCCCTCCACAAGCTCTTCACTTACCTCTTGTGAGAGCTCCCCATCACCACTACCACAACTGCATATTAAGGTAACTGACTCATTGTTTCTCGGTGTAACTCACTCTATCCTGTAACCGTCTCAGAACAGCATATTTGTATCATCTATATCATTTCATATTCCATCATAGCCAAATGCTTGTTATCACTGCCTAGTGCGCTTATAGCATTAAAACTTACATTTTAACTTGAGTGATCTGTTTGCCTTAAACCAAGAATCTGTGTGTCCGCAGGCTTCGGGCCTGGTGTTTCTGATAGGAGAACTCAGACAAAGGGTTTTGGGGAACGCGGTCTGTGTGTACGGAGGTCCCTGGTTTATAGTTGGATCATGTGACCCGCGGTTCCCTGACAATCACTCATTGCTGATTTATGTAGCGCTGTAGTCACCTGAGCACTTCAGAATAGCAGTGTTCCCTGACACTGGCTTTCTGTTTAACAAAGGAAGAACTCATTACCATGACTGGATATGTCAAAAAGCTATTTTG
Organism: Gastrophryne carolinensis; assembly: GCA_027917425.1. Taxonomy (NCBI): domain Eukaryota; kingdom Metazoa; phylum Chordata; class Amphibia; order Anura; family Microhylidae; genus Gastrophryne; species Gastrophryne carolinensis. Next base: position 353,532,451 of record CM051235.1, read on the forward strand.
GCTGCAAGAAATGATGTGCTAAATGCAATAAATTCTTAAAGGAGCAGTATCGTGAATTTTTCTTGTTGACTTATATTTGAATGGTACTTTAAATATAGGTAAGTGTTGGAGTAACAATTACAAATGTAGAAAAAAATGATGTCTGTGTTGTGCAGCTGGAGACTAATAGCTCATGTTTATGTCTGCTGAGTGTCGGGGCCCGACACTCTGGCCTGTTCCACACTGAGGAGAAGGGGAAACAATGTAACAAAAGTATCAGCTGTTCAGTGCTGGCAGCCGTCCAGCATAAGATAACAACATTGCCTGGCCAGAACTCATATATCTAAAACAGAAAGAAAATCTCTAGAAGCTGATTGGTAAATTAAATTTAGTTTGAACCAGAGAATCATTGGTTCGAATCTCAGACTCGCCAGTTTTTTTTTTTTTTTTTTTTTTGGGGGGGGGGGGGGGGGGGTTATTTTATTTCAGAATTGGATTTTTATGTTTACATCCTGTTTTTTTGCTCTAAACATTTTTTATTTTGACAGTTTTTCCTTCATGTTGGCTCTGCTGCAGAGTTTACCATTTTCTCTCTCTTTTCTCAATACATTTTTCCATATGATCTTTCTTTCAGCTTTGTGTGTTTTGAGCAAAGCCCAACCCAGGATTTTCACTATCTGGAGTTTTGTTTTGTGCCCCTAGGGGCGTCCCGACTTGGGATGCCCTGATATGTGAAATCCCCAAGTTCGCCTGTGAAAACGTACCTTTCCCTGTCCCACAGCGCATACGCGGGCTCTCATCCAATCAGCGCTTTTTGCACGCAGATGGGGAGCCTGAGCAGTAACCTTCCTGGCCGCCCAGCCTGTCTAAATGACTATCTGCGTGAGCGCGCCAGAAAAATGGGGGGATCTGTGGTTATACAGGGGTCGTTTCACAGAGTTAGGATGCCCAAGGGGGAAGGTCAATGGCCGGGTCTTATAGACTTCAGGGTCAGCCACTCAGGGTTTTGTTCCACTTTAATACCTTTAGATTTTCCTGCACAGTTATTCAAAGAAGAATTTCAGTCATTTCCAGTCAGTTTAGTTTATTTTGTATAGATTTTACACATTTGAGTCACCTGGTCTCATAACAAAAGCAGCACCTCACACACACACAGCCGCTACCACTGATTACAGTGTCAGCCTCTGAGGTAAAGTGTTGCTAGGAGACCAGTGGGCTAAATGAAGCAGCTCACTAAATACAACCCAGCAGATCCCCCTATTCAGCAAATGGACTGAGCCATTGTCATTATACAATTTAAAAGTAAGGCATATATTTTTTCCTTTTTCTATCGCCACATTATACACATGTTAGAAGCTATTGTGTGGCTATTTAATTATTTATCTTTTTTAATGCAAATTGCGCGATACTGCTCCTTTAAGGAGTTGCCCGGATTTATTTATGCCTACAAATTGACACAACAATAGATCCAAACATTGTGCTGTACCCAGTTGAGTTTTTAACCAACTGCAATGCCTTTTCATCACTTGGATCTAAGGGTTGGTGCTCCAGTTATTCAAATGTGGAATCTGGATTCACTAATACTGTGTCATGGAACCAGAATGTGCATTAAAACAGGTCATCCGGTGGTACAGAACGTCCCAGAGGCTCCACCGATTTTGCCCATCAGTCTCCCCCCCTCTGCTGGACATGCGAGAAAGCCCAGAGCACGCTTCTCCATATTTTTTGGGAATGTGAGAAAATTGAGGGCTTCTGGAGAGAGATTGGGAGTTGGATCCAAAAGATAACAGGAGAGCAGGTCCCCTTCACATCGGAGGCCCTGCTTCTGCACTCCACGGCTCAGTCAGTGGGGAAGTACAGGAAATCCCTGGCAATACACCTGATAAACGCTGCCCGGGCATGCATCCCGGCTCGCTGGGAGGAACAGGTTCCGCCCTCTGTGGGTGCATGGATCCAGAGAGTAGAAGAGATCAGGCGAATGGAGGAGCTTACAGCTGCAATGAGACAAGCTGGGGAGAACTATAGACTCCTCTGGATCCACTGGCACATATTGACAGAATCAGCTGAGGGTAAGACCGCATGCGGGGTGGCCTGAACAGGATGGGAGATGATCAAAAAGTGAGGAGAATGCTTGGCACTGGGACCGGGGACCCACTCTTGGTCCTCACTACCCCCCCCCTCCATCTCTTGACCTTTACTGTGTGCCTAATCGGCCCAGCCGATGTCAACAGAGATTTGCTGATGGGAGGGAAAGTTTCCTCCCCCTCCCTGGTGGGGGAGGTGGGACGGCCCTGAGGGGGGGGTCAGGCGGTTGGGGAGGGCCGCCCCGTTTTCTTTCCCCCCCCCCCCCGACTTCCGCTCTCCATTCCCTCTGCTTACCCCAGTGTTACCCTTCCCTTTCCCATCCCAAACCTAGGTGCTGCCGCCGGGCTGCCGTCACACTGCGGTGCTGACGTGTTGCTGGGTTGGGGGAGGTACACCGCCCAATTCCGTCCCCCTGCCAATGTTGTTTATAATCAGGCTCTGTCATTAGGTCTTATAACATGACATCTCAGTTTGGCTATTCGGTATTTAGGATGTTAAAGTTTTTCATTTATTTCTAATGTGCATTTACATTACAATTTAAGTGCATAACTGTCAGGGTATATATGGCTTCTGGCGATTTCCCCGTTAACAAAAAAACAAGGGCATAAATTTCCCCCCTGACACTTTATACCCGGGTAGCGCCGGGTACATTTTCTAGTATAATTATATATATATATATATATATATATATATATATATATATGTATATAGAATTCAATGTTGCTCATTATTATTATTACATTTGTTAAACATTCTATTATGAAAAGTCTGTAAGTAGCTGGTCTTCTAGCGAAGAGTAAATGAAGTGGTTATAGCAGTTACCTCTATGCATGACACGACGGGAATGCATATGTTCCAAGGCACTGCAAAGCTGTACAAAATATTTCCAAACTGTCCTCTCTGGGATCAACCGCTTCTGCTTCTTAAAATGCTACATGGATGTACCCAAGGGGAACAGAAACATAAAAAATAATTAGACAAATAAGACATGATCTGATCAGCAGTTGAAAAAATGGTTTTAGCTTAGTAATCCTATTGTTTACCTATCTGCAAATCCTCCACTTGTTTTACACATTGAAGTACCTATTAGAGCAGACCTCCAGTCAAAAATGTCTGAAAGGTTTGCTCACACCCCCAACCGCTGAGGCATTCAGTTTCGGGATACCGTCCAGTCAAAAAAGTTAAAAACCATCATTTCAATTAGAAGTCCAGTTTACCGTCGGTTCACTTGCACCTTAATCAATTTCCTATAAATAATCCATTTGTTGATTGAAGGCAGCCCTGTATTAGGCTGTCAAACTGATGCCTTCTTCTACAAGAAGTTAAAGCAGACCAACACCTGTTCGCCCGCTAACGGTGTTGGTTCGCTTCTGGCTGCATTCAAACAGGCTGGGGGCATCCAAAATGCTGGAGACCCCCCCCCCCCCCACGCACTGCATACCAGAACGCCAGCAATTCTTACCTGTCCCTCAATCCTATACCGGTATATACCACTATAGCGGTCACGTGGGTGGGACCTTTTGGTGGCCGGAACAGAGGACGTGGTGCAGACTCCCGTGACCATCCAGCAGCCTAACACGGAACTGCATTTAATGCCGAGGATCGAGGGACAGGTGATGCGCGGGGAGGGGGGGGGGGGGGCTTCAGCATTCTGGATCCCCCTCCCAGACGTGTTTGAATGCTGGTGTTGGTCGGCTTTAAGCCATTTTTTTCCTCTGCCACCATGATTTGCAGCTTCAGTGCAACCAATCCTCTTTAAAAAAATCTGGAGACTAGGTCACGTAGGTCTTTCTATTGACGAGAGATGGTGCATGTAACCAAAAAAAGAGAATGCCAGTAAAGAGCACTGGCTTATGGGTGCCAGTTGCATTAAAGATAAGCAAGACGCTCTGATCAGAACAGGGGGAGGCAACCTGCAGAATTAACATCTAAAGTGGTCAGTTTGACACACAATAAAAATTTATATTGATAAAGTTGGATCAATAAACCCCCCAAAAAAGTGTACTATAGCTTTCCTGATGCACAATTATGCGCAAATTGGTTTTTCACTCTATAAAAGCTGATATTTTTCTGTAATAAGAAAAACAAGAAAGCCGTTTTAGCGGGAAAAATAGAGACTACCTGACACCTTTGTTGCTCACAAATAGTGAAAAAAAAGGCCTCAAGAAAAAAAAAAAAAAAACTTTTACCTCTGTACTTTTAAAACACTTAAAAGCAAATGTTTCTGTGCATAGCAGGGAAATTATACAAAAATACAGACAGAAGTCTATTCATCATGGTCATACATGCAGCTTCATTTTCCTAACTAGATTTACACATCAGAGAATGTTTGATGTCCGTAAGATGTAGATCAGATTAACATATGCAGGAATAATATTATTTCATTCCCTAAACAAACACAGGCTGCTACACATATAGTAGAGATGAGCGAATCGATTCGAACGAATCCGAATTTCCCAGCGAATCGATCGATCGATCGAAGTTTTCCTTTAAACTCCATTTATTTCAATTACAGCCATTTTAAAATGGTGGATGGACATGTCCAGACATGTCCCCTGGGGCAAGTAATCATGGGAAGGTCACATGCAGCCAGGAAGCCCGGTGACGTCACAGTGCTATATAAACGGCAGCCATCTTGCTTGTGCGCATTTCAGCCTTGCATTGCAGACAGAACGGAGGTTGCTGCAGACAGGGAGAGACTTACAGACAGGCAGGGAGAGTCAGGAAGACCCACAGAGACCCACACAGTGCCAGGGAGATAGGGAAAAATCAGGAACGATCCAGGCAGGGACAGCAGAGAAAGTGACAGGGAAACTTTTTTCTTATCTTCACTTCATTTGCCAGATCAGTTTTAAATTGCTTTTTTTTGTGCTGTAAATATTCCTGGCCACTGTGCATCCCATCTTGGCAGTGGCATATTTAACCCTATCTATTACACACAAGCATTTCTTATAACTCGATTCGTTTTAATTTTTTTTGTATGCTGTAAAAACCCCAGCCCACATGGGCATACTATTTCAGCACATTTCACCCTATCTGTTATACTAAATCAGCTTCTAAAGGCCCTGTTTTATTAATGTATTGCATTTTGAATTGGTCTTGTGCGTCCTGTAAAAACACCAGGCCACATTGGCATCCCAAACCAGCACATTTCACCCTGTTATACTAAATCAGCTTCTAAAGGCTCTGTTTTATTAATATATTGCATTTTGAATTGGTTTTGTGCGTCCTGTAAAAACACCAGGCCGCAGGGTATCCCAAACCCGCACATTTCACCCTGTTATACTAAATCAGCTTCTAAAGGCTCTGTTTTATTAATATATTGCATTTTTAATTTTTTTTTGCGTCCTGTAAAAACACCAGGCCACAGGGTATCCCAAACCGGCACATTTCACCCTGTTATACTAAAGCAGCTTCTACAGGCTCTGTTTTATTAATATATTGCACTTTGAATTGGTTTTTTGCGTCCTGTAAAAACACCAGGCCGCAGGGTATCCCAAACCGGCACATTTCACCCTATCTGTTATACTAAAGCAGCTTCTACAGGCTCTGTTTTATTAATATATTGCATTTTGAATTGGTTTTGTGCGTTCTGTAAAAACAACAGGCCGCAGGGTATCCCAAACCGGCACATTTCACCCTGTTATACTAAAGCAGCTTCTACAGGCTCTGTTTTATTAATATATTGCATTTTTAATTGTTTTTTTGCGTCTTGTAAAAACACCAGCCCGCAGGGTATCCCATATTGCCAATTTTCATAGTATCTGGTTCAGATAAGCAGTATCTCACTTTATTTAGCTTCTGCTTTTTAAAGTAAACACATTTTTTTAAGTGCCTATTGCGTATTTCAAATACATAAAAATGTCAGGCAGACAAGTGCCAGGATGTTCAAAGAGGAGTGGCAGAGGCCAAGATTCTGCAGGCAGAGGTCGCAGCAGACTACGGGCGAGTGGCAGCAGGAGTCGCGGTGAGAGACCTGATCTGCCAGTATCTGCTAGCGGTCGTGTCTCCACCAGTAACGCATCTGCCATGGTAGATTGGTTAACGCAGTCATCAACACCATCACAGGTTACATCTGACACCCACAGTCTAGGGTCGGTAGGTTCCTCTGACACAACCCTGAGTTGTCATGGCCCGAGAGCAGTCCCTGTCCTCCCATTACCTCTGTCCTACGCCGTTCCCTCCCCCAGCGACGTATCCTATGCTTTGGGTTCAGCTCCACTCTTTAGTGACGAGGACGATCAGATAGAGGACAGTCAGCAGCTACTGCCCAGCCAAGAAATGGAGGTGGCTTCCTTCGCTAGGCAGACAAATAGTGATGTGGAGAGTGGCGTGGGTGTTGTTGCGAGCGTTCCAGGTCCTGCGCCAGACACTGTTGAGGAAACCGAGAACATCAGTGACGTGCAGCCACAACTCGGGGATGATGATGATGATGATGAAGCCGATCGCACTTGGGAGCCGGGTGCAGAAGGGGCTTCATCCTCATCAGGAGAAGAGGGGCGCAGGTTGCCCCGGAGTCAGCAGCTGAGGCAGCAAGGTGTTAGCAGCATGTTTGGCAGTCAGCATAGGGGCAGAATTGTAAAGCCTGGAGCCAAACGGGGCCGGGGTAGAGCACCTGCTGCGCGGCAGGCTACCTTATCGGGAGGTAGTGGAGCAGGGGTTCCTGGAGTTGGCGACAGTAGCAGTGAATCAGTGCGGGCTGTTGGTGGGAAAATTAGCTACTCGGCAGTGTGGTAGTTTTTCCTCAAGCATACGCAGGAGAGTAACATGGCCACATGCAAGATATGTAGGCATAAGGTGAAGCGTGGCCAGGGCCCAAATGTTGGCACCACGGCCCTGCGTCAACATATGATGCGTCACCATAAAGCGGCCTGGGAGAACCGAGGCTCCGAAGAGGTGGTCCAGGCTGCTTCCTCACAAGTGGCACGCCGCTCCAAATTTCTGCCAGCCAAGGCTCCAGCACCTCAGCCGAAGGCAGCTGTGCGTCATACCCATCCTCTGTCGCTCCAGATGCTCCTGCTCCTCCTCCAAGTCATGCATCCCGCCAGCAATCCATCAGTGAAGCCATGTCCAAGAGACAGCAGTATGCGCCCACTCATCCTACGGCGCAGAAGCTGAATGTGCTCCTGTCCAAGTTGCTGGTGCTGCAGTCGCTCCCTTTTCAGGTGGTGAACTCTGCACCTTTCAGAGAACTGATGGCTTGTGCCGAGCCGAGGTGGAGAGTCCCAAGCCGTCATTTCTTTGCCAAGAAGGCAGTACCAGCGCTGCACACTTTTGTTGAACAGAAGGTGGGCCAGTCCTTGAGCCTGTCGGTGTGTAGCAAAGTGCATGGCAGCGCCGACATCTGGAGCTGTAACTACGGTCAGGGACAGTACATGTCGTTTACGGCCCACTGGGTGAATGTGGTCCCTTTGCAGCAGCAGCGACTTGGACAGGTCACGCTGCTTCGGCCTTCTGCACTCCCTGGGCGTTGTGCCTGTGACACCATGCGACTCGGCCTCCTCATTCTCCGCCATCTCCTCACCCTCCACTGTAGGCCCAAGTCTCAGTGCCCCTCCAGCCTACCATGTGTGCAGGGCATGGAGGTGTCACGCTGTGCTTCACACGGTTTGTCTTGGTGAACGTTGTCACACAGGGGAGGAACTGCTTAAATGTATTCATCAAGAAATCCAAACATGGTGTCAGGAATTCACTCACCACGTCCTCGCTCCCACGCCATCCCCGGGCTGCTGGCCGTGCAGCTTCCGGCTTGCGGCTCGGGCGGCGTCCGGAGGAGAAGTTAAAGAGCCCGCGGGCTCAGCTTGGGGAGGGACTCCTCCCTCTCCTCTCTTAGTGGGCCAATGAGCCCTAGTATTGTATTTTGGGCCAATGAGCCCAGGCAGAGTGATGCTGCCTTTACGCCCCCTCCGTTTCATCCAATCCCTATAAAGTCTTTCCCCGCCATTCACCCAGTGCCTGTTATAGCGCCTTGAACCTAGTCAGCTGCTAGTCTCTTGTTATTGATCTGAACTCCCGTTGCCGACCACCGCCTGTTTTTGACCATCCTAGATCTGAACTCCCGTTGCCGACCACCGCCTGTTTTTGACCATCCTAGATCTGAACTCCCGTTGCCGACCACCGCCTGTTTTTGACCATCCTAGATCTGAACTCCTGTTGCCAACCACCGCCTGTTTTTGACCATCCTAGATCTGAACTCCCGTTGCCGACCACCGCCTGTTTTTGACCATCCTAGATCTGAACTCCCGTTGCCCACCTCTGCTCCGTACCTAGACCCCGATTTGTCCACTCCTTTGTACTGCTGCCATCTCGGATTCCTCGTTGCCGATCTCCTAGCCTGTTTCTGGACTTCCGTTAAACGCTCAGCTATTGGGCTACTTAATACCGCTTCCAGCCACGGGTTCTCCAGACCTCCGTATAGTAAGCCTACAACCTTTGAGCCATTGAAGTCCTGGGGGCAACCGATCCCGGGCAGGCGTGTTCTGCGTCCCGGCAAGCAGGGGCTCCTACAGGTGAAGCTGGCTGCGGAGATTGGGGGTTGAGGGCTTACCTGGAGGGCTGGAGTTACTTAAGCGGATCATTGTAGTACCCAGAGCGTGACACATGGCTTACTCAAAGAAAACTGAATATGGGAACCGTGGTTACCTGCATGGCTCACGTCTTCAATCTGGTTGTGAAGCGGTTTCTGAAGTCTTACCCCCATCTGCAAGACATCCTAACAACTTCAAGGAAACTTTGCATGCACTTCAGCCACTCATACACCGCCAAGCACACCCTTCTTCAGCTACAGCGTCAGAACGGTAGCCCCCAACATAGTCTGATTTGCGATGTTTCCACCCGTTGAAATTCCACCCTGCATATGTTGGACAGACTATACGAACAGAAAAAAGCCATCGCGGATTTCTTGATGATCCAAGCAGATAGAGGGACTCCCCTGTGTAACTTCAATGTCAACCAGTGGCAGCTCATACGTGACACCTGCAGTTTGCTCAGGCCCTTTAAGGAAGCCACTTTATTTGTGAGTCGCCAGGATTACGGGATGAACGACGTGATTCCACTGCTTCATGTACTACAGCACATGTTGGAAACCATGGCTGGTCAGGGCACTGGAGACATGGCGTCTACATCTTACGGACACATGAACCCCGTTGGAGCTGAACTGGAGGAGGAGGAGGAGTGGCACAGTGCACAGTTTAGGCTTGGCGAAATGGCTGGTATATCTAAACAGCGGACAGGAGAGGAGGAGGAGGAGCAGCCAGAGGAGCTAGAGGGTTGTGAGGAAGGCGAGACAGAGGACCCAGACACACCGTGGCAGTATGCAGTGGAGATTGAGACAGGTAGTCCCTCCGAGTCACTTGCGCAAATGGCAGGAAGCATGCTCATGTGCTTGCGTAGTGACCCCAGAATTGTTTCCATTTGTCAGCGGGATGACTTCTGGCTCTCCACCTTATTGGACCCTCGCTTCCGGCACAAAATGGGGGCATTTTTTAAACCCGCCGAGAGGGAGGACAAACTGACCTACTACAAAGACATTCTACGTAGTCAGTTGGCCGATGCCTATCTGCGCCATGGTCCATACTCTCGCAGGTCTGACTCGGGGGGACCTCTGCGCTCACCTTCCACTGCCATGGCTGCTGGGGGGGTGGCAGGAGCAGCACCAGCAGCTCCATCAGCAGCAGCCTCAGTCTTCAGTCGCTAATGAGTAGCTTTCTACACACGCATAGTGAGTCTACTCATGAGCAGCAGGAAGACCTGGAGCAGGACCTGAACCAGCAGGTCATGTCATACCTGGACATGACCATGCCAACACACCTTTAGGATCCGCTGGACTTCTGGGCAGCCAGCCGAGTTTGCCCTGGAAAAGCTGTCCTGCCCGGCAAGTAGCGTGCCATCTGAGCGGGTGTTTAGTGCGGCGGGGGCCACAGTTACGGCGAGGAAAACTCCTCTGTCAACTAAAAATGTGGAGAGACTCACCTTTGTGAAAATCAATCAGGGATGGTTCAGCCAGGATTTCCACCCACCAATGGCTGATGCATGCAACTAAATTCAGCATGGTGCCACGTTTTACACTTTCCAAATGGTGCAAAACATATTTATGTCTTTAGGCCAATTGTTGGGCTCCTGCTGATGCCAACTTCAGGGTGTGCCTTTCAGCCAAATTTTGGCCTCCTGCCGCTGCTGCTGCCGACTGCAGTGTGTCTTTAGGCCAATTTTTGGGTTCCTGCTGCCAACTCCAGTGTCTCTTTCAAGCTATGTTTGGGCTCCTGCTGCTGATGCTTGCAACTCCAGGGTGTCATTCAGCCAATTTTTGGGCTCCTGCTGCCAACTCCAGTGTGTCTTTCAAGCTATGTTTGGGCTGCTGCTGCTGCTGCTGCTGCTTGGAACTCCAGGGTGTCATTCAGCCAATTTTTGGGCTCCTGCTGCCAACTCCAGTGTCTCTTTCAAGCTATGTTTAGGCTGCTGCTGCTTGCAACTCCAGGGTGTCATTCAGCCAATTTTTGGGCTCCTGCTGCCAACTCCAGTGTCTCTTTCAAGCTATGTTTAGGCTGCTGCTGCTTGCGACTCCAGGGTGTCATTCAGAAAATGTTTGGGCTCCTGCTGCCAACTCCAGTGTCTCTTTCAAGCTATGTTTGGGCACCTGCTGCTGCTGCTTGGAACTCCAGGGTGTCATTCAGCCAATTTTTGGGCTCCTGCTGCCAACTCCAGTGTCTCTTTCAAGCTATGTTTAGGCTGCTGCTGCTTGCAACTCCAGGGTGTCATTCAGCCAATTTTTGGGCTCCTGCTGCCAACTCCAGTGTCTCTTTCAAGCTATGTTTAGGCTGCTGCTGCTTGCGACTCCAGGGTGTCATTCAGAAAATGTTTGGGCTCCTGCTGCCAACTCCAGTGTCTCTTTCAAGCTATGTTTGGGCACCTGCTGCTGCTGCTTGCAACTCCAGGGTGTCATTCAGCCAATTGTTGGGCTCCTGCTGATGCCAACTTCAGGGTGTGCCTTTCATCCAAATTTTGGCCTCCTGCTGCTGCTGCCAACTGCAGTGTGTCTTTAGGCCAATTTTTGGGTTCCTGCTGCCAACTCCAGTGTCTCTTTCAAGCTATGTTTGGGCTAATGCTGCTTGCAACTCCAGGGTGTCATTCAGCCAATTTTTGGGCTAATGCTGCTTGCAACTCCAGTGTATCTTTCAAGCTATGTTTGGGCTGCTGCGGCTGCTGCCGCTTGCGACTCCAGGGTGTCATTTAGACAATGTTTGGGCTCCTGCTGCCAACTCCAGTGTCTCTTTCAAGCTATGTTTGGGCACCTGCTGCTGCTGCTTGCAACTCCAGGGTGTCATAGAGCAAATTGTTGGGCTCCTGCTGATGCCAACTTCAGGGTGTGCCTTTCATCCAAATGTTGGCCTCCTGCTGCTGCTGCTGCCAACTGCAGTGCGTCTTTAGGTCAATTTTTGGGTTCCTGCTGCTGCTTGCAACTCCAGGGTGTCATTCAGCCAATTTTTGGGCTCCTGCTGCCAACTCCAGTGTCTCTTTCAAGCTATGTTTGGGCACCTGCTGCTGCTGCTTGAAACTCCAGGGTGTCATTCAGCCAATTGTTGGGCTCCTGCTGATGCCAACTTCAGGGTGTGCCTTTCAGCCAAATTTTGGCCTCCTGCTGCTGCTGCCGCCAACTGCAGTGTGTCTTTAGGCCAATTTTGGGGTTCCTGCTGCCAACTCCAGTTTCTCTTTCAAGCTATGTTTGGGCTCCTGCTGCTGCTGCTTGCAACTCCAGGGTGTCATTCAGACAATTTTTGGGCTCCTGCTGCCAACTCCAATGTCTCTTTCAAGCTATGTTTGTCCTCCTGCTGCTGCTGCTTGCAACTCCAGGGTGTCATTCAGTCATTTTTTGGGCTCCTGCTGCCAACTCCAGAGTGTCTTTCAAGCTAGGTTTGGGCTGCTGCTGCTGCTTGCAACTCCAGGGTGTCATTCAGCCAAATTTTGGGCTCCTGATGCCAACTCCAGTGTCTCTTTCAAGCTATGTTTGGGCTCCTGCTGCTGCTGCTGCTGCTTGCAACTCCAGGGTGTCATTCAGCCAATATTTTGGGCTCATGCTGCCAACTCCAGGATGTCTTTCAGCCAATATTTGGGCTCCTGCTGCTGCCAGCTCCAGGGTGTGTTTTTCAGGCAATATAGGGGCCCCTAATAGTGATGCCACCTCAACTCTCTGCAACTGTGCCGCTCTGCGATTCTAATAGCGATGCCTCTCATCTGCATGTCATAATTATTTACAGTATTATTTCACTAACCCAGCATGCATCCTATGCATGTTACAGCAAGGCAGAATGGTTTACAACCCTATTGAGGCTCTAGGAAGCTCAGAAATAGCCGTTTTTAATAGCGATTCGTCGAGAATAAATTCGGACCGAAGCGAATTTTGTCGGAAAATTTGTCGAATCAGCCGAATCTAATTTTTCAAAAGTTCGCTCATCCCTAACATATAGCTACCAAAAGGTGTTATATCTCTCAGTGGCATGCAAAATGCTAGTTCAAATTCTTTAGTTCACAATCGCTGGGCAGTATATGCAAAAGAGCCTTTTAGGTCATTTCATTTTCTGTAGGTGAAAAGCCCCATGTCACCTCAAACCACATTGTGTAAGATTTTAGGGTAGCTCAAAAAATTTACAAAATGGGACGAAGTTTTACCTTCTCTTTTCCATCTGTCTCCACTGAATTCAGCTATTCTACATAATATATACAAAATATCATATCTGGATAGGTGGCTGCAGATGAGCCCAGTGCCCACCACCAGACATGTGCTATAGGGTATAAGGGCTGGTCATCACTAAGACCGTGGAAAAGCAGTTCGGCCCTTGAGCCCTGGGTTTTCCAGCCCCTTTGCTTGGTTTACTGGGTTGGCACTGATGGGTGACATGGAGCTACACCGCCCAATGACCTGCACCCCCATTTGGGAAACTGTAGGAGCAGACGTGCCCTGTGCACATCGGTATGAGCCTGGGGTTTTTTCCAGGGGTGCCCATGACACAAACCTATAGCGAAGCATAAGGGCTGGCATGTGCATGCAAACCCTTGGGTGATAGGAATCTAAATGGGCCCCTTGCGGTGTGGTATAATAATGCCATATATTGTGATACAGTTGCATGTATGGTGAATACTGCCAAAGGAAAAGGAGGGAATGACAAAGTGAAATAAAGAATGAAATAATAGAAGAATTTAAAAAGTATAGAAGAAAGCATAGAAGGAATGACAAAAACAAATGCAGGATAGAAGGAGAAAAGGAAAGACAAAAGAAAGAATATGTGGAAAGGAATAAAGAAATATAAAAATAAATGGATAGCAACAAAGAACAAGAGCATAGAATGAGTGGCAGAAACAATGGAATACAATGAACTAATGCCTGAAACAAAGAGGGAATTAAAGGAATCACAGAAGAAATGAAGACCTGGAAAAAAAGACAGAAGGATTGAATGACAGAAAGAGTGGAAGGAATGACAGAAAAAATGCAGGAAAAGAGAGAGAGAGAGAAGGAAATGAGGAAAAAAAGAAACCATGGAAGGAAAGAATAGAAGGACTGACAGAAAAAAGAAAGCAGGAATGACAAAGAAAAAAGAAGGAATGAAAGAAAAAAGAAGGAATGACAAAGAAAAAAGAAGGAATGACAAAGAATATAAGGAAAGAAGAAAGAAAAGGAATGGCAAAACCAAGAGATGAAAGAAAGAAACCATGAATAGATAGACAGAAAGAAACAAAGAATAGAAGGACTGACAGCACTAATAGAAGGAAGGAAGGACGGACAAACGGATGAAAGAAAGAAAAAATACAATTCTGTGATTACTCACCTTGTAGAATTGGTATTATAAGTATGCAGCACATCCTGCTCCAGATAGTATTCATAACAGCTGGGATATACCTCCACAAGAGGGCGCTTTACTCCAGAGATGGCAAAAAGAGGCCCCTCCCGGTCCATATATACCCGAGACCTCCCACTAATTCCCCAGTTTAGAAAAGCAGTAAGGGAACCAGGAGAAGCCAATAACAAAATGAACAACGTTAACAATGAAAATAATCACCGCATAGAGGATCCAAGTATAAAGCAATCAGGACGGGATGGAGCAGGACGTGCTGCATACTAATAATACCAATTCTACAAGGTGAGTAATCACAGAATTGTATTATTCTAAGTATGCAGCAAGTCCTGCTCCAGATAGTATTCATAACAGCTGGGACATCTAATAGCAGTGTCCATAAACGGGTGGGGATCCCAAAAAGGCAACAACGTGCAGTTCAAACCACTGTCACCTGCAAAACCTTGCGGCCAAAAACACCATCCGCTGAGGCCCGAACTTCAACCTTGTAAAACTTGGAAAAGGTATGAACAGAAGACCACGTAGCAGCCTTACAAACCTGTTCAACAGAAGCCTGGTGCTGGAAGGCCCAGGAAGCCCCAACAGCACGGGTAGAATGAGCAGTAATACGGAAAGGAGGATCCTTCCCCCTAGTAGAATAGGCCTTAACAATAGCCTGACGAATCCACTTGCTAATAGTAGACTTAGCCGGAGCCAACCCCGTCTTGGGACCCGAGGGAACCACAAACAAGGTGTCCGTCTTTCTGAAAGCCGCAGTAGCCACCAGATAGTATTTCAAATTCCTGACAACATCCAAGGCCCTCTCCATGGGATTACCAGGATTAGGGCACAAAGAAGGAAGCACAATGTCCTTTGAGATGGAAGGCAGAGACAACCTTAGGCAAGAAGTCAGGTTTAAAAACGGAAAACCACCTTGTCCCGGTGTCTCTCAAAGTAGGGGGCCTGAATAGACAGAGCCTCCAACTCAGAAACACGCCTAACAGAAGTGATAGCCACAAGAAAGGCAACCTTCAGGGCAAGGATAGACAAGGCAGCCCCATGCACAGGTGCAAATGGAGGACCCTGAAGGACAGACAACACCAAATTCAAATCCCAGACCGGTAGCATGGGTTTGCGGGGAGGGCGCACATGAGCGACCCCCTGGAAGAAAGTCTTGACCAGAGGATGTAGAGCGAAGGACCTCTGGAAGAAAACAGCCAAGGCGGACACGTGACCCTTCAAGGTGCTGAGCTGAAAACCCAAATCCAAACCATGTGAAGGAACTCCAGGATCCTAGGAATGGAGAACACATGACAGGGAACGGCCCTAGACTCACACCAGTCAATGTAGGTCTGCCAGGTCCTATAGTAGATAGCAGAGGAAGACTTCTTCCTAGCCCTGACAAGAGTACGAACAACCGAATCAGACAGTCCTTCCTCCTTCAGGATGGAGGTTTCAGCAGCCAGGCCGTCAAAGCCAGCGTTTGAAAATTGGGATAACAGAGCCGTCCTTGAGTGAGAAGGTCCAGAACCAAGGGTAGAGTGTACTGATCCACTGCCAGCAGCACGACGTCTGCGAACCACACCTGTCTTGGCCACCTGGGAGCCACCAGAATGGCTGGCACCCTCTCCTGCACCAACTTGCGCAGAACCTTGCTCAGAAGAGGAAACGGGGGGAAAAAGGTACAGGAGACCGAATCCCTGCCAGGGTAGCGACAGAGCATCCATCGCCAGAGCCAGAGGATCCTGGGACAGGGAGACAAATGCTGGCAGCTTGTGACTGCGGCGAGAAGCAAACAGATCCACGTCCGGCATCCCTCAACGGTGACAAAGGGATAGGAAGACCTCGCTGTTGAGGGACCATTCCCCGCAGCGAGAGGTCCCCCTGCTCAGGGAATCTGCCTCCAGATTCTCCGCTCCCGGAATATAAACTGCTGAGATGCATGGGACATTGTCCTCGGCCCAGGACAGAATCAACGACACCTCCTTGAGGGCACTCTTGCTCCGAGTCTCTCCCTGATTAACGATATAGGCGACCGCCGTCTGGTTGTCGGAGCGAACCTGTACCGGCAGACCCTGAAGGTGAGGAGTCAACTGTGCCAGCACCAACCGAATTGCCCTCAGCTCCAGGACGTTGATAGGAGCGTGAGCCTCTTGAGGGCCCCACAGCCCCTGGAATTGGAGGGCTCTCCAGCAACCCCCCCAACCTGAGAGACTGGGATCCATAGTGACCGTCTCCCAACACGGAGTCAGAAAAGATCTGCCCCCCAGAAGATTCCTCGAGTCCAGCCACCACAGGATGGACCGCCGGACCAGAGGAGAGAGAACAAAAGCCTGATCCAGAGATAGGGGCTCTTGTCCCAGACTGAACGGAGATGGAGCTGAAGGGGTCTCATGTGAAATTGAGCGTAAGGGACTGCCTCAAAGCAGGCCACCATCTGTCCCACCAATTGCATCCCTTGCCTGATGGAAGGACGAGGGCTGGACAGTATGAAATGAACCAGAGCTTGAAGAGAATCCACCTTCTGCTGAGGAAGAAAAATCCTGGCCTGAATGGTATCCAGATTCATGCCCAGGAAGGGGGGTCACCCGGGACGGGGAGAGGGAGGACTTGGAATAATTGATCACCCATCAAAACGTGTCCAGGGTAGTTACCACCGTCTGGGTATCCAATTCTGCCTGCTGGGGAGAATGAGATGTAATGAGAAGGTTGTCCAAATAAGGGAGAATGCGAAGGCCCCCGGCTCTGAGGAGGGCCATCACCCCCACCAGCACCTTGGTGAACACTCTGGGGGCTGAGGTGAGACCGAAGGGAAGTGCCACAAATTGGTAGTGCTGGTCCTCCAAGGTGAACCTGAGGAACCGCTGATGCACATTGATTGGCACAGGAAGGTAAGCATCCTTGATGTCTATGGAGGTCATGAAGTCCCCCGGCACAAAGAGCTGATCGCGGAGCACAGGGTCTCCATGCGAAAGCGTCAGGTTTGATGAACTTGTTGAGAAGCTTTAAGTCCAAGATAGGCCTGATGGAACCATCCCTTTCGGGTACTGTGAAGAGATTGGAATAATAACCCTGATCTCTCTCCCCCGGAGGGACCGGACAGATGACCCCCATATTCAATAGGTTCTGTACAGCCAGAAACAGACCCCGAGCTTCCAGAGGGTCTAGAGGAATCCGAGACCTGAGGAATCTTTGAGGGGGCCTTGCAGCGAACTCTAGCTTGTAGCAGGAGGACACAACCTCCAGAATCCACCTGTCAGAGACCTGTAGCCCCCAGACATAAGCGAAGAGCCGCAGCCCACCCCCCACCCGTAAGGGTGAGGGCGCCCCTTCATGGCTGAGCGGGCTTGATGACAGATTTTGGCTTGGATCCCCAGGAGGATCCGGGACGGGCACGGCCTCTGCCCTTGCCCCAGAAGTCTCCCCTGTGCCCCGCAAAGGATACCCTCCCTCCCCGACCTGGATCCCCGAAAGGAGGGAGTAAAGGACCCTGAGCCCCGAAAGGGCTGCGGCTGTCTTTTGCATGGGGCAACTTACCTCCCTTCACAAAAAAGTTCTAAACGGTCACCAAAAAGGTGCAGCCCCTTAAAGGGTAGCCCTGCGAGAGCCTTCTTAGCAGCATTGTCAGCTGCCCACTGGCGCAGCCAGATCGAGCGTCGAATAGAAACAACCAGAGCCGAGGTCCTGCTACACATCCTAATGGAGTCATCTAAGGCAGAAAGAATATAAGCGATAAACATCTCACATTGTCATAAGGCTCTAATTCGGCACTAGAAGACTCATCGGGAGAGCCTTCCAAAAGGCCCTTGACCATAGTCCTAATAGCCACAGCAGTAATAGCAGAAGCACAGACAGGGCCCAAGGCAGATCCCGCACAGGCAAAGGCATGGGAAGCCAGCTGGTCAATACGCCAGTCCTCACTATCCTTCAAGGTAGTGGAATCAGGGGAATGCACCACAGAAGTGTTGGACAACCCCAAAACTGGGGCATCCACCTCTGGGGGAGTTGACCAACATTTAATCACATCCGAGGGAAAAGGGTACCTTTTATCCCATCCCTTAGGGATACCAGGAAGCCCCATTCTTTGAGAACCAGATAATTGAAATGTGCCTGTTCTGGAAATTCCATACGTGGCTTTGCAGTACCAAACAATTCCCCCTGTCGCTTGGGTGCCGCAGCAGGAAGGGAAATGGAAAGCACTTCAAAGATTTGAGTCAAAAGTCTATGGGTGTCATCAGCATCCCAATGCTCTGAGCCGGCATCAGCGCCAAGGTAATGCTGATCATCAGAAAATTCTGAATCTGAGAATAATTCCTCATCCTCAAGTGGGGTATAGCCAGATAAATCAAGGAAATCTTCAGACTCCAAAAGGAAGGCTGACGCAGCAGGCGCCACGTGCCGTCTTTTAGCTGGGGCTTTACGGGCCGCAGAGCTAGCAATCAAACTCTCAATGCTGGCCAGCCTGGCAGAGACATCAGGCTGAGACTCCCCACTAGTATTGATCCCACTGGGGGTCCTAATCAAGCGAGGGGGTGTGGGAGAGGACATGGTGGGCGCAGACCCAGACACACGCAGCCCAGAGTCCCGCGCAAGCGCCTGCTGGGCGCAGGGTGCACAGACCCGCACATCCTCACTCACAGGGGATGCCCCATGCACCACACACAGCCGGGCTTATCCCGAAGGGACCCTGAGCACAATCAGTTATACAGAAAAAAGGGTGGATAACAATATAATCAATCAAGCCCACTGGGGTACTCACAGACCACAGAGGGGCTGGCAATCGATCAGTCAGCAAGCAAGATGGCGCTGGAGGGCTCTGGAGGGGCGGGCATGAGGTGAGCTGCGGAGCGCACCCAGCGCTAAGCCACGCCCCCTCCAGGAAATGCAGGGATAAGCCGACAGAGCGCCTCCCCCCAGCTTAGGCTGGGCAGTCTGTTGTCTGGTCAGTCTGGTATATGAGAAACATTTATAAAAAATAAAAATATTTTTCAATGGCATAGCAGTAACCATTCATAGAAGGGTTTGAACTAGTTTCTCCAGCTCATAAGTTGCAACTTTTTTAGTATGCAACAAGGCTGGTCAGACTAAATTGGACAAACTTCTCACAATCTTAAAGGGGAAGAAAAACCCAACATGGCCGGTCCTGAATAGTATGCCTTGCTGTGTGAACACCCCCCCTTTCCCAGGGTGCCGCAAAGCTCACCTTCTCCCTGGCTCCCTTGACAATGCAAATACTGGCAGCCACATCCCCAGCATCTTTGGGCTTTGTGAACGCTCCTGCCCCCAGCCATTCACGCCCACTACTGGGGACGTGGTGACTTGCCCTCCTGTTTGCCGAAAATTTGGTTTGATAAAATCTTTTTACTCCTCTCTGCAGCAGCATCCCCGGTCTCCCAGCTGTGCAAAGCAACCTGCTTAATGCCACATTTGTAATCCACAAAAAGCCATCCTGAAAGTAGACGAGTATAGTGTATATGCTGCAGAATCCCCCTATAAACAGGCAATGTGCAGAATCCCTCCACTCACCCCATAACAGGCAGTGTGCAGAATCTCCTCAATCACCCTATAAACAGGAAATGTGCAGAATCACCCCCCCCCCCATAACTGGAAGTATGCATAATTCCTCCCAATCAGTAATTAACATGCAGTATGCAGAATCCCCCCAGACCCCCCTATAACAGGCAGTGTGCAAAATTCCCTGCAGTCCCCCTATACCAGGCAAGGTGGCAGGACCCCTCCCCCCAACAATCACTGAGCAGGGCAGGGGTTCCAAAAAAAAAAAATCCATACCTCAGCCTGGATCCTGCAATTCCAAAGGCAAGTGGATTGCAGAGTGGGGGACGGGGCCGTGCACAAAGCAGGAAAAGATGCTCTGTGCAGAAAATCGAAGATGGCAGCACCCGGGGCTGGGATTGAGGTAAGTTTTTTTTTTCTAAATTCTTGTAACCCCTCTGCACTGTTCACTCACTGTGTCCTGCAGGGCTGCAGGAGGATGATCAGTTGCATAAGGACAATCAATGGCACGGGAGTGCTGGAAAGGTGAATAGACTGTTCTTTTAATTACACACACACACACTAATTATTTATGGGTATATAGGCCTATCATTATATTGTACATTATACCGCTTTGTCCACTGGCTGAGCTAAAAATATCCTGCACAGACAACAAAACCAACTGTCAAACGTACTTCAAAAAGTGGATTTTAAGGTAAATATACTGTGATGAACATTCACAGCACAATGCTTTTTGTTATTTTTTTTACTGGTAGGAAGACTCCTAAGCAGTATAGCCCTCAGGAAGTGATATAGAGATTTGTTTTAATTGAATGATATTGGTAAACGGTTCTTTTTCCAAGGTCTATAAGAACATAACATTTTTCAGAGGTTTCAAACGATAGTTGCCCTTTAAGGGTAAAATGTCCAGCTTTCCAGATGTGCTTCGGTGAAACCAAAATGTCTTCTGGGGAGGCCCCAAGGAGATATTTCAGAGGTAACTGTCCAACTCTGTATGGCAATTCTTACAACAGTAGAGTCAAAAGCTGATCTGGCTGCAGCTCCTTTAGTAAACAAATCCATGGAAAGCATGGCAGAGACTGCAGGATAACAACATAGTGCTTAACTTTAAGTGGGCAGCACATGTACCCTTTGTTGGCAGACCCATCTACACCTTGGTCACAGTGTAAATGAGAACAAAGCAGAGCAACACCAATTTCTTATTACCTCTGCCCCGCCCCAGTAACTTGGGCACTGCTGTTGGCTCCGCAGTGGCCCTGTTTTCAAATAAAAACGGTTCTCTTCAAGGGGGGAGCAATTCAGGGAATACTAGTTAAAAATGTGAGTTTGGGTCCACTTTAAATGAAGAATGAAGTAGAAAAAACTTTTATGTTGTCAAAAATTTCACCCATGTGTGGTGTTGTCACCATGTTCCTCCAGGTCACCGCTGCCACCTCTGTTAGCCAATGTGCCCCACAATCATCACTCTCCTTGCAACCACTCATCCTTACTGAACCTCTATTTTCCTTTACACTGCAGTTCTATTTAAATTGCCCCGCTTTCCCCACAGCAGGTCGGCGGTCACATCAGATGGCTTGAGTATATTTACTTTAAGAGGCATTCCAAGCAAAGGGTTAAATTGGCTGCTTTCTGCTCGCCCTATGCTGTCTGTCTTTCATTCATCAGCACTTTGCATTTCCTGATAAACCCTGCTGAACATGGTCCTTTCTGCTGACACCTCTTTCTCAGTCCCCAATATATATTCACTGTGGATGCATGGATAAGTCATCCTCTGCTGCTGATAAGGCCCAGCAAAAGGGAGGGCGTTCACTAGGTCTTATAAAGAAATACGAAGCAGGCTTAATAAAAGATGCAGCTCCTCACATTCAGCATGGAGAGAGCAGAAAATAATTTTCCCCCACATCCCCTTCGTGCAGAACTGGCATCTTCATACCAATGAGGGAGAACGATTGATTGCATCCTCCATCGCTGTGTAGACATGGTGGCATCCATCAATATGGGTTTATGTCCCCTAATACTCCTAATCCATTTATTGAAATGGAGGGGGTGTGCCGAGGCCAGGTGTGCAAAACACACTTTGGGATGATCCCTCCATTGAAATGGCTAGAGTAGGCTTTTGGGGTCGTAAAGAAGGCAATGAGGAGCTGCAGGTGAGTATTGTTTCTGCCTGGACAATACCTTTACATTCCTGTGAATTTCAGCCATTGGAACTAAGAGCCTTGGAGCAGGGGTGAACCTAGTCCCTCTGCTGCCTGCAGCAAACTATGGAAAGGTACCCCCAAGACATTTAGCTTCACTCCTCAATAGAGCAATCCGGCAGTTGAGGGCCGGTTCGAGGCTGCTGAGCCACCAATGACTGACTTAAAGACATGACAGCATACAGCGCTTGATTTCCACTGCATCACTAAGGAGAGTGAAAGTAATAATAAAAACACTCACCTGTAGAATTGGTTTTAGTTCCGATCCATTCCAGGCCATCCCTTAATCATTACACCTGGGTAATTCCTGCCCGGATGGGCGTGTACTGCAAGATTAAAGGTGTGACTCCTCCCAGCCCCCATAAGTAGCAGCTGCCTCTAATCAAAGACCAGTGATTAAATAGCAGTAAATCATAACAAGAGGCTAAGGCCTGGGGCCCGAATAACCATGTTACTTCACACTTTTTTTTTTTTTACAAGTGTCCTATTGAATAATAAATAAAGTAATCACCATAAAAAGGGCATCCAGGACATAATAAACCCCAAAAGAGGGTGGGTCAGACAGCCTGGAATGGATCGGAATCAAACCCAATTCTACAGGTGAGTCTCACAGAATTGTGTTTTTTCTTCCAATCCATTCCAGGCCGTCGCTTAAAGTGGACCAACACCCAGGATTTTCACTATCCTGGGTGCTGGTCCACTTCAGCAGGGCATCCGAGATCAGGATGCCCCGCTGTGTGAAACCCCCCCAAAAAACGTACCTTTTCGGCGACGGACAAGCCGCCGCCGCCTCCCACGCGTCCCTCTTACAGGGCGCGCGCCCGCGCCGGCCATTCACAAACGGCCGGCGCGGGCACTGCTAGAGGGGCGCGCGGGAGGCGTCGGCGGCTGATCCGTCGCCGATAACGTAAGGTTTTTTGGGGCTCTTGGGGGGGGTTTCACCCCCGGGACATCCCGATCTCAGATGCCCCGCGGTGAGGGAGGTGATCAGCCCGGGAATCTTATAGATTCCCGGGCTGATCACCCCTGGGTGTTGGTCCACTTTAATCATTACACCTGGGACATCCAAAAGCAGTGCCTAATATGGGCGGGATCCCCAACGCGGTACAGCAGGTAGTTCAATTCACTACCGCATGAAGTACTTTTCGACCAAATACAGCGTCAGCTGAGGCCCTAACACCTACCTTGTAAAATTGGTAAATGTATGAACCGAAGACCAGGTGGCAGCTTTACAAACCTGTTCCACCGAGGCCTGATGCTGAAAAGCCCAGGAAGCACCAATGGCCCTAGTGGAAAGAGCTGTGACCCAAAACAAGGGGCTCCTTCCCCTTGGCAGAATAGACTCTTACCACTGTCTGTCTAATCCATCGACTGATGGCAGACTTAGCTAGTGGAAGAACTTTCCGTGGACCCTCAGGTATGACATAAGAAGTCCAAACTATGGAAAGATTGTGTAATAGTGAGATAATACCTTAGTGCTCTCACTACATCCAAACAGTGAAGAACACCCCTTCCTTATTATACACTGGAGCAGGACATAAGGAAGGCAAAACCATCTCTTCATTAAAATGAAAAGATACCTTTAGGAAGAAAATCCTAAAACACTCAAATAACGAGGCTTACTGATAAGATGCTAATTCAGAAACCCGCCTGCTGGGGTTATTGCCACTAGGAGATAACCATAAGCACCCTTAGAATTATGACGCATCTACCATGGTTCAAAAAGGAGGACCCTGAAAAACAAGTTCAGGTACCAAGCCGGCAGAAGTGGATTATGAGGAGGCCGCACATGAGCGACTCCTTGTAAAACAAGTTCTGATAAAATCATTCTCAGCCATGGGTTTCTGAAAGAAGACAGATAGCAGATATTTGTCCTCAATTGAAGACCTTCATCAAGACTTCTGCAAAAAATCAATATATTCTACAAGCGAACCCCTGGATTCGCACCAGGCGATAAATGCTTGCCAGACTTTATAGTAGATCACTTGATAAAGATTTCTTCCTGGCCTGAATCATAGTCTGGATGACTCTGGCAGAAAAAAACCCTTTCTTCCAACATAAAGGATTCAATAGCCAGGCCTTTCAAGACAGAACTTATGATTTGGGATACCTTAGAGGCCCCTGTGTGAGAAGATCTGGATCGTCGCCTCCACAAGTTGCCCTGTGACATCCTTACTATATCTGAGAACCAGCTTCTTCTTGTCACAGAGGAGCCACCAAAATGGTTGGGACTCCCTTGTGAGCTAAACCTTTTTTAGTACTTGACCCAGGAGTGAAATCAGAGGGAAATACATAAAGAAGCTTGAATGCTGACCACTGATGAGTCAGGACATCTGTTGCTATTGTTAGAGGATCCCTGGGCTGAGAAACTTCGGCCGACTGAGCCGTGATGCAAGAGATCTACGTCTGGGATCCCCCAGCACATGCATAGGGATTAAAAAAATTGGCCTACAAGTTGTCCACTCCAGGTATGTGTACCACCAAAAGACATGGAAACGGTTTCTCGGCACAAAGTAAAAACCCAGCTCACTTCCATCAGGGCTTTACTGCTTCTGATGACCTCATGGTGGTTGATATATACCACCGCCGTCCAACTGTCTGTTTGAATCCGGATGGGGATGTCCAATGTCTGAATACAATAGAATAGCGCTCAGTTTCAGGATCTTTATGGAGATTCTTGATGAATCATTTCTTGATGAATCGTCGGGTGAGGGCAAGACAAGAGACCCTGTACACTGGCCTGAAGTAAGAGTCACTTCTGTGTTGGAAAAATACAATTCTGTGAAACTCACCTGTAGAATTGTTTTTGAATATATCCAGTCCAGGTCATCCCAGAAGTGATAACAGTTGGGTAGACCACCGCTAGGTGGCGCCTGACTGCAGGATCAAAAGCTGTAGCTCCTCTCGGCCCCCTATAAAAACAGGTGTCTCTCTATGATTCCCCAGTGGTTAAACGGCAGTAAGAAAAGAGACAGGCCGGGAGGCCAAGAAACAATGTTATTTCACATAGCTTCAGCATGTACTCTCTCCATCAAAACTAAGGACAACGGTCCAATACAAAAAGGCAATCACCATAACAGGCAAACCAGAGATAATGAATGAGGGAGGGGTGAGATGACCTGGACTAGATATATTCAAAAACAATTCTAAGGTTAGTTTCACAGAATTGTATTTTTCACTATATCCAGTCCAGGTCGTCCCAGAAGTGATGACAGTTGGGACATCTAAAAGCAGTGTCCATTATGGCGGGATCCCCAGTACGAAACAGCATGTAGTTCATCTCACTACTGCCTGAAGCACTTTTTGGCCAAAGACAGCATCAGCTGAGGCCCTAACATCAACTTGTAAAACTTTGAAAAGGTATGAACGGAAGACCAAGTGGCGGCCTTACAAACTTGTTCAACAGAGGCCTGGTGCTGAAAAGCCCAGGAAGCACCAATAGTTCTAGTAGAATGAGCTGTAACACGAAAAGGGGGTTCCTTCCCCTTGGCAGAATATGCTTGCACCACCGCCTGTCTGATCCACTTACTGAGAGTGGACTTGGCTGGAGGGAAACCCTTCCTAGAACCCTCGGAGAGGACAAAAAGACAATCCGACTTCCTGAAGGACTCAGTCGCAACCAGGTAGTACTTAATGGCTCTGACCACATCCAGGGAATGGAGGGTCCTTTTCTTTAGAGTTAGTTGGTGCTGCACACACGGAAGGCAAGACAACTTCCTCATTAAGGTGAAAGGGAGAAACGACCTTAGGCAAAAAAATCAGGTTTAAAGCGAAACACCACCTTACCACCAAGTAAGGAGGCTTCATACAAAGCGCAGCCAGCTCTGACACGCGACGCACAGAGGTGATAGCTACCAAAAAGACCACCTTTCAGGGTCAGAATAGACAATGCAGCATCGCACAAAGGCTCAAAGGGGAGACCTTGGAGAGCAGAAAGCACCAAATTCAAGTCCCACACCGGTAATACAGGCTTACGCGGTGGGCGTACATGGGTAACTCCTAGGAAAAAAGTCTTGATCAGTCTATGATTGGCAAAGGATCTTTGGAAAAAGATGGCCCAGGCCGAGACCTGGCCCTTGAGGGTGCTCAGCTGGAGACCCAAGTCTAAGCCATGTTGCAAAAACTCCAAAATCCTAGAGATAGAGAAAGTGCGACAAGGAAGGCTCTCAGATTCAGCCCAAGCAATGTAGGCATGTAAAAGAAACAAGGAACCAGATATGGATATACATATATATAAGTATATGTATAAATATATATATATATATATATATATATATATATATACACACATACATACAACAACCACAGTTGAAAAGGCCATTGTAGCAATAACAAGGCCAGTATAATGCCATAAGAAGGAAGGGGGGAGGCACTCACGCGTGACAGAGCAGCTGAAATGGCGGCGCTGGTCCGGGGAAGCACGGGTCGTCTTTTTGCGCCGCACCTGACCCCGCCCCCTCCCAGGAAGTGAAGCGCCCCCACCAACTGGAGCAGAGGATAACGTGCACCAACAGTAGGGGGGGGGGGCGCACAAGGCACGACGAACGCCAGGCCCTGGCCCCTCCCCTGAGTCCCGAGGCCACGCTCCCTAGCAAAGCTGCGGAGCCAGCCAAGGGGATAAAACGCACACACACACTCACAAAAAACCCGCACTGGCGCGGCCAGCCGGGGCACATACGAAATAAAAGCTAATGGGAGCTGAGGGAGAGAAGCTGCTCCCCCCCCCCCCCCCATCTGGGAAAGGAGTAAAGGCGGAAGCCGATAGCTACATTTTAATATGTAGTGAGGGCTACTCGACGGATGGGGCATCCCAAGTCAGGATCACCAACCTGACGACCGCCTACCCTTTGGTGGGGGATTTGCGGTGGAGCATAGCTCCAGGTAACAGGACACCTCTAGAGGTGCACCCTACCCTCACCCGGACCCTACAGCCAAGGTTGGGAGGCAAGGGGAATTAACAAAGGAGTTCGGGCGGCAATAGCAATAAGAAATGGCCGGGTGTAAACCCGGCTTACCTGCAAAGGAAAGAGACAGCCATCTTCTTGACTTGCATCACCTTCTGCAGAGATTTAACTGGGGAATGTGTGGGAGGTCCCAGATATTTATGGACCGGGAGGGGCTTCTTTTTCTAGTCATCTCTGCAGTAGTTCGCCCTCTACTGGACCATAACCCACGTGTAAATAATCTTCCGAAGCAGGGTGTGAGACATACTTGGAATAATACAATTCTGTGAGTACTCACCTGTAGAATTGATTTTGTAGTATACAGCACGTCCTGTTCCAATAATTCCTTACACTTGGGTTATTCTGCCACAAGGTGGTGCAGTGGACTGCAGAAAGACTTGTGGCCACTCCCGGCCCCATAAATAGCCAGGAACCTCCCACCAATTTCCAGTGTTGACAAGCAGTTATACAAGAAGCCGGGAGAATCAGAAAATGGATAAGAACCCAAAAAGAACTTTAGAACAATCACCATACAGAGGTAACCAAGAAAGGGAGGGATGGAACAGGACGTGCTGTATACTACAAAATCAATTCTACAGGTGAGTACTCACAGAATTGTATTTTTCCAAGTATACAGCACGTCCTGTTCAAATAATTCCTTACACTTGGGACATCCAAAAGCAGTGTCCGTAAGGTAGGGTGGGATCCCCAAAGAGCAAAGGTGTGCAGTTTAAACCACTGCCGCCTGCAGAACTTTGCGGCCAAAAGCAGCATCAGCTGAGGCCCTAACATCAACCTTGTAAAACTTGGAAAAAGTATGAACAGAAGACCAAGTTGCAGCCTTACAAACTTGTTCAACAGAAGCCTGGTGCTGAAAGGCC
The DNA here is from genome assembly GCA_027917425.1 of Gastrophryne carolinensis. Classification (NCBI taxonomy): domain Eukaryota; kingdom Metazoa; phylum Chordata; class Amphibia; order Anura; family Microhylidae; genus Gastrophryne; species Gastrophryne carolinensis. The sequence goes on from CM051235.1 coordinate 353,559,876, forward strand.
CAAGAGGCACCAATAGCACGAGTGGAATAAGCAGTAAGGTGGAAGGGAGGTTCCTTCCCCTTAGCAGAATAGGCTTGCACCACCGCCTGAGGAATCCACTTGCTGATAGTGGACTTAGCCAGAGGCAAACCCTTCCAGGACCAGAAGGAAGAACAAAAAGAGCATCAGTCTTCCTGAAAGATTCAGTAGCTACCAAGTAAAACTTCAGAACCCTGGCCACATCTAAAGAATGCAGAGTCCTCTTCTTGGAATTAGCAGGATTAGGACACAAGGAAGGCAAGAAAAATGTCCTGATTGAGATGAAAAGCAGACACAACCTTAGGCAAGAAATCTGTCTTGAACCGAAACACCACCTGGTGTCGCTCAAAATAAGGAGGTTTGATGGAAAGCGCCGCCAACTCAGAAACACGCCTGACAGAAGTGATAGCCACCAAAAAAGCTACCTTAAGAGTCAAAAATACAATTCTGTGAAGTACTCACCTGTAGAATTGGTATTATACGCATACAGCACGTCCTGCTCCAGATATAGTAATAACATGTGGGTAATCCTCCGCCTCCGGTGCGGTGCACTGCAGACATGTAGAAAACAAGCTCATCCCGGCCCTACATATACCGAGGGACCTCCCACAAATCCCCAGCATTGAAAAGCAGTGAGAAGGAGAAGCCAGGAGAAACCAACCACCCAGAAACAGGCAATAATATCAATGATAATAATCACCATACAGGGAATCCAGAACCAGTGAAACCAGGGTGGGGTGGAGCAGGATGTGCTGTATGCGTATAATACCAATTCTACAGGTGAGTACTTCACAGAATTGTATTATTCTAAGCATACAGCACGTCCTGCTCCAGATATAGTAATAACATGTGGGACATCCAATAGCAGTGTCCATAAAGTAGGGTGGGATCCCCGTGAAAAAAGGGCACAGCCAACAGTAAAAGCGCTGTCACCCGCAACCATGCTACCAAGAGCAAGGCTCTAACCTTTGAACCTGTAAAGGGAGAACTGAACACAAGCAGCGGACAAGCCAGCATGCTCAACAGAAGTTAGTGCTGAAAGGCCCAAGCCAAGCACAAGTAGTAAGAGAGCAAAACAACCGAGAGAGAAGAATAATCTTCCCTTAAAAGAACAGGCCAGAGAAAAGGCCTAACCATGCTCATGCAAAAGAGAGTAGCCATGGCAACCTTAGAAGTCTCCCCAGCGGGGAATAGGAACCCTGGTCTCAAGCGAGACCTGCAGGAATACTGAAAAAAACGACACTCATCACGAGCCGAAACGTTTACACTAGGCTCAGAAGGGCAAAACCAACCAAGCGATGCCTATCCGAGGGCACCTACACCCGTGGAGGCAATCAGATCCAGTACTAAAGGATGGAGACCCATAAGCCCCAAGGGCATAATCCCTACCAGAGACAAGAAACGGATCAGGAGATTTCCAACACCTGGAGGGGAAGACAGATCCCCTTAGCTCAAAGTATATCAAGACAGTAGCCCAGAGAATCTGGAATAAGGGAGAATCAAAAACACCGCCTGAAGCCGAACTCGGCGTAGTGCGGAGCATCCCCCTCCCATGGTGTACAGATATATAAACAATGTATATATATATATATATATATATATATATATATATATATATATATACTGACCATGACCGTTAACAGAGCCATCCTTATGGCCCACTTATGACTTGAGCAACCGCCCCAGAAGAGTGATATGGGGTAAGGAACAGGTCAGAAGAACCTGAATAAGACCCAAGGCAACCCTTAGCAGGGCATCAGACTAAGTAAACCCCCTAGAGGAGGCAAGAATTCCTCAAGGAATGTACCTGAGCAAACCCTGATGAATGCTCAACACAGAAGATTGGAACATACCTCTGTAGTAGGCCAAAAAGGCGAGCCCTGAACCTTCATAGAACTAAGTTGGGGAGCAAACACCAACCATGCTGTAATAATTCTAGAACCCCGGGAACAGAGAACTTCCAGCAGGGGAGAGAGCTAGACCCCGCCAAGCAATACAGGTACAACATACCCTAAGATAGATGGCAGGAAATGGAAGAAGAGGAAGAGGAGGAAGCTAATCCTAGCTCTCCTGGAAACAAGACACCCAGAGATATGCCATCTCCAACAGGGCGAGGAACAAAACCCGGTCTAACTCCAAATTAGAGCCTGAAGATAGGGGCGAAATGGAAAAGAGCCTGACTATGCAGAACAAATCTCGTGAGAGAGCGTACAGGCCCACCGTCCTCAGCAGAAGCCTCCGCGGACGACACCCCCCTGGGCCACCCAGGCCCCCGGCATGACGGTTCTTCCCTTTTTCAGCGACCCTGCGCAGACCCCTGCCTGGCAGGGCGAAGAAAATAAGCCATATCGAGTACAATGTCCAGCCAGGGCCTACTAGGCCCCCAAAGGACAAGGTTAGGCCCATCTGGGCCAATACTAAAGGGCAGAACCCCTGTGATCATGACAGAGCCCAACAGGTCCATACCAGTAGGAACTCAGAGGGCCATTAGATTACCTCCTAACAAAGGAGGGCATCCATCAGAGACTAAAGCGATAAAAAGCAAGGGATGTTAATTCCCACATAGATCAGAATCAGAGCCTTCCTGGAAGTAACCACTAGTCCAGAGACTTTACCAGGAAGAAGGGGACAGGCCACTGTCCTACGGCAGATCACGAATCCCCAAATGGACAGGCCCTGAAACGGAGAAGTCCAGCAAGATAAAGCCCGCTGAAGGCTCACTGTGGCAACAACACAATAGTTAAACGGATCCCCTTTTTAGGGGCCTACCTAGGAACCATTGGGGGTTTCAGAAGAAACAAGCCCCCCCAGTCAACCTGCACGATTTGGTACCCAAGGTGACCACCAACAGGTGAGCAGCAAGAAAGGAGGGAATGCCCCCCGAGGGACTCCTTTTTTTTTTTTTTTAAATAACTCTCAGAAGATCAACCACCTCGACTAGGAGGAAGGTGCACAGACTTAGGTCCAGACTGCTGGACCCCTGTCCAGAATAACAACCTAAGGTGCTGCAGAACCCAAGGGCACTGAGAATAAGGGACGTCATCTGCACAGCCACCAACGGCCATCCCAGGTGCAATACTGCCAAGTGACAGTAAGGAGATAGCAAATAAGGGAAGAGACCTTGCCCCAGAAAAACCTTAAATGCCAAGCAAAAAAAGGGGGCACTAGCCGACACAATTCTAATGTCATCCTAGGAAACTGAAGGATGGAACAAAAAAAGGTAGGATCTGAGGCCACTAAGCCTATCCAAACAACTCCCTCTCGGGAGATATAAGGAACCTGAAGGATAACCCGGCCACAATCAGCAGTGAAGACTACCAAAACCAAGCTGTAAATGCCACAGTGTCCAAAGACACCTGGGAGCCCAATTAAGCATCGTAACACTCCACGGACGGCCATAGGCCCCGCAGTTTATAGGGTGCCAACGGTCCAACACGGATCAAGCCTGAATGCCTATAGATTGCCGAACCCAAGAAGGGTTAGAATGGGCGACCCCCTCATCCTCAGGGGGAATGGGGGGGCGAACTGGTGTAGAGGCCTCTGCCTCTATCCGTTAAGGGCGTCCAGCCAAGGAGCCCAGGCCTAGCAGACAAGGAAGGCCTGCACCCATACTTGAAGAAAAACAGGGAACCGGAGGCCCCCTGACCGACTCAGGGACGGACAACCAGCAAACACTGTCCCACATCCGGATGACCTACCTCCCAACTCCACCAGAACGAGGCAAGAAGCCTCCCGATAGGAGCAAGGTGCTGTGGCCATCCCCTTACCCAAGCGGGTGAGGGCGTCCCATCACGCTTGTGGGGTTTCGATGAAGGATTTGGACTTGGCCCGGCCGGAAGGCCCCGGGCGTTGTCTGCCACTCCCGGGACAGGAGACTGAACCAGACCCCGCAAAGGGCGTCCCTGGTTCCTGCTTAACACTATGGTATGGAGGTGGAGGGGTATCCCTGCTCCGAGGGGGCCTGGACGGCTGCTCCTGATTGGGTGAATTGTCCTCTTTCCCGAATAGGTCCAGACGGGCCCCAAATAGGCGATGCCCTCTAAAGGGGAGCCCCATCAGAGTCCTTTTAGCGTCATCGTCTACCCCCCACTGTGCCAGCCAGAGCAGGCGATGAATAGCTATCATTTGGGCTGAGGTCCTCGCACACATTTTGATGGTGTCATCCAGAGCTAAAAGGATACATTTAACAAAAATATCACAGCTGGAGAGTGCGTTAAACACCTCCCAGGGTAAATCTTCAGGTTGATGCTCAAGCATCTTACTTATGAGGGTCCTAGCGGCCACTGCAGTAATGGCCGCGGCACAGACAGGACGTAGCGCCGATCCTGCACAAGCAAAGGCGTGGGAAGCCAGCCTATCAATGCGGGGGTCCTCGGCGTCCCGCAGGGTGCTGTGAGCCGGAGCTGTAAGGAAAGGGGGGTTAGGAACCCCAATAATCGGGGCTTCTACCACTAGAGACGAAGCCCAACAATCAACCATCTCTGGGGGAAAAGGGTATTTCCAAACCCAATCCTCTGGGGCACCTTGAAGTTTAGTGGGGCAATCCCATTCCTTAAACCGGACCTTCAGCGCGATTTAATGAAAAGCCCAAACTCTTAAAAAACGGTTCCCCAGCATCTAAAATTAATATATTTTACGTTTTTAGTCACTTACTTATTATTCTTTCCCCCACTGGGCTGCAACTCTGTTCAGGAATTTAGGATACGGGCGCCGCCATCTTGATTCAGAAGCATCACACTTACTGAGGAGAGGAGAGTGGGATAAGATACAGAGGGGCAGGTTATAGCAGTGCTTTGCTCAGACAGAGCAGAGCTGGGGTCAGGTAACGGTCAGCAGTCCCAGAATGCAGAGCAGCACAGTCAGGAGGCACTTCCTGTTTGCAGGCTGCCTGATAAGATGGCGGCTTCCATAAGCCGCCATCTTGGATGTTTAAAGGCTCATAACATGCAGCAGATGCAGGTAGGATGATTTTTAATGTGGACAATCTGTATATACAGGGTGGGGGAAACATATAAGATAGACTCTTATTCAGAGTGAAGGTCCGCTTTAAGTACAAGAGCATGAAAGTGGGCCTGCTCGAGAAATTCCAAGCGCGCAGGCGCCGTATGGAAGCGCTCTCCTCTAGGTCTGGGGACCGCACCCGGGGGCGAAATAGATAGGGCCTCAAAAATCCTGAGCAACATACCACCGACGCCAAGCTGGTCCCAGTCACCCTGACCAGCTTCATCCTGACACCTCTGCCTCTCAACAGAGGAACCCGGGTCAGAGAACAGGTCTCCATCTTCAGAAGGAGCACTATCACACAGAGAAGAGGACTCCTCCGAGCCCATAGCACAGGCCGAAGCCGGGGGAGTCCAGGGCCGTTGTCTGTCAGGACCCACATGCCCGGACAACCCTTCAACAATCTGGTTAAGCGTGGGTCGTCTAGAAGAGACGTCTATTTATAACTCCCCGCTTGTACATGACTCAACGGGAGTGAGATTTAGGCAAGAGGAAAGGGGAGAGAGGGAGCGAGGTGCAACCACAGGCGCCGCTCGCAGGTCCAGCGTCTGCTCGGCACATGGCGCGCAGACCCGTGCCCCGTCAGCATGGGGGAGACCACACGCTACACACAGCCGGTCCTGTCCCAGAGGGACCCCGGTAACACAATCCTGAGATGCCTCCATATGGTGATTGTTAAGACACAGTATGCCCGTAGGGATTTATGCTATAAGCAACCCTGGATGCCCCAACGACCCGCTGATCAATGTGGGAGATTTGTAGTAAGGCCCGCTAAATCCTTATATTAATATATATATATATATAAAGGCCGGGAAAAGCCACCGGTGCTCAGCGTCTGAAAGACATAAATGGGAAAGAGATGTCAGGGCCATGCGCAGCTGGACAGAACATATAAAAAAGGGAGTCGCCCGCGAGGGCACTTACAGATCAAGTGGAGAGGAGGAGACCGCCACCACGCGCGCGCGAAGCTCAGCAAAATGGCACCCAGCGAACCACGAAGGGCGGGCTCGATGCTCTGCCGTGACGAGGAGCGCGCCGAACCAAGGCCCCGCCCACTCCAAAGAGCGCAAAGCTCTGAGGTAAAAGTAAAAGCAAGGATACAACCACGCGCTTAAGGATTCGTAGAGAACCGTTCATCCAATAAAGTAATGGCACCACAGCATCTAGACGACGTAGCAAACTACGTACAAGCATACGGCGGCGGCCGAAGAAAACGGAGTAAGGAGCAAGCAGCGCGGCTCTGACATTGCGGTTAATAAAGGGCAGAAATCAGGCCATAAGCATGACATACCGGTACACTGGGACCATCACACACATACCCCCCCCCTTTCTTTTCCCCCTACTAGATGGGGAAATGAGGAAGGATGGCGACCCTCGCACAGGGTCCAGCGCTACCCGGGGTAGGGGCAAAATGCGGGAGGGGCATCCACAAGAGGCTCACCATCGGCCTAAACCCTATGGTGGGGGATTGCGGTGGAGCATGGCTTCGTTAAGCACCAAGGTGCTGCCTACCTTCACCCGACCAACGGGCTGGGAGGCATATTCTTACACAAGAGGACGGGAAATAGTCCCGCAGGGCCTCGGGCTGTAAGCCCCGCTCGCCTGCGAGAGCGTGATACTTCATGTCTTCGCAGTTCCAGCACTGCAGAGAAATCTGGGGATTTGTGGGAGGTCCCTTGGTATATGTAGGGCCGGGAGGAGCTTGTTTTCTACATGTCTGCAGTGCACCGCGCCGGAGGCGGAGGATTACCCACATGTTATTACTATATCTGGAGCAGGACGTGCTGTATGCTTAGAATACGGGCAAAGCGGCCTCACGAAGAGGCTCAAAGGGACGACCCTGCAGAGCAGATAACACCAGATTCAGATCCCAAATTGGTAACATAGGCTTACGTGGCGGACACACGTGAGAAACCCCCTGGAAAAAGGTCTTAACCAAACAGTGATTGGCAAAAGATCTTTGGAAAAAAATTGCCAAAGCTGAAACATGACCTTTGAGGGTACTAAGTTGAAGGCCCAAATCCAAACCATGTTGCAAAAATTCCAGAATCCTGGGAATAGAAAACACCCGACAGGGAAGCGATTTGGACTCACACCAGGCAATGTAAGCATGCCAGACCATGTAATAGATAAAAGGATGAGGATTTCTTCCTAGCCCCAATCATGGTATCAACAACAGAGGCAGGCAACCCCTTTTCCCTCAAGATGTTTCAACAGCCAAGCCGTCAAAGCCAGCGTTTGTAAATTGGGATGGCGCAGCTGCCCCTGAGTGAGCAGGTCTGGATCCTTGGGCAGGACGTACTGATCTACTGCCAATTGCACGATGTCTGTGAACCACACCCTTCTTGGCCAACAAGGGGCCACCAGAATGGTTGGCACCCCTTCTTGGCTATCTTGCGCAGCACCCTGCCCAACAGAGGAAACGGAGGGAACACATAGAGGAGCCGAAACCTCTTTCAAAGCATTGCTAGCGCATCCCTGGCGAAGGCCAGAGGGTCCTGTGACAGAGAGACAAAGAATGGAAGCTTGTGATTGTGACGGGACGCAAACAGATCCACATCCGGCAGACCCCAGCGACGGCACAGGGAGAGAAACACCCTGTTGCTGAGGGACCACTCCCCCAGCCAAGACATCCCCCTGCTCAAGGAGTCTGCCTCCAGGTTTTCCACTCCCGGGATGTAAACTGCCAATATACAGGGGACATTCTCTTCCGCCCAGGGCAGTATCAGGGACACTTCCTTGAGGCCTCGCTTGCTCCGAGTCCCTCCCTGATGATTGATGTAGGCAACCGCCGTCTGGTTGTCCGAGCGGATCTGAACAGCCCCGACCCCGAAGCTGTGGGGTCAATTGGGCGAGAACCAACCTTACCGCCCTCAGTTCCAGAATGTTGATAGGAGTATGGGCCTCCTGGGGGCCCCACTGACCCTGGAATTTCAAGGACTTCCAGAAGCCTCCCCCCAACCTGTCAGACTGGCATGTGTGGTGACAGTCTCCCAGCAAGGGGACAGAAAGGTCCTGCCCACCAAGAGGTTCCTTGAGTCCTGCCACCACGAGAGGGACCGTCTGGCCAGGGGGGACAGAACAAATACCTGATCCAGGGACACAGGGTCCCGATCCCACACTGATAAGAGGTGTAGCTGAAGAGGTCTCATGTGAAACTGAGCATAGGGTACCGCCTTGAAGCAAGACAACATCAGGCCCACCAGTTGCATCCCCTGCCGGATGGAGGGATGAGGACAAGAAAGAAGAAACTGGGCCTCAGCTTGAAGACTCTCCACCTTCTGTTGAGGGAGAAAAACCTTGACCTGAGATGTATCCAGAGTCATGCCCAGAAAGGACCTCACCAGTGACGGGGACAGAAAAGACTTGGGATGGTTGATCACCCAGCCGAAGGACTCTAGTGTGGAGTGGACACCACCATCTGGGTATCCAGTTCTGCCTGATGGAAGGACTGAGACGCGATCAGAATGTGGTCCAAATAAGGAAGGATGCGAATGCCCTGAGATCTCAACAGAGCCATCACGCCCGCCAGCACCTTGGTGAATACCCTGGAAGCCGAGGTGATACCAAAAGGCAAGGCCACAAATTGGTAGTGCTGATCCTCCAGAGCGAACCTGAGAAATTTCTGATGACCTAGGAAGATTGGTACATGAAAGTTAGCGTCCTTGATGTCTACAGAGGTAATAATGTTGCCCGGGCGCAGTGTATTGACTGCTGAGCGTAGGGTCTCCATACGAAAATGCTTGAATCTGACAAACTTGTTGAGGCTCTTTAAATCCAGGATGGGCCTGAGGGACCCATCCTTTTTGGGAACCGTGAATAGATTGGAGTAGAAGCCTCTGCCCCTTTCCCTGAGAGGCACCGGGCAGATGACACCCAACTCCAGAAGGTTTCAGACCGCAAGGCGCAAGCCCTGAGCTGACAGGGGGTTTTGAGCCATCCGGGACCTGACGAATCTTGGGGGGGCCAGGCTGCAAACTCTATCTTGTAAACCAGGAAACCACCTCTTGAATCCATCTGTCTGTTATGCATAGCCTCCAGACGTGAGCAAAGAGCCGAAGCCGTCCCCCACCCGGATGGGTGAGGGCGCCCCCTCATGCCTGAGGGGCCTTGGGGGAGGATTTGGGTTTGGGACCCCATGAGAGACCGGGACGTCCACGTCCTCTACCCCTGCCCCAACAGTCTCCACGTGCCTCAACAAAGGACACCCCTCGACCAGCCCTGGAAGCGCGGAAGGAAGGGAGAGAGGCACCAGTCCCCTGAAAGGCCTTCTACGTTGAGGCAGCCTACCGCCCCTGGCAAACAGGTCCAAGCGTTCACCAAAGAGCCGTAGCCCCTTAAAAGGAAAACCAGTGAGAGCCTTCTTAGCAGAATTATCAGCTACCCACTGACGTAGCCAGACAGAGCGTCGTATAGCCACCAAAAGGGCAGAAGTCCTACCACACAGTCTAATAGCATCGTCCATGGCAGTAAGAACATATGCAACAAATTCATAGCAAAGTAGGAGAGATCTATACTCCTCCCCTCCCGCGTCATGAGACACTTAAGCAGCCCTTTAATAGCAATAGCCGTTATGGCAGAAGCACAAACCGGGCGCAGTGCAGTCCCCACACAGGCAAAGGCATGACAGGACAGCTGATCCATGTACCGGTCCTCACCATCCCGCAGTGTAGTAGTGTCAGGTGAGTGCATGACTGATGTATTAGACAATCCTAGGATAGGCGCGTTCACATCGGGAGGACAAGACCAACGCTTAACCACATCAGCAGGAAAGGGATACCTCCTGTCCCAACTCCAGCACCCCAGGTAGCTTACTAGGCCGTTCCCACTCTTTGAGCACCAGATTATTAAAGTGACTCTGCTCAGGGAACTCCAAGCGTGGTTTAACAGTATGGAAGAGCTCACCCTGCTGCTGTGGAGCCACGGCAGGAGGGGAAATACAAAGCACTTAAAAAATGTGAGTCAGTAATCTGTCAGGGTCATCTGAAGACCATGGGTCTTCTCCAAAAGGAGACCCGGTACCACCATATAACTTAGATTGTTCCCCAGAGGATTCTGAATCAGAGAATAATTCCCCCTCCTCGAGGGGGTAAAGGCCATAAAAAGAGTAAAGTCCCTCATCCTTCACAGGAAATAGGGAAGCAGCGGGAGATAAATGCCGCTTCTTGGCAGAAGCCTTACGCGGGGCTGACCCAGCAATATGCTTTTCAATGCTGGCCACCCGTGAAGCCAAGTCATACTAAGACTCCCCGCTAGTGTGACCCTCACTGGGAGTCAGATGCAAGCGTGGGGGGGTAGGCGAAGCAGAAAGGGGCTCAGCACCGGGACCCGTAGCAGACGACCCAGGTTGCAGCGCAAGGCAAAGATACCCTGACACAGTCACTAACAGGGGATACCCCACACGCAACACACAGCTGGGCTTGTCACAAAGGAACCCCAAGCACATTGTCCCCGGAAGCCTCCATATGATGATTTTAGATACAGGCGCAACGGCCAGTACAGGGACACAGCTAGCAATAACCAACCTTTTTGGGATGCACCCCAAAGCCCGCTAGGGAAGGTGGGAGATTGGTAAGGGGCAGGGCCGGGAGAAGCACAGTCAAAGGCGACCCGCCTGCAAGACACAATAAGTACAAAATAAACATCCCCAGCGCACACAGAGTAAAGCAATATAAAAACCCCGTGAGGGAATCACGGACCAGGCAGACAGATCGTCCAGAGAGGTAAACACAGCCAGACCGCGTCGCAGCACCGCAAGGACGAGGCCACAAAATGGCGCCGGTAGCAGTACCTAGAGGGGCGGACCACAAGCGCATGACGCGGAACGCATCAAACCGCGATTTCCCCCCCCCCCGAAGAGCGCGAAACTGTGATCACGTGAGGCGCCGGCGCCATGACAGAACCATAAAATACATAGCGCCAATCACGGACCCCCCGGGCGCCCCCTGCCAGCCGAGTGGCCACAACAAGGGGGTCGCGCACAACCTTCTAGAGGGGAGGGGAGACAGGGAGAGGGAACAAGGACCCAAGATTCAAGGCTGGGGCATCCCAATGAGGTACACCATGGGAGGCCTTTCGCCGGCTACCCTTTGGTACAGAGTCTTGCGGCCCGGAGCAGCGCTCCTTCAGCACCTGACCCTAGTGCTGTCCTACCTACACCCGAACCGTCAGCCGAGGCTGGGAGGCAGTGGGTCCAGAATGGGTGGAAATAAGCCTGCAGGGCCCTAGGCTTGAAAAGCCCCAATCCCAGCGCAATAGAGAGCCATCTTCTATCTTCGCAGTCCAGACTGCAGAGAAACACTGGAAATTGGTGGGAGGTTCCTGGCTATTTTGGGGCCGGGAGTGGCCACAAGTCTTTCTGCAGTCCACTGCGCCACCTTGTGGTGGAATAAGTGTAAGGAATTATTGGAACAGGACGTGCTGTATACTTGGAAAAAAGATCTCATTTTGTACATCATTATCTTAAATAGAAACAGAAAATGTGATAGTTATATGAACAATGACCAGCAAAATTCCCTTAATGGTTTACACTAAAGACATTCCTAGCAGGCAGGATTGATTCTCAAGTACCAATAGAACTAGAAAAGGTAATGGACTATTTTTGATAAATATTCTGATACACAAAATGTTGTGACTGGATACCTTTATCATCCTGGATAGGTCCCCTGCATCAGCCAACTCTAGGACTATATTTAGTTCATTGTCTTCAATAAAGGAAGCATAGTATTTAATAACATTTGGATGATTCAGTTGCTAAAAGAAAAAATAACAGATAAGTACACTTAGACTACTGGCCGTATTGCAATGAAACCAGCACTAATAATGCCTAACAAATAATACTACAGTAGGTGTAATAAATAACAAAATAAAAAACAACTTTTGGAAATCTTCGCTTTCATTTAAACTGAAAAGCCATAAAAAATTGTTACAATGACCAGTTTGTTTAAAAATTAGCACACTGACCAAAAATAACTTACTTTGGTTTAGGTTTATTTTAATGTTAAATGTGAACCCAACTCTGGCCATGGCATGATATGAAGTCTATGAAGTCTTTTTTTCACTCATTCCCGATGTGTGTACCTTAGACTCAAGCTCGGTTTTGAAAGCACATTTTTTATTTCATGATTTTATTTAAATTTCTAAAGAGGAACTATGGTCAAAAAGGACCATAGTCGTTCTGTACTATACAGCAGCTGCCTGGCCCGCTGTGCATCGCCACATGTAAACAAAAAATACAATTCTGTGAGACTCACCTGTAGAATTGTTTTTGGATACATCCAGTCCAGGTCGTCCCAATATCCTTACATATGGGTAGCTCGCCCCAAAGGGGGCATGGACTGCAAGATCAAAGATATAGCTCCTCCCGGCCCCCTATAAAGGCAGGTGTCCCTCTATCATTCTCCTGGGGTAAAAAGCAGTATTCAACAAGAGGACAGGGCCGGGAGGCCTAAGAAACCATGTTACTTCACATAGCTTCAGCTTGTACTCTCGCTAAGCAAAAATTTTGAACAAAACAATATCCACGAAAGGAAAAAAATGGTTGATCACCATAACAGGCAAACAGGACATAATGAACACAAGGACGGGGTGGGACGACCTGGACTGGATGTATCCAAAAACAATTCTACAGATGAGTTTCACAGAATTGTATTTTTCCCTACATCCAGTCCAGGTCGTCCCAATATCCTTACATATGGGACATCCAAAAGCAGTGTCCAATTGGGCGGGATCCCCAGTGCGGAAGAGCATATAGTTCATTTCACTGCCGCCTGCAGAACCTTTCGGCCAAAAGCAGCGTCAGCTGAGGCCCTGACATCATTGTAAAAGTTTGTAAAAGTATGAACAGAAGACCAAGTTGCGGCCTTACAAACTTGTTCCACCGAGGCCTGGTGCTGGAAAGCCCAAGATGCTCCAATTGCTCTGGTAGAATGAGCTGTCATCCGAAAAGGGGGTTCCTTCCCCCTGGCAGAATATGCTTGTACCCCCGCCTGTTTGATCCGCTTACTGAGAGTAGACTTGGCTGGTAGCAATCCTTTCCTAGAACCCGCTGATAGGACAAAGAGCAAATCCGATTTCCTGAAGGATTCAGTCGCAGCCAGGTAACACTTAATGGCTCTGACAACATCCAAGGCATGGAGGGTCCGTTCTTTGGAATTAGCCGGTGCTGGACACAAGGAAGGTAAGATAACCTCCTCATTAAGGAGAAAGGGAGAAACGACCTTAGGCAAAAAATCAGGTTTAAAGCGAAAAACCACCTTATCCCTATGCCGCTCAAAATAGGGAGGTTTCATACAAAGCGCAGCCAGCTCTGATACCCAACGCACCGAGGTGATCGCTACCAAAAAGGCCACTTTGAGAGTCAACTTAGACAAAGTAGCATCGCACAATGGCTTGAAGGGAGGACCCTGAAGAGCGGATAGTACTACACCGGTAATACTGACTTACGCGGTGGCCGGACATGGGTAACTCCCTGGAAGAAAGTTTTGATCAACCTATGGTTGGCAATGGACCTCTGGAAAAAGATGGCTAAGGCCGAGACCTGACACTTGAGGGTGCTCAGCTGAAGACCCAAGTCTAAGCCGTGTTGTAAAAACTCCAGAATCCTAGAAATAGAAAATATGCGGCAAGGAAGACTCTTGGTCTCACACCAAGCAATATAGGCGTGCCAAACTCTGTAGTATATCATGGAAGAAGATTTCTTCCGTGCCTGAATCATTGTCTACACAGCCGTGGCCGACAATCCCTTTTCCGTCAGGATTGAGGTTTCAATAGCCAGGCCATCAAAGCCAGCGTCCATAAATTGAGGTGCCGCAGCGACCCCTGTGTGAAAAGCCCTGGGTCGTTAGGCATGATGTAGCGATCTACTGACATCTGAAGTATGTCCGCAAACCAACTCCTTCTCAGCCAAGGAGGAGCCACCAGGATGGTTGCTACCCCTTCCTGGGCTATCTTGCGCAGCACTCTGCCCAGGAGTGGAAACAGAGGGAATGCATACAGAAACTTGAACTCCGTCCAAGGAATCGCCAGAGCGTCTGTGGCAATGGCCAGAGGATCTCTTGAGAGGGAGACGAACCTTGGAAGCTTGTGATTGTGTCTGGACGCAAACAGGTCCACATCCAGCTGACCCCAGCGGAGACACAGAGCGTGAAAGGTCTTGCTGCTGAGAGACCATTCCCCCAGGCGCTCCTGCTCAGGGAGCCTGCCTCCAGGTTTTCTACCCCGGGAATATAGACCGCCAAGATGGAGGGAACATTCTCCTCTGCCCAAGTCAGAATCACCTCCTTGAGGGCTCTCTTGCTCCGAGTCCCTCCCTGGTAAATGATGTAGGCGACAGGCGTCTGATTGTCCGAGTGCACCTGGATCGCACGACCCCATAAATGGGGACCCAAGCGAAGATGCACCAACCGGATCGCTCTCAGCTCCAAGAGTTTTATGGGTAAGTGATTCTCCTGCGGACCCCACTGACCCTGGATCTTCTGAGTCTGCCAAATGCCTCCCCAGCCTGTCAGACTGGCCTGTCAGACTGGCATCCCCAATGGGGAGTCAGGAAGGACCTGCCTACCAGCAAGTTCGAGAGTCCAACCACCACAAGAGGGACTGCCTGGCCAGTGGTGACAGCGAAAAGCCGTGTTCCAAGGACTCCTGAGTCTGATTCCAGCCGGTCAGCAGGTTCAATTGAAGAGGTCTCAAGTGAAATTGGGCGAAGGGCACTGCCTCGAAGCAGGACACCATTAGGCCCACCAATCTCATCCCCAGACGTACCGACGGCTGCTGACAAGACAGCAAGGCCTGCACTTACGTCTGGAGACCCAAAACCTTCTGCTGTGGCAGAAAAAATACAATTCTGTGAAATACTCACCTGTAGAATTGATATTATTTGTATACAGTACGTCCTGCTCCAGATATAATACTTACACTTGGGTTATCCTCCTCCAGATGGCGCTGCACTGCAGAGACATGGAAAAAATAGGCTCCTCCCGGCCCTTCAAATACCCAGGGACCTCCCACAAATCTCCAGCATTGAAAAGCAGTGAACAAGAAGCCGGGAGAATTAAACCACCCAGAACAACTGGAAAGATAACAATGATAACAATCACCATACAGGGGATCGAGAATAATGCAAAAAAACAGGGTGGGGTGGAGCAGGACGTACTGTATACAAATAATACCAATTCTACAGGTGAGTATTTCTCAGAATTGTATTATTCTTAGTATACAGTACGTCCTGCTCCAGATATAATACTTACACTTGGGACATCCAATAGCAGTGTTCATAAAGTAGGGTGGGATCCCCAACAAAAAAATGACAACAGCAGACAGTTTAAAACCACTGTCACCTGCAAAACCATACAGCCAAGACAGCATGAGCTGAGGCCCTAACGTCAACATTGTAAAAAAAAAACCTTGCAAAAGGTATGAGCAGAAGGCCAATGGTAGTGGCCTAGCCAACCAGTTCAACAGAAAACCCGGTGCTGGAATCAACATGCATAGAAGCATGCGTAGAAAAGGAATCAAGGCGACAAGGGAGATTCTTCCCCTTGCTGGAATAGGCCTGAGTAACAGCCAGACGAAACCAATCGCTACAATAGATTTGGCAGAAGCCAAAGGCCGAACAAAGTACCAGGAGTAACATCCATTAAAGGTAATAACCAGGACCAAGCCGCCCATATCCCGAGAGCAGACGAGATCGGGCACATTTAGGAAGTAATTACCACAAGCCCCAAAGAACCTCAGTTCCCTTAAAGGACACAGTGACTCCCAAGGAAAAACTGCAAACACCTGTATAAGGAATGCAGAACCCTTTCCTCAGCGTTGCTAGGAAAAAGGGGACAGCCGTAGATAACGATATCTCGAATCAATGAACATAAGACACCTCCAGATGTAGAGAGTCCGGCTTCATGGCGGAACTCCACCTTATCCTGGTGTATCTCAAGGAATGAGGCTAGGTAGACAGAGCCGCCCGCTAATACGCGCCTGACCAAGGTAACAGTCACCAGAAGGACAACCTTGAGGGTAAGGACAGCCAGGCAGCATCCTGATTAGGACCAAGGGACAATCCTGCAAGCAGACAGAATGAATTTAATTTCAATCCCAACAGGGACCATAGGATTACATGGAGGACGCACATGAGCACCCCCAGAAGGAAGTCTTAACCAAGGAAGACTGAACCAGAGACTGCTAAGGCAAGGTGGACAGGGCAGAGCCTGACCCAGCAGAGTACTGAGTTGGGGAACCAACTCCAATTCATGCTGAAAACCACACTAGAACCCCGGGAACCGAGAGCGCCCAACAGGTAAGAGAGCTAGCCTCGCCCCAATAAATGTGGGTATGCCATACCCTACAGCAAATAGAAAAAGACGAGGAAGAGGCTTACTCATAGCCTTCCCATAAACACACACACCGAGATCGATAAACCTGTCTCCATCAAGATGTATGTTTCAGCAGTCAGGCCGACTAGGCCAGGGACTGTAGATTGGAGTGACGTAAAGGGTGCCCTGAGTGATCAAGCTGGCACTCCTGGCAAGGTACATAAAACCACTGACCACAGTACCGTGTCTGCACTCTACTAGGGCACCTGGGGGCCACCAGAATCACTGGTCCCCTTACCAGAGCAATCTTACGCAGAACCCTGCCTAGCAGAGGGAATGGAGAAGGACGTACAGAACCGAACGTCCTGTCAAGACGGTGCTAAAGGCATCCGGACCACTGACATAGGATCCTGGGACAGGGAAACAAGGCCGATAGCCTGTGAAGGTGACGGAACCCAACAGATCCCCGACTGGTTGGACTCCATAGCGACACGGGGATTAGCACATCCTGTCGCAGAGGGGCTCCGCCGGAGCTAATATCACTAACATGCAGGGAGCATTGTCTCCACCCAGAAAAGGAACATAGACACTCCCAGGAAGGTCCGCCAGCTCCAGGCCCCTTCCAATGATTAATGTAGTACATCTGTCGTCAGACAGACCAAGCACCCCCAGACTGGCAAGCCCAGTAGGAAGTGGTCAAGCGAGATAGAGCCAACTGAAAAACGCTCACTGTTTAGAATTCAACAGGCGTAAGGACCTTCGAAGGGCCCCACCACCACCAGAATCGCAGGGGGTTTCAGAAGAAAACCTCCCCCTTCAACCTGATAGGTTGGCAACCATGGTAGCCGTTTCCAGGAAGGGGTAAGAAGGAACTGCCCCCAGACAGGTCCCTTGAGTTCATCCACTTCCAAGAGAAAACCGTCATACAGGTGGGAAGGCCCACGGACCCTGATCCAGGGGTGCTGGATCCCTGTCCTGTGTTACCAATAGATGTCGCAGAAGGGCTCAAGGGGAACTGAGCATAAGGGACCTCATCCGAGCACGTTACAAACGGGCCCACCAGTTGCATCCTTGCCTGGTGTTAAGCCCATGTGACCAGATTGCC
Source organism: Gastrophryne carolinensis (assembly GCA_027917425.1). Taxonomy (NCBI): domain Eukaryota; kingdom Metazoa; phylum Chordata; class Amphibia; order Anura; family Microhylidae; genus Gastrophryne; species Gastrophryne carolinensis. Next base: position 353,577,309 of record CM051235.1, read on the forward strand.
CACCTAATTGCTGAGAAGGGGGGAGAATCTGGTTTGACCTAATCCAAAATCATTCCTATTAATGGAGTTACCATTCAAGGGGACAGTGAGGACTCGGGGTGATTGATCACCCATCCAAATGACTCCCAATGGACCCACCAGCCGGGTATCCAACTATCCTGACGCAGAGACAGGGAAGTGAGAAAGGGCGTCCGGGTAGTCATTGCGCAGATGCCCCTTGGTCTCATCAGAGACATCACCATCGTCAGCACCTGAGTGAACACTCTGGGAGTTGAAGAGAGGCCAGATAACAAGGCCACAATTAACAGTGCTGGACTTCCAACACGAACCTGAAGAGCCTCAGAGACCTGAGGGCACAGGGATGTAACATAAGCATTTTAGAGTTCCCCAGACTGCAAGAAGCCCACTGGGCGCAAGTTGCTGATGGTCCAACTCAGAGTTTCCATGCAGGAAAACTGCCTGTAATAAGAGAATTGTTGTGAATCCAGAATGGGCCAACCCGACCCATCCTTTGGGGGACTGTGGAAAGGTTGGTATAGCGGCCCCTGCCTCTGCCTATTACGGGCAATCTGCAAGAGACCCTCAGACCTTGCAGGCCTAGCATGGCCTGTGCCAGCAACCGAACAGCGGCAGGGACCAGGAGTACCTGGGACCTGATAAAGACTGGGGAAGGCCATGCAGCAAACACTATCCTGTATCTGGAGGACACAACCTCCTGAATCCACCAGAATGAGGCGAGATGCCTCCTGATAAGAGCAAGGTGCTGCAGCCATCCCCTCACCCAGACAGGCGAGGGCGCCCCATCATGCTTGAGGGGGTTTGGTGGAAGATTTGGGCTTAGCCCCGCCGGAGGGGCCAGGGCGTTGTCTGCTTCTCGAGGGGCAGGAGTCCGCACGAAAAATCCGGAAGGACACCCCTGGTTCTTGTTTAACACTAAGGTAGGGGGGAGGAGGGGTGCCCCTGCCCGAGGGGGCCGAGCCAGCCGTCTGCGAAGGGGTGATTTGCCCTTTTTACCGAACAGGTCTAGATGGGCTCCAAATAGGCATTGCCCTCTAAAGGGGAGCCCAGTAAGAGTCTTTTTTGTAGCATCGTCAGCACCCCACTGTCGCAGCCAGACCAAGCGACGTATAGCCACCTCAAGGGCAGAAGTTCTTGCACACATTCTAATAGCGTCATCCAGTGCTAATAGAATACATTTTACAAATACATCACAATTGGAGAGTGCATTAAACACCTCCCAGGGGAGATCCTCGGGGTGATGATCAAGCAATTTTCTGATGAAGGTTCTAGCACCCACTGCAGTAATAGCTGCGGCACAGACCGGGCGTAGCGACGTCCCAGCACAAGAAAAGGCATGGGAGGCAAGCAGCTCAATGCGCCGGTCCTCAGCATCCCGAAGGGTACTATAAGCAGGGGTTGTAATAAAGGGGGGGTTAGGGACCCCTATGATTGGCGCATCCACCACGGGGGGTGATGACCAACAATTAACCACCTCAGGGGGAAAAGGGTATTTCCTATCCCAGTCCCCTGGAAGTTTACTGGGGCATTCCCATTCCTTGAGCACAAGGGCATGGAAATGAGCCTGCTCTAGAAATTCCAAACGTGCAGTCGTAGTATGGAAACGCTCCCCTCTAGGCTTGGGGACCTGACCGGGGGGAGAGATAGACAGTGCCTTAAAGACCGTAATCAACAAGTCATCAGTGTCACACTGGCCCCAGTATTCCGGTCCCAGAATCGTCATGCCTCCTCGGCCTCTCATCAGATGAGCCTGAGTCAAAGAACAACTCCCCCTCATCAGAAGGGGTATAGTCACACGGAGTAGTAAACCCCTCGATTCTCATAGAACAGACAGAAACATGAGGCGACAGGTGCCGCTTTCTACCAGGGCCCATTCGCTCTGACAACCTAGCAATAATCTGTTCAGCCGTAGGCAGTCTGGAAGGGCCAGCAGGCTGCAATTCCCCACTTGTAGGCGACTCAGCAGGGGAGAGATTTAAGCCTGGGGAGGTAGGTGAATCGAAGCTAGGTGTAGCCACTGGCCGACCAGATTGCAGGGCCAGGGCTTGCTCGGCACAGGGTACGCAGACCCGTGCCCTGTCAGCATCAGCATGGGGTTGTCCACACGCTATACACCGCCGGACTTGTCCCAGAGGGACCCCGGTCACATAATTCTGAGATGCCTCCATATGGTGATTATTCAAGGCACAATATGCCAGTAGGGATTTACACTACCCTGGATGCCCCAAGGACCTGCTAGGGAAGAATATTACACAGGGCCGGGAGAAGCCAATGGTGTTCACCAGTCTGAAAGACATAATGGGAATAAAGGGTGTCATAACCATGCGCAGTAATCAAGGATCATGAAAATCGCCCGCGAGGGCACTTACAGACCAAGGGAGGAGGAGGACCGCTACTACGTGTGCGTGCGACCAGCATCAAAATGGCGCCAAGCGAACCTCGAAGGGCGGGCCAGAGCGGGCTGTGACGCGGAACGCACCAAACCAGGTGCCCGCCCCCCCGAAGAGCGCGAAGCTCTGAGATAGATACAAGGTTGTCATGAGGAGCGAAGTGTATGGCACACTTAGAAAAAAATGATTTGCCAATGAAGACGCCGCAGCGTCTGAGGCGACGTCGCCGCCCGGCGCAGCACATCCAGTAAAGGAAGAGGCAGTAAAGAGCAAACAGCGCGGCTCTGACACCAGGAATACCAGTCCGGGGCAAGACTAAGGCCATAACGTGTAAAGCATACACTAAGACCACCCCACCCCCTCCCTTTCTTTCCCCCCGGGCTACGGGGGGAACGAGGGAGGATGGCGACCCTTTGCACAGGGCCCACCGCTACACGGGACATGGGACAATACCTGCCTACCTGCTGCCTACCTTCACCCAACCAGCGCAGCCCAGGCTGGGAGGCACATCACAGGGAGGACGGGTGGGAATAGTCCAACAGGGCAGCAGGCTTTGGTAGCCCCGCTCACCTGCGAGAGAGTGATACTTCATGTCTTCGCAGTGGGCACTGCAGAGATATCTGGGGATTTGTGGGAGGTCCCTGGGTATTTGAAGGGCCGGGAGGAGCCTGTTTTTTCCATGTCTCTGCAGTGCAGCGCCATCTGGCGGAGGCTAACCCAAGTGTAAGTATTATATCTGGAGCAGGACGTACTGTATACTAAGAATACCTTGACCTCAGAGGTGTCTATCGTCATTCCCAGGAAGGATCTCACTGTTGCGGGAGTGACAAAGGACTTTGGGTAATTGATTACCCAGCCGAAGGCTTTCAGTCTTGACAACACCGTCCGAGTATCGCTCTCAGCCTGCTGAAGGGACTGGGCCGCAATCAGCAAGTCGTCCAGATAGGATAACACACGAATGCCCTGGTTCCTCAGGATAGCCATGATGCCCGCCAGCACCTTGGTGAACACACGGGGGGCTGAGGATATCCCGAATGCAAGTGCTACAAACTGGTAATGCTGATCCTCCAGAGCAAACCTCAGAAACTTCTGATGTCCCTGGAAAAATACCATTTTGTGATTACTCACCTGTAAAATGGGTATTATTGGTGTGTCACACACCCCGACTCACCTTAAATAATAACAGTAGGGTAATACTCACCACAAAGTGTCGTCGTGCAGAGAGAAGTCGAAAACAAGCCCCACCCGGTCAGCTTATACCTGGGACCTCCCACTCAATTTCCCAGTGTAATCGAAAAGCAGTAAGAAAAGGTACCAGAAGTTACAAGGAACCCTCAACAAAACCAATGGTTCACCATATAGAGGATCCAGGATACCAAAAAGGGCGGGTGTGAGTCGGGGTGTGTGACACACCAATAATACCCATTTTACAGGTGAGTAATCACAAAATGGTATTATTCTTTGTGTGTCACACACCCCGACTCACCTTAAATAATAACAGTAGGGACATCCAAAAGCAGTGTCCACAAAAGGGCGGGTACCCAAAAAGGCAAAAATGCAATTCAAATCACTGCAGTATGCAGAATCTTGCGGCCAAACGCAGCATCAGCTGAAGCACGCACATCGACCTTGTAAAACTTAGAAAAGGTATGAACCGAAGACCAAGTAGCAGCCTTACAAACTTGCTCAACAGAAGCCTGGTGCTGAAAGGCCCAGGACGCCCCAACAGCACGAGTAGAATGAGCAGTGATACGAAACGGGGGATCCTTCCCCTTGGCAGAATAGGCTCCAACAATAGCCTGACGAATCCATTTACTAATGGAAGACTTAGCCGGAGCCAAACCCTTCCGAGGCCCGGAGGGCACAACGAAAATATCATCAGTCCTACGAAAAGAAAAAGTAGTACGCAGATAGCACCTAACACAACGAACAACGTCCAAACAGTGCAAGGCACTCTCCTTGTCATTCTTAGGATTAGGGCACAAGGAGGGAAGAACAATGTCCTGATTCAAATGAAAGGCAGAAACAACCTTAGGGAGAAAGTCAGGTTTGACACGAAAAACCACTTTGTCCTGATGGCGTTCCATGTAGGGCGCCTGAACAGACAATGCCGCCAATTCCGAGACACGCCTAACAGAAGTAATAGCCACAAGGAAGGCAACCTTCTGAGTCAAGGAGGAGAGAGCGACATCCGACAGGGGCTCAAAAGGCGGAGCCTGTAGAGCAGAAAGAACCAAATTCAAGTCCCAAACAGGGAGCAAGGGCTTCCTGGGAGGCCGCACATGCGCAACCCCCTGAAAGAAAGTCTTGACCAAAGGATGAAGAGCAAAGGCCTTTTGGAAAAAGATAGACAAGGCAGACACCTGCCCCTTCAACGTACTCAGCTGGAGACCAGAGTCCAAACCCGACTGAAGAAAATCCAACACTCTGGACACAGAAAAGACTCTACAAGGCAAGGAACGAGCCTCACACCAAGCGATGTAAGCCCTCCACCTCCTGTAATAGATGGTCGAAGAAGACCTCTTCCGGGCACAGATAAGAGTCCGAATCACAGAATCCGAAAGACCCTCCTCCTTCAAGATGGAGGTTTCAGCAGCCAGGCCGTCAAAGCCAGCGATCGTAAATTGGGGTACCGCAGCCGGCCTTGAGTGAGAAGATCCGGCCGCAGAGGAAGGACGAACTGATCCTCCGCCAGCCGAACGATGTCCGCGAACCACATCCTTCTTGGCCACCTTGGGGCCACGAGAATGGCGGACACCCCTTCCAGAGTCAGCTTTCTTAGAACTCTTCCAAGCAAGGGAATCGGAGGAAACAGGTACAGGAACCCCAGTTCCCCCCAGTTCAGAGACATGGCATCCACTGCCAGAGCCAGAGGATCCTGGGACAGCGACACAAAGGCCGGAAGCTTGTAATTGTGACGAGAGGCAAACAAGTCCACCTCCGGTGTCCCCCACCGGAGGCACAGAGACCGAAACACCTGAGGATGGAGGGACCACTCCCCCAGCCGGGAGGAGCTTCTGCTGAGAAGATCCGCTTCCGTGTTCTCCACCCCCGGAATGTAGATTGCCGACAGGCAAGGCACATGGGCCTCCGCAGACGGATGGGCGGCCGAGGATCGGCAAGAAGCAGCCGAGCCAAATCCTGAATCAGGAGGATCTTGGCTTGAGGCAGAAATACACTGTGCCGACAAGAGTCCAGCGTCATTCCCAAGAATGACACCACCGAGGCCGGGGTCAGAGAGGACTTGGGGTAGTTTATCACCCAACCAAAGCTTTCCAGCGTGGAGACCACCGTTCCGGTGTCCGACACCGACTGATCGAAAGCAGGGGCCATGAAAAGAAGGTTGTCCAGATAAGGCAAAATCCGAACGCCTTGCAGTCTGAGAATGGCCATGACCCCAGCCAACACCTTGGTGAAGACTCTCGGAGCCGAGGTAAGGCCAAACGGAAGAGCTACGAATTGAAAGTGCCGATCCTCCACCACGAACCGGAGGAATCTCTGATGAGCTGCGCAGATGGGGACATGAAGATAAGCATCCTTGATGTCTATGGACGTCATGAAATCCCCCTGCCGCAGAGAATTGATGGCAGACCGCAGCGTCTCCATGCGAAACTTCTGGGGCCGGATGAACCTGTTGAGGAACTTGAGATCCAGAATGGGACGAACCGAACCGTCCTTCTTGGGAACAGTGAACAGGTTGGAGTAGTATCCCAGGCCCACTTCCTCGGGAGGCACCGGACGGATGACCGCCAGTTCCAGAAGATTTCTTACCGAATCCCGTAGCCCCTGAGCAGCAGAAGGATCGGCGGGCACTCGGGACCTGAAAAACCGAGAAGGAGGACGAGACTCGAACTCCAGCTTGTAACCGGCCGACACTACCTCCCGGATCCAATTGTCCGGGACCAGCCGGTCCCAGACCTGGGAGAAGAGTCATAGCCGTCCCCCCACCCGCACGGGTGAGGGCGCCCCCTCATTGCTGAGCGGGCTTGGCAACAGGCTTGGGCTTGGCGCCCCAAGCATGACCTGGCCGGCCGCGGCCCCTTCCTCGATTCCAACCGGAGCCTCTGGAGGCAGGGAAGGAACCACGGCCCGATCTGGCTCCCCGAAAGGAGGGACTGAAGGAAGCCGCACCCCGAAAGGAACGACGCGGTTTCTTGCGCTGAGGCAACTTACCGCCCTTGGTGACTGAATCCAACTTGTCCCTCGAACAGCCGAAGCCCAACAAAAGGCAGGGAGGTCAGAGACCGCTTAGCACCGACATCAGCCGTCCATTGACGCAGCCAAACAGACCGACGGATAGCCACAAACAAGGCAGAAGCTCTGCCACACATGGCCATAGCATCATCAATGGCCGTCAAGGCACAAGAAGCAAAGGCCTCACACTGCTGAAGAGTAGCAAACTCATCACAAGACGAGTCCAAACCAGAGCTCAAGTCCCTGACCAAGGACCGAAGAGCCATAATGACAAGCGAAGAGGCACAAACCGGCCGCAGGGCCGAACCAATACTGCCGAAACCATGGCGGGCCAGCTGATCGACACAGCGACCCTCGCCATCCTTGATGGTAGTGGTATCCGGAGAATGCAAAACCGAAGTATTGGAGAGCCCCAGCACCGGAGAATCCACAACAGGGGGCACACACCAAAGTTTGACAAGGTCCTCCGCAAAGGGATACCGTTTATCCCAGCTGGGAGGAACCCCAACAAGGCGCGTGGGTTGTTCCCATTCCTTAAGCACAACACGTTCAAAATGTTGTCGCTTGGGAAAAACCAAACGCGGCTTAGGTAAGTCGTAAAGCTCACCCTTAGGCGGAGGGGCTGCCGCCGGCGGGTCCAGGGATAAAACCTCATACCATAGGTAAAACAGCAGGAGTATCAATAGGCACAACAGTGGCCGGATCTCCAGAAGCCACCGAAGAGCCCAAATCGTGCTCTTCTGAATCCTCATAGAGCTCCCCTTCCTCAGAAGGCGGACCATCAGACCACTCCAATGCCTCCGCCAAGGTGTCGGCGGTCAAGATTGGAGGGACAGCAAGGTGTTTGCGCTTAGCCGTAGCTTTCTGGGCTACCGAAGCGGTCAATAATTTCTCGAGAGCAGCCAGGCGGCCGCACAACTCGGAATGCGAATCCCCACTCGTGACCAGGTCACCCAGGGTCCGGAACAGATGAGGCGGTGTGGGAGAAGACTGAGGTTGCGACGAGCCAGAAGCATTGTTACTGGTCAGACGCGCAAGATTCTGTTGAGCGCAAGGCGCGCACAGAAAAACATCATCACCAGGGAGCGGAGCCCCGCAACCCCCACACAGCCTGGATTGCCCCGAAGAGCTGTTTCCGGTATCACTGGAAGCCTCCATAACGGTGAACTTGTATGGTGTTCGCAATCACCAGGGGATTTACGCAGGGAGTGGGAGGAAAAATTTTAGGCCCCTAAATTATTTCCCCTTAAGAATTAACCAGGTAAAGCAGACCGGGCGGCCCCAGGAGGGACGTCCCGATATCTGTAAGACAAAAGGGAAAACAATAAGTCCCCTTATGTAACTGAAGCAGCACCGCATGCACACCAGCCCTTCACATATACAGAAAATGAACCATGCACAGTAATAATGGAGCTGCAACAGGGCCACACAGCAGCACGTGCACAGGAGGATGCCCGCGCGCAGGAAGCCCCCCAGGGGAGAAGGGAAGCCCACAGGAAGGCCGTAGGCAGAACCGCAGAACAATGATCTTGTGAGCACTGACATAAATGTGGACTTGAACCTAGCAATCCAATGTCCGTCATTGCTCAGAGGCCGCTGCTCCAACCACCGTGCTATTGCGATGGTGGTTCCAGCACCAGTGATGCGGATCAACCCCAGCGAACCTCCCCCCACGAGGCTTCCCCGCGCAGGCATGAAGAAAAAAAAGGGAACTAACCGCACCAAGTCAAGAAGATGGCGGAGCCACAGGAGACCGCAGATCAGCAGCAGCAGACCGAGAAGACTGAGGGCGGGCCGAGGAAACGCGGGAAGCGCGCCGGCCCCGCCCCCCGAACAGCGCGCGCTGGCCACCACGGAGCCGGGCCCCGCCCACTCCTTCTCCATCTCTAAGGGCATAATGGCGGACCCAGGAGGGCCCGCACAGTAACAAAAGAATGGCGCAGCAGCACAGCGCGAAGCGCCCAGAACAAGATTCACTAAACCGGACAAAAGTCACCCAGCCCGCAGCCTAGGGCTGGGAGGCTTCCAATAATGACATCCAAACAAGGACTGGGCAGAAATAGACCAGGGGGGATGCCGGGGGGTGAACCCCAGCTACCTGCAAGCAGGAGACTCCATCTTCTGTCTTGACTCCACTGCAGAGAGCGAACGGGAAATTGAGTGGGAGGTCACAGGTATAAGCTGATCGGGTGGGGCTTGTTTTCGACTTCTCTCTGCACGACGCCACCTTGTGGTGAGTATTACCCTACTGTTATTATTTAAGGTGAGTCGGGGTGTGTGACACACAAAGAATATCGTGATGTGCAGATAAGCACCCCTGATGTCCACCGTGGCCATGAAGTCGCCAGGCCGAAGAGATCTCACTGCCGACAGTAATGTTTCCATGCAGAAATGTCGGACTCTTACAAACCTGTTGAGACCCTTCAGGTCCAGGATTGGTCTTAGTGTATCGTCCTTCTTGGGAACCGTGAACAGGTTGGAGCAAAATCCCTGACCCTGTTCCTGCCAAGGTACCGGGCAAATCACACCTATCCGCAGGAGGTGTTGCACAGCCGCTCTCAAGGCCTGGGCCTTTAGCGGGTTTCGGGATATCCTGGAATGGAGGAATTCTGAGTGCGGCCTGGCTGCCAGCTCTATCTTGTAACCGGAGGACACTACCTCCTGAATCCACCGATCTGAGACGTACCGCCTCTAGATCTGAGCAAACAGCAGAAGCCGTCCCCCCACCCGGATGGGTGAGGGCGCCCCTACATGCCTGAGAGGGCTTGGCAGGGGGCTCACGAGGAGGGGTTGGGTCTGCCGCGGGACCTACCTCTGCCCCAGGTATCTCTGCGGCCACCTGGAAACGAAGAACCTCTTCCTCCTCGAAAGGAACGACAGGAAGAGGTCGCTCCCCGTACAGCCTGTTCCCCACAAAAGGGAGACTCGTGAGAGACTTCTTGGCAGCCACATCAGCCGACCATTGTCGCAGCCAGAGCGAGCGGTGGAGAGCAACAAGCAAAGCTGAAATCCTGGAACAGAGCCGGACCACATCGTCCATGGCAGTAACAATGAAGCCAATTAAATCCAAGCAGGCCTTGAGTTCCTTATAGTCCTCCGCCCACTTGCGAGTCTTAGCTCTATCCACAAGGTGTCTCACCTTCCTTTGGTTGGCTAGAGAGACAATCGCTGAGGCGCACACAGGGCGAAACAGGGCACCAGCAAAGGTGAACGCATGGCAGACCAGCTGATCCATGCGCTTGTCAGCAGGGTCACGTAAGGAAGCATTGTCAGGAGAGGGCATAACAGTAGTGTTGGACAACCCCGACACGGGAGGATCCACCTCGGGAGGGGGTACGACCATAGCCGAACCAGCTCATCAGGGAAGGGATACCGCCTAACCAGGCCCTTAGGAACCGACGGTAACTTGTTAGGTCTTTCCCATTCCTTAAAGATCATGTTAGAAAAGTGGGCCTGCTCTCGGGCCTAAACAAATATCCCTGCTTCCTCTTAGCCGCTCTGGGAAGGACAATGTGTAGTGTATCAAACACTGAGGAAAGCAATTTCTCTGTATCATCCGGGAGCCACTCGTCCTCGTCCGAGGAAGAGCCAGGCATACCGTCATCGCCAGCAGAATAATCCACCGTGGAGAGGGAATCATCTGGAAACTCACCTTCTTCCACAGAGCCCAGACCATCAAAAAGATCATCATCATCATCATCTGAGTAAACGGGCTCGAGATGCCGCTTCTTACTTGAGGCCTTCTCAGGGGCCGACAACGACATCCGTCTCTCGAGATTGGCCAGCCTATGCGCAAAGTCAGCATGAGACCCCTTACTGGCTCCCCCTTCGCTGGGGGCGGAATGCAGCAGCGGATGGTCCGGAGAAGCCGATGGCAGCGCAAGGCTAGGGGCAGGGGCGCTCGCCGTTCATGGTCCAAAATAATGCCTCTGACGCAAGTGGTACAAACAGTGCTGAATCCGCCCAGTATATTCCTACTGCACAAGGGGCAGAGCTTGTCCTGCCCAAATGGGGTCCCCAGCTCACTATCCCCTGATGCCTCCATTATGGTGATTTAAAATAGTCAAAGTCAAAAGGTTACAAGACCTTTAAAAGTGATCCCTCTTAATAAGAAGGGGGGCTGGGAGGAACCACAACCCTCAACCTCAAGCCCACGACCTATACAGGAGAAGGGGAGAAGGGACCATGATCAGAGTAGGCATAATGCATTAAACATAAATGCAGCCAAAAGGAGAAGGACTCACGACACAGACAAAGGGACTCCGCAGCTGGAAGCGCCAGTCGGATCCCCGCAGTAGCAGCCGGGCGGCAGCAAACAACTCCGCAGCATCCAGCCAGGCCCCCAGCAGCAGCGCGCACAGGCCCAAGTGCCTAGAATGTTCCTTGGGCATCATTGTGCGCCGCGCCAAGCTCCTTCCCCTCCGTGGCGCGTCCGAGAAGACGCCCGCCCCTTCGCACAGCTGCAGACCAAAAATGGCCGCGGCAGCGCCAGAGACCCGCCGCCCCTACAGTGCCAGACACTTCTCCCCCCCCAAGCGGCGATGCGGCGGCCCCGCATGCAGACGCCGACGAGGGAGCAAGGGAGGAGAGTGAACATAGCGCTCCTCGCTGGCTCAGTCAGCCAAGTCAGAAAAAACACAACAAGTCCAAGTCAAGACACAAAGCCAAAAACACTAATAAAGCTTGTGGGCAGGGAGGGATACAAACAACACATATGCATCAAGTGGTTCCCCCTCAGGCTCACCATCAGCCTCTGGCCGGCTACCCTTTAGTATAAGGTCTGCGGCCCAGAGCCTATGCTCTGCCGAACGCCAACAGACCCCGGCGTTCCTACCGTGATGAATCCCGTAGTAGCCAGGGGCTGGAAGGCAGGTGTGGGTCAGGAGGGATCCGTGGAAATAGGGCCCGCAGCGGCCGACGGGCTAGTTGGCCCCGCTCTGCTGCCATCATCTGAGAAAGAGTGCCAACGATCTTCTGCAGCCAAGACTGCAAGATGAACAACTAGGGAATGATAGAGGGACACCTGCCTTTATAGGGGGCCAGGAGGAGCTACATCTTTGATCTTGCAGTCCACGCCCCCTTTGGGGCGGAGCTACCCATATGTAAGGATATTGGAACGACCTGGACTGGATGTAGAGAAAAATACAATTCTGTGATTACTCACCTTGTAGAATTGGTATTATAAGTATGCAGCATGTCCTGCTCCAGATAATGATTCATAACAGATGGGATTACTTCCGCCAGAGGGCGCTAGACTGCAGAGATGGCAAAAAGAGGCCCCTCCCGGTCCATATATACCCGGGACCTCCCACAAATTCCCCAGTATAGAAAAGCAGTAAGGAGAACCAGGAGAAGCCAATGATAATAACCAACGTTAACAAGGATAACAATCACCATACAGAGGATCCAAGATAATGCAACAGGGTGGGGTGGAGCAGGAAATGCTGCATACTTATAATACCAATTCTACAAGGTAAGTAATCACAGAATTGTATTATTCTAAGTATGCAACACGTCCTGCTCCAGATAATGATTCATAACAGATGGGACATCCAATAGCAGTGTCCGTAAACAGGGTGGGATCCCAAAAGCAACAACGCGCAGTTCAAACCACTCCCGCCTGCAGAACCTTGCAGCCAAAAACAGCATCCGCTGAGGCCCGATCAACCTTGTAAAACTTGGAAAAAGTATGAACAGAAGACCAAGTAGCAGCCTTACAAACCTGTTCAACAGAAGCCTGGTGCTGGAAGGCCCAGGAGGCCCCAACAGCACGAGTAGAATGAGCAGTAACACGGAAAGGAGGATCCTTTCCCCTAGCAGAATAGGCCCTAAAAATCCATTTGCTAATAGTAGACTTAGCAGGGGCCAGACCCTTCTTGTGACCCGAAGGGACCACAAACAAGGCATCAGTCTTTCTAAAAGGCGCAGTCGCCACCCAGTAGAACTTCAAATTCCTGACCACATCCAGGGAATGCAAGGCCCTCTCCTTGAATTACCAGGATTAGGGCACAAAGAAGGAAGCACAATGTCCTGATTGAGATGGAAGACAGAGACAACCTTAGGCAAGAAATCAGGTTTAAATCTGAAAACCACCTTGTCCTGGTGTCTCTCAAAGTAGGGGGCCTGAATAGAAAGGGCAGCCAACTCCGAAAAACGCCTAACCGAGGTAATGGCCACCAGAAAGGCAACTTTAAGGGTAAGAATAGACAGAGCAGCCTAATGCACAGGCTCAAGAGGAGGGCCCTAAAGGGCAGATAAAACCAAATTCAAGTCCCAAACTGGCAACAGAGGTTTGCGAGGGGGACGCACATGAGCAACCCCCTGGAAGAAAGTCTTGACCAGAGGATGTTGAGCAAAAGATCTCTGGAAGAAAACAGCCAAGGCAGAAATGTGACCCTTGAGCATGCTGAGCTAAAGTCCCAGATCCAAACCATGCTGGAGGAACTCCAGAATCCTAGGAATGGAAAACACCCGACAAGGAAGGACCTTAGACTCACACCAGTCAATGTAGGCCCTCCAGATCCTATAGTAGATGGTAGAAGAGGATTTCTTCCTAGCCCTGATTAGCGTGTTAACCACAGACTCAGAAAGCCCCTCATCCCTTAAAGTGGACCAACACCCAGGATTTTGACTATCCTGGGTCTTGGTCCACTTCGGTGGGGCACCCCCGATCGGGGTGCCCCGCTGTGTGAAACCCCCCCTAACCCCCCGAAAAACTCACCTCTCCCCGCTCCCAGCGCCGACGTACAAGAACGTCTAAGCGGCGGCCGCCGCCGCCGCCTCCCTCGCGTCACTTTCGGCGCGCGCGCGCCCCCGCCGGCCATTCGCAGACGGCCGGCGCGGGCACGCGCACGCCTACAGGAGCGCGAGGGAGGCGGCGGCGGCCGGCCGCCGCCGAAGATAAGGTAAGGAGTTTGGGGTGTTTGGGGGGGTTTCACCCCGCGGGACATCCCGATCTCGGATGTCCCGCGGGGTGGGGGGTGATCGGCCCGGGAATCTTATAGATTCCCGGGCCGATCACCCGTGGGTGTTGGTCCACTTTAAGATGGAGGTTTCAGCAGCCAGGCCGTCAAAGCCAGCGTTTGTAAATTGGGATGGCAAGGCTGCCCTTGAGTGAGAAGGTCCGGGACCAGGGGCAGAGCGTACTGATCTACTGCCAGTTGAACGATATCTGCGAACCACACCTGTCTTGGTCACCGGGGGGCCCACCAGGATTGCTGGCACCCTTTCCTGAGCCAGCTTGCGCAGAACCAGCCCAGCAAGGGGAATGGAGGAAAAAGATACAGGAGACGGAGCCCCTGCCAGGATAGAGTCAGAGCATCCACCGCAAGGGCCAGGGGATCCTGGGACAGAGAGACAAAGATTGGAAGCTTGTGATTGTGGTGGAACGCAAACAAATCCACATCCGGTACCCCCCAACGGTGACATAAGGACAGGAAGACATCGTTGCTGAGAGACCATTCCCCCAGGCGAGAGGTCCCCCTGCTCAGGGAGTCCGCCTCCAAATTCTCCACCCCCGGAATGTACACTGCTGAGATGCAAGGAACATTGTCCTCCGCCCAGGACAGAATCATGGACACCTTGCTCCGAGTCCCTCCCTGATGATTGATGTAGGCAACCGCCGTCTGGCTGTCTGAGCAAACTTGGACCGGCCGGCCCTGAAGGTGGAGTCAACTGGGCCAGTACCAACCGAACCGCCCTCAGTTCCAGGACATTGATGGGGACATGGGCCTCCTGAGGGCCCCACAGCACCTGGATTTGTAGGGTACTCCAGAAGCCCCCCCAACCTGACAGACTGGCATCCGTGGTGACCGTCTCCCAACAGGGGGCCAGAAAGGATCTGCCCCCCCAACAGGTTCCTTGAGTCCAGCCACCACAAGAGGGAACGCCGGACCAGAGGGGACAGAACGAAAGCCTGATCCAGAGACAGGGGACTCTTGACCCAGACTGATAAGAGATGGAGTTGAAGAGGTCTCATGTGAAACTGTGCATATGGAACTGCCTCGAAGCAGGACACCATCTGCCCCACTAGCTGCATCCCCTGCCGGATGGAGGGATGAGGGCATGACAGCAGAGAGTGAACCAGAGCTTGCAGAGAGTCCACCTTGTGTTGAGGAAGAAAGATCCTGGCCTGAACAGTATCCAGATTCATGCCCAGAAAGGAAGTCACCCGAGATGGGGATAGGGAAGATTTGGGGTGATTGATCACCCAGCCGAATGACTCCAGAACCGTCACCACCCGCTGGGTATCCAATACCGCCTGCTGGAAGGACTGAGAAGTGATGAGAAGGTCGTCCAGATAGGGAAGAATGCGAATGCCCTGAGGAGAGCCATGACACCCGCCAGCACCTTGGTGAAGACCCTGGGGGCTGAAGTGAGACCGAAGGGCAGTGCCACAAATTGGTAGTGCTGGTCCGCCAGGGTGAACCTGAGGAATCTCTGATGCCCTGGGAAGACTGGAACATGAAGGTAAGCATCCTTGATGTCTATGGAGGTCATGAAGTCTCCCGGGCGCAACAAACTGATCGCGGAGCACAGGGTCTCCATGCGAAAGTGCCTGGTCCTGATGAGCTTGTTGAGCAGCTTTAAGTCCAGAAAGGGTCTGACAAACCCATCCCTTTTGGGAACTGTGAACAGATTGGAATAAAAACCCTGACCTCTTTCCACAGGGGGACCTGACAGATGACCCCCAAGCCCAGTAGATTTTGCACCGCCAGAAAATGTCCATGAGCTGCCAAGGGGTCTAGAGGAATCCGAGAATAGAGAAATCTTGGAGGAGGCCATGCAGCGAATTGCCTGTCTGAGACCCGGATGGGTGAGGGCGCCCCTTCATGGCTGAGGAGGCTTGGCAACAGATTTGGGCTTGGAACCCCAGGAAGATCCGGAGCGGGCACGACCCCTGCCCCAGAAGTCTCCCCTAGGGCCAGCAAAGGAGACCCCTCTCCCGGGCCTGGACCCTCGGTAGGAGGGAACAAAGGCCCCCAAACCCCGAAAGGGCCGCAACTGCTTCTTACGTAGAGGCAACTTACCCCCCTTGGCAAACAGGTCCAAGCGATCACCAAATAAGCGAAGCCCCTTAAAGGGGAGTCCCGTGAGGGCCTTCTTGGCAGCGTTATCAGCTGCCCACTGGTGCAGCCAAACAGAGTGGCGTATAGCAACCACCAATGCAGAGGTTCTACTACACATCCTAATGGTGTCATCTAAAGAAGAGAGGACATATGCAATGAACATTTCACACTGTGACAAGGCCCTGAGCTTGGCACTAGCAGAATCATCAGGAGCGCCTTCCAACAGACCCTTGAGGAGAGACCTGATAGCAACAGCAGTAATAGCTGAAGCACGGACAGGGCGCAAGGCAGACCCCACACAGGCAAAGGCATGGGAAGCCAGCTGATCAATGCACCGGTCCTCACTATCCTTAAGGGTAGTGGAATCAGGGGAATGGACCACAGAAGTGTTGGACAACCCCAATACTGGAGCATCCACCTCTGGAGGGGTTGACCAACATTTAACCACATCAGCGGGGAAAGGGGACATTTTATCCCAGCCCTTGGGGATTCCCGGGAGCAGGCCGGGACGCTCCCATTCTTTGAGGACAAGATTATTGAAATGGGCCTGTTCTGGAAATTCCAGACGTGGTTTAGCAGTACTGAAAAGTTCCCCCTGTAACTTGGGAGCCGCAGCAGGAAGGGAGATAGAAAGCACATCAAAGTTAACATTCTATTGGTATCATGAGCATCCCAATGATCAGTGCCATAGTCAGCACCACTGAAATGCTGATCATCAGATAACTCTAAGTCAGAGAACAATTCCCCCTCCTCAAGTGGGGTATAGTCAGACAAATCAAGAAAGTTCTCCGTCTCCATAGGAAAGGCAGACGCATCCGGCGCCACATGCCGCCTTTTAGCCGGGGCCTTACGGGCCGCAGAGCTAGCAATCAGCCTCTCAATGTTAGCCAACCTGGAAGACACATCAGGTTGAGACTCCCCACTAGTATTTAGCTCACTGGGAGTCATAATTAGGCGAGGGGGAGTGGGTGAGGGCATAGTGGGCGCAGGCCCAGTCACAGATAGCCCAGAATGCAGTGCAAGGGCCTGCTGGTTGCAGGGTACACAGACCCGCACATCATCGCTCACAAGGGATGCCCCACACACTATACACAGCCGGGCTTGTCCCGAGGGGACCCCGAGCACAATATCCTGTGAAGCCTCCATATGGTGATTAAGGTGGCACAACTGGCCAGTAGGAATTATAGGAATTATAAGCAACCCGGGATGCCCCAAATGTCCGCAGGGAAGTGGGAGGATTTAACACTTTTGGCCTCTAATAAAGTTGAGGAAACTAAAAGAGGGGCCAGGACCAGGAGAAACCTCTTTAATACAGTGTTCTCCCGTCTGAAAGACATAATAAAAAAGCACCCATAAACACAACAACAGTGGTACAATGGATAGCAAACAAAGCCCGCAAAGGCACTCACAGACCACGTTAAGGGGGCCAGCAGACACTCCAAGAGGAAGGCAAGATAGCGCTGGAGGGACCTCGAGGGGCGGGCCCCATGAGGGGACGACGCGGAACGCGCGCCCGATAGGCCACGCCCCCTCCGCAAGGCGCGCATTGGCCTTCATCAGCAGGCAATAGGAGGGCCAGGAAAATTGATAGTGATGTCGCCGCTGACCGCGGACGCCACAGGGTGCGCGTGTCAGTGGCAGCAAATTCAAATGAAGACAGGGCGCGGAGCCCTGAAAGGGATGCATAGTAAAAAGCAGCAAAGTCTATAAACATGCACACACCCCCCCCCCCCCCCAAAAAAAAGAACAAGGAGAGAGAGGGGAGATAATGGAAGACCTTTAAGGGTTCCCACTAAAGACCAGGGCATGGGAGGGCAAAGGCAGACGGGGCATCCCAACTCAGGTTCACCATAACCTGCACCGCCTACCCTTTGGTGGGGGATTGCGGCGGAGCCAAGCTCCCTAACAGAGCATCGGTGATAGGTGCCGCCTACCATCACCCGACCAGCGCAGCCAAAGCTGGGTGGCATATGAAAAAGGTGGATCGGGTGGAAATAGTCCTACAGGGCCAAGGGCTGCTAAGCACGGCTCACCTGCGAGAAGAGAAGCCATCTTTTGACCTTCGCAGCCGACTGCAGAGAAGGAACTGGGGAATTTGTGGGAGGTCCCGGGTATATATGGACCGGGAGGGGCCTGTTTTTGCCATCTCTGCAGTCTAGCGCCCTCTGGCGGAGGTAACCCCATCTGTTATGAATCATTATCTGGAGCAGGACGTGCTGCATACTTAGAATAAACAGCTGCCTGGGAACTTACCACTTCCAGGTCTTCTTTTATAGCTGCTGTGGAGCAGCCTATCAGCCGCCAGGGCTAGCGGCAGCCAGCGCTATAGACTTGGCCGCTGGCTGCACAGATAGGCTACTTTGGGTGATGCACGCACGTGACTGCGAGTAGCCAATAAATGCAGCCAGCGGCCAAGCCTATCAGCCCTGGAGGCTGATAGGCTGCTCCACAGAAGCCGTAGAAGACCTGGAAGAGAGGAGTTCTTGTCCATTGTCCTCAATGGACGTGGATGCAGGCCACGTCCACCCACTGCAAGGACCAGTGTGCATACAACAGCCCGAGATCAGCAGCAGCAGTCAGAGCGGGGACAGTTCATTAACCCTGACCGTCCGCCTGCCGCTCCTCCATCGGTGCGGGAATGAGTTATGTGGATTTTTTTTTTCCCCCCCGGGAACTGGGGGAGGAGGCTGCAATTCTGCTACACTGCCTATGGGAATGGGATGAGGGGGAATACCACATTGCCTATGGGAATGGGAGGGGGGGGAATACCACATTGCCTATGGGAATGGGAGGGGGGGGGGGAATAATCACATTGCCTTTGGGGAATGGAAGGGGGGCATACCAGACTGCCTATGGGGAATGCCACACTGCCACGATGCCTATGGGAATGGGATGGGGGGAATGCCACACTGCCTATGGGAAATGGGAGGAGGGAATGCCACACTGCCTATGGGAAATGGCAGGAGGGAATGCCACACTGCTGCCTATGGGAAATGGGATTGGGGGAATGACACACGGCCTATGGGAAGAGGGAGGGGGGATGCCACACTGCCTATGGGGAGTGGGAGGGAGGAATGCCACACTGCCTGTAATGGGGAGTGGGGGGGGGGGATGCCACACTGCCTGTAATGGGGAATGGGAGGGGGAGCCACGCTGCCTGTAATGGGAAATGGGAGGGGGAGCCACGCTGCCTGTAATGGGAAATGGGAGGGGGTGCCATGCTGCCTGTAATGGGGGATTCTGTAACTTGCCTATTATTTGGCTCTTGGGGGATGTTGTAGCACATTTGCTTCAGAATATTTTTTATTCTTATTTTCCTCCTCCAAATTCTAGGTGCTAGGGTCATATGGGCAGCTGTGTCTTATAGGGAAAAAAATACAATTCTGTGAAATACTCACCTGTAGAATTGGTATTATACGCATACAGCACGTCCTGCTCCATCTATAATACTTACACATGAGTAATCCTCCGCCAGAGGGCGCTGTTCACTGCAGACATGCAAAAACAGGCTCCTCCCGGCCCTTCATATACCGAGGGACCTCCCACAAATCCCCAGCATTGAAAAGCAGTGAGAAAAAGAAGCCGGGGGAAACCAACCACCCAAGTGGAATAATAACAATGATAACAATCACCATACAGGGGATCCAGAACAAAGTGAAACCAGGGTGGGGTGGAGCAGGATTTCACAGAATTGTATTATTCTAAGCATACAGCACGTCCTGCTCCATCTATAATACTTACACATGGGACATCCAATAGCAGTGGCCATAAAGTAGGGTGGGATCCCCCCCCCCCCCAAAAAAAAAAAAAAAGGCACAGCGGACGGTAAAGGCGCTGTCACCTGCAAAACTTTGCTACCAAGTACGACATGAGCAAAGTCTCTAACGTCAATCTCAAAACAAAACCCTTGAAATGGTATGAACAGAGACAAGCAACGTTCTGGCAACTTATTCAACAGAAAACCTGGTGCCGAAGGGCCAAAGGTACCCAAACACCAATATAACGGAATAAAACGAGAGAGGGAGGATCTTCCCCCTTAAAGGAATAGGCCAGTGTAACGGCCCAACCAGCCCACAGGCAACGGAAGCCTCGGTAAAACTTAGAACTCTCCCCCCCACGGGGAAATGAAAACTGGTCTCCAGTCAGACAGGCAGGGATACTGACCCCTTCATTAACAAGGATCAGCAAGAAGCCTAAACCTATACTCAGGACCAGGAAGGCAACCATCCAAGTAAGATCAGTCCAAAGGGCGCATTGGCCCTGGAAGCAAACGAGATCAGGCGCATACATAAGGAGACGCCCGTAGACCCCAAAGGGCATCAGTCCCCTTAAGGGATAAGAAACGACCAGGAAAAGTGCCACACCTGTTGAGGGAATGTAGACCCCCTACTTCAACATTACTAAGAATAAGGCCCATAGGCAGACTAAAGGACTTAAACAAGAATCATAAAACACCACCTTGGACAAAATAGTCCGGCGTAAGGCGGAATACCACCACAAATGGTATATATATATATATATATATATATATATATATATATATATATATATATAATGAACGAGGGCTAAGCAATCAGAGCCACCAGCTCAGGCACACGTCTGACTGAAGCAACAGCCCCCAGAGGGGCGACTGAGCCACAAAAACAGCTCAGAAGGCAACCAGAATAAGACCCAAGGGAAAAAATCCGCAGGGCAGACAGAAGGAAAATTGATCCCAACAGGGACCATAGAACTACTTGAGAGATGTCCTGAGCATCCCCAAGAGAACTCCTAACAAGGAAGACTGAAGCAGACTTCTACAGGAAGGCGGACAGGACAGAACCTGAACCTTCAAGAACCTAGATGGGGAGCCAACCCCACCTATGCTGGAACCACTCTAGAACCCCGGGAACGTCCAACAGGGGAGAGACCAAGACCCATGCCAATCAATATGGGTACACCCTAACCCATAACGGACGGAGGAAAAGGAAGCCAAGGAAGCTTGCTCGTAGCCCCCCCATATACCAAGTCCCCCAGAAGATAAGCCCATCTCCAAAGGGCGAATTAATCAGCTATCAAGCCCCAGACTAGAGTCTGTAGATTGGGACGACATAAGAAGGAGCCCGACAAGGGCAGAACCGCACTCCTGAGAGAGCGTGCAGTTCAGCTGACCTTAGCAGAAGCATCTACGAACCACAGTTCACTAGGCCACCCAGGGGCCATCAAGCTCACGGGTCTCATTATCAGCACGACCGTGCGCAGAAAACCCATAGCAGGGTGAATAAAGAGAAGGCATATAAATAGAAGTCTATACCCAAATTTACTAAACCCCCATGACCAGAGTCAGAATATTCTGGGACAGTAAAAACAAGGGCATAGCCTCTGTGAAGTAGGCGAGACCCAATAGAGCCACCCTAGTTGGCTCTCAGAGGGACACCAGGATAGCACAACCTGCGACTGAAAGACATCCATCGGAGCGAATACCACTGAGGAACAGGGGACGTAGATGCCCTCCCAGAACAGGATCAGGAACCCTCCAGAGGGATCATCCTGCTTCAAGCTCCAGACCAATAATAAAACAGGCCATTGTCTTCCAACAGGCCAAGAGACCCCGAAAGACAGGTCCTAAAAGAGGAGAAGTCCAGCCGTATAGAGTCAACGGAAGGCTCACTGTTTCAACAAACCAGTAGGTAAGATGGACCCTCTAAGGCAGTGGTCCTCAACCCTGTCCTCAAGGCAAGGCCCACCAACATGTCATGTTTTTTGGATCTCCAAATAGCCAGCTCTATTGCTCTGCAGCTGCACTAATTACTCCACCTGTGCATCTTTGTGGAGATCTGCAAAACCTGGCCTGTTGGTGGGCCTTGAGGACAGGGTTGGGGACCACTGCTCTAAGGGACCCTACCAAGGAACCACGGGGGTATTGGAAGAATCCCCCCCCCCCCCCCCCCCGCCAACCTGCGAGGTGACCCATCACCGGAAGATGCAAGCAAAGAAGGGTGTGCCCCCTGACAGGGTCATTGAGTATAATCGGCTCAAGAGGAGCCACCATACCCAGGGGAATGAGCACAGATCTAGCTCCAGGGGTGCTGGAACCCCATGTAGGATCACTAACCTAGTGTGCAGAATAGCCCAAGGGCTCGGTATATAAGGGACAGCATCTGATACACCACCAACGAGCCCACCAGCTGCAATCCTGCCTGGTGAAGGTAATATATCAGCAAAGAGGGACAGAGAATTTGTCCCAGAAGGTCCCCTACCGCCAAAGAAGAAGGAACTAGCCGAATCCAAATGCAAATCTAGGAGAGGAGATACTGGAGAATGGGACAAAATAGGAACTAAGGTGACTGAACACCCATCCCAAATAACTCCCCATTGTAGGTAAGGACAACCTAGTAGGTCCTTATGCGGCTGCCCCTTGGTCTCATTCGAGACAGCACTCCCATCCAAGCCGTAGCGAGCACAGAGAGCGGGGGAGGGGCCTAATGACACGGCCACAATCAGCGGTGTTGATCACCAACACCCACCTGTAAAAGCCGCAGTGTCCTGAAGACACATGTGAGCCAAAATAAGCATCTTAGCATTCCACGGACGGCCAGAGGCCCACTGATTTACAGAGCGCCGAAGGCCCAACTCAGAGACGCCAAGCGGCAACGCCTGTGGGTACAATCGCCAAACCCATGGAGGGTTAGGATGGGCAACCGCCTCATCTTCCAGGGGAAGGTGGAACAAACTGGTGTAGAGGCCACTGCCCCTATCTGTGAAGGGCATCCTGTCAAAGAGCCCAGACCTAGCAGGCCAAGGAAGGCCTGCACCAATACCTGAAGAGAGACAGGGACCAGAAGTACCCTGACCCACTCGGGGAAGAACCATCCAGCTAACACCGTCCCGCAACCAGAGGGACTACCTCCTGAATCCATCAGAACGAGGCATGGTGCCTCCTGGTAGGAGCAAGGTGCTGTGGCTATCCCCTCACCCAGGTGGGTGAGGGCGTCCCATCATGCTTGGGGGGTTTTAGAGAAGAAGTCGGGCTTAGCCCGACCAGAAGGCCCCTGACGTTGTCTGCCACTCCTGGGGCAGGAGTCTGTACCAGGCCCTGGAAGGGGCACCCCTGGTTCTTGCTTAACACTATGATATGGAGGGGGAGGGGTGTTCCTGCTCCGAGGGGACCGAGACGGCCGCCCTTGATGGGGCGAATTGTCCTCTTTTTTAAATATATCCAGACGGGCCCCAAAAAGGCGTTGCCCTCTAAAGGGAAGCACAGTCAGAGTCCTTTTAGCAACATCGTCAGTCCCCCACTGTCGCAGCCACAGCAGTCGACGTATAGCCACCACTGGGGCAGAGGTCCTCGCACACATTCTGATGGTGTCATCCAGAGCTAAAAGGATAAATTTAACAAAAATATCACAACTGGAGAGTGCATTAAACACCTCCCAGGGTAAATCCTCAGGGTGATGCTCAAGCATCTGTCTTATGAGGGTTCTAGCGGCCACTGCAGTGATGGCCGCGGCACAGGCAGGACGCAGCGCCGTTCCTGCACAAGCAAAGGCGTGCGAAGCCAGCCTATCGATGCGCCGGTCCTCGACATCCCGAAGGGTGCTGTAGGCCGGGGCTGTGAAGAAAGGGGGGTTAGGAACCCCAATGATCGGTGCGTCCACCACAGGAGACGATGACCAACAATCAACCATCTCAGGGGGAAAAGGGTATTTCCAATCCCAGTCCTCTGGGATCCCTGGAAGTTTAGTGGGGCATTCCCACTCTTTAAGAACCAGAGTGTGGAAGTGAGCCTGCTTGAGAAATTCCAAACGCGCAGTCGCCGTATGGAAGCTCTCCCCTCTCGGCTTGGGGACCGCGCCAGGGAGCGAAATAGCCAGGGCCTTAAAAATCCTAAGCAACATACCATCAATGTCAAACTGGCCCCAGTCATCTTGGCCAGAATCATCGTGACTCCTCGGCCTCTCATCAGAGGAACCCGGATCAGAGAACAGATCTCCATCGTCAGACGGAGCACTATCACACGGAGAAGAGAGCTCCTCCGAACCCATAGCAAAGGCCTAAGCCAGGGGCGTCAAGGGCCGCTTCCTGCCAGGACCCAAGCGTTCGGACAACCCCGTAACAATCTGGTCACGCGTAGGCCGTCTAGAAGACAGGTCAGGCTGTAACTCCCCGCTGGAACATGACTCAACAGTAGTGAGGATTAGGCCAGGGGAAGAGGTAGAATAGGAGCGAGGTGCAGCCACAGGTGCTGCTCGCAGGGCCGGCGTTTGCTCGGCACAGGGCGCGCACACCCGTGCCCCGTCAGCATCAGCATGGGGGAGACCACACGCTATACACAGCCGGTCGAGGGACCCCAGTCACATAATCCTGAGATGCCTCCATATGGTGATTATCTAGGCACAGTATGCCCGTAGGGATTTATGCACTAGGCAACCCTGAATGCCCCAACGACCCGCTGATTAATGTGGGAGATTTGTATAAATAAATATATATATATATATATATATATATATATATATATATATATATATATGGATATAAGAGGCCAGGAGAAGCCGGAGACTCGGCGTCTGAAAAACATAAGGTGAAAGAAGGTGTCAGGGCCATGCGCAGCTGGAAGAACATATAATAAGAAATTACCCGCGAGGGCACTTACAGACCAAGGGAGGAGGGGAACAGCCGCCATGCGCGCGAAGATCGTCAAAATGGCACCCAGCGAACCTCGAAGGGCGGGCTCAATGCTCGGCCATGACGCGGAGTGCGCCAAGACAAATCCCCGCCCACCCCGAAGAGCGCGAAGCTCTGAGGTAAAAAATAAAAAAGCAAGGATAAAATCACAACGGCTGTTGTAACGAAAAGGCGCCGCGGCATCTAATGACGCAGCAAACTGTATAGTAGAGAGAAAAACGGCGGCAGCCAAACAGAATAAGGAGCACGCAGCGCGGCTCTGACACCCAGATGTCAATAGAGGCAGAAATAAAGGCATTAAGCGTGACTAACAGTACACTGAGACCGCCACACACACCCTCCCCCCCATTCTTTTCCCCTTAATTAGTTGGGGAAAGAAGGAGAGTGGCGACCCTGAAACAGGATCCACCACTACTCAGGGCACGGGGCAATAGTGCGGGAGGGGCATCCACTAGAGGCTCACCATTAGCCTTGACCGCCTACCCTATGGTGGGGGATTGCGGTGGAGCATGGCTCCGTTAAGCACCCAAGGTGCTGCCTACCTTCACCCGACCAACGCAGCTCAGGCTGGGAGGCATAGTCTTCTCAAAGAGGACGGGTGGAAATAGTCCCGCAGGGCCTCGGGCTGTAAAGCCCCGCTCGCCTGCGAGAGCGTGATACTTCATGTCTTCGCAGATCAGCACTGCAGAGAAATCTGGGGATTTGTGGGAGGTCCCTCGGTATATGAAGGGCCGGGAGGAGCCTGTTTTTGCATGTCTGCAGTGAACAGCGCCCTCTGGCGGAGGATTACCCATGTGTAAGTATTATAGATGGAGCAGGACGTGCTGTATGCTTAGAATACATTTTATTACATATATCACACTGTGAAGAGAGAGCAAAGGGACCTTTAATGCAGTTTTATCTTAAGATGTAAACATCTTTCCTCCTTTATGCAAAGGATGCCAAGTTCACATAAGATTTTAGAATTAAGTGCTTCAAAGCCTTGATGTGGCACATTGGAAAAAGAGGCCCAGCCAGACGAAAAGAAAAAGCAAACTCATCAAAGCACTAGATTTCATGCAAAAAAACACATTCTACAAACAATTTCTTACAGGGGCTTCAAAAAGTGATTACCTTAAGGAGGTCAATTTCTTTGATACAGTCTGCTCTTGCCTTGGCATCCATCAAATCAAATATCTGCACAGATTTAAAAAAAAATAAGGCAAGGCTTTATTTCTAAAGACACAGTTCATAAGGAAGCGCAGCAGCAGGACCAGAATTTACCTACATGGCAAATTAAAATGTGACAAGTTTCAAAGTTGTACAACCATCTGCTCCCAAGAAAACAGGATTTCAAATCTCAGAAATCTCTAGTGGGTAAAAAAAAAAGGAAGCATATGCTGAGCCTTAATAGTCAGTAAAAAGGAAAAAATTCAGTTGGATAGAAGCCGACTCATTCTGACCAAACTGTCCATGGGTTTAAGCAGCTAAATCCCTTCTCCAAGGACAACATGTGGTAAAATTCTTTAATTCTGCCTGCCTCTGCTTTAAACTTCAGAAATCCAAGCTGGATACATGAAAACATCCACTGTAGGCTTCTCAAGCAGATAAACTTGTGAGCTGCCCTTAGGGAGACTTTCCGCTGTATCTTTTCTTTGCCGTGACAGCTCCCTCCCTGGCAGGATGCATTATGGAATAGATGGGCAAACATGCACTTGTCACCACAGCCGAGTCAGCCTCCAACATCACTAAATACTGTTGTGTATAGCTGTGGACTTTTATCATGTTATCACATTGCATTGTCATCTTAAGAAGATGAAGAACAGTGGCTGAAAGTCATCTATAAATTAAATCCAATTTTTTTCAACCTGCACTGAACTTTTGTACATCAATTAAAATCTTTACCAGAGATAAAGGCATTTTTAGGCATAAAATACCATTTTGTGATTACTCACCTGTAAAATGGGTATTATAAGTATGTCACACACCCCGCTTCCACTATTCATGACATATGGGTTATAGTCCAGTAGAGGACGAACTTCTGCAGAGATGAAAACAAAAAAGAAGCCCCTCCCGGCCCAAAAATACCTGGGACCTCCCACACATTCCCCAGTATATGACAGCAGTAAGGGGACCAGGAAGAGACAATAAAACATTCTTAAAGTGGACCAACACCCAGGATTTTGACTATCCTGGGTATTGGTCCACTTCCCCGGGGCACCCCGATCGGGGGTGCCCCGCTGTGTGAAACCCCCCAAACCTCACCTCTCCCCGCTCCCACGTGGCCGCGCCGTCCAATCGGCGCCGACGGACAAGCTGATTGACAGCGACGTACAAGCAGCTTGCCCGTCGGCGCCTCCCGCGCATCACTCTTGACGTGTGCGCGCCCGCGCCGGCCATTCAGAGAAGGCCGGCGCGGGCACGTCTAGAGGAGCGCGAGTGAGGCGGCGGCGGCGGAAGCAGCGGCTGGAGAGGTAAGGTTTTTCGGGGGTTTTGGGGGGTTTACACCCCGCGGGACATCCCGATCTCGGATGTCCCGCGGTGTGTGAGGTGATCGGCCCAGGAATCTTATAGATTCCCGGGCCGATCACCTCAGGGTGTTGGTCCACTTTAACAATAAAAGGTTCCCCATATAAAGGATCCAGAATACCAAAGGGCGGGATGAAGCGGGGTGTGACATACTTATAATACCCATTTTACAGGTGAGTAATCACAAAATGGTATTATTCCAAGTAAGTTACACACCCCGCTTCCACTATTCATGACATATGGGACATCCAATAGCAGTGTCCGTCATGGGTGGGGATCCAAATACAGCAAAAAATGCACAAAATTAAACCACTGTAGCTTGCAGAACCTTGCGGCCAAAAACAGCATCCGCTGAGGCCCGCACATCAATCTTATAAAACTTGGAAAAAGTATGAACGGAAGACCAAGTAGCAGCCTTACAAACTCGTTCAACAGAAGCCTGGTGCTGAAAGCCCCATGAAGCCCCAACAGCACGAGTAGGCCCCAACAACGGCCTGACGTACCCATTTACTAATGGTAGACTTGGCTGGCGCCAAACCTTTCCTGGGCCCAGAGGGCACCACGAACAAGGCGTCCGTCTTATGAAAAGGAGAAGCAGCAACCAAATAGTACTTCACACAACGCACCACATCCAAAGAGTGCAAAACCCTCTCCTTGTCATTGCTAGGCTTAGGACACAAGGAAGGGAGAACTACATCCTGATTGAGATGGAAAGCAGAAACCACCTTAGGAAGGAAATCTGGTTTAAAGCGAAAAACCACCTTGTCCTGGTGTCTCTCAAAGTAAGGGGCCTGAATAGACAGAGCCGCCAACTCAGAGACACGCCGAACAGAGGTAATAGCCACCAAAAAGGCAACCTTTTGAGTGAGCACAGAAAGTGCCACATCCTGCACCGGCTCAAAAGGAGGCCCCTGGAGGGCCGAAAGAACCAAATTTAAGTCCCAAACGGGAACCAAAGGCTTTCTAGGGGGCCGAACATGAGTGACCCCTTGGAAAAAAAGTCTTGACCAGATGATGCAAAGCACAGGACCTTTTAAAAAAAGACAGCCAGGGCAGTAACCTGACCCTTCAAAGTACTGAGCTGGAACCCCAGATCCAGGCTGTGTTGTAGAAACTCCAAAATCCTAGGAATCGAAAACACCCTGCAAGGTAAGGCCCTAGCCTCACACCAGTCAATATAGGATCGCCAAGTCCTATAGTAAATGTTAGAGAAAGACCTCTTCTTAGCTCTAACCAAGGTCTGAATAACCGCCTCAGACAAACCTACCTCCCTCAGGATGAAGGTTTCAGCAGCCACGCCGTCAAAGCAAGCGTTTGTAAATTGGGGTAACGTAGTTGACCTTGAGAGATCAGATCCGGAAACAGGGGCAGCCTGTACTGATCTACCGCCAGTCTTACTACGTCTGCGAACCAAACCTGTCTTAGCCACCTTGGGGCCACCAGAATTGCTGGTGCCCCCTCTAGAGCCAGCTTGCGCACTACCTTGCCTACCACCTTGCCTACCATGGAGCAAAGGGGGAAACAGGTACAGAAACCCCAGATCCCTCCAGGCAAGGGACAAGGCATCCACTGCCAGGGCCAGAGGATCCTGAGACAGAGATACAAGGATGGAAGCTTGTGATTGTGCAGAGGCGCAAAGAGATCCACCTCCGGAGTCCCCCACTTGTGACACAGGGCCCGAAATACCCTGTGGTTGAGAGACCATTCCCCTCGGCGAGAAAACTCCCTGCTCAGGGAGTCCGCATCCGTGTTCTCCACTCCCGGAATGTACACTGCCGAGATGAAGGAACATTGCTCTCCGCCCATGTTAGAATCAGAGAGACTTCCCTGAGGGCACTCCTGCTGCGAGTCCCTCCCTGGTGATTGATGTAAGCTACCGCAGTTCGATTGTCTGATCTAACCTGAACCGGTAAGCCCTGGAGGTGAAGTGTCAGACATGACAGAACCAAACGGATAGCTCTGAGCTCCAAGACATTGATAGGGGTGTGAGCCTTTTGAGGATCCCACAACCCCTTGAACTGATGATCCTTCCAGAAACCTCCCCAGTCCGACAGGCTGGCATCCGTGGTAACCGTGTCCCAACAAGGGGCCAGAAAAGATCATCAGATTGCTTGGTTCCAGCCACCACTGAAGGGACTGCCGAACCCTGGGAGACATCGAGGATTGGTCAGGAGAATACGAATCAGATCCTGAACCCTCTGCACCTTTGGCTGAGGTAGGAACACTCTGGCCTGACTTATCCAGAATCATGCCCAGAAAAGAGATCTCCCGTGATGGGGAGAGAGAAGATTTGGGGTGATTGATCACCCATCCGAACTTTCCCAGCGCTGTCACCACCATCCTGGTGTCCAGCCCCGCCTGCCATAGGGAAGAAGCTGTAATGAGCAGGTCGACCAGATAAGGCACAATGCAAATGCCCTGGGCTCTGAGCAGGGCCATTATGCCCGCCAGAAACACCCTCGGTGCCAAGGTCAGTCCGAACCGGAGAGCCACAAACTGAAAATGCTGATCTCCCACCCCAAACCTGAGAAATCTCTGGTGCACTGGGAAGATCGGTATATGGAGATAAGCATCCTTGATGTCTATGGACGTCATGAAGTCCCCTTGACGAAGAGAACTGATGGCTGAGCGCAGAGACTCCATGCGGAACTTCTTGGTTCTGATAAACCTGTTGAGAAGCTTTAAATCCAGAACTGGTCTTATTGAACCATCCTTTTTGGGAACCATGAAGAAGTTGGAATAGTAGCCCCGGCCTCTCTCTGAGAAAGGCACTGGGCATATGACCTCCAGGAGATTCCTCACAGCCAACAGGAGCCCCTGTGCAGCCCGGGGATCCAAGGGCACCCAAGACCTTAGAAATCTGGGAGGAGGCCGGTACTCGAACTCCAGTTTGTACCCGGATGATACCACTTCCAAAATCCACTTGTCTGTGACCTCCTGGGCCCAGACCTGGAAGAAGAGCCGCAGCCGTCTCCCCACACCCGTAGGGTTGAGGGCGCCTCCTCATTGCTGAGCTGGCTTGGCAGCGGGCTTGGGCCTGGAACCCCAGGTAGAGGCTGGACGGGCACGTCCTCTGCCTCTGTTCCAGGAATCACCTCTGAAGCTAGAGTAGGCAAGACCTCTGCCCACTCTGGCACCGCGAAAAGAAGGATTGAAGGAGCTTGCCCCCCGAAAGGAGCGACGCTGCTTCTTACGCTGAGGTAGCTTTCCACCTTTCGCCACAGAATCCAATTTGTCTCCAAACAGCCGCGTACCCAGGAAGGGCAGAGCTGTAAGTGATTTCTTGGCCGCAATGTCAGCCACTCCTGGCGTAGCCAGACCGATCGGCGCATGGCCACCAGCAGAGCCGAAGTTCTACTACACATGGTAATAGTGTCGTCCATAGCTGACAAAACAAAATTCATAAACAATTCACACCTCTTAAGGGCTGTGAATTCAACACTGGCCGGGTTGAGCTGGGACCCATTTAACATGTCCCTAATCTCAGACCTGGTAGCCACAGCCACGAGTGCCGATGCACAGACAGGCCGCAAGGCTGAACCCACACTGGCAAAGGCATGACATGCCATCTGATCAATGCGTTTGTCCTCGCCATCCTTAAGAGTAGTGGCGTCAGGAGTATGTACAACGGAGGTGTTGGACAATCCTAAGATGGGCGCATCAACCTCGGGAGGGGAAGCCCAGCGCTTCACCGCGTCAACCGGAAAGGAATACTTCCTATCCCATCCCTGAGGAACACCGTGAAGCCGACTCGGCTTCTCCCATTCTCTAAGAATGGGCTGTCAAAATGATCCTGGTTTGGGAACTCCAAGAGGGGCTTAGAGAACCCAAAGAATTCCCCCTTCTTCGGAGGGGCCTCTGCTGGTGGGGAAATATCCAGAACCTCTAAGAGATGGGCCAGGACCTTGGGAGTATCCACAGCATCCCCCAGCGCCTGCCTGGCATCAGAATCAAAGAACTGCAGTACCTCAGTCTCAGATTCCTCAAACAATTCCCCCTCCTCAAGCGGGGAATAATAAGCCCAGTCAGGGGAGTCATAATCATCAAAATTAATTACCGGTGACAGATGCCTTCTCTTAGCAGGGGCCTTTCTGCCCACTGAGCTAGAAATCATTTTCTCGAGGTTGGCCAGCCTAGCACATACATCCGAGTGCGACTCCACCCTAATGACAGTGTCACCTGGGGTAAGATAATGCGGGGTGGGGTGGGAGATGAGACGGGCGGCACGGACCCAGACGCCTGGGATCCCTGCCGCGTTATGGCCTGTTGCGCACATGGTATGCAAATTAGTACATTTTCCCCTGTAAGGGGTACCCCCCAACCCACACATAGCCGGGATTGTCCCGAAGGGAGCCCGAGCCCGGTATCCTGTGGAGCCTCCATATGGTGATTTTAAGGTAGTCCCAATGACCAGAGGGAATTACGCTGGTAAGCAACCCGGGATGCCCCTTTTGGTCCCGAGTGGGAGGATTTATAGGTGCCCCAAATAACTCTAGGGACCCTAGGACCGGGAGAACCCCCTTTTAAGCAGAGGAGCAGGGAGTCCTCCTGAAAGACACAAGGCAGTGGCCATAAGCACCTGCACACACACACACACACATATGCATAGTACAATCAAACAAAAATTTACTTATAACAGTGTGACCAGCACTGCCCCCAGTTTGAATGGGGCACATGTAAAATACCCTAACAGATGAAAAGGGGGCCCCAGGAGGGCACTCACGTGTCTCGCAAGATGGCAGCTAGCAGAACCGCAGCACCGAGAAGCAAAGAGAGAGGGAGAAGAAGGGGCGGGCCAGCGCGGATCGCGTGCCACGCCTGACCCTGCCCCCCTTCCCTCACAACCAGCAGCGCGGTTCCCAGCAGCCGGCTGGGACCGCAAAAGGCGCCAAAGCAGGAGGGGGCGGGCCGCGGCAGCGCGCAAGGCGTACAGCCCTGTAAGGTGAAGCACCCAATCACACCTCACACACACTCATATGTATGAAAGAAAACGAAGAGGGCAAATACCCATCCCCCCCCCCCACTGGAGGGTTAACAGAGGGGCCCGGAAGGGGGGGAAACCCGCACCATGGGTGTAAGGGATATATATAATGCTGTTTTGTGAGTACTCACCTTTAAAACAGGTATTATGAGTGTGCCATACACTCCACTTCGATCTTCATGACATATGGGTAATCTCCAGTAGAGGGCGAACTTCTGCAGAGATGATGGGATGGGACCTCCCACCAATTCCCCAGTGAAAAAAAGCAGTAAGGGGACCAGGAAGAACCAATTATAACCAAAAGCCCCAGAATACCTGAAAAAAAAAAAAAATAGGGGTGGGGCGAAGTACGGCACACTCATAATACCCGTTTTAAAGGTGAGTACTCACAAAACGGTATTATTCTAAGTGTGCCATACACTCCACTTCGATCTTCATGACATATGGGACATCCAATAGCAGTGTCCGTCATGGGTGGGAACCAGATACAGTAAAGAATGTACCAACTCAAACCACTGCAGCTTGCAGAACCTTGCAGCCACAAACAGCATCCGCTGAAGCCCACACATCAACCTTGTAAAACTTGGAAAAAGTATGAACGGAAGACCAAGTAGCAGCCTTACAAACTTGTTCAACAAAAGCTTGGTGCTGAAAAGCCCAGGATGCACCAACAGCACGAGTAGAGTGCGCAGTGACCCTAAAAGGGGGAGTCCTCCCCTTAGCAGAATAGGCCCCAACAATGGCCTAACGAATCCATTTGCTAATCATAGACTTAGCAGGCGCCAACCCTTTCCTGGGCCCGCAGGGCACCACGAAAAAAGCGTCCGTCTTGTGGAAGGAAGAAGTAGTCACCAAATAGTACATCAAACAGCGAACAACATCCAAATTGTGCGGAACCCTCTCCTTGTCATTGTTAGGCTTAGGACACAAGGAAGGGAGAACAATATCCTGATTGAGGTGAAAAGCAGACACCACCTTAGGAAGGAAATCCGGCTTAAAATGAAAAACCACCTTATCCTGGTGTCTCTTAAAGTAAGGGGCCTGAATCGACAAGGCCGCCAACTCAGAGACACGCCGAACTGAGGTAATAGCCACCAAGAAAGCAACCTTCTGAGTGAGAACTGAAAGAGCAATATCCTGTAACGGCTCAAAAGGAGGACCCTGCAGAGCCGAAAGAACCAAATTCAAATCCCAAACAGGAACTACAGCCATCCGAGGGGGCCACACATGCGCAACCCCTTGGAAAAAAGGTCTTAACCAGTGGGTGTACAGCAAAAGACCTCTGGAAGAAAACCGACAGAGCAGAAACCTGTCCTTTCAAAGTACTAAGCTGGAACCCAAGATCCAGATTATGCTGAAGAAACTCCAAAATCCTGGGTATCGAAAAAACCCTGCAAGGCCCTAGCCTCACACCAATCAATATAGGACCTCCAAGTCCTATAGTAAATGCCAGAAGAGGACCGCTTCCTAGCCCTAATCAGGGTCTGAACAACAGCCTCAGACAAACCTTCCTCTTTCAAGATGAAGGTTTCAGCAGCCAAGCCATCAAAGCCAGCGTTTGTAAATTGGGGTAAAGTAGATGACCCTGAGATAGCAGGTCTGGCAACAAGGGAAGCCGGTACTGGTCTACGGCCATCCTTACGACGTCTGCGTACCAAACCCTTCTTGGCCACCTTGGAGCCATCAGAATCGCTGGTGCCCCTTCTAGAACCAGTTTGCGAACTACCTTGCCCAGCATGGATACGGGTGGAAACAGGTACAGAAAACCCAACTCCTTCCAAGCCAGTGACGAGGCATCCACTGCCAGAGACAGAGGATCCTGAGAAAGAGACACAAAGGCCGGAAGTTTGTGATTGTGCCTCGAGGCAAAGAGATCCACCTCCGGAGTCCCCCACTTGCGGCAAAGATCCTCGGTGTTGAGAGACCACTCTCTGTGGCGAGAGGATCCCCTGCTCAGGGAATCCGCCTCCGTGTTCTCCACTCCCGGAATGTAGACTGCTGAAAGGCAAAGAACATTGCTCTCTGCCCAGTGCAAGATCAGAGAGACTTCCCTGAGGGCACTCCTGCTGCGAGTCCCCTCCTTGGTGATTGATGTAAGCTACCACCGTTCGGTTGTCCGATCGAACCTGAACCGGTAGACCCCGTAATTGTGAGGTCAGCCGAGCCAGAACCAGTCGAATGCATCTGAGCTCCAAGACATTGATGGGGGTGTGAGCCTCCTGAGGACCCCACACCCCACTGAACTGATGACTTTTCCAATAACCTCCCCAGCCTGACAGGCTGGCATCCGTGGTAACCGTCTCCCAACAAGGGACCAGAAAAGATCTGCCCTTCAACAGGTTGCTCGATTCCAGCCACCACCGAAGGGACTGCCGAACCCTGGGAGACATCCTGAAAGGTTCATCCAATGACTGCGGACACCTGTCCCAATGCGTCAATAGGTGAAGTTGAAACTGTGCAAACGGTACCACCGCGAAGGACACCATCAATCCCACCAGGAATGGCCAGAAGAATGTGGATCAGACCCTGAATCCCCCTGCACCTTGGTCTGGGGCAGAAACACACTGGCCTGAATGGTATCCAGATTCATGCCCAGAAATGAAATCACTTATGACGTAGAGATAGACGACTTGGGGAGGTTGATCATCCACCCGAACCTCTCCAGGGTCGACACCACCTGGTGGATGTCCAGCTCCGCCTGACGGAGGGAAGAAGCTGAGATCAACAGGTCGTCCAGATAAGGCACAATGCGAATGGCCTGAGCTCTGAGCAGAGCCATTATTCCCGCCAAGACCTTGGTGAAAACCCTCGGCGCCAAGGTCAGTCCGAAGGGAAGGGCTACGAACTGAAAATGTTGATCCTCCACCGCAAACCGGAGGAATCTCTGATGTGCCAGAAAAATCGGAACATGCAGATACGCATCCTTGATGTCCATGGATGTCATAAAATCCCCTTAGCGAAGGGAATTAATAGCCGAGCGCAGAGTCTCCATGCGGAACTTTTTGGCTCTGATAAAACTGTTGAGAACCTTGAGATCTAGAATGGGTCTCACCGAACCCTCTTTTTTAGAAACCGTGAAAAGGTTGGAATAATAACCTCTGCCTCTCTCTGACGGAGGCACCGGGCATATAACTCCCATGTCCAGAAGGATTTTCACTGCTAACGGGAGCCCCTGTGCAGCCTGAGGGTCCGAGGGCACCCGAGACCTTAAGAATCTTGGAGGCGGCCAGTACTCGAACTCCAGTTTGTACCCGGAGGAGACCACTTCCAAGATCCAATTGTCCGTGACCTCCCGGGCCCAGACCTGGAAGAAGAGTCGCAGCTGTCCCCCGACCCTTGCGGGTGAGGGCGCCTCTTCATTGCTGAGCCGGTTTAACGGCAGGCTTGGGCTTGGAACCCCAGGCAGCCGCGGGACGTGCCCGACCTCTGCCCCTGTTGCAGGACAAGCCCCTGACCCCTGAGAAGGCCAAACCCCTAGTCGCTCTGGCCCCTCGAAAGGAAAGAGTGAACGAGCTAGCCCCCCGAAAGGGACGGCGCTGTTTCTTCCGCTGAGGTAACTTACCTCCCTTAGCAACAGCATCCAATTTATCTCCAAACAGCTGTGTACCCAAGAAGGCAAGCGCTGTAAGCGACTTCTTGGCCCCCAAATCCGCCGTCCACTGGCGGAGCCAGACCGATCTGCGCATAGCCACCAACAAGGCCTAAGTTGTACTACCAATGACAATAGCGTCTTCCATAGCAACCAAGACAAAATCCATGAACAATTCACACCTTTTGAGAGTAGTGAACTCCGCGCTGGTCGGATCAAGTTGTGCATCATCTAGCCAGTCCCTGACCGAAGACCTAGTAGCCACAGCCCCAAGCGCAGAAGCACACACTGGCCGCAAGGCCGAACCCACATTGGCAAAGGCATGGCATGCCATCTGATCAAGGCGCTTATCCTCGCCATGCTTAAGGGTAGTAGCTTCTGAGGTGTGATCACTGAGGTGTTGGTCAATCCCAGAACAGGCGCATCGACCTCGGGAGGAGAAGACCAGCGCTTAACCGCTTCCACCGGGAAAGGATACTTCTTATCCCATCCCTGAGGAACGCCCGGAAGCCGGCTAGGTTTCTCCCATACCCGAAGGATCAAAGCATCAAAATGACCTTGGGCCGGAAACTCCAAGCGTGGCTTAGAGGACCCGAAAAATTCCCCTTTTTTGAGAGGGGGCGCCTCAGGCGGGGCAATGTCCAAAACCTCCAAAAGATGTGCCAAAGCCTTAGTAGTGTCAACGGTGTCCCCAAACGCCTGCCCAACATCAGCATCACAAAAATGCACCACATCAGCATCAGATTCCTCAAACAATTCCCCCTCTTCGAACGGGGAATAATCCAACCAATCAGGGGAATCATCATCAAATCCAAGGCCACCTGGGCCGGTGACAAATGTCTCTTTTTTAGCCTGGGCCTTCGTGCCCACCGCGTTAGCAATAAAATTCCCAATGCTGGCCACCCTGGCGCAGAGTGCGACTCCCCACTAGCGACCGTGTCACCTGGGGTACGGATAAGGGGGGGAAGGGGAAGGCGATGAAGCAGGAGGTGCCGACCCAGAAGGCTGGGTACCCGACTGCCGCGTTATGGCCTTTAGTGCGCATGGTATACAATAAGCACAATCTCACCCGTAAGGGATACCCCACAACCCACACACGGCCGGGATTGTCCCAAAGGGATCCCGAGCCCGGTATCCTATGGAGCCTCCATATGGTGATTTTTGGGGTCAGTCGCAATGACCTTAGGGATTTAAGCTAATAAGCAACCTGGGATGCCCCTTTGAAGTCCCAATGGGAGGATTTGAAAATGAGCAGATTAAGGCTAGGGACCCCAGGACCGGGATAAAACCCCTCAATATGCACCCACATATGACAATCATAAAAACATAATAGAAAGCCCATAAGGACACTCACTCCATAACATATAAATACATATAAAAACCGTCAAAAATACATGAAAGGCACAGCCCCCCGCGCGGGGAGGGGGGCCCGCCACATAAGCTAAGGAAGGGGGCCCACAAGCACTCACAGACCGCCGGAGATCCGCAGCAGCAGAGACATCAAGATGGCCACCAGCAGCTCAGCGTGGAGGAAGAGAAGAGGGGAAGGAGAAGGGGGGCGGGCCAGCGCAGAACGCACACTCGCTAAACCACGCCCCCCTCCCAGAGAGACCCGAGATGCGGATCTCAGCCCTGGGCTGGACCGCCGGAAAAGCGCCAAAACGAGGGGGAGGGGCGGGCCGCAGCCCGCTGAGAGCCCGGCCCCGCCCCCTCCCGAGAACGCAGCCTGAGGGAGAGAAGCTCCCCAGGCTGAAGACAGAAAAAACAGCCACATGTGAGGGACAAAACCCTTGGACACAACTCCTGCTGCTGCTGAGTGGTCTGCAGACAAACAATTACCGGCAGACAACTTCATTCACTGTAAGGCTGTAAACACAAACATAACTGACACAAGTGAATCATTCACACATACATAAAAGCTTAAAGTCTGGTAACATGTGAAGAAGGTCAGACCTCCCCTCCGAAGGGATATGGAAGGGGCCCGGAGGAGGGTGGGAACTCTGGGCAGAGTGTAAGAGAAGGGACAGTGCATCCCCAAACCGGGATCACCAACCCGGAATACTGCCTACCCCTGTAATTGGGTCTCACGGAAGAGCAATGCTCTCTCAACACCTAAATAGGTGTTGCCTACCCTCACCAAGGACC
Source organism: Gastrophryne carolinensis (assembly GCA_027917425.1). Classification (NCBI taxonomy): domain Eukaryota; kingdom Metazoa; phylum Chordata; class Amphibia; order Anura; family Microhylidae; genus Gastrophryne; species Gastrophryne carolinensis. Next base: position 353,614,866 of record CM051235.1, read on the forward strand.
TACAGCCGGGGCTGGGAGGCTCATATAGTGGAAATTATAAAAGGTCCTGGCAGCAATAGGGACAAAAATGGCCGGGCGCGAGCCCGGCTTACCTGCAAGTAAGAGAAGTCTTCATCTTCTGTCTTGCTCGCCTTCCTGCAGAGAAGGAACTGGGGAATTGGTGGGAGGTCCCAGGTATATATGGACCGGGAGGGGCTTTCTTTTTTTTGCATATTCATCTCTGCAGAAGTTCGCCCTCTACTGGAGATTACCCATATGTCATGAAGATCGAAGTGGAGTGTATGGCAATATATATATATATATATATATATATATATATATATATATATATATGACAGGGCATCCCAAACCGGGATCACCAACCCGGATACCGCCTACCCCCTTGTATGGGGTCTCATGGGGGAGCATGGCTCCTTAAACACTTATTAAGGTGATGCCTACCATCATCCGGACCTGCAGCCAAGGCTGAGAGGCTAGAATTGGGCTTAATTTAAAAGGTCCGTGCAGAAATAGGGCAAAGAATGGCCGGGTGTAAGCCCTGCTTACCTGCAAGGAAGAGCAGCATACATCTTCTGACTTGCTCGCCGTCCTGCAGAGAAGGAACTGGGGAATGTGTGGGAGGTCCCAGGTATTTATGGGCCGGGAGAGGCTTCTTTTTTGCTTTCATCTCTGCAGAAGTTCACCCTCTACTGGACTATAACCCATATGTCATGAATAGTGGAAGCGGGGTGTGTGACATACTTGGAATAACAACATAATCAGTTTACCTTAGGCACTACTCAAACATCCTGGTCTGCTGCTTAAAGAGGAACTTCGGAGGTCCTGGAATCTAAAAGACTCATTCCAGGGCCATTCGAGTTCCACTCTTTGGGGCATCCTGAATTGCGACGTCCCGCTGTGTGAACCCCCCCCCCCCATAGCCAGTTTTACTAACCTTCTCCCGGAGCCCTCAATGCGTTTCTGCACTGCAGGCGCATCACTGCTCACCTCTAGCCACGTCTGGCCTTTCTGAATGGGCGGCACGGGCATGCCACGGCTAGGAGGTGAACAGGGGATGTGGCCAGCTGCGCACTTGGCTCCCTTTGGCTCCGCTTGGCTGCCTAGCCACCAGTGAAAATGAGCCAGTACCTGCCCTGAATATCTAGCCCCAGTCTTTCTACACATTCCCTGCTGACACAGTATTGTTAATACGTAAAAGGAGCATATTGCATAATAATAATTACAACAACTATCATTTTAAATATGCTAGATAGAAACAAGAGCATTTACATATACATACATCAAAAAATTCAACCACATTTTTTTTTTATAGGTTTTATGTTACAGATTAGGACTGTGCAACTTAAAGTGGAAAAAAACCCTGCTGGATCGGCCCAGGAATCTATAAGATTCTCTGGCCGATCCATCCCCTCCCCACGGGACATCCAAAATCGGGATGCCCAGCTGTGTGAAACCCCCTAGGTCGCTAAATACACTTACCTGAATTCCAGTACAACGGCGCTTTGCGGGCCGCGGCCGCATTCCCGCTATCCCTCTAGCAGGGCGCATGCCCGCTCCAGCCATTTGTTAATTCTCGGAACAGCTGAGCTAAGACGTCTCTTAGACGTGCATAGCTCAGCTGCTCCGAGCGCGCTGATTGGACGAGCGGCCGCACATGCACCGTAGGACCGCAGTGGGGTGAGTTTTAACTGGAGATCTGGGGGGTTTCACATAGCGGGGCACCCCCGATCAGGGTGCCCCGGGGGAGTGGACCAAAACCCAAGATGGTCAAAATCCTGGGTTTCGGTCCACTTTAAGCTGCCTCTCTCCTGACATAGCTTTTGCTGGAATAACATCCTGTTGCTATGTGAGTAGATGCTTTTACTTATAACATTTTGGGCAAATCATAAAACAATTATTATAGCTGCTCCCCACAGACTGGCTCAGGAGAGCAAGATCTCCCCTGTAAAAGTGGAATAGAATATTCAACACCCAATTCTTAATCCTTCTAGTAAAAAAAACACAAGAAGCCACTTGTCTTCCTATCTAGCTTATTTCATTATACTATTTTTGTAACAAAGCTCCTCTGTAAAAGCAGAATAGTACCGTCAGTCTGTCACCCTTTGTTTTGCTTGCTACCAGTTATAGCACTGTATAAATTAGCCTAGTCCTGTTACAATGCTCAGCTAGCTAGTGCCTGTTTCAGATTACCCCTTTCGCTACTAGCCTACTTACATGTTTCGCTCTAATGCTAGACCATTTTTCACTATTTTGCGCTACACATGTTCAACTGTGTTTTTGAAGGGATCTCCCAGGAAAATTATATATTTCTTTTCAGTCTGGGCAGTCTGTCTTGTTTCTCATTTTTTACTGTATTCTCAAAATAATTGGGTAAAATGTGCAAAATATAAATTAAGAAAATCCATTGGTTTCACAAGGTTTCCCTAAAAAAATGTATAAAAGCAGAATAAAAAAGCAATTCTGTGAGTACTCACCTGTAGAATTGTTTTTGTTCTTGCATGGCACGGCCTGCTTCAGTATTCATAACAGTTGGATTATTCCGCCACAAGGTGGCACAGTGTACTGCAGAAGAGCTGTGGCGTCTCCTGGCCCCCTATAAAAACATGATTAACCATAGAATTCCCAGCGTAGACAAGCAGTGAGGCAAGAAGCCGGGAGAGAATAGAGGTAAAAAATGTAAAAAAGGTCAAGAACCCTAATTAACTTGGAACAATCACCATAAAGGGGCAGATTTCCTGAAAGGCTCAGTAGCGACCAAATAAAACCTCAGAGCCCTGACCACATCCAAAGAATGCAGCGTCCGCTCCTTGGAATTAGCAGGATTAGGACACAATGAAGGCAAAACAATGTCCTGATTGAGATAAAAGGCAGAGAAATCCGGCTTAAGCCGGAACACCACCTTATCCTGATGCCGCTCAAAATAAGGAGGTTTGATGATAAGCGCCGCCAGTTCAGAAACTCACTTGACAGAAGTGATAGCCACCAAAAAGGCTACTTTAAGAGTCAGAATGGGCAAGGCAGCCCCACGAATAGGCTCAAAGGAAGGACCCTGCAGAGCAGACAACACCAGATTCAAGTCCCAGACTGGTAGCATAGGCTTACGAGGTGGACTCACATGAGTAACACCCTGGAAAAAGGTTTTAACCAACCGGTGACTGGCAAAGGATCTTAGGAAAAAAATTGCCAGAGCTGAGACTTGGCCCTTGAGGGTACTCATTTGAAGGCCGGAATCCAAACCATTTTGCAAAAATTCCAGAATCCGGGGGATGGAAAAAACCCGACAGGGAAGAGACTTGGACTCACACCAGGCAATGTAAGCATGCCAGACCCTATAATAGATGAAGGACGAGGACTTCTTCCTAGCCCGAATCATGGTATCCACAACAGAGGCAGGCAACCCCTTTACCATCAAGATGGAGGTTTCAGCAGCCAAGCGGAACGGAGGAAATACATAGAGAACCCGAAACTCCGTCCAAGACATAGCCAGTGCATCCGTGGCGAAGGCCAGAGGATCCTGTGACAGGGAGAAAAACTTGGGAAGTTTGTGATTGTGACGGGACGCAAACAGGTCCACATCCGGCTGACCACAGCAGTGACACAGGGAGAGAAACACCTGGTTGTTGAGGGACCATTCCCCCAGACGAGACGTCCCCCTGCTCAGGGAGTCCGCCAACTGGTTCTCCACCCCTGGAATGTATACCGCTGAGATGAAGGGAACATTCTGTTCCGCCCAAGACAGTATCAGGGACACTTCCTTGAAGGTTCGCTTGCTCCGAGTCCCTCCCTGATGGTTGATGTAGGCAACCAGCGTCTGGTTGTCTGAGCGAATCTGAACAGCCCGACCCCGAAGGTGTGTGGTCAGCTGAGAAAGAACCAACCTGATCGCCCTCAGTTCCAGTACATTGATGGGAGCATGGGCCTCCTGGGGGCCCCACCGACCCTGGAACTTCAGAGACTTCCAAAAGCCCCCCCAGCCTGTCAGACTGGCATCTGTGGTGACCGTCTCCCAGCACGGGGGCAGAAGGTTCCTTGAGTCCAGCCACCACAAAAGGGACTGTCTGGCCAGAGGAGACAGAGCAAATTCCTGATCCAGGAACACAGGGTCCCGATCCCAGACTGACAAGAGGTGCAACTGAAAAGGTCTCCTGTGAAACTGAGCAAAGGGGACCGCCTCGGAGCAGGACATCATCAGGCCCACCAACTGCATCCCCAGACGGATGGAGAGATGAGGACACAAGAGCAGAGCCCGTGCCTGCTTCTGAAGGCCCTACACCTTCTGCTGAGGAAGAAACACCTTGACCTGAGAGGTATCTAGTGTCATGCCCAGAAAGGACCTCACCAAGGATAGGGACAGTGAAGACTTGGAAAAAATACCATTTTGTGAGTACTCACCTGAAAAATGGATATTGTTGGTGTGCCACACACCCCGCTTCACTTCTTAAATATTCATTACTTCATGGGTTAATCACCTGCAGGTGACGTAGTGCAGAGAGGAAGTCTTGTAACGAGCCCCACCTTCCGGCCTATATATACCTGGTACCTCCCTTCAATCACCAGTATAATCAACAAAGCAGTAATACAAGGTACCAGTATTCCACCAGTAACCTCAAAATCAAATTTGATATAAAAAAGGCTTCACCATATAAAGGCTTCGGTAATACCGAAAAGGGCGGGTGTGAAGCGGGGTGTGTGGCACACCAACAATATCCATTTTTCAGGTGAGTACTCACAAAATGGTATTATTCTTGGTGTGCCACACACCCCGCTTCACTTCTTAAATATTCATTACTTCATGGGACATCCAAAAGCAGTGTCCACAAGGGCTGGGCAACTCAAGGCCAGGTGAAGCATAACTTAAACGACTGCAGTCTGCAGAACTTTGCGGCCGAAAACAGCATCCGCTGAGGCCCGCACATCAACTTTGTAAAATTTAGAAAAAGTGTGAACAGAAGACCAAGTGGCGGCCTTACAAACCTGTTCAACCGAAGCTTGGTGCTGAAAAGCCCAAGACGCCCCAACAGCGCGAGTGGAATGAGCAGTGATACGAAAAGGGGGAACTCTTCCCTTGGCAGAATAGGCCGCAGTAACGGCCTGACGTATCCACTTGCTAATGGCAGATTTGGCTGGTGCCAAACCCTTCCTAGGCCCATGGGGCACAACAAAAAAGGAATCCGTCCTACGGAAAGGAGACGTGATAACCAAGTAGCACTTAACACAGCGTACTACATCCAAACAATGCAAACCCCTCTCTTTGTCATTCTTAGGATTAGGACATAAGGAGGGAAGAACAATATCTTGGTTCAAATGAAAAGCAGAAACAACCTTAGGAAGAAAGTCTGGCTTGAATCGAAAGACCACCTTATCCCGATGCTTCTCGAAGTAGGGCGCCTGAATAGACAAGGCCGCCAATTCCGAGACACGCCGGATCGAAGTGATCGCTACCAAGAAGACAATCTTCTGAGTCAGGGTAGATAAAGCAATCCCTTGCAAAGGCTCAAAAGGAGGAGCCTGAAGAGCAGAAAGAACCAAATTCAAATCCCAAACCGGGAGTAATGGTTTCCTGGGAGGCCGCACATGCGTAACCCCCTGGAAAAAGGTTTTAACTAAAGACTTAAGCGCAACACGCTTCTGAAAAAAGATAGATAAGGCAGAAACCTGCCCTTTCAACGTACTTAGCTGAAGACCAGAGTCCAGCCCAGATTGTAAAAACTCCAGAACCCTGGGGACCGAAAATACCCTACAAGAAAAAGATCTCATCTCGCACCAAGCGATATAGGCTTTCCAGGTCCTATAGTAGATGACAGAAGAAGACCTCTTTCGGGCACTGATCAAAGTCTTAACGACAGAATCAGAAAGACCCTCTTCCTTTAGGATGGAGGTCTCAGCAGCCAGGCCGTCAAAGCTAGCGCTGGTAAATTGGGGTAACACAATTGACCCTGAGTGAGCAAATCGGGCCGAAGGGGCAGAACGACCTGGTCCACTGCCAGCCGAACGATGTCTGCGAACCACACTCGCCTCGGCCACCTTGGGGCCACGAGGACGGCGGACACCCCTTCCAGAGCCAACTTCCGAAGCACTCTGCCTAGCATGGGTGTCGGAGGAAACAGGTACAGAAACCCCAGATCCCCCCAGCTCAGGGACATGGCGTCCACTGCCAGAGCCAGAGGATCCTGGGAGAGCGATACGAAGCTCGGGAGCCTGTGATTGTGACGAGAGGCAAACAGGTCCACCTCTGGAGTCCCCCATTGGCGACACAGTGAGCGAAATACCCGAGGATGGAGGGCCCATTCTCCCCGACGGGGAGAGCCCCTGCTCAAGCGGTCCGCTTTCAGGTTCTCCACTCCTGGGATGTATACCGCCGAGAGACGAGGAACATGGGCTTCTGCCCAGGTCAGGATCAGGGACACCTCCCTGAGAGCACTCAGGCTGCGAGTCCCTCCCTGATGATTGATGTAAGCAACCGCTGTTCGATTGTCTGAACGCACCTGGACCGGAAGGCCCAGAACGTGCTGAGTCAGGAGAGTAAGCACCCGACGGATGGCTCTCAGTTCCAGAATATTGATGGGTAAGAGGGCCTCCCGAGGTCCCCACTGCCCCTGGAACTGCAGCTCCTTCCAGAATCCGCCCCATCCCGACAGACTGGCGTCCGTGGTGACAATTTCCCAAAGGGGGGCCAGGAAAGACCTGCCCTTCACGAGATTGGTCGAGACCAACCACCACTGGAGGGACTGCCGGACCCGGGAGGACAACTGGAAGGGCTGATCCAGCGACCGAGGCTGGCGGTCCCAAGACGCCAACAGATAAAGCTGAAGCGTCCTCGTGTGGAATTGAGCAAAAGGAACTGCCTCGAAGGAGGCAACCATCAACCCTACCAGCCTCATCCCCAGACGGATGGACGGCCGAGGATTGGAGAGTAGGACCCGAGCCAACTCCTGAATTAAAAGAATTTTGGACTGAGGGAGAAACACTCTGTGTTGATAAGAGTCTAACCGCATCCCCAGAAAGGACACCACCCTGGCCGGAGCGAGGGAGGACTTGGAGAGGTTGATCACCCAACCGAAACTTTCCAGCGTGGAGAGCACCACCCTGGTGTCTTTCTCCGATTGATCGGGTGACGGAGCCATGATAAGAAGGTCGTCCAAATAAGGTACGACACGAATGCCCCGAGCTCTGAAAATGGCCATGACCCCTGCCAGCACCTTGGTGAACACTCTTGGAGCTGAGGTAAGGCCAAACGGAAGTGCCACGAACTGATAATGCCGATCCTTCATCATGAATCGAAGAAAGCGTTGATGAGGGAGGCAGATGGGAACATGCAGATAAGCATCCTTGATGTCTATAGACGTCATGAAGTCCCCTTGCCGAAGAGAGCCGACGGCAGTGCGCAAGGTTTCCATGTGAAACTTCCGAAAACGGATGAACCTGTTGAGCAACTTCAGGTCCAGGACGGGACGAACCGACCCATCCCTCTTGGGGACAGCGAACAGATTGGAGTAGAAACCGAGGCCCATCTCTAAACGCGGTACCGGCCGGATGACCGCCATCTCTAACAGATTCTCTACCGACGCCAGGAGCCCCTGTGCAGCCGAAGGATCGATGGGCACCCGAGACCGAAAGAACCGTGAAGGAGGGCGAGACTCGAACTCCAGTTTGTAACCGGACGACACTATCTCCTGAATCCACCTGTCCGGAACCTCCCGGTTCCAAACCTGGGAGAAGTGTCGCAATCGTCCCCCCACCCGCACGGGTGAGGGCGGCCCCTCATTGCTGAGTGGGCTTACCCGCAGGTTTGGGCTTGGAGCCCCAGGACTGGGCGGGACGGCCACGGCCCCTTCCCCGCGTCCAACCTGTACGACTGGTAGAGGGAAGGGAAGTCCCCCTACCCGCTCTGTATCCTCGAAAGGACGGCCTACCAGAAACAGCCCCTCTAAAGGGGCGTCGAGGCCTCCTGCGTTGTGGCATCTTGCCACCCTTTGCGACTGAATCAATTTTCTCCCCGAACAGCCGCAGCCCCAAAAAGGGGAGAGCTGTGAGCACCCTTTTAGAAGCTGAGTCCGCCGACCACTGTCGCAGCCATACTGACCGACGAATAGCGACCAGCATTGCCGCTGTCCTGCTACTCATAGCCAGCGCATCGTCCTGAGCGGATAGAACGTAAGACACAAAAGAATCGCACTGCTTAAGCGCAGCGAACTCATCACAGGCGGGATTGAGATCCTCGCATAGCCCCTGGATAACAGATCTTACCGCTAAAAGAAGAAGGGCCGAAGCGCACAAGGGGCGCATTGTTGACCCAGCATAAACAAAGCCATAGCGAGCATACTGGTCAATTCTACGATCCTCCCCATCTTTAGGGACAGAGGTCTCAGCAGACTGTACCATAGCGGAGCTAGATAACCCTAGCACAGGGGTATCGACTTCAGGAGGGACGGACCAAAGCTTCAGCAATTCTGGCGGAAAAGGATAACGCTTTTCCCAACTGGGAGGGATTCCAGATAACCGTGTGGGATGTTCCCATTCTTTCAGGACCACCCTCTCAAGGTGGTGCTGTCTGGGAAAAACCAAACGCGGCTGAGGCTCTTCAAACAACTGACCCTTTGGCCGGGTGACAGCCTCAGGCGGATCTAAATTCAAAATTTCAAACATTTGTGCCAGAACGGAGGGGGTGTCAAGGGCAACCCCCGCCGACCAATCGCCAAACGCATCAGCCTTAAGCTGACCTGCCGGCTCATCTGACTCCAAGAGGAATTCACCCTCATCCGGGGAGCCATCGGACCATTCCACAGGCTCACATAATTCGTCCTGAGGAGCCGAAGAAACCGGAGTCAGGCGCTTCCGTTTTGCAGAGGCCTTTAGCCCCGCTTTAACGGGCAATACTTCCCGAAGATCGGCTGATTTTACCACCACCTCGGATTGCGAATCCCCACCCTTGACAATGTCATGCGGGGTCCGGAACAGGGAGGGAGAGGCAGGAGAAGATAGAGGTTGCGACGGGTCAGCCGCCGGATCAACAGACTGACGCGCAACAATCTGCCTTGCACAAGAAATGCAAATAAAGATATCATCAGCAGGGAGCGCAGCCCCACATTTTACACACCCCCTGGGCGGCTCTGACGAGTCGTTTCCGGTAGTAACAGAAGCCTCCATATTGGTGATTTATGGTATCGCAAATACTGGGACTTTTAAGGCATAAGCCAACCCGGGATGCCCCTTTATAAGAATGTCCCGGAAGGGAGGGTTTTTATTTTTATATTTTTTTTTTTTTTTTTTTTTTTTTTAAGAGAAAAAGGTCCCCCTTAACAGTCTCAAAATAAATATATATACATATATATATGTATATATGTATCCAAAATGTGCAATTTCATATCAAGAAAGACTAGCCAGGCAATATAGAGCCGGAGGCCGCAGTAAAAAGAGGGATCCCAGGATCTGAAAGGAAAGAAAAAACAAACCATCAGATCCCTTGTGAGAGTAACAAGCAGCATGTTCACAATAGTACAACAAAGAGAGTGCCTCCTTAAAAGTCAGCCCCATGAGTAAAACTCATTCTGGCCCCACAAAAGCGAGGCCGCTTACCTGTTACCGACGCCAGGAGCCAGACCGGAGGGACATGTAGCAGCCGCAGCACACAAACTCATGTGTTGCTGCAGCGCGCGCCCCCCCCCACGTGACCTCTTTTCACCGCAACATGAAGGAAGCGAGGCTGAGGCCGCCGAGCGCCGCTTCCGCCGGCGCCGCTTCCGCCGGCGCCACGCCCCCCCGCGTCACAGGGAGCCTGCCCTGCTCTAATCAACGGGGGAATGCCACCAGCTGCGCTGGCTGACACCGAGCCGGCGGAGGAGGAGGAGGGGAAAAAGAGACACAAGCGCAGCCACACAGGCTGCCGCACGGAGCAGCGGGGAAGGAAGGGAGGCGGGAGGGAACCAACTGAGGCCAGCTGAGCGCGGTCCGCTGCCCCACCCCCATAAAGCAGACCAAATACACTGGCCATGCCTAAAGCATCTGCCCGGAGCCCCAGGTTAAAAAACAGTTACTATGTAAAAGTGAACACACAGAAATAACACACAGTGAAAACATCATACAAGATACACAACCCTCTGTACCCCCCCCCCCCCCCCCCCCAAGTGAAGGGAGAAAGGACCGGAGCGGGGGAGAAAGGGCTACGGGGACCCTCGGGACAGGGGCATCCCCTTTCCGGATCACCATGCCGGATTGCCGCATTGCCCCCAAAAGAGGGGGATGAGCGGAGGAGATAAGCTCCTAGGCACCAATAGTGCCATCTACCAATTACCCGGTGAGCAGCCTAAGCTGGGAGGCTTCCTATCCACCATAGAGGTATACAACTCAAACCGGGCAGAAATAGACCAAAAGGGGGGTGGCGGGGTAAGCCCCGACCTACCTGTAAGCAGGAAACTTCCAACCTCTGCTTGTCACGCAGAGAGAAAAATACTGGTGATTGAAGGGAGGTACCAGGTATATATAGGCCGGAAGGTGGGGCTCGTTACAAGACTTCCTCTCTGCACTACGTCACCTGCAGGTGATTAACCCATGAAGTAATGAATATTTAAGAAGTGAAGCGGGGTGTGTGGCACACCAAGAATATACAATTCTGTGAAGTGCTCACCTGTAGAATTGGTATTATACGCATACAGCACGTCCTGCTCCATCTATAATACTTACACATGGGTAATCCTCCGCCAGATGCGCTGTTCACTGCAGACATGCAAAAACAGGCTCCTCCCGGCCCTTCATATACCCAGAGACCTCCCACAAATCCCCAGCATTGAAAAGCAGTGAGAAAAAGAAGCCGGGAGAAACCAACCACCAAACTGGTAATAATAACAATGAAAACAATGGTAACAATCACCATACAGGGGATCCAGAACAAGGTGAAACCAGGGTGGGGTGGAGTAGGACGTGCTGTATGCGTATAATACCAATTCTACAGGTGAGCACTTCACAGAATTGTATTATTCTAAGCATACAGCACGTCCTGCTCCATCTATAATACTTACACATGGGACATCCAATAGCAGTGTCAATAAAGTAGGGTGGGACCCCAACAACAAAGGCAACGGCACGTAGTTCAAACTACAACCGCCTGTAAAACCTTACGGCCAAAGGCAGCATCAGCTGAGGCACGAACATCAACAGCACGAGTGGAGTGAGCCGTAAGGCGGAACGGGGGAGGCCTCCCCTTAGTAGACTAGGCCTGAATCACAGCCTGACGAATCCATTTACTGATGGTAGACTTGGCGGAAGCCAAACCTTTCCTAGGCCCCGAAGGCACAACGAAGAGAGCATCAGTCTTCCTGAAGGCCTTAGTGACAACCAGGTAATACTTCAAGCACCTGACTACGTCCAAGGAATGCAGAACCCGCTCCTTGTCGTTGCGAGGATTGGGGCACAGAGAAGGAAGAACAATATCCTGGTTCAAATGAAATGCCGAAACCACTTTTGGCAGAAAATCCGGTTTGAAGCGGAACACCACCTTGTCCTGGTGTCGCTCATAGTATGGAGGCTGAATAGATAGCGCGGCCAGCTCTGACACACGCCTAACCGAAGTAATAGCCACCAAGAAGACAACCTTGAGAGTGAGAACAACCAGAGCAGCCTCTTGAATAGGCTCAAAGGGAGCCCCCTGCAAGGCAGACAAAACCAAATTCAAATCCCAAACAGGGACTGTAGGCTTTCGAGGGGGACGCACGTGAGTGACTCCCTGGAAAAAGGTCTTAATCAGGTGATGCTGAGCAAAGGTCTTCTGAAAGAAGATAGATAGGGCAGAAACCTGAACCTTCAGAGTACTAAGTTTGAGACCTAAGTCCAAACCATGCTGCAAAAACTCCAGGAACCTAGGGACGGAGAATTCTCGGCAGGGAAGAGACCTGGACTCACACCAGTCAATGTAGGAACGCCATACACTATAATAAATAGCAGAAGAAGTATTTTTCCTGGCCTGCACCATAGTAGCCACCACAGAGGCAGACAACCCTTTCTCCATCAAGATGGAGGTTTCAGCAGCCAGGCCGTCAAAGCCAGTGTTTGTAAATTGGGATGGCGTAACGACCCTTGGGTTAGCAGATCCAGTACGCTTGGCAGATCGTACTGATCTACTGCCATTTGAACCACGTCTGCGAACCACACTCTTCTTGGCCACCTGGGGGCCACCAGGATCACAGGTACCCCTTCCAGAGCAATCTTGCGTAGAACCCTCAACAGAAGGGGAAACGGTGGAAACGCATACAGGAGTCGAAACTCCCTCCAAGACATGGACAGGGCATCCGTGGCCATGGCCAGAGGATCCTGAGACAGGGAGACAAAAGCCGGGAGCTTTTGATTGTGACGGGAAGCAAACAGATCCACATCCGGTAGACCCCAACGGTGGCACAGGGACTGGAATACCGCGTTGCAGAGGGACCACTCCCCCTGACGGGACATTCCCCTGCTCAGGGCGTCCGCCAGCAGGTTCTCCGTCCCCAGAATGTAAACAGCCGTAATGCATTGAACATTGGCCTCCGCCCATGTGAGAATCTGACACACTTCTTGGAGAGCACCCTTGCTCCGGGTCCCTCCCTGATGATTGATGTAGGCAACCGCCGTTCTGTTGTCTGAGCGAACTTGGACCGACAGACCCCTCAGGTGTTGGGTCAATCGCTCCAGTACCAACCTGACTGCCCGTAATTCCAGAATGTTGATGGGCAAATGGGCCTCCTGAGGGCCCCACGTCCCCTGGAAGCGCAGAGACTTCCAGAATCCTCCCCAACCTGACAGACTGGCATCCGTTGTGACCGTCTCCCAGGATGGGGTCAGAAAGGACCTGCCCCTTGTCAAATTCCCGTGGTCCAACCACCACGCAAGGGACTGTCTGACCGAGGGGGGAAGCACACAGAACCCATCCAAGGACGCAGGGTTCTTGTCCCAAACTGACAGAAGGTAAAGCTGCAGAGGTCTCAAGTGGAACTGGGCAAAGGGCACCGCCTCAAAGCTCGCCACCATCAGGCCCACCAACTGCATTCCCTGCCGGATGGAGAACTGTGGGTTCGAGAGCAGGAACCTCGCCTGCGCTGTCAGAGCTTCCACCTTCTGTTGAGGAAGGAATATCCTTGACTGAACCGTATCCAGAATCATTCCCAGGAACGGAGCCACCGAGGAGGGGGGACAGGGATGACTTGGGGTAATTGATCACCCAGCCGAAGGACTCCAGGGTGGACACTACCAGCCGAGTGTCCAACTCTGCCTGTCGCAGAGACCGAGAGGTGATGAGGATATCATCCAGGCAGGGCAGCACGCGTATGCCCCTTAGCCTTATCAGGGACATCACCCCTGCCAGCACCTTGGTGAACACCCTGGGAGCCGACGTTAGGCCGAATGGCAGGGCCACAAATTGATAATGCTGATCTTTTAGTGCAAATCTGAGAAACCTTTGGTGTCCCGGAAACACCGGGACGTGCAGGTAAGCATCCTTGATGTCTACGGACGTCATGAAGTCCCCTGGGCGCAGTGAGCCAATGGCCGAGCGCAGAGTTTCCATGCGAAAGTGCTTGTTCTTGACAAATTTGTTGAGGATTTTTAAATCCAAAATGGGCCTGACTGACCCATCCTTCTTGGGTACTGTGAAAAGGTTTGAGTAGAACCCCGTGCCCCTGTCTCCAGGGGGGACCTTGCAAATGACCCCTAGGTCCAGGAGACCCTGTACGGCCAGCAACAAGACCTGAGCTGAGGCAGGGTCTTGAGGGATTCGAGACCCAATGAACCTGGTGGGGGACGCTACCTCCTGAATCCACCGGTCTGAGACGTTGCGCCGCCAGACGTGCTCGAAGTGCTGTAGACATCCCCCCACCCTGACGGGTGAGGGCGCACCCTCATGCCTGGGGGGCCTTGGGAGGGGCTTTGGGTTTGGTTCCCCAGGAGGAGCCTGAACGGCGTCCTCTGTTCCTGTTCCAGGAATCAGCGCGGGCCCCTGCAAAGGGCGCCCCTCTACCCTGCTTGGCCCCCCGGTAGGGGGTTGACAGGGAGCCTTGGCCACGAAAAGGCCGAATCTGACGCCTGCGCTGGGGTAACTTGCCTCCCTTGGCAAAGAGGTCTAATCGATCCCCAAACAAGCACAGCCCTTTAAATGGCAGCCCCGTGAGGGCTTTCTTGGCGGCATTGTCTGCGGCCCACTGGCGCAACCAGACCACGCGGCGTATAGCAACCACCAGGGCAGATGACCTGGCACACATCTTAATGGCATCATCCGATGCAGACAGGATAAAGTTCACAAAAGCATCACAGCTGGACAGAGCATTGAGGAGGCAACTCATCTGTGCCATCGAGAGCACTCCTAACCACGGCCCTGAGCGCTACCGCCGTAATGGCTAAGGCGCAAACCGGGCGCAGAGTCACTCCCCCCAAATGCAAAGGCATGGCATGCCAGTTGGTCAACACGCCGGTCCTCAGAGTCCCGTAGCGTAGTAGTGTCAGGGGAGTGCATAATAGAGGTGTTGGACAACCCTAGAATAGGAGCATCGACCTCGGGTGGCGATGACCAGCACTTAACCAAGTCAGCAGGGAAGGGATATGTCCTATCCACGCTCTTAGGGACCCCGTGAAGTCTGCTGGGATGTTCCCATTCTTTAAGCACGAGGCTATTGAAATGGGTCTGCTCGGAGAACTCCAAGCGAGCTTAAGCAGTATGGAAAAGATCACCCCTTTGGCGGGGAGCCGCAGCAGGGGGAGAGAGGGACAGAACTTCAAAGATCTGAACCAGCAGTCTATCGACATCATCCGAGGACCAATGCTCGGAGCCAGACTCTTCCTGACCTCTGGACTCATCGTCATATGACCCTGAGTCAGAGAACAGTTGCCCTTCGTCCGAGGGGATATGGGCATAGGAATGCAACAAATCATCAGGTTCTACAGGGAAGAGGGTCGATTCAGGGTTCAAGTGCCGCCTCTTGGTGGTGGCTTTACGCGCTAGGGAACTAGCAAGCAAGTTTTCAACACTAGCCAGCCTCGTGGCCAGATCAGGATGAGAATCCCCACTGGTATTGGGGGTTAGACTCAGGCTTGGGGGGGTAGGTGAAGTGCGGCGGGGTGCAGGCCCTGCCTCAGATGAGACGGGAAGCACCGATAGCGCCTGCTGTGCACAAGGAACGCAGACCCGTGCATTGTCACCACTGCTAGGTAAGACCCCACAAGCTACACACAGCCGGGCTTGTCCCGAAGGAACCCCGTTCACAATATCCTGAGATGCCTCCATATGGTGATTTAATCGGCACAATTTGCCAGTAGGGATTGATGCTGTAAGCTACCCTGGATGCCCCAATAACCCGCTGGGAAGTGAGAGTAAGTTTATATGGTCGCGACCGGGAGCTATGCTGGGCCGGGAGAAGCCACTTGATTTCGTGGTCTGAAAGACATAAGGGGAAACGGGATGTCAGAGCCATGCGCAATGGTGGATGAGAGTAAAGAAAAAGTCGCCCGCGAGGGCACTTACATACAGAGAGGAGGGAACGATCTTCACCACGCGCGCGGGAGAAGAAAATGTCGCCGAAGAACCTCAGGGGGCGGGCCTGAACCGATCGTGACACGTAGCGCGCCAAGCCGAAACCACGCCCCTCTTTGAGCGAGCGCGAAGCTCGTAAGGCAACCAGCCAATGGTGTACAGCCAGGAGATGTAAAAGACAGACGTCTATTAAAAAATGGCGCTCGGAGCCGTAGCAGTTACAGCCGAGTTCTGTACTCGGACTCTCCTGCGGCTCCCCGTCGGGGAAGAATCCCGGTCTGTGACAGAGAAACTGTCATTAAAACAGGCTCTCCAGCCGGCGCAGCCTATGAAGAGCCGATAAGGCTAAGAAGGGAAGGAGGAAGAAGAAGACACCAGGGCGTTCGCGAGCCGCCGCCGTACTTGCGGCAGAAGGCTGAATACTAGTGTGCTTAAGCGGTAAGGTAAGAGCGCGGCTCTGATCCCCAGTCCCAGTAAAACACAGTTAAGCCATAAGCGTGTAGGTATACACTAAGGCCGCTATACACACAACCCCCCCCCTTTCTTTTCCCCCTGACTAAGGAGGGAACGAGGGAGGAAGGCGACCCGTTAACATAGGGTCCACCGCTACATGGGGCGTGAGGCAATAGAGCGGGAGGGGCATCCCCTGAAGGCTCACCATCAGCCTTGACCGCCTACCCTATGGTGGAGGATTGCGGTGGAGCGTTGCTCCGTAAGCACACATGGTGCTACCTACCTTCACCCGACCAGCGCAGCCCAGGCTGGGAGGCACATCTTGTCGAAGAGGACAGGTGGGAATAGTCTCACAGGGCCGCAGGCTGCAATAGCCCCGCTCACCTGCGAGAGAGTGATACTTCATGTCTTCGCAGTCAGCACTGCAGAGAAATCTGGGGATTTGTGGGAGGTCCCTGGGTATATGAGGGGCCGGAAGGAGCCCGTTTTTGCATGTCTGCAGTGAACAGCACCATCTGGCGGAGGATTACCCATGTGTAAGTATTATAGATGGAGCAGGACGTGCTGTATGCTTAGAATAGTTGATCACCCAGCCGAAGGACTGCAGAGTGGGAGGTCACCACCTGGGTGTCCTGCTCGGCCTGATGAAAGCACTGGGCAACAATAAGGATGTCGTCCAGGTAAGGAAGGACGCGAATGCCCTGGTTCCGTGGCAGAGCCCCCGCCAGTCCCCTGGTGAACACCCGAGGCGATACCAAAGGGTAAAGCTACAAACTGGTAATGCTGATCCTCCAGCGCGAACCTCAGAAATCTCTGATGACCTGGGAAGATAGGCACATGAAGATAAGCATCCTTGATGTCCACGGTGGTCATGAAGTCGCCCGGGCGAAGGGTACTGACAGCCGAGCGTAGCGTTTCCATGCGAAAGTGCTTCAATCTGACAAACTTGTTGAGGCCCTTCAAGTCCAGGATGGGCCTCAGAGAGCCGTCCTTTTTGGGGACCGTGAAAAGATTGGAATAGTTCCCCTGACCCTGTTCTTGAGGGGGCACCGGACAAATGAGCGCTGACTCCAGCAGGCATTGAACCGCCAAAAGCTACCCTTGAGCTGACAGGGGGCTTAAAGACATCCGGGATCTGATGAATCTTGGGGGCAGCCAGGCTGCAAACTCTATCTTGTAACCGGAGGACACCACCTCTTGAATCCACCGGTCCGAGACGTGGAGCCTCCAGAAATGAGCAAAGAGCCGAAGCCGCCCCCCCCCCCACCCGGATGGGTGAAGGCGCCCCCTCATACCTGAGGGGCCTTGGGAGGGGGTTTGGGCTTGGAACCCCAGGAGAGACCGGGACGACCATGGGATCTGCCCCGGCCCCAAGAATCTCTGCGGCTACCTGAGAAGAGGGAGCCACGACCTCCCCTGGTAGTACGAAGGGAGGGGAGGGAGACTGAGGTCCCCCGAAAGGGCCGGGACTGCCTCCTACGCTGAGGCAGTCTGCAATCCTTTGCGAAAACATCAAGACGCTCACCGAAGAGTCGCAGCCCCGCAAAAGGGAGTCCAGTGAGAGCCTTCTTAGCAGCAGCGCCAGCTGTCCACTGGCGTAACCAAACAGAGCGGCGCATAGCCACCAAAAGTGCAGAGGCCCTACCGCCCAGCCTCACAGCATCATCCATGGCAGTAAGGATAAATGCAACAAAATTAGAGCAAAGCAAGAGGGCCCTATAATCCTCCCTCCTCCTACCAGCCAGAGCGCCATCACATAGACCCTTCAGCAGTTTCTTAAGGGCAGCAGCACAGGCCGGGCGCAGTCCAGCCCCCACACAAGTAAAAGCATGGCAGGCCAGCTGATCCATGCGCCGGTCCTCTCTGTCCCTCAGAGTGGTAGTGTCAGGGGAAGGCATGACCGAAGTATTGGACAGTCCTAGCACGGGAGCGTCCACCTCAGGGGGACATGACCACCGCTTCACTAGATCAGCAGGAAAGGGATACCTCTTATCCAATCCCTTAGGCACAGCGGGCAGCCTGACTTCCACTCCTTAAGCACCATAGTAGCCAAATGTCCCTGCTCAGGGAACTCAAGACGCTGTTTATCAGGGCAAAAGAGCCCACCGTGCTTTTTCTTGGCCACCTCAGGGGGAGCAATGTGCAAAATTTCAAAAATGTGAGACAGCAGATTATCAGTGTCCTCAGGGTACCTCAGGGTACCATGATTCCTCCCTGGACGCAGACCCAGGGTCACTATCGCAACCCTCCTGCTGGTCCCCAGAGGAGTCAAGACTGGAACAGTTCCCCTTCCTAACGTCCACCAGTGGCATCAAACTCCTCATACTCCTCTATGGAGCGTGAGGGAGTGGAAGTCAGGTGCCGCTTCTTGCCGAAGGGGGCGCAGAGCTGGGAGGCGATGCAGGCAAACCAGATTGGAGCGCAAGGACACTTTGGGCGCACGGCACGCACACCCTGACACTGTCACTCACAGGGGACACCCCACACATGGTACACAGCCGAGATTGTCCGAAGGGCCCCCAAGCACGCTATCCCCAGAAGCCTCCATATGGTGATTAACACAGGCGCAATAGGCCAGCACTGGGCAAAGGCTAATACAAAAGCCACCCGGGATGCACTCCCACGGGATGCCCCCAGAAGTCAGTAAAGGGGGGGATGAGGGGGAGGAAGGAGTAGAGCCGGGAGAAACCACAACCCACTGGTATGCCGCCTGAAAGACATAAAAATGACACATGGAGTATCCCGCAACACATACCCCACAAGACCAATAAAAACCCCCCAAGGGGGACTCACGGACCAAGGACACCGCAGGGTCACCAAGCCACAGGACGCTAGATGAAGCGACACGCTGGGGGATACAACGCTGCAGCCAGAAAGGGAGAAATCCAGACACGCAGCTAATCCAAAATGGCGCCGGTAGAGGTACCTCGAGGTGCGGGCCGCGGAGGGACGACGCGATACGCGTCATCCTCCGGCCCCGCCCCCCCCAAAGAGCGCGAAAAATGGCGCCCACGTGACCCCGCAGGTTCCATGACTAAGCAAAAATGCCACAGGTTATAGCGCCACCCCCGCGGAGCGCAGTACAAAGCAGTGCGGCGGCTAAAAAAACACCAAAGAAACACTGTAAACAAGCAAATACACCACAACTAACACCACTCACCGCTACCACCCGCCCCCCCCCCCCCCCGAACAAAAGTCAGAGAGGGGGGGTAAGAGAGACGAAAAGCAGTGGCGAAAACACTCAATCCCCAAAACACTCACCCCCTCAGAAGCCAGGACAGGAACTCCGCATCCCTAGCAGGCTCACCATAAAGCCTTATGGCCAGCTACCCTTTGTGGAACAGGGTCTGCGGCTTGGAGCAGCGCTCCCGGAGCACTTGACCCTAGTGCTCTTCTACCCTCACCCGATCTGTCAGCCGAGGCTGGGAGGCAGAGAGGCTCCAGAAACGGGTGGAAATAGACTTGCAGGGCCGCAGGCTTGGTTGCCCCGCTCACCTACGCACAGAAAGAGCCATCTTCTATCTTCGCAGTTTCACTGCCGAGAAAACACTGGGAACTCTATGGTTAATCCCATTTTTATAGCGGGCCGGGAGATGCCACAGCTCTTCTGCAGTACACTGCGCCACCTTGTGGCGGAATAACTCAACTGTTATGAATACCGAGGCAGGCCGTGCCATGCAATAAAGAAAAACACACATTTTCCTAAAATATCAATATGCAATAAAGAAAAAACAACCTAAATATGAAAGTGCATGGTCCCCCGAACAGAACAATACCCAACATGCATAGGTACTTTGAGCCCTTTTAACTGCCAGTATACTCGAGAGTGTGAACCCTCTGTCTACATTTTTTTCACCATTTTGCGCTATGTTTAACTGTGATTTTTACAGGAATTACAGATTTTCTGTTTTCAAAATCCTTAAAAATCCCCCCAAAAATTGCGTGGAGTATAAGCATAACCAGCCTGGGGACCAGCTGTGGGGGCTTGTAGAACAGGGCGCAGAGGCCAGCCTCAGTGGCTCCCCGCCCTGCACAGCCTAAACTACCCCTGGGCTCTTCTGCCCCCCCCCCCCAGCATTTGGGGCTGCATAAAACAGGGGGAAGGTGCGTTAATGGCAAGTCACCTGCTAACTGCAGGTGAATTGCCAGCCCCCTAAGCCTTGTGAACTGGTATAGGGGTCTCATGAATCCCTTATCAGTTCACAAAGGGTGACATGTAAAAAAAAACACATGATTCACGGAAAAAAAATAAATATATATATATATATATATATATATATATATATATATATATATATTTTTTTTTTTTTTACTTACCTCCCATCCATCACAGAGTACTTCTGCTCTACTGCTGTTGCTGGAAGCCTTTTATACCTGCTGGGTGACAGGTAACAAATGGTTAATTAAAAAAAAAAAACACGGGGGTGCATTTTTTGGGAATTGCAACGGTCAAAAACCCCTAAAATATCCCCCCAGAAAAATGGCGTGAGGCCCCCCCTGCCCAGCATAACCAGCCCGGGAACCAGCTATGGGGGCTTGTAGAACAGGGCGCAGGGGCCAGCATTGGTGGCCCCACGCCCTCCAGGCTACAATCCCCAAAGCCTAATGGCCCGGCCTCTTCTGCCCCCCCCCCCCCGTTCTTTGGGGAGACAGGTAATGGGGGGCTATGGGGGGTTAATGGCAAGTCACCTGCTAGTCCCAGGTGACTTGCCAGCCCCTAAGCCTAGTGAAATGATAGAGGGTCTCAGTGTAAAAAAAAAAACTTTTGTTTTTTTTTTTTTTTTCAACACTCACCTCCGATCCTGCGTCCCAGCGAACTGATGACAACTGCTGGGGGTGATCACTGAAGGGGGGCTGGGGAGGCAGGGGATCACAGCCCCCTGCCCCTCCTACCTCCCTTCAGTGATCGCCCTTGGCATCTGCCAGTTCCGAGCCGGGAACAGGGGTGGCGTCATCCACTCTGCCCACGGTGCTAGCAGCGACTATGTCAGAAGCGGGGGAGGGAGCATCTTTCGGGGCCCTCTCCTCACCGCAGAAGAGCCTTGGGCGGGGGAAAACAGAGGCTCCCCGGGTGAAGAGGAGACCTGGCTGAATTGATCGAGGGGTCAGGTGAGCGTCTTTTTTTGGGTCGCTGGAGGGGGGAAAACCAGGTACGTAAAATTTACGTAGCTGGCCTTGGGTTAAAGATTGTAAGTTCACAAAGCATAAAAGCAATGACAACAGCTCTATACATAATTAGACACCAATGACAGTACCACATGTGTACAACCCTTCCTAAATAAAAATAAAGGGACAGCATGTGTTTCAGATGTACTATAGGCTGAGCAAGGACCTCCATCTCTTGCTTTCAGCTGCCTTCAGTAATGTTCATGGGCTGCGTTGTCTCTAGCTTACTCTGCTCCCTTTCAGTCACAAAGGAGTAGTTCTCCTTGCAGACTGGGAGGAAACCCAGGCAAGCCACACTTCTCAGTTCTGCCCTACTAAAATGCACTGGAGCCATGGAGGAAGCTTGCCCCCCTGGCTAAAAGTGAGATACCACAATTCAGAGGGGTTAAAGAGCATTTATACTGCTCATTATTTTATGCTACAAAAAGGTTTAAAATCAATATGACATGTTCTGGTGAATTGCTAAATGATGTGGCAATGCATGAACAAGCAATACACATGTCTAGAATCCAAATTACAACTTGAATCTCAGTGAGCAAACAAAGCCTTAGTTGTGTTGCCTAATGTAAAATGTCACAGTATATGTGTATTGTTTGTGTGGCGGTGTGCTGATTTAACGCTTAATCAGCCTACCTGTCCTTGTTCCAATGGCCAAATCTGCACAATGAGAAACCTTGGCAAGCTGGATAACAACAAATAGCCAGAAAAAGGTCACGCGCCCCTTCCCCCTCTCACAGGACTTCAGCGTATGATACAGCATTATACTCGATGACTGACATTGCCGAGAAGAGCAACATGAGTTTCTTGTCCTATTTAATGTTTGCAGACTCAAGACTGACATTTGATAATGGCATTTAGGAATTAATGAAAAATTCACAAATACTGAACTGGACATCCAGACAAAAAAACTGGCGCTGCATCCCCACCCCAAAGGTATCATGATTTGTGATGCCCAAATGCTAACTTACCACTGAAGTGCCTAAAATCAGGCATCACTACCCAGAAAGTAACTGCATAGATGTCCAGAGCCACAAAGGATTGCCCACTTTAGCCCTATTTGCCAGGTGTCAGAAGCCCAGCCTCTTGCTGGTCACAAATTTAGCCTATACCAGATGGCTCTACAACCGCAAAGTGCTAAAGGAAGATGAATTTCTGTGCCTGCTTTTTGACTTAGGTGTCATGTTTATCCATCCCTGGGGCAGTTATAAAAGACACAAAACACTCTCAGTCGACCCAGTTTATTCCAATGTACTTGCCTACTCTACCACTATTATGGCAACAGTATTAATAATATGCATATAATGACTTGGCAAGGTCTTACTTCACTGCCAAGGCTCTCAAATAGTAGATAGAAACCAAATGGCACAGCACGTTCACCCAGAACTGGGGCGCATTGGGAGGTACTGTTGCATTCTTGAACAATGGTTTCCACTAAAGCCAAGCATAAAACTGTTTTTTTGGTTTTACACAGAATGAGGAACAGGTAAAAAAAAAAAAAAAAAAAATTGAACAGGACTTCGCAGAAATTAGATCATTAAAAAAAGCATCCTTTGTAGTTATTTTTTTTTCTATTCATTTTACGTGTATTTTTATCTTTTAAAATATAGTCGCAAGCCAGTATGTGGAGAGACTCATGTCTTAATATAGGGGGGCTAAAGAGACCAAAAAACCCTCTACTTAAGTAAAGGAAAAGAGTGGCTTACCTAGAACGGAAAATACAATTCTGTGAAATACTCACCTGTAGAATTGATATTATTTGTATACAGTACGTCCTGCTCCAGATATAGTACTTACACTTGGGGTTATCCTCCGCCAGATGGCGCTGCACTGCAGAGACATGGAAAACAGGCTCCTCCCGGCCCCTCAAATACCCGGGGACCTCCCACAAATCCCAAGCATTGAAAAGCAGTGAACAAGAAGCCGGGAGAATTAACCACCGAAACTGGTAACTATAACAATGGTAACAATCACCATACAGGGGATCCAAAATAATGCAAAAAACAAAGTGGGGTGGAGCAGGACGTACTGTATACAAATAATATCAATTCTACAGGTGAGTATTTCACAGAATTGTATTATTCTTAGTATACAGTACGTCCTGCTCCAGATATAGTACTTACACTTGGGACATCCAATAGCAGTGTCCATAAAGTAGGGTGGGATCCCCAACAAAAAAGACAACAGCCGACAGTTTAAAACCACTGTCACCTGCATAACCATGCGGCCAAGACAGCATGAGCTGAGGCCCTAACATCAACCTTGTAAAACTTAGAAAGGGTATGAACAGAAGGCCAAGTAGCGGCCTAGCAAACCAGATCAACAGAAGCCTGGTGCTGAAAAGCCCAAGAGGCACCAAAAGCACGCGTAAAATAAGAAGTAAAGCGAAAAGGAAGATTCTTCCCCTTGGTGGAATAGGCCTGAGTAACAGCCTGATGAATCCAATCGCTAACAGTAGACTTGGCAGAAGCCAAAAAACCCTTTCCTAGGACCAGAAGGGACCATCCCATCCAAGTAATGACCAGGGCCAAAGCCGCCTAACTCCCGAAAGCAGACGAGATTGGGCACATTCAGGATGGAGTGGCCATAGGCCCAAAGGAACATCAGTTCTCCTAAAGGACACAGTGACTACCAAGGAAAAAACTTCCAACACCTGTTCGAGGAATGCAGAAACCTTTTCCTCAGCGTTGCTAGGAATAAGGCAGGAAGGAAGAAATATATCTTGAAACAATGAACATAAGACACCACCTTAGGCAGAAAGTCCGGCTTCAGGCGGAACACCACCCATCCTGGTGTATCTCAAAGAATGGGGGCTAGATAGACACAGCCGCCCCCGCCAGACACACGTCTGACCGAAGTAACAGCCACCAGAAGGACAACCTTGAGAGTAAGAACAGCCGGACAGCATCCTGAATAGGAAGGGAAAAACCCTGCAAGGCAGACAGAATCAAATACAAATCCCAACAGGGACAATAGGATTACATGGGGGACGCACATGAATACCCCCTGAAAGAAGTCTTAACCCAGGGAAACTGAACAAAAGACTTCTAAAGTAAGGCGGCCAGGGCAGAACCTGACCCTTCAGAGTACTGAGTTGGAGAACCAACTCCAACTCATGCTGTAATAACTCTAGAACCCTGGGAACCGAGAACGCCCAACAGGGAAGAGACCTAGACTCACACCAATCAATATGGGTATGCCATACCCTATAACAGATGGAAGAAGAAGAGGAAGAAGCTTGCTCCTAGTCTTCCCATAGTCTCAATCACCGAGGCAGATAAGCCTGTCTCCATAAAGATGGATGTTTCAGCAGTCAGGCCGGCTAGGCCAGAGTCTGTAGATTGGGGTGACATAAAGGGGCCCTGAGTGAGCAGAGCTGGCACTCCTGGCAGAACGTACAGAACTACTGCCCTCGGTACCACGTCTGCAAACCACACTCTACTAGGGCACCCGGGGGCCACCAGAATCACTGGTCCCCCTTCCAGAGCAATCTTGCGCAAAACCCTGCCTAGCAGGGGGAATGGAGAAAAGACATACAGAACAGAACGTCCAGCCATGACGTTACTAAGGCATCCGGACCACGGCCAGAGGATCCTGGGACAGGGAAACAAGGGCCGAGAGCTTGTGATAGTGACGGGACACAAACAGATCCACAACTGGTTGGACCCCATAGTGACACAGGGATTAGCACATCCTGTCGCAGAGTGACCCCCACCGGAGCGAATATCACAGATATGCAGGGAACATTGTCTCCACCCAGATTAGGATCATAGACACCTCCTGGAGGGCCCTCCTGCTCCAGGTCCCTTCCAAATGATTAATGTAGGCCACTGTCGTCAGACAGACCGAGCGCCCCCGAACAGGCAAGCCCAGAAGAGGAGTAGTCAAGCGAGATAGAACCAACCGAAACGCTCACTGTTTCAAACATCGATAGGTGTATGGACCTTCTAAGGGCCCCACCTCCCCCAGAACCGCAGGGAGTTTCAGAAGAAACCTGATAGATTGGCATCCATGGTGACCGTCTCCAGGAAGGGGCAAGAAGGGAACTGCCCCCAGACAGGTTCATTGAGTTCATCCACTCCAAGAGGGACCTCCTTACCAGGTGGGAAGGCACACAGACCCTGCTCCAGGGATGCTGGATCCCTGTCCTGTACTAACAATAGAAGTCGCAGAAGGGCCCAAGGGGAACTGAGCATAAGGGACCTCTTCTGAGCAAGCCACCAACCAGCCCACCAGCTGCATCCCTGCCTGTTGAAGGGACTGGGACAGCAATGAGGGACTGAGTCCATGCAACCAGATTGTCCACTTTATTGCTGAGGAAGGAAGATTCTCGTTTGAACCGAATCCAGATTAATTCCTAGGAATGGAGTTACCAATTAAGGGGACAATGAGGACTTGGGGTGATTGATCACCCATCCAAATGACTCCCAATGGACACCCCCAGCCGAGTATCCAACTTAGCCTGACGTAGAGACTGAGAAGTGAAAAAGGACGTCCAGGTAGGTCATCGCGCGAACGCCCCTTGGTCTCATCAGAGACATCACCCCCGTCAGCACCTTGGTGAGCACTCTGGGAGCTGAAGAGAGGCCAGATAAGGCCACAAGTTAGCAGTGTTGGACTTCCAACATGAACCTGAAAAGCCTCGGTGTCCAGAAGACACAGGGATGTGAACACAAGCATCTTAGAGCTCCACAGACGGCAAGAAGCCCCCTGGGCGCAAGGCGCTGATGGTCCATCTCAGAGTTTCCATGCAGAAACTGCCTGTAATTAGAGAATTGCCGAGAACCTGTGAATCCAGAATGGGCCAGACTGACCCATCCTTTTGGGGGACTGTGGAAAGGTTGGTGTAGCGGTCCCTGCCTCTGCCTGTTAAGGGCAATCTGCAAGTGACCCCCAGACCCCGCAGGCCTTACATGGCCTGCGCCAGCACCTGAACGGAGGCAGGGACCAGGAGTACCCGGGACCTGATAATCTTGGGGGAGGCCGCGCAGCAAACTCTATCTTGTATCCGGAGGACACTACCTCCTGAATCCACCAGTATAAGGCGTGATGCCTCCTGACAAGAGCCAAATGCCGCAGCCATCCCCTCACCCAGACAGGCGAGGGCTCCCCATCATGCTTGAGGGGGCTTGGTGGAAGATTTAGGCTTAGCCCCGCCGGAGGGGCCAGGGCGTTGTCTGCTGCTCCCGGGGCAGGAGTCTGTGCGAGTCCCCGCGAAGGACACCCCTGGTTCTTGTTTAACACTGGTAGGGGGGAGGAGGGGTGCCCCTGCCCCGAGGGGGCTGAGACGGCCGCCTGCGTTGCGGTGACATACCCTTCTTACCAAACAGGTCTAGATGGGCCCCAAACAGGCGTAGCCCTCTAAAAGGGAAGCCCGGTAAGAGTCTTTTTAGCAGCATCGTCAGCACCCCACTGTCGCAGCCAAACCAAGCGACGTATAGCCACCACAAGGGCAGAAGTTCTTGCACACATTCTAATGGTGTCATCCAACACTAATAGGATAAATTTTACAAACACATCACAACTGGAGAGTGCACTAAACACATCCCAGGGGAGATCATCAGGGGGACGATCACGCATCTTTCTGATTAGGGTTCTAGTGGCCACGGCAGTAATAGCCGCGGCACAGACCGGGCGCAGCGCCATCCCTGCACATGTAAAGGCGTGGGAGGCAAGCAGATCAATACGCCGGTCCTCAGCATCCCGAAGGGTAGTATAAGCAGGGGCTGCAATAAAGGGGGGTTAGGATCGGGGCATCCACCACGGGGGGGGATGACCAACAATTAACCACCTCAGGGGGGAAAGGGTACTTCCTATCCCAGTCCCCTGGGACCCCTGGCAGTTTACTGGGGCACTCCCATTCCTTGAGCACAAGAGTATGG
Organism: Gastrophryne carolinensis; assembly: GCA_027917425.1. Taxonomy (NCBI): domain Eukaryota; kingdom Metazoa; phylum Chordata; class Amphibia; order Anura; family Microhylidae; genus Gastrophryne; species Gastrophryne carolinensis. Next base: position 353,641,851 of record CM051235.1, read on the forward strand.
AAATGTGCCTGCTCCAGGAATTCCAAACGTGCTGTTGCTGTATGGAAACGCTCCCCTCTCTGCTTGGGAGCCTCACCAGGGAGAGAGATAGACAGAACCTCAAAGACCTTAATCAACAGATCGTCAGTGTCACTCTGGGCCCAGTATTCATGGCCAGAATTGTCATGACTGCCCGGCCCATCAGATGAGCCTGAGTCAGAGAAGAGCTCTCCATCAGAAGGGGTATAACCACACCGAGTAGTAAACTCCTCAGTTCCCATAGGGAAAACCGTAACATGAGGCATCAAGTGCCGCTTCTTACCAGGGCCCTTGCGCTCTGACAACCTCGCAATAATCTATTCAGCCGTAGGCAGTCTAGAAGACACAACAGGCTGCAAATCCCCACTTGTATGCGACTCAGCAGGAGTGAGATTTAAGCATGGGGAAATAGGTGAATTGAAACGAGGTGCAGCCACTGGCAGGCCTGATTGCAGAGCCAGTGCTTGCT